>CM060905.1:982986709-984236709 GCA_030737815.1 Allium fistulosum
TTTTTCTTATCTGCTGATTGGTGTGTTTGATAGATCTACGTCATTTTACATTTACTTTCTTCATTTTATCTCTTCAAACACATCCGAAGGGTGTTGTGCCCAATTTTGGTACAAACATGGAATATTTTAATAAAGAAGTGGAACTAAGTGTAGTTGTAGTTTTGTTACTTGAATTCGTTTTAAAAGTTAAATAACTTATATTTAAAATATGGTGATTTATAGGATAATTAAATTGTTTAAATTTAATACTGGAAATTGTTCAAATAATTGAATCCTGAATTTAATATGAATGAAAATAATTTTGAAAGTTGAGTTAAACTTTATTTAAACAAGAATAAATATTGTTAACTTTTAAAATTGAATTTAAAGTGATTAAACTGATTTTGGAAATTACTTGTTTTAATTAACGTGTAGAAATGGCCTTTTTGGGCAATGTCTAGGATTTTGATGAAACCAGTTTCATCGGATCCATAATAGTGAATTATTATACGATTTCAAGTTTTGTAGCGATCGAAATTATGGTTTGGTCGTGCGAGCTTCAAACGCGTGAGATTTATTTTCAAAATTTTAATTAAAATAATTTGATTTTGAAAAGCTATCTTCTTAATATGATGGAATTGGCTCCCGAGACTAGTTCCATTATGTTCAAAATGGGGGAATAACATACAGAACGCCAGGCGGCACGCTTCGTTTGGTGTTCGGAAAATTTATGTGTGAATTGCGTCAGATATTTATATAATAGACCATCGTTTATCTTCATTCGCACAAACACTAAACTTAAATCGCGCAGCCGCTTCTCTCACGATTTTTAATGGTAGAAAATTCATCACCTTCTTTCCTCAATTTCTCCCAATCCACTGACAATCTCAACTTGGATTCAACTAGGAAAATGAAGATCTCATCGAGCTCTACGATTTGGACGGTTGGATCGACTTGGATGTTGACGAGATCGCCAGAATTAAGGTGATTAGGGCGTGCAGTTTTTGGGTTCTCATGGGCGAATGGAGGCGGCGGAGGCTATGGGGCTTGGCACGTAGGTGGAGTTGGCGATGGCCAACGTATTGGTGGTCGTTGATCGGAGTCCGGTCGACGTTATGGTGGCGCACGCGTTGAAGTTACAATTGCTTGAATTGGGTTTTTGGGGGCCTGTGCGCATGAGCAGTGATGAACGAAGGATTAGATAAGGATTAGTTTATGTTAATTAAGTGTTAATTAAATTTAATTATTCGTTTAGCTAATTCATTCGTATATCATTCGTACGAGGTCGGATTCGATTGTCATCTTTTACATTGGATTCGTATTGGTGTTGTCTACGCTATGGAGTCAAATTCGTTGCAATTCATTTCATTCGAATTTTTAGATTCGAACAAAGATGAGTGTTTCAAATGCTCACGAAGTACTAAAATATTCCGATGTGAGTTAAATTTAAAATCATGAAGTGATTTAATTTTATTGATTGTTATTTGGTAATTTAATTGACATTTAAATTGACATATGAATTGACTGTTAGAAATTTTGAATTAACAGTTAAATTGAAATTGGAACTAAACTACTAGTTAAATTCCCGATTATTGATAACTGGTTAACTGTCATGATTTATTGACTATTTTGGATGTTGATTGTGATGGATGGCTATTGGATGATATATTGGATGTTTATTTATTTATATATATCATGGTATCACCCTGTAAATTATTTGACAGCATATGAGCTGTTATTTGAATTATATTCGAACAAATTAAGAAATAGGTTGAATGATATATACCTATGATATTTATTTTGGATTGAAATGATATATATATATATATATATATATATATATCCATCCCTACAATTAAAATTGAAATAACTATTCACTTGGACATAGGATAGAAAATTATATACGGACACCGGATTGGTTAAATTAAATGGTTTTTAATTCTTGAATTTGAATCTATTTAAATGATTTTTATTTTAAAGAAATAAAGGAATTGAATTTATATGAATTGAATTATTGCTAATTCGAGCTTTGAAATGTTGAAATCAATATTGGAAGTTTTAAGAATTTATTTTGAAATGTGAAGTAAAATCGATAGATGACTTGAATTAATAAATTGAAATTGTTTTAGAGGTTGGAACTTTTACTTGAACTTCGAATTTATTTAAGTAAAAGTGGTATAAATGGATATTTCAAAACTTGAGCTCGGAATTGAATTATTTTGAAGATTTGAATCTAAATTCGAACATTGAAGTTTAATTTGATTTAAGTGATTTAAATCAGTAAATGGAAATTGGACTTGAAATTTATTTAATTTGAAAGGGTTTAAAATAATAATTGAATTGGAATTTAAACCATTGAATCGAATCGTTGATTCGAACTGAAATCAAAATTGAAATTAATTTGAATTGAGATTGAAAATGATTTGAATTGGAATCAAGATAGGGTTGATTTGAATGAATCTGAATGGATTTGAGATTTAAGACGATCTGAATTGGAAGATTTGAAATTGAATCAGTTTGATTTAAATTTGGACCTAAATCCAGATTTCTTGGAAATGGGAAGAAACAGTTTTGAATTTGAAACTATTTTCACTATAAACTATTTTCTATAAACTGTTTTAAAATTCATCTTTCTAAATTTCCAAATTATTTAAATTTCAAATCATTTAATATATAATCTATTTTAATATTTTAACTATTTTAACTTTTTAAACTATTTAAAATTATTAAAACTATTTTCTAAAAATTCAAACTGTGCAAGGGTGCAATGTTTAAATTTAAATCATTGATTTAAATGCGAATGTGGTTAAATGATGTTATAACCTAAGTTGAAATTCGAAATGATTATTGAACTAAAAATAACATATTTTAAGTAAATATGATTTTTAAAGTGAATATGATATTTTGATATCAAGTATGAATCGTTTTCGAAATTTAAAAGTACCAACCGGTGTGTATAACGACGTTTGGTTGTTAAAGAGACTGGGGCCTCTTATTGACATACTCTCTGTCAATATTGGAACCACTTTAACAATTATGTACGTGGAGGAGACTCTAGAACGAAGTGGTTGGATTGGTGTACATTTGCTGGATTTGAAGAAAGAGAACGATGATGGATAGACCCTGGCACTTGTGCCAATTTGAAATGACTAAAACAGGATGGCTTTACAAGGCCAAATGGGCTAGCTAACCCTAGAGGACATCTGTTCTTCGATTTTCTTTTTGGACTTGGTCCATACTATTACTTTTGATGTTTGTTTCGATTGGTGCACCTTGATTTGGAATGACCTCTCTTTGACTCGATATTGGATGGATGGACACGATGGGCGGTCATGGCTACGATGCGTTACAACCAGTCCTACGACCCGAACTGGTAGTATCCTACCTTGGGCATTGCCTCATGTGTCTTGTCATACTTTTATCCTTATACGAGACCACTACGAGTTTGGCTTAGTATTGTCATATCACGACGCATCCATATCCCCCAATGTGCAACTGGGGCGTTATATGCAAACTGTACGACAATGCTTAAAAACGCATTAAGGGGGATTAATGTAAAGCCTTAACGCTAAGAAAAATATTTATTTTACTGATTGGATATTACATACATAGCGTATTCTACTATATATAAATATTTTGATGGATCCTTAAGAGATGGAAAATCCCGTAACATTTCTTGAGCTATTGCACGCACATTATATACTATATAGGAGATGTGGAACCCCGTAAACATCTCTGAAGCTATTACACTCATGTTATATTTGATATTGATTTGACTCACGTAAGGATATTTTAGTACTAACTCGAATGTTTTGTCTTTTCATTACGCTCGGGTCAGTCCTGAGTTTTCAGCGCATTGAAGATTATTTTCTAAAGGACGAAGACGAAGATTGGTATATTATTATTACTAGTATTATTTCACCACATTGTTTGTTTCGCTGCATTGTTTTATTTATTCCGTTGTATATATAACTCTGATAGATGTTGTAAAATTTTAATCAAATATATAGTACAAACAGCTTCATGAACTGTTTATTTGATTATCATATTTTATCATTCCACTATGAGATTCTGTATTTGTTTTCTTCTTTTCTTATTTTTCTTAATTAACCTCATTGATAATTTGTGTTCTGGATTGTTTTGAGTTGGACATGTGTGGTTTATTGTCGACTTAAACCTTTTGAAATGCGGGTTGTCACAGTTGGTATCAAAGCTTTGGTTTAGCGATAACCTTAGCTTTGTGGGGTTGACTCATTAGAGATAGCGTAGTAATATCCTAGAATGAGTTTTTTTGAGTGTATGTATATATATATATGAGAGCGCGTACTTGTTAGTGTTATAAAATGTTTTTTATTGTGTTTACTTATCCGTTGAGTTGTTTATGAATTCCTGTCGGTGCATGGGATGCCATGTTATCGATATGGGTTTCCAAACACTTAAACGAGGCAAGTCAACGTAATATTGTTTTAAAATAGGGTAAATGAAATAATTTTACCTAAATTATATCTTATATATAAAATGATAATTTGCATAAACCTGTATGATTATTAATGAATGTTAGTTGTTAGGAGATGATAATATTTAGTTATCATCGATTATTGGTTGAATTAAACTAAAAACGAATACTTTTGGAATTCTATTTCATGAAGTGTTCGATAATTAAATTGAATTTAAATATAATTACAATAAGAATTGTTTGCAATAACAAAGATGTAAATTAACGAAAATTTTCATAATATGGTAATAAAATTGTATAAGTATATTTATAATATAGCTTATAAATAGAAAGGACTAAAAAGCTGAGAATTTGGGAACTTGAATTCAGGGGCTTTTGAAAAAAATTCTAAGATTTTGATATAATAATTAGTATTATTGAAAAATATTTATGAATAGAAATTGTTTCAAAAGGAATTAAAAGGAAATAAATCATGTACTTCCCTCTTTTGTCACTGGAAAATAATTTCGATCATAACGGCCGCATCCTCGACATTCATTTTCGAGTCTCAAAGTAGGGAGGCCAATTAGTAGCTTTGCTACATATTTGGTTCGATAAACAGATTTTGATTTAAATATTCTAAATATGATTTGATATATATAATAGGTATGAGTATATATATTATTTCAAAATGATTTGGAAATAAACCTGGTATTTGAATTCTTAAGTTCCTATTAATTAATGATTTTCAGTTGTTGGAATAAAGTGAATTAATGAAATGAAATTTTACTTAAGTCAAGTTGAATGAAATGAATTAATGAAATGAATTATGAGATGAAAGTTAACTTGAGAAAAGTTGAATGAAATTAATTGTGATAAATAAGAAAATTTTATTACTATGAATTTGAGCTATAAAATAAAATTTGCTCAAGTAAAATTAATTGTATGAATTAATGAATTGAACTAATGAAGTGAATCAATGAATTAATATGAACTTAAGTTATAAATTAATAATAATGTGACGACCGGGTATTTTCAACCCTCGAAAATCGACACTAATACGTTCACTATATAGAGTGACGAGCAATCGAGTGCCGGAATTACCAGATCGTTAGGGTTTAAGAAAAAAAGAGATAGAAGAAGAAACATAAATAACAACAACACAGAATCTCAATCTCAGCGGAACAAAATATAATATACAATAATAGATTTTTATACAAAAGCTGTATCATTTAATATACATTCAAATTATCAGAGTACAACCATCAACATGGAAACCTAGACAGTTATAATAACTTGTCCTCAAAAATGCTGAATATATAACATACAATACACAGCGGAATATAACCAATTACGTGCAATACGTCTCTGCCATCTAGCTCGTCTCCTGAGCTCTAAAGCATCCTAACCTGAAGCTAGCGTATGTAAACATACTTAATATTAATTACTTTAAGTTATCAAATCCTTCGAAAAACAAAGGTAACTCGTAAGACCACGTAACACATAACACGACGGGTTTTTATCTTACGATAACAAAAACACTTTTATAGGAAATCCAGTGGTATTATAATAGTGTCTAAGTATAAATACTTATTTAAAATAGCCGAATTTGTTAAATTAATTAAATTCCAGCATATTAGACTCTATAATCAAAACCGCAAAGGTTCGTAGTAGTTATTAGATGGAAGTGGTTTTCAGATATTGCAGATATCTGATTCCGGTCTCATCAAATCCAAGCAATAAATTTTTAAAGGTCCAAGTCGTTTAAATAACAATTTCACAACCAGGGTGTTAATATCTACATATGGTAATTCATTCCATATGTTAACTTTATCATGACCGTCCCATCGACATTAATCTGCTTGTAATCATTTGATTTTTCTGAAATTTGAAATAGTGGTCAGTACGAGTCGTTTTCCTTTCAATAAAACGTGTCAACGTTTTACTCTATCTACTTGTCAATAAAACGTGTTAACATTTTAATCTTTTTACTTTAATTTGTTTGGCTACTGAATAGCACAGACAGTAGATAACTGAAAACAATATCTAAGAGCAGTTTCAGTTAACATAGATCATTAACTCAATCAACGGTTTATAATTGATATTGAATCAATTTACAATTCAGAATGAAATGGTTTCAATTTACTGAGTCAAATTATATTTTTGATCCAGATTACTCGTAAATCAAAGAATTAAATAAATAACTTATTCTTAATTAATCTAAAATTAAACAGTTCATTTAACAATTAATTTATTAATTAACATATAATTAATTACGTAATGAATTACCATTTCGTTTACTTCAATTATTATATATCGTTAAATTTTACATTACAGAAATATCAACAGTATTATTTCTGATAAAAATATCCTTCGATAGGAACTCAATGCCAAAATTTGTGCGTCGATTGGATTGGAGACGAAGGAGAAATAGTGGTTTAGAATTTATAGATTGTAAATAAATTAATTAACTTTAAATTTTCTTTTAAACGAAGGCCCAGTCCATCACAAGCAAGACCCGACCCATAAAACAAACAAGGCCGAGCCCTTCCTTCTCCCTCTGCAGTTCCTTCCCTTCTCTTCTCTTTTCTTTTATTTGGAATAAATAATATGAAGCTTTAAAATTTATAAGTTATTCAAAAATTTAATTAGTTAAATTACTAAAAAGAACTAACCCAACCTAGCCCATCACAAAACACACGACCCACCACAATTTTTTCCAGCCTAAAACCATCCCCACTCTCCTTCTCCCAATTTCAAGTTTCCTCCCGTCTCCCTCTCATTTTCAAATACACAAAGACGTGCATTCACGCGTGCACGTACACAAAATCGCCGACCCCCCATTCACGCCGCCGAGCACCTACACACATCACCCACGACCACCGCGTCAACTCCGTCCACCCAGAACCCTCGACCACACCTTAGTTCAAAATTTCAAACTCGAACCCAAAAACTGAAACAATAGGCACCACCAAAATCGCCTTGCCTCGGCCACCCCTGCCACCGTTCATCACCAAATCTCGTCCTCAGCTTCGTCATAGCCCTCTCTACCTATCCCCCCTATGCGCATGTTCCTCCTTCACTCACGTCACCGCCATTGCCTCGAAACCGAAGCCAAGCACAAACGCGCCTAAAACCCTAAAACTATCTTGACTGGCCTCCACACCCAACTAGAAACCACTGCACCAATTTTCATAGATGCGCCTCCACCCAAGCCACCATCACACTCAACGACGAGCCGTTAAACCGCCTCAACTGCCTTAATTTGACGATACACCCAATTCTGTTCATCTCAGCATATCTCCTACCACACACAACTAAAACTAACCATACCACTCTTAAAAATTATGTTTTCCAAAAACGATCATAACCATATAACCCACTGATTTAATTATGATAGTCGAAACTCGACCAAAATCAACCCACTCTCTGTTATATCGAGTTTTCTCTTTCTATGCTTGATGAAATTACACGAAATCAATTTTAAAATATTCTACATTCAAAAACAAGCAACTTTGGTTTTGGTATCATGTTTTAAAATTAAACAGGTGAGGAGATAATGATTTTTGAAGTTAAAGTTAGACTGTTTTAAAAAAACAAAGAACAGAGAAGATACAACATGGTTTCAGGGTGAACAACTATGTCTGATATACATAAACAAAGGCACGCACATACCCCAAAAGCATGTATACCCATCACAGATCAAATAATTCATCCATAAATCACAGTTAGATATAAGTACATGGTAACCAGTATAAAAAATGAGGTGTCCTACTCACCGTTTTTTTTAAAAGTTGAACTGCTGCATATCTTTTTCCCTCCAAGCTTCATCACTTACCTTTAGCTTGTTAGCAGATTTTTTTATTTTTTTTTATTTTTGTGTAAGAGAACAAGTGAGCAAATGATCAAAGCAAGGGTGTATATATAGGAGAATGAAAAAGATTAGTGAAGTAGGGTGGCTGAGGCATTTGTGTACAGGCTTCTCATTTTTTTCATATTTATTTTATTTTATTCTTTTATTTTCTTTTTTGATTTGATTTTTGAGGGATTGGATCTTTGTGTTTGATTTGATTTTATAAGTTGATTTGATATTATGTGTGACTTGATTTGAAGTTTGCCATGATGATGTTTCCTATGAATATATATATATATATACATACATGCATGCATATATATATATATATATATGGATTACATATACTCTATTTACACTTAGATATATTCATATTTACATATACACTATTCTTCCAACTTGTATATTCTTATATATATATATATATCTATATATTTTTAAACATCATAAAGCGTTGTGTATATTCATATAAATATTTTATTATAAATTCGAAATTTACCATTATGAAGTTCATTCATGTATGTATATATATTTATTTGCATATACAATACTTTTTTATAAACGTATATACATATAAACTTATATATATTTTTATCATCAAAATAGAGCTTGTATATATTTATATATATTCATACATGGTATTCTATTTTAAATTTTAAACGGTGGAGTTTATATACATATATTAATAAAATTTATCATATCCAGAAATTTATATTTTAAAATTTAATATAGTTTTCAAAATTAATAGATTTAGATATTCCAATACTAGAGAATTTATCTATTCGACTTATAAAAATTAATGTTTAAATAACTAAAATTAGTTAATTATCCCAATATCAGATGGATAAAAATCCGGGTCGTTACAATCTCCCCCCAAGAACTTTTCATCCTCGAAAAGGAATGAAGCAAGAACTAGAATTTTGATGTATATAAATCATTCTTTAAACCTTTTAAACACTTACTCCTTTATTATACACCTTAGGATACATACACTTTAATTTACATAGTATTATCAAGCTAGTTTGATATTAAAACATTTTTGATAACTCAATGTCTTAACACGTCCATCCTTGTTCTACAGAAATTTAGTCATACGTTGATCAGGCGTAGGACTGAAAATCTATAAGTACTTAGTAGACCCATTTCAACACCCAGTGAAAATACTTGAAAAACCTTTTCAAAAATGATATGGAAAGTATCACCCCCTCTTTTCCTTCTTTACCACCATGGATCGCAGTTAACACGATGATTGTGTCGCCATCCCGGCGAAATCATAAGTAAACTGTAGGCATCAACACCCCTCAATTTACACCATGGGAACACGATAGACCGCAGCTACACAATGGTTGCGTCGCTCTCCCAACGAAACCTTAAGTAGTCTATAGGCAATCTCTGTCCCTCGAATTACGCTATCAAAACAAAACCACATAGATCGCAATCTACCGATGTTACGTCGCTATCCCAACGAAATCATACGTAGACGGTAGGCAATCTCTGCCACCCGAATTACGCTATGGAACCACGATATATCGCAGTTTCACAAAGGTTACGTTGCTATCCTAGCAAAACCATAAGTAACTATAGGCAATCCCTGCCACCTCCCCCCCCCCGAATTATTTTACAACTCTCATAGATCGCAGTTACACAAAGGTTGCGTTGCTATCATAGCAAAACCATACATAACTGTAGGTATATTACCCCTCGATTTACGCTATGCAAACAAATGATCACCAAGAACTCATGATTTTTTGTCCAGACATCCTCTAGGATCCCAATTCTCATTGAACCCACCCTGTGGATTCCAAGGTAGACCCACCCAGTGGATCTCCTACTCCAAATTTCAACTTTCATGGGGGTGCCTTTCCATACTTTTAGTTTCAAAATATATCATACTATATACATAATAACTTTCAAAACATACACCTCATGTGTATCACATATAAATTTTATCTACATAAAATCGATATCTTTAAAATCGATAGTTTTTAAATTCGGTTTATCCAATTTCCAAAATCGACTATTTACCAAAATCAAATGTCTTTGAAAATCAATAGGTTCCAAAACTATTTCAATTTCATTCCCATATACATATAAGATCATTCTTTCCAACTCGAATAATTTAAGGACCAATAATTTCTGAGTCCGCTTTATACTTATATAAACTCCAATTAGTATTTCAAATATCTTTCGAAGATCATTTACTATTGGTTATAAATTCAACAAAGGGAGTTTGAATATATAACTAACATATATAATCTCATTAATTCCAAATCAAAAATTTCCAAGTTCGACTAATTTACAAAGTTATTTTTAACATTTCTTACTTCTTATAAAGTAAATTTCAATTATAATAACCATTCAATCTTCATTCTAATAAATTTCCACATTAGTAATTAAGTAATTATAAATTTACGTTCAAATCAATATAAAGGGTGATTTCATATAAGACCATATTTCTACAAAATATTTCACAACATCGATAAACTATGACAGCTAGTGAGTTCAAAAATTACACCCATTCATCCACCAATTTATTTAATTTAGTTCGCTCCACTAGTCCATTTCCAAATATTGTCTATTGGTTTTCCATAACCCAATTCTATATTTATTCCATGGAGTTATTTCACTTACAATTCAATTTCATTTGGCTCCAACTCCACTTCAATATTCAATTCACTAATTAATTTAACCAACTGGTTCATTTCCATCTTCCAAAATCTGTTTTTTTTGTCAAACATCACTTCATTTGGGTTTTACTCAGGTTCAACTTTATTTCTCATCCAAATCGAATTTCCATTTCTCATCCAACTTTACTTGGGTTTTACTTGGGTTCATTTAATTTATTTATCTCGATTTACCATCAATATTTTCATTAATACATTCAGAACGTATTTAGTTGCTAGCCTTTTAAGTCGAATTCTATTTATGACCCAATCCATATCTATTCCTTTTAATTCATTACAAAGTAAATGAAATTTCCTTCGACTTCCTTATTTACTTAACATAAGTTAAATTTTCCATATCCAAGGTTAAATTTTATAATTTAATCCACTAATTTGACAATTTGGTCCATTACTAATTTCCAGAATTCGAAACCCGTTTTATTTCAAAAATCGTTTTGAAATCATTCATACATACTTAACATCTTTCTCACCCTTTTTATCAAGTCTATACCTTTCCTTTTACAATTTAATTTATTTAACTCCCATAAGTTAAATGTTTATCTTATCTTGAAATTTCCAATTTCAGTTATAAGTTCAAAACTTATTTAACTTAGCCCGAGTCAATTTTCAATTCATTCAACCCATTTAAACTTACTCAATTTAATTTTTTTTCTTTTACATTCAAAAATTCAATTTTCACACTTCTTTTCTCATTAACATCATTTCCCACTTATAAGTTCAAACTTATTTTTCCTTTGGTTCTACTCCTCATTTTAATAGGAATTCCAGAATTCAAACACCCAGTATTTATTTCAAATCATCTTAAAATCATATATATATATATATGTATGTACATATATATCCCATTATATACCAAATCACACTTTTAAATTTAAACCAACCTTGGTTTTTCACAAAACAAATTCCTTCGGAATTTCCAAAACAACTCTTATTTTCAAAACAAAAATTTCCATATCAAACATATTCTAAATAATATTATTTATTATTCCTCAAACACCTTGAAACACATTTCAAAATTTCTAGGACTTAGATTCAAAACTTCTCAATTTAAATCCATTTAATTTATAAATCACATTTTTAAATTATGCTTATATAATTCCACTTCTTTAAAACATTTCACCATGTGTTATTATTTTTTATTTTGTAATAAACATCCTTTATTAAGACCCAACAACCAATTTACGATAATGATCAATGTTATCATATCTAGAACCCAAACACACCATAGTAATTTTTTGTAAAATTATTACTCTATATATAAAATATAATCAGGGTAAAAATTTTTTTATTTAAAAACACTTTGAAAAAAACTTCCAAAATTTCCGGAATTTAAATTCTGGTTTGGATCTATTTTTAGCTTAACTTATTTGTATAGTTCATTCTTATCAAATTTTTATTTGGTTATATATAACCACATAAATTTTATGATCTTATTTGATTATAATAATAACCAATCACCTTAATATATTATAATAATTCCAGAAAAATTATTTCTTTTTATATCAAAATATAATCTTTTTTTAAAATTGTTTATCATCTTAAAATTATTATATAAGAAAATAACAAGTACGCTCTCATATATAATTCACTCAACTCATTCTAGGGCACTACTGACCCTATCTCTAATGAGTAATCCACACCAGATCCAAGGTTCTCGCTTAACCTTCCGCTCTGATACCACGTGTGACGATCGGGGATTTTCGACCCTCGAAAATCGACAATAATATGTTCACAGTATAGACTGCCGAGCAATCGAGTGCCAGAATTACCAGATCGTTAGGGGTTAAGAATAAAAGAGATAGAAGAAGAAACGGAAATAACAAAAACACAGAATCTCACAATCGCAGCGGAACAAAATATAATATACAATAACAGATTTTTATACAAAATATGTATCAGTTAATATACATACAAATTTTCAGAGTACAACCATCAACATGGAAACCTGGACAGTTATAATAACTTGTCCTCAAGAATGCTGAATATACATCCTATAATACACAACAGAATGTACTCAAGTACATGCAATACGTCTCTGCCATCCAGCTCGTCTCCTGAGCTCCAAAGCATCCTAACCTGAATCTGTAATACTCGGTCTGACCCGAGCATTACAATAAAGTAACACCCGTGTCAGGCTGGAAACCAGTGTGATTAAACAATCTTAATTTGAATTACTTAAGTTATCAAATCCTTCGAAAAATAAAGGTAACTCGTAAGACCACGTCACACATAACACGACGGGTTTTTATCTTAGGATAACAAAAACACTTTTATAGGAAATCCAGTGGTATTATTATACTGTCTAAGTATAAATACTTATTTATAATAGTCGAATTTGTTAAATTAATAAAATTCCAGCATATTAAACTCTATAATCAAAACCGCAAAGGTTCGTAGTGGTTATTGGATGGAAGTGGTTTTCAGATATTGCAGATATACGATTCCGGTCTCATCGAATCCAAGCAATAAATTTTTAAAGGTCCAAGTCGTTTAAATAACAATTTCACAATCAAGGTGTTAATGTCTACATATGGTAATTCATTCTGTATGCTAACTTTATCACGACCGTCACATCGACATTAATTTTCTTGTAATCATTTCATTTTTTTGAAATTTGAAATAGTGGTCAGTACGAGTCGTTTCCTTTCAATAAAACGTGTCAACGTTTTATTCTATCTACTTGCCAATTTTTACTTTAATTTTTTTGGCTACTTAATAGCATAGATAGTAGATAATTGAAAACAACAACTAAGAGCAGTTTCAGATAACGTAGATCATTAACTCAATCAACGGTTTATAATTGGTATTGAATCAATTTACAATTTAGAATGAAATGGTTTCAATTTACTGAGTCAAATTATATTTTTGATCCAGATTACTCGTAAATCAAAAAATTAAATAAAATAACTTATTCTTAATTAATCTAAAATTAAACAGTTCATTTAACAATTAATTTATTAATTAACATATAATTAATTACGTAATGAATTACCATTTCGTTTACTTCAATTATTATATATCATTAAATTTTACATTGCAGAAATATGAACAGTATTATTTCAGATGAAAATATCCTTCGATGGGAATTCAACACCAAAATTTGCACGTCGATTGGATTAGAGACGAAGGAGAAATAGAGGTTTATAATTTATAGATTTTAAATAAGTTAATTAATTTTAAATTTTCTTTTAAACGACGGACCAGCCCATCACAAACAAGACTCGGCCCATAAAACAAACAAGACCGAACCCTTTCCTTCTCCCTCCTTAGTTCCTTCCCTTCTCTTCTCTTTTCTTTTATTTGGAATAAAGAATATGAAGCTTTAAAATTTATAAGTTATTCAAAAATTTAATTAATTAAATTACTTAAAAGAACTAACCCAAGCCAGCCCATCACAAAACACACGGCCCACCATAATTTTTTTCACCCTAAAACCCATCCCCACTCTCCTTCTTCCTATTTCCAGTTTCCTCCCTTCTCCCTCTAATTTTCAAACACATGAAGATGTGCATTCACGCGTGCACGTACATGAAGCTGCCGAAACCCATTCACGCCGCCAACCACCCACACACATCACTCACGACGACCGCGTCAACTCCATCCACCCAAACCCTCGACCATACCTTAGTTCGAATTTTTCGAACTCGAACCCAAAAACTAAAACAACAGGCACCACCAAAAATCGCCTCGCCTCGGCCACCTCTGCCACCGTTCATCACCAAATCTCGTCCCTAGCTTCGTCACAGCCCTCTCTACCTATCCCCCCTATGCGCACGTTCCTCCTTCACTCACGTCACCGCCAATGCCTCGAAACTAAAGCCAAGCACAAACGCGCCTAAAACCCTAAAACTACCTCGACTGGCCTCCACACCCAACTAGAAATCGCTGCACCATTTTTCCTAGATGCGCCTCCACCCAAACCACCTCCACACCCAACGACGAGCCGTTAAATCGCCCCGATCGCCATAATTTGGCGATACACCCAATTCCGTTCCTCTCAACATATCTCCTACCACACACAACTAAAAATCACCATACCACTCTTAAAAATCATTTTTTCCAAAAATGATCATAAATATATAACCCACTGATTTAATTATGATATTCGAAACTCGACCAAAATCAACCCACTCTGTGTTATATCGAGTTTTCTCTTTCTATGCTTGATGAAATTACACGAAATCAATTTTAAAATATTCTACATTCAAAAACAAGCAACTTTGGTTTTGGTATCATGTTTTAAAATTAAACGGATGAGGATATAATGATTTTTGAATTTAAGGTAGACTGATTTTAAAACAAAACAAAGAATAGAGAAGATACAACATTATTTCCGATTGAACAACTATGTCTGATATACATAAACAAAGGCATGTACACACCCCAGAAACATGTATACCCATCACAGATCAAATTATACATCCATAAATCACAGTTAGATATCATGGTAACCAGTAAAAAAAATGAGGTGTTCTACTCACTGTTTTTTTTAAAAGTTGCACTGCTGCATATCGTTTTCCCTCCAAGCTTCATCACTTGCCTTTAGCTTGTTAGCAGATTTTTTCTTTTTTTTTCCTTTTTGTGTAAGAGAACAAGTGAGAAATGATCAAAGCAAGGGTGTATATATAGAAGAATGGAAAAGGTTAGTGAAGTAGGGTGGTTGAGGCATTTGTATACAGGCTTCTCATTTTTTTCATATTTATTTTATTTTATTCTTTTATTTTCTTTTTTGATTTGATTTTTGAGTTATTGGATCTTTGTGTTTGATTTGATTTTATAAGTTGATTTGATTTTATGTGTGACTTGATTTGAAGTTTGCCATGATGATGTTTCCTATGAATATATATATATATATATATATATATATAAATGCATATATATGGATTACATATACTCTATTTACACTTAGATATATTCATATTTACACATACACTATTCTTCCAACATATATATATATATTTTTTTAAACATCATAAAGCTTTGTATATATTCATATAGATATTTTATTATAAATTTGAAATTTACCATTATGAAGTTCATACATGTATGCATATATATTTATTTGCATATACAATACTTTTTTATAAACATATATACATATAAACTTATATATATTTTTGTCATTAAAATGGAGCTTGTATATATTTATATATATTCATACATGGATATTCTATCTTAAATTTTAAATGGTGAAGTTTATATACATATATCTTTAAAATTTATCATATCAAGAAATTTATATTTTAAAATTTATTATAGTTTTCAAAATTAATAGATTCAGATATTCCAATGCTAGAGAATTTATCTATTCGACTTATAAAAATTAATATTTAAATAACTAAAATTAGTTAATTATCCCAATATCAGATGGCTAAAAATCCGGGTCGTTACAAATAAACATGAGTTGCATTTTATAAAATGTTTATAATAAACTTAAATGGTTTATAAATGATATTAGTGTTAAAGAGAATATATAAGTGCTAATGAAATAAAATTTAACTTAAATAAGGTTAAATGAAATGATTTTATAAGGATGGTCCATAAATGAATTTATATGAAATGTGTTAACAAAAAGTGAAATAATTGAAATTTGAATAAATTGAATGTAAATGAAATAGATGTGAATAAATTGGAAGCAAACCAATTGGATGTTAATAGAGAATGGATATTAATAAGAAATGAAGTGTATAAATTATATATTGACATTGGATAATGTATATTGATATAGTTATGAATTAATTGGATGAATATTAATTATTGGATGGTTTCGTTTATTGCAAACCATTGTTATTACTACTAATGATTGCGTATGATTGTTATGGATGTGTATTTGTGCTTGTGCTTATGATTTGGATTCATAATTCATGTTATATGGTTCTATTAAACTCATACATGCTTTCTACATCCTTTTATATGCAAATAATATTTTAATTTGAGTTGAGATAGGTACATACAAAGACCGTTTAGACGTATACGCAATATGATTTGCTTTTGCTTTCTTAATATGAGCGAACTCGCTCGTATTAATAATAATAAAGTACATATCTCGGATTACATACTGTACTTTTTCATTTTCCCCTATGGGATACCTCATCATTGAGATGAGATGTATATTTGGTATATTTGTGATATATATGTTTATTGTAAATTTTTACGATCGAGCCGCGCAAAGGAGACGCTGCCGAAATTTTCCGTAAATCCAGGTGCAAGAAAAATTTTGAGATTTGAAAATTTTATAACATGTTTTTATAAGTAAGTTGTAGTTTCTATAAGCCGATATTGGAGTGGTAGCGGCAGCGTAGTAAAGGTTTTCTAGTAATATTTTAATGTTTATAAGTTAATTATTTTGAGTAAAATATATCATATGTTATATTTCTTACATAACCCTTTTTCGAGGGAAAAGTTTTGAGTGGGGGAGATTGTAACGACCCGTATTTTTAACTATTTTAAATTATTGAATTTAATATGATTATTGAATAAAAATGGTTGGAAATAAAACAATTTATGTTTTATGTTTGCGCCAAAATTGGTCACAAACACCCAATTGCCGATGAAAGCACTCGTTCACAATCACAGATCATAGATATCTGTAACAACCCGCATATTTTACGATGGTATATTTAAATGTTTTATGTAAATATAGTGTCGTTAGTCGGATTTAAGTCCGAAATGTCACTTTTTGCAAACGGTCGAATTAGTACTCGGGACCACTTCCATTGAGTCCAAAATGGCATTTGCGATCTTTTTGAGTATAAGCATCGATATGTTTGGAGTGAGTAGAATTTTGCTATTTTCTATTTGGGATTTTGGGTTTGGGTTTCAGCACACTAACCCAATTTATTACTCTAACTCTTTAACTTTTCATCCATTCACTCATTTCTTTTCCTAACACTCTAGCTCAACTGAAAATGGCGGAAGAGAATGGGAAATAGAAATTCCAAGCCCTAGTTTCCTTTTGCAAACTCAAATTCTTGCTCCAAAATCAAAGAGAAGCTTAGGTAAGCCTCCTTTTCACCTTCTCCATCTCAATCTCTCTCCAATTTCAGAAATTTCCTATGACCTAATTTAGGAAATATTTGGTTTTTGATCTTAGATTGGAGCTTGTAGAGTAGAAGTGAAGAGTGGTTGATCTTTTCTTTGCATTTGAGCTTCTCATCTTTGTTTTTGAGTTAAAAGGTGAGTTTTTGAACTCACATCTACGTCTATAGCTTTCGTTGTTGTTAGGTATCAATTCGTAACATCTATTCATGTTCATTTGCTTTTGGTTTGGATTGATATGGTGAATTCTCCAAATTTTGGTGTTTTGGAGACAAAATCTTTAAAGATCCTTTTGTGGATATTTGGACATGTTGTTTGGGGTGTATCGAAGAGCCTATAAGGCTGGGTTGTCTCTTGGCGTAATCCCCTAGTCTTCGTTGCTCGTCCGATAGCTTCCCATTCATTTTGGGCCATTAAGGCCTAGGCAAACTATTGCCAAGACCAGGTCTTCAGACGTCTGAAATGCAAGTTCAGACGTCTGGTTTTAAACCTGGAAAGCAAAAAGTATACGGAAGAGATTTATAAAAATGGCAGAAAACAAAGTCAGACGTCTGAAACAACCTCTCAAACGTCTGAAACATTGTGTCAGACGTCTGATATCACTTTTCAGACGTCTGAAGCAACATGCCAGACGTCTGAAGCAACCCTCCAGACATCTGGAAGGTTTTTGAATTTCCAGTGAATAAATCCAGACGTCTGGATTTTAAATCAGACGTCTGGAACTGCCTATTTTTTGCCTATTTGCCTATGTTTGAGGGAATTTTCATTTTTATCGATTCTTGTCGATCCAATTAGTTGTTATCGCATTTTTGACTTTGATGATTCCTTTTTGACTTCGTACATCGGTTTTTATAAAGTGATCTTTTTAAATGGTATTAAAAGCTCGTTTCTCCAATTTATAATTTCTATATAAAACACACACAATTTTGCACTTCAAGCGAAGAGGGAGGAGAATTAAATGATTAAATAAAACGCGTGCTATGAACACGTGGGTTTATCTTTTTAGTTAATTCCTAATCTACTCGTTCGATCATTTTGACCTTCGGATCTGGTTTACCGATGAGATGAGGAAAACTTCGTACTGCTTTGAGTTTGAAATTGACTGACGGATAGTAAACCATTTAGTGCGAACGTGTGGTATGGAACTCACGTTAACATTTTTCGGGTTCCTACCTGAGAGTTGGTGACACATGTTGCCTTCGGGCTTGTGCCTTCGGGTGTTGCCCTATAGTATCGCTTTTGGAGTTGGTCATTTGCCACCGCTCGAGAGATATTTAGGTTTGTTGCCCTGTAGTATCACTTTTGGAGTTAGTCATTCGTCACCGCTCGAGTGATATTTGGGTTTGTTGCCTTTGGGTTTGTGGATCCTTGTTATACAGTACTGAGCTCGAGCATCTTTTGTTTCTTTGACAATTATATTTCCCTAGTGTATCGCCCTTCGGTGTAGGTCCTTTGAACCACACGATATATAGCGATTACCTTGTGGAAACTTGCGTTACCTTTATTGGTATTTGTTATTTACCTTTTTGGCTTGTTTTGGGATATTCATATCCTTTGTTTATTTGAGTTGCCTATGATATGAGGCTTGTTATGATTCATCTTTTGTTAAAAGATTTGGTTATCTCTTTTGGAGATATTTGTGATATTTTATGACCTTGTATGTTCATTATCATTTAGTTTATCTAACTGATTTTTTTAGCAAGACTGACCCGTGTATTTTATACTCGGGTTAGACCGAGATGTTTCAGGTTAGGTACATTGGACTTAGCCTATTTTGCTTCCGCATGGACTATTCCGCTAGCTCCTTTTTGTTATAGCTTTTTGTGTAGTCCTTTTTGGCTGTAACTCTGATATGTATTCTTTTGACTCACTTGTATATTGTGGTTTACTTTACCACTTGACATGTATCATTTTGTATACTCTGTAATGTATCTGTGTATGTGTAAATGTATGTGATGATCCACTATTCTATGATGTGTATTACATTTGAGTTGTTATATTTTATTCTAATAGATCCTTCAGCCACCTATGGCTTTGTATTAAGTATTTATTGGGTATGTCGATCCATTTGAGAAAGAAGAAAAAAGAAATGTATGGCAATTGTCGGCGTATTCAATAGATAATTAAGACAAGGCTATAGATGGTCGCTCCTATCCAGCTCTATTCTCTGTATTAGCAGATGGTGTTACCTAGTAATACTCTTTGCTAATGTGGGTCTCGGAGTGGGGCATCACAGCTTGGTACCAGAGCTGAGTTCAGAACAAAATATGATAAACATAGAACAGAGACACATATTACGGTACATCAAAGTGTAGTACGAATGTTACGAATCTTTGAATCATCGTGCCTTTATTCTTTCCGTGCCTTTGGGGTAGATAGAATTTTGGGGAATACGTCTAGGAATGCATTTTATTCCATAGTATTCCATACTTGAATTAATGATATCTACCTTGTGAATGATCTTTATCTTATCTTATCTTTCAGCTAATGGTTGGAAGAGGTGGAGGACGACGCTCGGATGCTGGGCAATCCAGCGGCTCGCATCCGGACGGCGTTTATATGTCTTCCGATCACGTTTTGGAGTTATTTAGGAGCACTCGGCCTCCAGCTCCTATTCGAGCATCTCCTCCACGCAAGTCTGCCTTTGCACGCCTGTGCAGTGATTTTTCTCATCTTGGAGGAAAGCCATTCAAAGGCTCCAAGTCCGTTCTTGAGGTCCAAGCTTGGATTCGCACATGCGAGCGTATCATTTATCGTATGGATCTTTCTGACCACGATCGAGTTCTTGTAACTTCTAGCTTATTGCAAGAGCATGCCCTTGATTGGTACAAGCTTCTTGTAGCCGAACTTGATGAGTCTGTTCTTTCTTGGACTCAGTTTCGGGAACGATTTGAACTCAAATTTGTTCCTGAATCTAAGAAAGTTTTATTAGCCCGTCGCTTCCAAGTAAGTGAAGTCTTCCGTTTCTGAATATGTTGCGTCATTCGAGGCTTTATCTAAGTATGGTCTTGAATTCATTAGCACCTCTTATAAGAACAATCTGAAGTTTGTCTCTGGTCTTAAGAAATATCTTAAGAAGTTTTAATGCTCCAGCTTAAGCTTTCTTTTGAGGAGTTGGTTGATTCGGCACTTCATCTCAAAGCCATCGAGAAGGAGTGAGATAGTGGTGATGATATTAAGGTTCGCAAGAACCCCAATAAGAAGAAGTTTCCATTTCACAAGCGGGAATTTTTCCCTTCCAAGAAGAAAAAGCCTGTTGAATCTGGTTCTACTCTCAATCTGCTGGAACACCTTCCATTCGGAAGTGTTTCAATTGTGGTTCTCCTGATCATATGATCTGAGATTGTCCTAAGCCTCTCTTCTGCCATTATTGCAAGAAGGAAGGTCATCGTATTTCCACCTGCCCTACTGCTCCTGCTAGTGCCAAGTCTGGCAAGCTTTATGTTGCTAAGGCTTCTGGAGGTTCTTCTCAGCCCAGAGGTATATCTCCATCTATTTTGGAAGGTTCTATTTTATTTCATAACCGTAGTATTCGAGTTCTTTTCGATACGGGTGCTTCGCATTCTTTCGTATATAATAAGCTCGTCGATAATTTGTCTTTGGATGTTTCCTGTATAATTACTTCGTTGAGGATTGCGAATCCTATTGGGGGATCCGCAACCCTTAGCATGCTTTGTGATGATGTTGAGATTGTTTTATGTGGCTTTTCTTTTCGTGCGAATCTGCATGTTATTTCTTATTTGGGATTTGATATGATTTTGGGTATGGACTGGCTAGTCAGATACGATGCCAGGATTATTTGTTCTAAAAGAATTTTACATCTTCGACATCTAGATTCGTCTACTCAACTATCACTTGTTCTTTGGAATGTGGATAATTCTGAAATGGCTTTACATTCTCTTGACTCACGAGATGATGATGATGTATCTCGTATTCCTATTGTTTGTAACTTCTCTGATATTTTTGAGCCGGTTTCGGGTTTGCCACCCAAGCGGGCGATCGAGTTCCGCATTGATCTCATTCCAGGCACGCAGCCTATTGGCCGTCCTCCCACGAGGATGTACAAAAGAAAATGAGGAACTCAAGAAGCAGCTTTTAGAGCTTGAGTCCAAGCAGTTGATTCAGTCCAGTTTTTCACCGAGGGGTGCCGCGGTCGTCTTCGTGAAGAAGTCTGATGGAACTCTTAGGCTCTGCATCAACTATCGCAAGCTTAACGAGTTGACCATCAGGAATAGGTATCCATTGCCTAGGATCGATGATATGTTCGATCTATTGAGTGGCGCTAAGGTCTTCTCTCAGCTCGACCTTGCCACTGGTTTTCATCAGCTCCGAGTCGCGGAAGGTAGCATACCTCTTACAGCTTTCCGCACTCGATATGGTTCTTTCGAGTGGCTCGTTATGCCGTTCAGTTTGACGAACGCCCCTGCTTTCTTTATTGATCTTATGAATCGAGTATTCCGAAAATATCTCGATAAGTTCGTCCTTGTGTTCATTGATGACATTCTTGTTTATTCTAAGTCTAAAGCCGAGCATGCTAATCACATGAGAATTGTTTTGAGTACTCTTCGTCACCATCAGCTTAAAGCCAAATTCTCCAAGTGCCATTTTTTGGAGAATAAGGTTAAGTTCTTAGGCCATGTTGTATCTTCCGACGGCATTTCTGTCGATCCTCCAAAGATCTAAGCTATCCAGAATTGGAAGAGGCCTGAGAATGTAAATGAGATTCGTAGTTTCCTTGGATTGGCGAGTTATTACCGTTGGTTCATTAAGGATTTTTCCCGTGTTGTGCTTTCTCTCACCAGCCTTACTCGGAAAGGCATTTGTTATATTTGGTCCGATCAGTGTGAAGCTTCCTTTTAGACATTAAAGGAACTTCTTACTAATACTCCTATTCTTGTGGTTCCCGAGGGGAATCATGATCTTGCTGTCTACACCGATGCTTGTGGTAGTGGTCTCGGTGCCGTGCTTATGAAGAAGGATTAGGTAGTTGCTTATGCTTCTAGGCAACTGCGTCCGAATGAGGTTGGCTATGCCACTCATGATCTTGAGTTAACCGCCATTGTCTTCGCCTTGAAGATTTGGTGACAATATTTATTAGGCGAGCGCTTCATTCTCTATACCGATCATAAATCCTTGAAGTATTTGTTCACTCAGAAGGAACTCAATACGAGGCAACAAGCGTTGGCTCGAGTTTCTTTCCTCCTATGACTTTGATATCCAGTATACCCCTGGTAAGGGTAATCGTGTTGCTGATGCGCTTAGTCGCAGACATTCGGCTGTCGTTTCTATGATGCTTGCCAAATGGGATATTCTTGAGACTCTATCTTTTTGTGATATTCGTGATCGAGCTCCATCCTCTGATTCTCTGATAGTATTATTCAGTTTCGAAGCTCGACCCTCTCTATTTGATCGTATTGCCAAAGCTCGGCAGCGTGATCCTGATCTTGTGTATCTTATTCAGCTTTGTGAGACTGAATCCCATGATGAGGCGTTGCGGGATTTCAGCATTGATTTTCATAGGTGTCTTCGCAAGAAGAACCGTCTTGTTGTGCCTTCTGATTCTGCACTTAGGCATGGCATTCTAGATGACTGTCATCATTCTAAGTATACCATTCATCTTGGAAGTAGTAAGATGTATTCCGATATGCATCGCCTTTATTATTGGGAAGGCATGAAGCGTGATGTGGCGAGTTATGTGAGTAATTGCATGACTTGTCAACGTATTAAAGCCGAACATCAGCGCCCTTCTGGTCTCCTTCAGCCTCTGGAGATTCCATTGTGGAAATGAGATCAGATTTCGATAGATTTCATTGATGGCCTACCTCGTACGAGATCGGGCCATTCTAGCATATTGGTTATTGTTGATCGCCTCGCCAAATTAGCTCATTTTGTTCCTATTAAATCTAATAGGACTGCTTCTCTTTTGGCCAAGTTATATATCAAGGAAATCGTGAGACTTCACGGTGTTCCTAGTTTGATTGTGAGTGATCGTGATCCTTTATTCGCAAGTCATTTCTGGCAAAGTCTTCAGCAAGCTTTGGAAACAAAGCTTAATTTCAGCACAGTTTATCATCCATAGTCTGATGGAAAAACTGAACGGGTGAATCGCATCTTAGAGGATCTCCTCCGTATTTTTATTCCTGATTTCGGAGGTAGTTGGGAGGATCATCTACCCCTTGTAGAGTTCTCCTACAACAATAGTTTTCAGTCCAGTATCGGTATGGCTCCTTTCGAAGCCAGGCCATGTCGATCACCTTCTTGTTGGTTGGAATCTGGGGAGAAGCTTATTCTTGGCCCAGATTTTGTTCATGATTCTTCTGAGAAGGTTGATCTTATTCGTCAGAGAATGAAAGAGGCACAGAGCCACCAGAAATCCTATGCGGATAACCGTAGGAAGCCTCTCGAGTTCTCGGTTGATGATCTCGTCTTTATTCCTGTTTCTCCTTTGAAAGGGGTTATGCGCTTCAGTATGACAGGGAAATTGGATCCTCGCTTTGTAGGACCATTTCCTATTACTGAATGTATTGGCCCTGTGGCTTATAGAGTTTCACTTCCAGCTCATCTATCCGGTGTTCACAACGTGTTTCACGTCTCTCAGCTTCGTAAGTGTCTTCGAGAATCGGATTCTATTATCGAATCTCCTGATTTGCAAGGGCTTGAGATCTCACCAGACTTATCTATTGTACATCAGCCTATTCGCGTACTTGCCTCGTAGGTGAGACACCTTCAAAACAAGGACGTGATGCTCATTAAAGTTCAATGGTCCGCTAATCCCAATGACTGTACTTGGGAAACCAGAGAGTTTATTGAGTGAGCTTACCCGGGTTTTCTATCTTTGCATAGCAATGGTGAGAATATCTCTTTATCTCAAGCTTATTTTCTTTCCTTTTTGGGTGTAAGTATGTAGTTGTTACAAATTCTTCTCTAGGAATTGCGCGGACGCAATTTTGTTAAGGAGGGGAGATCTGTAACAACCCGCATATTTTACGATGGTATATTTAAATGTTTTATGTAAATATAGTGTCATTAGTCAGATTTAAGTCCGAAATGTCACTTTTTGCAAACGGTCGAATTAGGACTCAGGACCACTTCCATTGAGTCCAAAATGGCATTTGCGATCTTTTTGAGTATAAGCATCGATATGTTTGGAGTGAGTAGAATTTTGCTATTTTCTATTTGTGCTTTTGGGTTTGGGTTTCAACCCACTAACCCAATTTATTAGTTTAACTCTTTAACTTTTCATCCATTCACTCATTTCTTTTCCTAACACTCTAGCTCGACTGAAAATGGGGGAAGAGAATGGGAAATAGAAATTCCAAGCCCTAGTTTCCTTTTGCAAACTCAAATTCTTGCTCCAAAATCAAAGAGAAGCTTAGTTAAGCCTCCTTTTCACCTTCTCCATCTCAATCTCTCTCCAATTTCAGAAATTTCCTATGACCTAATTTAGGAAATATTTGGTTTTTGATCTTAGATTGGAGCTTGTAGAGTAGAAGTGAAGAGTGGTTGATCTTTTCTTTGCATTTGAGCTTCTCATCTTTGTATTTGAGTTAAAAGGTGAGTTTTTGAACTCACATCTATGTCTATAGCTTTCGTTGTTGTTAGGTATGAATTCCTAACATCTATTCATGTTCATTTGCTTTTGATTTGGATTGATATGGTGAATTCTCCAAATTTTGGTGTTTTGGAGACAAAATCTTTAAAGATCCTATTGTGGATATTTGGACATGTTGTTTGGGGTGTATCGAAGAGCCTATAAGACTGGGTTGTCGCTTGGCGTAATCCCCTAGTCTTCGTTGCTCGTCCGATAGCTTCCCATTCATTTTGGGCCATCAAGGCCTAGGAAAACTGTTGCCCAAACCAGGTCTTCAGACGTCTAAAATGCAAGTTCAGACGTCTGGTTTTAAACCTGGAAAGCAAAAAGTATACGGTAGATATTTATAAAAATGGCAGAAAACAAAGTCAGACATCTGAAACAACATCTCAAACGTTTAAAACATTGTGTCAGACGTCTGGTAACACTTTTCAGACGTCTGAAGCAACATGCCAGACGTCTGAAGCCACCTTCTAGATGTCTGGAAGTTTTCTGAATTTCCAGTGAATAAATCCAGACGTTTGGATTTTAAATCAGACGACTGGAACTGCCTATTTTTTTGCCTATTTGCCTATGTTTGAGGGAATTTCCATTTTTATCGATTCATGTCGATCCAATTAGTTGTTATCACATTTTTGACTTTGATGATCCCTTTTTGACTTCGTACACGGGTTTTTATAAAGTATCTTTTTAAATGGTATTAAAAGCTCGTTTCTCCAATTTATAATTTCTATATAAAACACACACAATTTTGCACTACGAGCGAAGAGGGAGGAGAATTAAATGATTAAATAAAACGCGTGCTATGAACACGTGGGTTTATCTTTTTAGTTAATTCCTAATCTACTCGTTCTATCGTTTTGATCTTCGGATCTGGTTTACCGATGAGATGAGGAAAACTTCGTACTGCTTTGAGTGTGAAATTGACTGACAGATAGTAAACCGTTTAGTGCGAACATGTGGTATGTGACTCACGTTAACATTTTTCGGGTTCCTTCTTGAGAGTTGGTGACACATGTTGCCTACGGGCTTGTGCCTTCGGGTGTTGCCCTATAGTATCGCTTTTGGAGTTGGTCATTCGCTACCGCTCGAGAGATATTCGGGTATGTTGCCTTCGGGCTTGTGCCTTCGGGTGTTGCTCTATAGTATCGCTTTTGGAGTTGGTCATTCGCCACCGCTCGAGAGATATTCGGGTATGTTGCCTTCGGGCTTGTGCCTTCGGGTATTTCCCTATAGTATCGCTTTTGGAGTTGGTCATTCGCCACCGCTCGAGGGATATTTGGGTTTGTTGCCCTATAGTATCGCTTTTGGAGTTAGTCATTCGTCACCGCTCGAGTGATATTTAAGTTTGTTTCCTTCGGGTTTGTGGATTCTTGTTATACAGTACTGAGCTCGAGCATCTTTTGTTTCTTTGACAATTATATTTCCCTAGTGTATCTCCCTTCGGTGTAGGTCCTTTGAAACACACGATATATAGCGATTACCTTGTGGAAACTTGTGTTACCTTTATTGGTATTTGTTATTTGCCTTTTTGGCTTGTTTTGGGATATTCATATCCTTTGTTTATTTGAGTTTCCTATGATATGAGGCTTGTTATGATTCATCTTTTGTTAAAAGATCTGGTTATCTCTTTTGGAGATATTTGTGATATTTTATGACCTTGTATGTTCATTATCATTTAGTTTATCTAACTGATTTGTTTAGCTAGACTGACCCGTGTATTTAATACTCGGGTCAGACCGAGATGTTTCAGGTTAGGTACATTGGACTTAGCCTATTTTGCTTCCGCATGGACTATTCCGCTAGCTCCTTTTTGTTATAGCTTTTTGTGTAGTCCTTTTTAGCTGTAACTCTTATATGTATTCTTTTGACTCACTTGTATATTGTGGTTTGCTTTACCACTTGACATGTATCATTTTGTATACTCTGTAATGTATCTGTGTATGTGTAAATGTATGTGATGATCCACTGTTTTGTGATGTGTATTACATTTGAGTTGTTATATTTTATTCTAATAGATCCTTTAGCCATCTATGGCTTTGTATTAAGTATTTATCGGGTATGTCGATCCATTTGAGAAAGAAGAAAAAAGAAATGTATGGCAATTGTCGGCGTATTCAATAAATAATTAAGACAAGGCTATAGATGGTCGCTCCTATCCAGCTTTATTCTCCATATTAGCAGACGGTGTTAGCTAGTAATACTCTTTTCTAATGTGGGTCTTGGAGTGAAGCATCACAGATGGAAAGTATGTAGAAAATATAAATATGAAGAACACTCAAAATTTAAAAGGAAACCAGTAGAAACACAAGATTTATAGTGGTTTGGCGCTGTAGCCTACGTCCACTTTGAAGAGTTGTTGTTTTATTGATTATAACTCGCTGGTTTTAGAGGTTTACAATAGTACAACCGAGTTACAACAGTAATTCCGGTAGAGTATCGGCGTAGAAGAGCCAAAAGATCCTTTTTCTGAAGCTTTTGGACTGCTATTTATAGGTGTAGGCTGCAAATATCTCGACCGGATCTTGGAAGACTCCTTCTCTCACGTGGGTGAGCCCATGTGATCCATCCCCTGACATTTCGACTCGATCTATGATCGATTCGTACCAAATTTGTATCGATCCAAAATTGCTCGTTTTGGGTTGGGATCGATCATGGACATTCTTGAGGATGTACGCAAGCTTCTATGAAAATTTTGTGGCATTTGGACCTGTAGATTGTGAGATATGATCGATGCAAGTTTTAATCTTCAATGTGTAGCCAAGCTCGTATCGATACGTTCATATCGCTCTCGTTCGCATCCATAGGATGCACGTGATTGCTAGATGACGCGGTGCTATCTTTTAGGATCGATCCACTTTTCATGCCGAGTTGACTGCTTCCACATTCGAACATGCTTACTTCGTATTGCTTTAGTGTAACCTCCTTCTTACCATACATTTCGTATCCATCAGGTGCATTGTCTTTTGTATCGATCGCGTATTCTTTTTGTATCGATGATGGCATATAGCCTTCGTATCGATCACTTGATGTTGGTTTCGTATCGGTGAAAAGCGATCGATACGAAGTGCATACCAATTTCATATCGATGGCCTAGGTGATCGATATGAGGCACATGTTAAAATGGATCGATACGAAACATCCGTTGATACGAGTGAATAGTCTCTAATGGATACGAAAGGGATCGAGTGCAACATGATGGGTACGAATTGCATTGATACGAAACCAGTAGGGTTTTTGTTTGTTGATCGTTTGCCATGGTCACTTGGGTGCGAACTTGGTGGCTTAAGTGGATGGACATGAATGGATGTTCGCTGGATGGATACGAATGACATGGGGATGGATACGAAGTTTGATACGTGGCTGTGACTCGAAGCAGTTGCCTCCTTGACCCGAAGTAAACCCTCCAGTAACTCGAAGCAAGTGATGTGGTGACTCGAAGCAACCTGTAAACATGCTACCCCATCAAAGACCCGAAGCATGCTCTTCTGTGACCCGAAGTAAACCCTCTAGAAACCCGAAGTAAGCCTAGGGATGACTCGGAGCCAACTCCAAGCAACTTGAAATGACTCGTTTTTTGTTGAAACTATGTTTTAAACGTCTTGTGTTGTTTGTTCATCGACTATTCTATATTTTGGCTTCATGATCATGTTTATTATCAGTGAAAATCCAGCTTTGATCATTGTGTTGTCGATTGGTTTAAATCCGCCTGTATGCTGCCTTGCCAAAAGGTGGGTTAACATTTTACTTATGTAATTTATTTAATATAAGCTTGGATAAAATTTTGAAATAACCAATTTCGATGATTTTGGCAATAATAAGTATTGAAATGAAATTTTATTTATTGAATATGTTTATAATCAATAGCTGGGATTGAATAATAAATGTTGAATTATTTAGATGAAAATAAAATAATTGTTAATCACTAAAATCCATTTGAAAAGCAATATTGGGATTTATTGAAATTCTAATATTGGAATTCATCGAAATTGGATTATTGGAATACTTTAAATAATGAAGTGGAACTAAGTGTAGTAGTTGTTTTGTTACTTGAATTCATTTTAAAAGTTAAAATTTAAAAGTTAAATAACTTATATTTAAAATATGGTGATTTATTGGATAATTAAATTGTTTAAATTTAATACTGGAAATTGTTTAAATAATTGAATCCTTAATTTAATATAAATGAAAATGATTTCGAAAGTTGAGTTAAATTTTATTTAAACAAGAATAAATATTGTTAACTTTTAAAATTGAATTTAAAGTGATTAAATTAATTTTGGAAATTACTTGTTTTAATTAACATGTAGAAATGGACTTTTTGGACACTGTCTCGGATTTCGATGAAACCTGTTTCATCGGATCCGTAATAGTGAATTATTGTAGAATTTCAAGTTTCATAGCGATCGGACTTATCATTTGGTCATGCGAGCTTAAAAGCGTGTGATTAATTTTTAGAACTTTAATTAAAATAATTCGATTTTGAAAAGACATCTTCTGAATATGATGGAATTGGCTCCCGAGACTAGTTCCATTGTGTTCGAAATGGGGGTATAACATACAAAACGTCAGGCGGCACGCTTCGTTTGGAGTTCGAAAAATTTATGTGTGAATAGCGTCAGATATTTATATAATAGACCATCATTTATCTTCATTCGCACAAACCCTAACCTAAATCGCCCAGCCGCTTCTCTTGCGATTTTTAATGGCCGAAAATTCATCAACTTCTTTCTTCGATTTCTCCCAATCAACTCACAATCTCAACTCGGCTTCAACTAGGAAAATGAAGATCTCATCGAGCTCTACGATTTGGACGGTTGGATCGACTTGGATGTTGATGAGATCGCCAGAATAGAGGTGATTATGGCGCACGGTTTTTGGGTTCTCATGAGCGAACGGAGGCTACGGGGCTTGGCACGTAGGTGGAGTTGGCGATTGCCGACGTAGTGGTGGTCGTTGATCGGAGTCCGGTCGAATTTAGGGTGGCGCGCGCGTTGAAGTTGCAGTCGTGTGAATTGGGTATTTAGAGGCCTGTGCGTGTGAGCAGTGATGAATGAAGGATTAGGTAAGGATTAGTTTAAGTTAATTAAGTTCTAATTATATTTAATTATTCGTTTTGCTAATTCATTCGTATATCGTTCGTACGAGGTCAGATTCGAGTGCCGTCTTTTGCGTTGGATTCGTATAGGCGTTGTCTACTCTATGGAGTTAAATTTGTTGCTATTCATTTCATTCGAATTTTCAGATTCGAACAAAGGTGAGTGTTTAAAACGCTCACGAAGTACTAAAATATTCTTATGTTATTTAAACTTAAAATCATAAAATGATTTAATTTTATTGACTGTTGTTTGGTAATTTAATTGACATATGAATTAACTGTTAGAAATTTTGAATTAATAGTTAAATTGAAATTGGAATTAAACTGCTAGTTAAATTCCCGATTATTGATAACTGGTTAACTGTTATGATTTATTGACTATTTTGGATGTTGATTGTGATGGATGGCCATTGGATGATATATTGGATGATTATTGGATGTTTATATATATATATCCTGTTATCACCCTGTAAATTATTTGACTGCATATGAAATGTTATTTTAATTATATTCAAATAAATTAAGAAATATGTTGAAATGATATATACCTATGACATTTATGTTGGATTGAAATGATATATATCCATCCCAGCAATTAAAATTGAAATAACTATTCACTTGGACATAGGATAGAAAATTATATACGGACAATGGAATTGTTAAATTAAATGGTTTTAAATTCTTGAATTTGAACCTATTTAAATGAATTTTGTTTTAAAGAAATAAAGGAATCGAATTTATATGAATTGAATTATTTCTAATTTGAGCTTTGAAATGTTGAAATCAAAATTGGAAAAGAAATTTTTTTAAGAATTTATTTTGAAATGTGAAGTAAAATCGACAGATGACTTGAAATAAGAAATTGAAATTGTTTTATGGTTGGAACTTTTACTTGAACTTTGAATTTATTTATGTAAAAGTGGTATAAATGGATATTTCAAAATTTGAGCTCGGAATTGAATTTTTTTGAAGATTTGAATCCAAATTCGAACATTGAAGTTTAAGTTGATTTAAGTGATTTAAATTAGTAATTGGAAATTGGACTTGGAATTTATTTAATTTGAAAGTGTGATGACCCGGAATTTTGGGCAATATCAATTAAATAATCTGTATTAATAATTAAATTGATTTGATAATCTCTTATATAATTTTAATTAAATTGGCAAGTTTATTATTTTCAAACAATATTATATATTAATGTATTGTTTTATATATAGATATAAATAGATTTTAAAGAAAATAGAATTGTTATTTTCAAATTAAATGTTTTGTTATATATGTATATATATAAGTTGACTTTAATTTGGATTTTAAATTTAATTTGAATTTGAATTTGGATTTAAAATTGAAATTGAAAAGATAGATATTTTAAAATATTTTAGATTTAAATATAGGTATAAGATTATATTTATATATAATTGGTTTTATTTAGAATTTCTTTAAAGTAATTTATATATATAAATTTAGATAAGTATTTATAAATTAGTAAATTTAATATAAAAGCTTATTAGTAACATTTAAAATAAATAAGAATTACTTAAATGACATGTGTTAATACATTAAGTAACCTAATAACATGTGTTAATTAAATGACATGTGTCCATGCACCTAATAACTAGATCCATGAATGGTTGGGCTGGTAGATACCTCACTCAAGCTGGAAGACTTGCTCTCATCAAATCCGTCATATTCTCATACACTACATACTGGAGTAGAACCTTCATCCTCCCCAAGAAGCTAATCCATATGATCAGAAAGGCTATGTGCAATTTCCTTTGGAATGGTTGCATCCATTCTACCGGCCTCAAGCCTATTAGATTCAGCAAGGTTGAAACTAAGAAGAGCCTGGGAGGCCTTGGCATAATTAATATCAGAAATTGGAATATGGCTGCCTTCAGCGCTCATCTGGACAATTTACTTAACTCAAAAAACAACATTTGGGTCACTTGGACAAAAAAACACAATCTTCGCAGCAGCTCTTTTTGGTGCATGGACATCCCCCATGGGTACAGCTGGACTTGGAGATCCATCCTGAACCTAAGACCCATGATGCTGCCTTACCTTAAACATATAGCCTCTCCTGATGGAACTGTCAGTTTCTGGAATGATCCTTGGGCCAAGAGCGGCCTCGTTCTTAGTAAAATATTGTCATACAATCAAAGAATCCAATCTAGAATACCATGTGATGCCAAAGCTAAGGATTACATCTATGAGGGTACTATCAGCTTGCCTTATTCCAGTAACCAGCTAATTCGGCAGCTATGACATGAGATCAGTATGCAACATTACCCTTCGGTTTCTGATGACAAGGTTTTGTGGTCTGCTGATCTCGTGGAACACAACATTTCCACAGTTTATGATTGTTTGAACCATAGTCCTGACATGCCCGGATTTGCCTGGGAAAAGAGGGTGTGGGATCATCACTGTAAAGAAAATGACTATCTACTATTATGGAAGGTGTTAAGGAATGCTATGAATTTCAAGGACAGGCTGATCAACCTTGGTATGGCATTTGATGCCTCGTGTTGCTTCTGCCAGGACGAACATGAGACTAATGTTCACCTGTTTTTCAACTACAAGGTTGTGCATTGTTTATGGCAGAAAATTATGACATTCCTTGGTCATGGCAGCAGGTCTAGAATCAGCAACATTGAATGGTGCAACATTTATAGGGCTACCAGATGGAAGAATGACACAAGTTTGTTGATGTTACTCGTTCTCAAAAAGTTTATACGGGTGATATGGAGCGAAAGAAATGACAGAATCTTCAACGGAAAGTACAAAAATGAACTTGAGATGTGGAATCAACTGGTTAATACTATCAGGGTTGGTGTGAATTACAGCTCTTATAGTTATGAAAGACATATAACAAGGATGTGGAACTGATTTGTGGCCTTGCTGCCCATTTGTTTCCTTTCCTTGTTTTTAACTTTTTCTTTCTTTTTTTTACGATTTCCTGTGCCATAGCTTGTTATGGTGCTTATTTCTCTTATTGTGCTTGCAATAAACTGGTAGGGGCCCAGTCAACCCCGCTTAGCCTTGCTAAAAAAAATAACATGTGTTAAGTAAATATTAATTCAAGATGACAAATGTTGAGAGATTTTACAAGTGTCATTTTAATTATTTTATTTTTTTTCTTTTATTTTTATCAAATCAAATTCAGCCTTTATAAACCTATTCTTCCTCCTCTTCATTTCTTTTCTATTCTCAAATTCTAAAACTAAGAAATCAAAAACCTGTACAAACTTGTCTCAAAAACACAATCTGATAATCAACATTCCTCAAACTAGAAAACTTATTCAAACTAAAGCCTGAAACATCTTCTTCAAACTTGAGATTCATTTTCAAAACCTAGCCTGTAAATATTTTCTTCAATCTGTAAATCAAATTCTTCAACCAGAAATTCAAAAGCCTGTAACTTGTTCCAAAAGCAAGTGAAGCGAGCAACTTCAATTCTGTTTTAAAAGCAAGATCATCTCAACATCAAAGTGATTTTAAATTTGAAGTTCCAGTTTAACAATGCATTTTCTTCTGCAAATTCAGTTTTCAAGATCAAACATTTTTCAAGTTTTCAAAACATCTCAGTTTAAAGCTCTGTTCAACTAATTTCAAGTGATTAACATTTTTTCTAAAAGCTTAAGTATATGAAATCTGGTTGCATGTGAATTTCTGAAACAAAGTATGTTTTGTATATATGAATTTTCTATGTATATATGGATGTATGGATGTGTGCATGCCTATTGTATATGTGACTTTACTGTTCTTAGTTTCAAATTAAGATTTTAAATAAAATTCTTTATCTCTTGATCTAATCTCTGTTAGGACTTAGGTTCTAAACAAAATTTGTTTGTTTCATCATAGATTATAGTTTAAAATTTTATTTAAGTTAAAATAAATTGGAAATGTCTCTAGAAACCAAAAGAACAGTGAAAATATAAGCTATTTTAAAAATTCAAGCATTCTAATTCATAGATTCAGGTATATGGTCTGAATCCTTAACCTAAATCATGATTTTTGGAAGTGAAACCATAAATTTTAGATTAGGTTTGCGTGAGCATTTTGGGGTTAATCAGAATTTGTGTTTTTGGTGATTTCTGACGATCTAGTTGATTGGAGAGGTCGTGGTCTTCTCTGGAGATAGAGGGATGAACGTAGAGTGTGGGAAAAATGTCAGATGGGTGTGCAAATCACTGTGGCGACGGTGGGTAGTCGGAATTGTTTTTAACCCTAGTTTTTGGTCATGGTCGGAGATGTAATCACCACGGCGTCTCTGGTGGATCGAGCTCCACCAGACTTTGGGAGATGGAAGCGGGGGTGTTGGCGAGGTCGTGGCCGGAGGCTCCGGTGTTCTGATGGTCAGAGATGTGGGTCAAGGGATTTGCCAGGTTTGGTCGATGGTTCCAGGTTTGTTCAAGAATGCTCAAATTCGATTTTGAGTGTGGGCCGATGATCTGATGGTCGGGTTCGAGTTCGAGGGTGATCACCGACTTGTGAAGGGCAACGTGGATGATCGGAAGTGGCGGCATCGCTGGTGCATATGCACGGTGCAGTTTTGTTCATGGTAGCCTGGTGAAGTCTGGAAGTGGAGTAGAGTGGAACTCGAGTTTTCTTGAGTCGTTTGAGTGTTTTGCTCGGAGTTTTTAGGATTTGGCTCGAAGACGTTAAGGGTTGTAAGTTGATTTATTTAAAGGTTAATTAATTTCAAATCAAGGATCATTAATTAGATAAGATTAGATTATAAATTAATGGTTAGAAATTAATTAATCAAATAATTAAAGATTAATTAAGTTATAGCTAAGCACTTAATTAATTAAGTAATTAGAGATTTATTAATTTGTTATTAAAGATAAATTAATTTGTAATTAATAATGATTAATCTAAGTTTAAATTCTTAAGAAAGGAAATTAAGAATTGATAATAGTTAATGAAGGTCATTAACTTAAGATTATTTAATAATTAATTAATGTGATTAATTTTAATAATTAATTAAATTAATTAATTAAAGATAATCATTTGTGAAAATGTTTAAGTGTAATTACTTATTGAAAGTAAATTAAAGGAATAAATTACTAAATGTAATTAATTAAATAAATGTGATTAGTTTAAGTTATTTAATTAATTAGTTTAATTAATTTAAGATAACCACTTGATGTTTTGATAAGTATAATTACTTAATGAAATTAATAAAGTATAATTACTTAGTGAAGTAATTAGTGAATAATTACTAGTTGAGATTAATTGGAGAATAGAAGTAATTAAGGATTAATTATTTGGGGTAATTAATTAATGTAAGTAATTAAGGGTAGATAATTACTGGATGACATTAATCAAGGGTGATTAATGAATAATTAATTAAAGATTAATTATTAAATGTAATTAATGTAAATAGAGTAATTAATTAAAGAAGTAATTAGAGATCATTAATTAATATAATTAATTATGTAATTAAGGGTTGATTAAATTAGATTAATTAATTAATGATAAGTGATTATGAAGTAATTAATTAATGTAATTAATTAAGGATTAATGTAATTAATTTTAGTTAATTAATTAATGAATTAATTAAAGGTTAATTACTGTAATTGGTTAAGAATAATTAATTTGTGGATAATTACTTAATGTAATTAGAGTATAATTAATCAAGGGTGATTAATTAAGATGAATACTTAGAGGATGATTAATTAATTTGTAATAATTAATGGTTAAGTAAGCAGGATTTTTAGAATGAAAGTAATTAATTTAATTTATTTTAAATTAATTAGAGATGCAAGTAATTAATTTAATTCATTTTAAATTAATTATAGATAATGTGATTATTAGATCATTGCTTATGTATGAATGGATGATATTGATTGCCTTGAATGGTTTGAGATCTCAGATATGAGATTAGTGATGTTGTGTGATATAGATGCTTTGGTTGAAGTGTGATGATAATATGAATTATCTATTTGTGATGATAATATGAATTATCTATTGTGATATTATGAATTATCTATATGTGTGTATATAGATAATTGAATTGAATTGTTTTAACTTTAAAACAACTTGGACTTAAAAGATACGTTTTGGATTTCGATGAGACCGGATTTTCAGATTTGGATATCTGAAAACCACATCGATCCAAATTAATGATAGGTCGTGAATCTCAAGTGAAGGTGAAGATTCAAAGTGCAAGGGTTATTGTCGCTAACTCTGAGGGTGATTCAAAAACGATTGTAACAAGATCATGCCTTCGGTTTCATTCGAACCCGGAACGAACTTGTATGGATTGAATGCTTTCAGCACATCGTCAGGTGGACGATGAGCATTCTAAGTGATGTGTTCTGATTAACGGTAATCGTAGCCTCAAGCCTCATCAACCGGGAATGGCTAAAACAGGGGAGGTGCAGCAAGGTTAAGTTGGTAGCACCCAAGTAGGACGATTCCCATGTCTAGAGGTTCCTTTTTATTCGGCTTAGTGAGCGGTTGCTGATCCCAATTGCGGGGTTGTCTTGTTCGGGATTATCCAGTAAGGGATGGTTCCGGCTGTGACGACCCGATATTTTCAACCATTCGCATCCGCACATGTCGGAATTGAATTGCTCAAAATACCGCGTTGTAAATAAAATTTGGCAAATCTCAGAATATACAGTAAATAAATATAATCACAGATCACAGACATAGAGTAAAATAATGCACCGGAAGTAAAAGAAATAGTAGTTCATGAAGCTACTATGTAAATATATCAGAGTTAAATAAGATACAATAGAAGAAATAAAGTACAACAGAAGTCTCAATACAATAACCAAGTACAAGCTGAGTAGAACAACGGAACAGAAATAGATAGAACCAGACAAGCAGACAATCTCCAGCGATTCAAATCTCTGAGAGAGTGGAAATCCAAATCTGTGAATAACTCAGGCCGACCCGAGCGTAAAGAAAAACACAAAACACTCGAGTCAGGACAATATATACTTATATAATGTAAACCAACTCAAGTGAACTGTAATAAAGGTACAAGTAACTTAAAGAATGCTTGGGATCGCCCATTCTTTAAGGATCCGTTAAACTATTTACTATGTAGTAATATACGCTATATACAGTAGTGTCTAATTAGTAAAGTATAATAATGTAGAAAATAGCGTTAAGGGGATGGTGAACCTTAACGCGGTCGGATCTTTAAACCAAAATCGTAGTGGGCTCGATATGGTAGGTGACACGGCACACAAGGCAATGCCAGGGTAGATATACCAATTACGCCCACGGACTGATGGAAACGCATAGCAGCCACTACCGCTCCACCTCGAACAACACTCCCAAATCAAGGGTGCGCACCAAATCAATCACAAGTAATAGAATGGTATCGAAGAAGTGTGTCCGATAAGAGGTGCTACCTCACTGGTCCGAGATCGCTCCTGTTTTAGCCACCTTATGCCAACTCACGGGAGTTGGGTCCACGTATATACCTTAGGATCGTCGTCACCATCCTACTTCATTTTGGAAACTCCACCGCGTACACAATTGTTAAAGTGGTTTTCGGTATCGACAGAGAGTATGTCCATATCCGATCTCGGTCTCTTTAACAACCAATAGTTATTATAACCAGTGGTTATAATTTAAAAACAGTTCATACTTCAAAATAGATATCATCTCAAATCCAAATCTTTATCAAAATAAAGATTAAATCAATTCCAAACCATTTCAATATATTTAAAATATCATATCATTTCAAAACTTCATTTCAATATATCAAAATGTCATGTCTTTTCAAACTTCATTTCAAATCATTTTAATATATCAGAATATCAAATCTTTCCAAAACTTCATTTCAAATCATTTTTATATACCAAAATATCATTTGAGTTCAAATCTAAATATTCAACTTTAAATACTTTTTAAATTCAAAGATATCATTCATTTATTATCATTTCAAGTCACCTTTTGAATAGTTTATATTTCAATCAAAATAATTCATCTAAACCCTTTAAAAGTGTAAATATTATACTTTCAAATCATGTATTAAAATTTTCAAAGTTTCAATTCAATTAAATCATTTATTTCAATTAAATTTCCATAGACCATTTCAAATCTTATAAATTTCAAATATAGATTAAATCCACAAAATATATATTCAAATTATAAAATAAATTCCAAAGCTTTAATATCTTATATTTCATAAGTCCAACATCTTTTAAATAGATTCAAATTACAAGTAAACCAAATATTTTTCATACTAATATAAACTTCAATTATTCATTCCAAGATTTAATATCATTTCAAATTCATTCCAAAATATCATTTATTTAATTTAAATTTAAATACCATTTAATCACATTTCAAAATAGTTGTATTTCCCAAATCAACTATTCAATTTAAATCATTTAAAGTCAATTCATTATATTTAATAATTAAATATTTAATTTCCAAAATTTAATCTTTTTCAAAGATCATTTATTAATTTGAATTTATTAAACAATGAAAATTCAACTTTCGCAGCACTTAGAAAATGCTACGAAATGTTATGTTTAAAAACAGTTCATTAACAAAAGACAACACTTAAGTGCTGTAATAGGTTTCTTTTAATTTCAAGTAAACTTTAGTTAAATTAAACAACTATAGCACTTACAAAGTGCTATAATAACCTTTAGTTCAAATTAGCCTTTTAGTTCATTTAAAACTACTACAGCATTTTAAAAATGCTGTAATATCTTTTACATTACATTTCAAGAATGCTGTCAAATCAAATTCAGAGTTTTATTTACTATTTCACACATAATTAACTTTTAATATAAATCATTTTAACTTATAAAATCATATATTTCACATTTTAAAAACAATCATTTAAATACGTTTATTTCTATGATTTTATAAAGTCAAATTTCCATACAAAGATCAAATTAAATAACAATTAAATTTTCATTTCTTTAATTAAATTCTTAACTTAACAACTAAGTTTATATTTCCAAAATATAACTTATTTCCATTTATTTTACTTAATTAATATTTCACTTTTAAACAAATTCCACAAAAATTCAATCTAAGTTATATTTCCAAATTCAGCTTAAATATTCATTTATTTCATATTTTAAGTTATACAAAATCATTAACACTTTATAAAATCAATATTTCTTAATAAAATCATTAAATTCATTTTTAAATCAAATTTTTCATATATTCATACTTTACATAAATTCCATTTATAAACAAAATCATAAATTCCAAAATTAACCTATATTTCAAATTCTACTTCACCCTTTACTTAATTCACTTATTTAATTTATAGAAAATCACAAATATTTTATAGAAATCATTCTAATAAAGTTTAAATCAAAATATCATAATATTTACATTTTTAAAATATTTTAAAAATTTTAGAAAAATATATAAACCATGGGTCTGTATAAAATTTTCTAGCCTAGGTCAAGTGATACGGATATGTATCATTTCAATCCGCAGTTTACAAAGAAAACCCGAGTTTTATCATTTCAAACCCACAATCCCAAGTAATATAATAAATAAATAAAAACCGTTCAGGCCTATCATTTCAGCCCATAACGATTTTTCCTTATTCTAATGTCCGTTCGGGTATGTATCATTTCAACCCATAGTGAACCTAATCTACATGGAACTTGTAGTGTGATAAACTGATAAAATAACAGAATAGCATGAAATAACAGTAATAGATGATATAACATATATAATAACAGGGTAAACATTACATGATCATAATATAACAGTTGTAACAGGATGATAAAATTTTACAGATTCAAATGGTGTCAGTTTACTAGTTATATAAGTACACATCGTCTGGTGAGAATTACTCACTTGTATAAGCTGGAGAAAACGATCAAAAGCACAAACTGAGATCTTCAAAAGCAATATGGCACAACAACATGGATATGACAAGAGAGTGGAGAGAGCCAAAGCTATACACCTTGAATTCATTTACATAAAACAATGCATATATACATAAGATTTCAACCCAAAATCAATAAACAATGCTAGAAACGATTGTATAAAACGACTCCAAAAACATTGCACTTGCTTTCAACCTCCTATACTTCAGTTACAGGTCTGAAATGTACTGTTAAGGGTTGAATTTGGATCTGGTCTTGGGTCTATATGGTCGTCCTAACATGGTTTAAAAGATGGTGCAATATATAGGTGCTTGGATCTACAACTACAAGGCAACAATCAACATTTTCAAGCCAAAATGGGTTCGGCCAAGGGGTCCTATGGGTTCGGCCTGGTGCTCAGGTGGTGGTGGGTGGTGTGGCAGTGGGTGGTGGTCAGGTAAGAGCAATGGGTGGCGGAGGAGGTGGTGGAAAAGGTGGTGGAAGTGGTGAATGAGGAAGGGTGTGCTCGGTTTTGACATAAGGTGATGGTTTGAGTAAATAGAGGGTGGTGCTCTAGCCTAGGGATGGTCGGCCTGATGGGATGGTGATCTGGAGTTGGTGGTGGCTGGTTATGGTGGTGGTGGGGTCGGCCTAGCTGTTGGAGGAGGTGGGGTCGGTTACATATAGTTGAAAGCAATGGCAATGGTTAGTAGAAATCAAAGTAAAACAAGAGAAGAAGAAGAAAACATTACCAAATCTCTCAAGCCATGAAAAATAAGGAGCCGAGGTATTTTTCAAGTGAAAGATAATGAAAGTACATAGCTAGGAAAAATATTGTACGGCCAAAAATGCACATAAATGAGGAGTTGAGAAAATGAAGAGTTTTGAAGGTGAAAAGCCTTAAGTTTTGTAACTTTTTAAACCTTTGACATTTCCTTTTCTTTTTAATTTTATATAAACAAAATAAACTCAGAAATATTCTTTAAAAACCGAAACTAAGTAAAAATATAAGAAAATAAATAATTAATTTTAAGGAAAATATAAAAAGAATGAAAGAAATTATTTAAAATACAAAATAGTGTCCGGAAATTACAAATAAATCACTACTAGTCTTGGAAAAATATCCACTTCATTTTAAAAATATTATGAAGTGAAAATTTGAAATAAAATAATTTATTTATCATTTCCAAAATAAAATAAATAATTAAATTGGAGAAAAATAGAAAAAGGAATAAAGCAATTGTTTAAAAATAGCAAACAAGACATAAAAATTACAAGAAAATTACCAATGGCTTTGGAAAATTATTTACTCCATTTTAAAAATATTATAAGACAAAATTTGAAATAAAAATGACTTTTAAAACATTTTCAAAGTGAATAAATAACTAAATTTTAATTATATAACTAAATTAAGAAAATAGCAAAGAAATGGAAACTAAGTTTTAAAATTAGGAAATAAATTCAATAAACTTTAGAAAAATTATACTATCACTTTAAAACTGTGTAGTTAATGCCCCGCTATTACCTCGTTATAACCCCGCTATATCTTATAGCGGATTTCTACTGCAACGATATTTCCATTTAGTCCCAAAATATAGCCTTTCCGCTTTAAGCCCCGCTATTTCCGATATATCCCGTTATTCCCGCTATATTCCACTATTTCCGCTATATCTTCTTTAATAAAATGAATTGAAAAATTGCATTTATACATTATAAAAATTAATAAACTAATTTATTTGATTTAATTTTTAATATATTTTCAGAAATGAAAATACTCTAATATTCTACTAAATTCAATTATGTTATATAATAGTTTTACGTTTATTTAAAATATATTCGCACATGTTTTTATTTAAAATTATTTATGTATTAATTATAATTCAATTGAATGATAATTTTTCATTTAATTACCATTTATATATTTGTAAAAACATTAAGTACGAGTTTTATATGCTATTTTAGAGCCATCCGCTATATCCCGCTATATCCTCGCTGTATCGCCGCTATGACTTTTTGCACCTCCACCGCTTTGAATCTGCCGAGCGCTTTAACTGCACAGCTTTAAAATTATTAAAAGAAAAAAATATACATAAAATAACATATTAACACATATTAAAATAAAATATGACCAAGAAAAATACAATTTAAAATAGACAATATTGCTAAATACATCAGTTTACACACAATATTGAAATACACATAACTTTTACAGTTTAACTCCGTTTTCAACGAAACAAAAAGCAGTGTTCAAGTTATTACATCTATTTTCATAATAAAAGATAAAATTTAAGATTTTAAATAATTAAAATTTTAAGTTTAAAAGCCAAAGATTGAACAGTTTGAACAGAAATTCACTTTTCAGTAAAATTAACCAACTTATACTAGTTTGAAATTATAGTTCACATAATAATTAACATTTATTTTAAAAAATGAAATGTTTGAAATCAAACAAGTTTAAAATAGTTTCAAAATAAAATAAAGTCAAATTTACAAATATATGCAAAAATCTAGGGCTATTACACTCTCCCTCACTCAAAACTTTTCGTCCCCGAATAAGAATGAGGTACGGGAAAGCACAAGAAAAAGATAGATTGAAATAAGATTAAGACAAGATGACAAGAAGATTAGAATTATACCTGATAACTGTTGTTATAGGTAAGTTTAACAAGGTGATGGTGATCTTTCCAAGATTCTCCAGAATCAGGAACACAAGCACGAAAAGATCCTCTAAAATCTGATTCACTCTTTCTGCTTGACCGACGGTCTGTGGATGAAAGCTGTGCTCAGATTAAAAATGAGTACCAAAGATTATAGAAAGATTTCTAAACAGAAAGATTATAAAAAGATGCCTATACCAGTCTATAGCAAGATAAGGAAAATAAGAATAACCAAAAGACAGATTGAAAACAAAATAAGATAATAAGTTTGAAAAACAAAATAAGATAATAGGTTTGAAATTTCCATGGTTTCAGCTTGAATTGATAATTAATTTTACACAAGTTAAATAAATCTTACTATCTCTAATTTCATTATCTTATCATCAAATTCGCTTAAACTAACAATTTCAAAAATCATGGATTTGATTAAAATTAAGTGTATAACATTCAATAAATTTAATTCTTCTTTATTCCTAATTAAAATTAAATTTATTCCTCTCAATATTTTTATCATCTATGTTAAATATACTTACACTTATTATAACTGATTTAATTTATTTTTAGTTCCTTTAACCTCATTTATATTGTAGATTATTCAATTAACCTTTTATTCTATTTACCTTTGTTAATCTTTTTATAACTAAAATTTAAGTGTATAATATTTATTATAACCACTCAAATTTTATTTATAAAATCTTTTTATATTGTATATTATCCAGTTACATTGTTAACTTCTATAATTAAGGTAAGTTATATTGAATGCAATTGTATTATACAAATAAAACTTTCAAATTCAATCATTTCAATTATTCTTCAAGATAAAATGTAAGAATTAAATTTCTGATTCCCTTCAAGCCATTTAGAGGTAAATAAATATATGTACATAATATGTCAAATTAATTTAAATCATATATCTATATATTTTATAAATCAAATCATATTTTAGAAATTCAAATCAATTAAATTTTTTCCGAAACAAAGCTGTAGCAAGACTACAGAATGGTCTCTTCACTTCAAAACTCGAAAATGAACGTCGATGATGCTGCAGTCATCACGGAAATTATTTTCCAGCGACAAAGAGAAGAGCACAAAAGTTTAAACTTTAAAATTCTTTGGAAACAAATTTCTATTCGAAAATACTTTAAATAATACAACCCTTTAAAACTTTAAACACAAGGTTTGAAACCATCGAAAATTAAATTCTCAAATTCTTGATTTAAATTCATTTCAGTTCCCAAATCAATTTATAAACAACTATTTATAAATTCATTCGTAGAACAATAAATGATAAATCAAGTATTATCATTTTAAATAATCAATTTAAATCAATTTATTAAGTTCCATAATATTTACTTATATCAAAATTTATTTCATTAACCAAATTTTAAAATAATATTGTGTTAGTTTGTTTTGTCAAAGTGTTTTAGACATCCTATCGATAGCGTTGATCAGACGAATCGATCGGAAGCCCATCAAGTATTATCATTTTAAATAATCAATTTAAATCAATTTATTAAGTTCCATAATATTTACTTATATCAAAATTTATTTCATTAACCAAATTTTAAAATAATATTGTGTTAGTTTGTTTTGTCAAAGTGTTTTAGACATCCTATCGATAGCGTTGATCAGACGAATCGATCGGAAGCCCAAATCAACATCAACAACTCAAACAACACAATATATAAAACAAACATAGATTTACAAGTACAATTCAAAATGTTTGGAGATAGTTTGGAAACAAAGACAAGATGATTAATTAACAAAATATGAAGATGGATAAGCTTAGACAAATCGCGGGCAACCTTAACCGGGTCAACCGTGACTTAATGAATAAGATCAAACATGTATTTTTCTAGGGTAAATCTACATCTGATCTCAAAAGATAGAGTTTGGAACAACAAAAGATATTAGCATCTAAACCAAGGATAAATATAAATCTCTGGTGAATCGATGCTAATTGTAAAGGAGTTTTCCCCCTTTTACAAGTCATTAGAATATTGGCGAGGCTGCCAATTCACTATAATGCTCATTCGAAGTGGAGTTATGTGATACACCAAAATCAAAAGAAGATGAATAGTGAGGGACAAGAATGAATTTTGGAACTGCAGGGAACGCTCCAAAATTCAAAGGAAATCAAATAAAAATGAAGAGATTCAAGCTCGAATGAAAGTGATTCTATAACTAAATTTACCATATATTCTAAGTTTTGCCTCAAAGCCAAAGCTCTGATACCAACTGTGACGACCCGATATTTTCAACCATTCGCATCCGCACATGTCGGACTTGAATTGCTCAAAATACCGCGTTGTAAATAAAATTTGGCAAATCTTAGAATATACAGTAAATAAATAGAATCACAGATCACAGACACACAGTAAAATAATGCAGCGGAAGTAAAAGAAATAGTAGTTCATGAAGCTACTATGTAAATATATCAGAGTTAAATAAGATACAATAGAAGAAATAAAGTACAACAGAAGTCTCAATACAATAACCAAGTACAAGCTGAGTAGAACAACGAATAGAAATAGATAGGACCAGACAAGCAGACAATCTCCAGCGATTCAAATCTCTGAGAGAGTGGAAATCCAAATCTGTGAATAACTCAGGCGGACCCGAGCGTAAAGCAAAACACAAAACACTCGAGTCAGGACAATATATACTTATATAATGTAAACCAACTCAAGTGAACTGTAATAAAGGTACAAGTAACTTAAAGAATGCTTGGGATCGCCCATTCTTTAAGGATCCGTTAAACTATTTACTATGTAGTAATATACGCTATATACAGTAGTGTCTAATTAGTAAAGTATAATCATATTGAAAATAGCATTAAGGGGGTGGTGAACCTTAACGCGGTCGGATCTTTAAACCAAAATCATAGTGGGCTCGATATGGTAGGTGACACGGCACACAAGTCAATGCCAGGGTAGATATGCCAATTACGCACACGGACTGATGGAAATGCATAGCAGCCACTACCGCTCCACCTCGAACAACACTCCCAAATCAAGGGTGTGCACCAAATCAATCACAAGTAATAGAATGGTATCGAAAAAGTGTGTCCGATAAGAGGTGCTACCTCACTGGTCCGAGATCGCTCCTGTTTTAGCCACCTTATGCCAACTCACGGGAGTTGGGTCCACGTATATACCTTAGGATCGTCGTCACCATCCTACTTCATTTTGGAAACTCCACCGCGTACACAATTGTTAAAGTGGTTTTCGGTATCGACAGAGAGTATGCCCATATCCGATCCCGGTTTTTTTAACAACCAATCGTTATTATAACCCGTGGTTATAATTTAAAAACAGTTCATACTTCAAAATAGATATCATCTCAAATCCAAATCTTTATTAAATCAATTCCAAACCATTTCAATATATTTAAAATATCATATCATTTCAAAACTTCATTTCAAATCATTTCAATATATCAAAATGTCATGTCTTTTCAAACTTCATTTCAAATCATTTTAATATATCAAAATATCAAATCTTTCCAAAACTTCATTTCAAATCATTTTTATATACCAAAATATCATTTGAGTTCAAATCTACATATTCAACTTTAAATACTTTTTAAATTCAAAGATATAATTCATTTATTATCATTTCAAGTCACCTTTTGAATAGTTTATATTTCAATCAAAATAATTCATCTAAACCCTTTAAAAGTGTAAATATTATACTTTCAAATCATGTATTAAAATTTTCAAAGTTTCAATTCAATTCAATCATTTATTTCAATTAAATTTCCATAGACCATTTCAAATCTTATAAATTTCAAATATAGATTAAATCCACAAAATATCTATTCAAATTATAAAATAAATTCCAAAGCTTTAATATCCTATATTTCATAAGTCCAACATCTTTTAAATAGATTCAAATTACAAGTAAACCAAATATTTTTCATACTATTATAAACTTCAATTATTCATTCCAAGATTTAATATCATTTCAAATTCATTCCAAAATATCATTTATTTAATTTAAATTTAAATACCATTTAATCACATTTTAAAATAGTTGTATTTCCCAAATCAACTATTCCATTTAAATCATTTAAAGTCAATTCATTATATTTAATAATTAAATATATAATTTCCAAAATTTAATCTTTTTCAAAGATCATTTATTAATTTGAATTTATTAAACAAAGAAACTTCAACTTTCGCAGCACTTAGAAAATGCTACGAAATGTTATGTTTAAAAACAGTTCATTAACAAAAGACAACACTTAAGTGCTGTAATAGGTTTCTTTTAATTTCAAGTAAACTTTAGTTAAATTAAACAACTATAGCACTTACAAAGTGCTATAATAACCTTTAGTTCAAATTAGCCTTTTAGTTCATTTAAAACTACTACAGCATTTTAAAAATGCTGTAATATCTTTTACATTACATTTCAAGAATGCTGTCAAATCAAATTCAGAGTTTTATTTACTATTTCACACATAATTAACTTTTAATATAAATCATTTTAACTTATAAAATCGTATATTTCACATTTTAAAAACAATCATTTAAATACGTTTATTTCTATGATTTTATAAAGTCAAATTTCCATACAAAGATCAAATTAAATAACAATTAAATTTTCATTTCTTTAATTAAATTCTTAACTTAACAACTAAGTTTAAATTTCCAAAATATAACTTATTTCCATTTATTTTACTTAATTAATATTTCACTTTTTAACAAATTCCACAAAAATTCAATTTAAGTTATATTTCCAAATTCAGCTTAAATATTCATTTATTTCATATTTTAAGTTATACAAAATCATTAACACTTTATAAAATCATTATTTCTTAATAAAATCATTAAATTCATTTTTAAATCAAATTTGTCATATATTCATACTTTACATAAATTCCATTTATAAACAAAATCATAAATTCCAAAATTAACCTATATTTCAAATTCTACTTCACCCTTTACTTAATTCACTTATTTAATTTGTAGAAAATCACAAATATTTTATAGAAATCATTTTAATAAAGTTTAAATCAAAATATCATAATATTTACATTTTTAAAATATTTTAAAAAATTTAGAAAAATATATAAACCACGGGTCTGTATAAAATTTTCTAGCCTAGGTCAAGTGATACAGATATGTATCATTTCAATCCGCAGTTTACAAAGAAAACTCGGGTTTTATCATTTCAAACCCACAATCCCAAGTAATATAATAAATAAATAAAAACCATTCAGGCCTATCATTTCGGCCCATAACGTTTTTTCCTTATTCTAACGTCCGTTCGGGTATGTATCATTTCAACCCATAGTGAACCTAATCTACAGGGAACTTGCAGTGTGATAAACTGATAAAATAACAGAATAGCATGAAATAACAGTAATAGATGATATAACATATATATAATAACAGGGTAAACATTACATGATCATAATATAACAGTTATAACAGGATGATAAAATTTTACAGATTCAAATGGTGTTAGTTTACTAGTTATATAAGTACACATCGTCTGGTGAGAATTACTCACTTGTATAAGCTGGAGAAAACGATCAAAAGCACAAACTGAGATCCTCAAAATCATTATGGCACGACAACATGGATATGACAAGACAGTGGAGAGAGCCAAAGCTATACACCTTGAATTCATTTACATAAAACAATGCATATATACATAAGATTTCAACCCAAAATCAATAAACAATGCTAGAAACGATTGTATAAAACGACTCCAAAAACATTGCACTTGCTTTCAACCTCCTATACTTCAGTTACAAGTCTGAAATGTACTGTTAAGGGTTGAATTTGGATCTGGTCTTGGGTCTATATGGTCGTCCTAACATGGTTTAAAAGATGGTGCAATATATAGGTGCTTGGATCTACAACTACAAGGCAACAATCAACATTTTCAAGCCAAAATGGGTTCGGCCAAGGTGTCCTATGGGTTTGGCCTGGTGCTCAGGTGGTGGTGGGTGGTGTGGCAGTGGGTGGTGGTCAGAGCAATGGGTGGCGGAGGAGGTGGTGGCAATGGTGGTGGAAGTGGTGAATGAGGAAGGGTGTGCTCGGTTTTGACATAAGGTGATGGTTTGAGTAAATAGGGGGTGGTGCTCTAGCCTAGGGATGGTCGGCCTGATGGGATGGTGATCTGGAGTTGGTGGTGGCTGGTTGTGGTGGTGGTGGGGTCGGCCTAGCTGTTGGAGGAGGTGGGGCCGGTTACATATAGTTGAAAGCAATGGCAATGGTTAGTAGAAATCAAAGTAAAACAAGAGAAGAAGAAGAAAACATTATCAAATCTCTCAAGCCATGAAAAATGAGGAGCTGAGGTATTTTTCATGTGAAAGATAATGAAAATACACAGCTAAGAAAAATATTCTACGGCCAAAAATGCACATAAATGAGGAGTTGATAAAATGAAGAGTTTTGAAGGTGAAAAGCCTTAAGTTTTGTAACTTTTTAAACCTTTGACATTTCCTTTTCTTTTTAATTTTATATAAACAAAATAAACTCAGAAATATGCTTTACAAACCGAAACTAATAAAAATATAAGAAAATAAATAATTAATTTTAAGGAAAATATAAAAAGAATGAAAGAAATTACTCAAAATACAAAACATTGTCCGAAAATTACAAATAAATCACTACTAGTCTTGGAAAAATATCCACTTCATTTTAAAAATATTATGAAGTGAAAATTTGAAATAAAATAATTTATTTACCATTTCAAAAATAAAATAAATAATTAAATTGGAGAAAAATAGAAAAAGGAATAAAGCAATTGTTTAATAATAGCAAACAGGACATAAAAATTACAAGAAAATTACCAATGGCTTTGGAAAATTATTTACTCCATTTTAAAAATATTATAAGACAAAATTTGAAATAAAAATGACTTTTAAAACATTTTCAAAGTGAATAAATAACTAAATTTTAATTATATAACTAAATTAAGAAAATAGCAAAGAAATGGAAATTAGGTTTTAAAATTAGAAAATAAATTCAATAAACTTTAGAAAAATTATACTATCACTTTAAAATTATTAAAAGATAAAAATATACATAAAATAACATATTAACACATATTAAAATAAAATATGACCAAGAAAAATATAATTTAAAATAGACAATATTGCTAAATACATCAGTTTACACACAATATTGAAATACACATAACTTTTACAGTTTAACTCCGTTTTCAACGAAACAAAAAGCAGTGTTCAAGTTATTACATAAATTTTCATAATAAAAGATAAAATTTAAAATTTTAAATAATTAAAATTTTAAGTTTAAAAGCCAAAGATTGGACAGTTTGAACAGAAATTCACTTTTTAGTAAAATAACCAACTTATACTAGTTTGAAATTATAGTTCACATAATAACTAACATTTATTTTTAAAAATGAAATGTTTGAAATCAAACAAGTTTAAAATAGTTTCAAAATAAAATAAAGTCAAATTTACAAATATATGCAAAAAACTAGGGTTGTTACACTGGCCTTGTGTTGCAGGGGATTGGGAGTAATCCTCGGTACGGTGATCTAGGCCCCGTACTTTGATGGGCGGTACCCCAATAGCCCTGCCTTTGTATGGAATCCATTCTCCAATAAGTGATCTCGGACTTGATTGTATACCTATGTATGCTGGAAATTAATGAATGTAACAATTTCGGCTATGTGAATATTTACTTGAAAACGCTAGACACTATTGTAATGTAACTGGATTTCCTATCAAATGTTTTGGTTATCGTAAGGTAAAAACTTTTCCGTGTTTATGTGCGGGAAGTCTTATGAGATACCTTTTGTTTTCAAAGGTTTTTCAAAGTTAAGCAACTTTAACCTGTTACTCACACCAAACCCAAGTCTGACCCGGAGTTTATTTTTGTTTTTCCTAAACTCTTGGGTACTTAAATTTTTATGAGTAGCCAAGGGATCCAGGTTAGCTTTGACGAATTCTGAAGGAGGTATGGAGCAGGAGGCTTCAGCGTTTGTAGATATATAGTTTTCCACTGTGTTGTTATCTCTGAGTTGTATTTGAATTGTAATGTCTAGACAGATGTTTATAATTGTCTAGTATGTGATGTATAATCTGTGTAACTCTGATAGTCGTTGTATATTATGTAATACTTATGTTATTAATATAATTTATTAGTTCCGCTGTTGAGATTCTGATGTTGTGTTTCTTTCTTTCTTCTCTATCTTTTCTCTTTTCTATCCCTTTCTTTCTTATTAATGATGCGTCATTCTGTGGAATGAATGGCGGGTCGTTACAGAAAGGTTTAAAATAAGAATTGAATTGGAATTTAAACCATTGAATCGAATCGTTGATTCGAATTGAAATCGTAATTGAAATTAATTTTAATTGAGATTGAAAATGATTTGAATTGAAATCGAAATTGTGTCAATTTGAATGGATTTAAGATTTAAGATGATCTGAATTTGAAGATTTGAAATTGAATCAGTTTTATTTAAATTTGGACCTGAATCTAGATTTATTGGAAATGGGAAGAAACAGTTTTGAATTTGAAATTATTTTCACTATAAACTATTTTCCTATAAACTGTTTTAAAATTCGTCTTTCAAAACTTCCAATTTGTTTAAATTTTCAAATCATTTAATATATAATCTATTTTAATATTTTAACTAATTTATCTATTTTAACTTTTTAAACTATTTAAAATTATTCAAACTATTTTCTAAAAATTCAAATTGTGCAAGGGTGGAATGTTTAAATTTAAATCATTGATTTAAATGCGAATGTGGTTAGATGAAGTTATAACCTAAGTTGAAATTCGAAATGATTATTGAAGTGAAAATAACATATTTTAAGTAAATGTGATTTTTGAAGCGAATATGATATGTTGATATCAAGTATGAATCGTTTTCGAAATGTAAAAGAACCAACCGGTGCACAAAACGACATTTGGTTGTTAAAGATACCAGGGCCTCTTATTGGCATACTCTCAGTCAATATTGGAACCACTTTAACAACTGTGTATGCGGAGGAAACTCTAGAACGAAGTGGTTGGATTGGTGTATGTTTACTGGATTTGAAGAAAGAAAACGATGATGGATAGACCCCAACACTTGTGCCAATTTGAAATTGCTAAAACAGGACGGCTTGACAGGGCCAAGTGGGCTAACTACCCCTAGCGGACATCCGTTCTTCGATTTTTTTTTTGGACTTGGTCCATACTGTTACTTTTGATGTTTGTTTCGATTGGTTACCTTGATTTGGGATGACCTCCCTTTGACTCGATATGGGATGGATGGACGCGGTGGGCGGTCGTGGCTACGATGCGTTACCACCAGCCCTACGACCCGAACTGGTAGTATCCTACCTTAGGCATTGCCTCATGTGCCTTGTCATACTTTTATCCTTATACAAGACGACTACGAGTTTGGTTTAGTGTTGTCGTATTACGGCACATCCCTATCCCCCGACGTGCTATTGGGGCGTTATATGCAAATTGTATGACAATGCTTAAAAACGCGTTAAGGGGGATTAATGTAAAACCTTAACGCTAAGAAAAATATTTATTTTACTGATTAGACATTACATATATAACATATTCTACTATATATAAATGTTTTGACAGATCCTTAAGAGATGGAAAATCTCGTAGCATCTCTTGAGTTATTGCACACACTTTATACGTTGGATAGGAGATGTAAAACCCTGTAAACATCTCTGGCACTATTACACTCATGTTATATATGATATTGATTTGACTCACATAAGGATATTTTAGTCTTGACTCGAGTGTTTTGTCTTTTCATTACGCTCGGGTCAGTCCTGAGTTTTCAGTGCATTGAAGATTATTTTCTGGAGGATGAAGATGAAGATTGGTATGTTATTATTACCAGTATTATTTCACTACATTGTTTGTTCCACTGCATTGTTTTACTTATTTGTTGTATATATAACTCTGATAGATGTTGTAAAATTTTAATCAAATGTATAGTATAAACAGCTTCATGAACTGTTTATTTGATTATTATATTTTGTCATTCCACTGCGAGATTTTGTATTTGTTTTCTTCTTTTCTTATTTTTCTTAATTAACCCCATTGATTATCTATGTTCTGGATTGTTTTGAGTTGGACGTATGTGGCTTATTGTCTACTTAAACCTTCCGAAATGTCGGTCGTCACAATCTGTATGTAGTAAAATACGATGTATATGTAGTGTCTATCAGTAAAGTAAAGTATTAAAATAGCGTTAAGGCTTTACATTAATCCCCCTTAACACATTTTTAAGCATTGTCCTATAGTTTGCCTTATTGCATCACCAGTAATGTCGATAGCTAGGAAAGCGCCATGATAAGACAATACTAAAACAAAATCGTAGTTGTCGCTTATAAGGATAAAAGTATGACAAGGCACATGAGGCAATGCCCAAAATAAGGTACTACCAATTTGAGTCGCCTGACTGGTTGTAACCCTTAACGCCCCACCACGAACATCCATCCCATAATCAAATCAAGGTGCACCAAACAAGTAAAAAATCAATATAGTAATGCGAAGAACAGATGTCGCTAGATGTAGCTAGCCTCATTGGTCATGACAAGTCGTTCTGTTTTAATCATTTCCAATTGACACAAGTGTCGGGGTCTATCCATTATCGTTCTCTTTCTTCAAATCTAGCAAACGTTCACCAATCCAACCACTTTATTCTAGATCATCCACTGCGTACATAGTTGTTAAAGTGGTTCCGATATTGGCAGAGAGTATGCCAATATTCGGCCCTGCTATATTTAACAAACAAACGTTATTTTTCACACCGGTTGGTTCTTTTAAATTTCAAGAATGGATCATACTTCATATCAAAATATCAAATTCACTTTAACCGTATAAATCATATTTCATATCAAAATATCAAATTCACTTTAACAGTATAAATCAAACTTTATATCAAAATATCGAATTCGCTTCAAAATCATTTCTAATTCAAAAATAGGTTACATTTCCAAATCAAAACATTCGCATTTAAATCAATAATTTAAATCTAAAAGATTACCAATTTTAAAACTGTTTGAATATTGAAAATAGTTTGGATAATTAAAATAGTTTGAATATTGAGAAATATTTTGATAATTAAAAATAGTTTTGAATATTGAAAATAGTTTTGATATTTAAAAATAGTTTGATTCAAAGTAGTTTTGATAATTAAAATAGTTTTGAAGATTGAAAATAGTTTGAATATGTGAAATAGTTTATATATTAAAATAATTTGATTATTAAAATAGTTCATATATTAAAATACTTTATATTAAAACTGTTTCATTCTTTCACAATAATTTGAACACAGGTTCAAATTCCAAATCAAAACAAATTCAATTTTTTGAATTTCGATCAAAGTCAACTTCATATTCAAAATTCAAATTAAATCAGCCTCAATTCAAAGCGATTTCAAACTTTACTTTAAATTCAGATTAATTGGTTCTATTCTAATGGCTGAAAGTTTCAATTCAAATTCTCATTTTTTTTACAATTTAGTTAAATCCATTTCACATCCAAAACTTTGAATGCCAATTTAAACCACTTTAATTAAAGTAAATTCAACGTTTAATTAAAGTTTAAACCTTTAAAATAATTCACTTTCAATAAATTCACACATATCCCAATTTCGACTTTTAGATTTCAAATTAAATTCTTAAACAATTTCTTTAAAATAGTTTACGTTTCAACATTTCAAATCTTGAATTTGAAAATAATTCAATTCATGTAAAGGTCCGCAAATACGTACCCCTTTGAGTCAACAATATTTCACCTTAGCTCAACTCAAATTGGAGGGAAATACGAATCTTTAGGGTAAAGAAGAAAAGAGGTAGAAGAAAATAGAACAACAACATCAGAGTCTCACAACCGCAGCGGAACAAAATATAATATATATAATAACAGATTTTTATACAAAAGGATCTGTAACTGTTTTATATTTACAATCATTAGAGTACAACGATTAATACATCAAACTGGACAGTTAGATAACTTGTCCTTACACAGTGAAATAATAGTCAAGTACGAAAATACGTCTGAACTCACCCAGCTCGTCTCCTAAGCTCCATAGCTTTTAAACCGGAATCTGTAATACTCGGTCTGACCCGAGCATTATAATAAAATAACACCCGAGTCAGTCTAGAAAACCAGCGTGAGAAAACACACTCAATTTGAATTATTAACTCTTCAAAATCCTTTGAAAAACAAAGGTATCTCGTAAGACCACGTCACAAATAAACACAACGGGTTTTCCCCTTATGATAACCAAAACACTTTATAGAAAATCCAGTGATATTATAACAGTGTCTAAATACAAATACTTATTCAAATGGCTAAAATTGTTACATTAATTAAATTCCTGCATACTAGGCTCTAAAAAAAAAATCGTAAGCTCGTATTGGAGAATGGATTCCAATGAATGACTGGGCCATTGGGGTACCATCCATCACAGTACACCTCTAGAACCATGTACCGAGGACCATGCCGGGATACCCTACTACACAAGACCGGCCTACTCCTGACCTGGATAGACCGAATATGTTATCACCCTGGGTGTTCCCACCCTTACCATCGAGCTCTTCTTCTTTCATGTGTACCCATATATAAGATAAATAGGATTTTTGAGGACATCTAGAAAGGTGATAACATACCCTACTTGGGTGCGACCCACTTAGACTTGCGGCATCTCCCCTGTTTTAGTCATTCCCGGTTGATGAGGCTCGAGGCTAAGTGTTACCTTTCAAGGAACGATTACTCTTAGAATGCTCATCGTCCTCCATTGACGATGTTCTGATAGCATTCGTCCATACAAGTTGTCCTGTGTCTAGACAAACCGAATCACTGTCTTCATCATCTTCACGGTATTTATTTGTTACGTTCAAACTGGATTGAATTGGTTTTTGGATAATTAAACCCGATCTCGATCTCTTCGAAACGATTAATGAAATTAGCCAATATTCATAGCCGGTTATTTAACTATCAATAAAACATCCATAAGCAAACACTAGGTCCAATTTTACAAATCTCCAAAATATTTCTTCCAAAAATCTTCACCAAGATATATATATATATATATCAATATCTTTCAATATTTCTATTTTTGGAAACAAATTCAACACTTGTATCCATAAAAGGATATTTCTCTATTTCAATACTTAGAAATGTTTTCAACTTCCACTTAGAAAATATTTCTATTCCAAATCTTTTCCACTAAAATATTTCCAAAACCCTTCCTTTCAATACTTAGGAATATTTATACTTATAATCTCTAAAATCATTTTAATATCTAACTTGGAAATATTTCATACTTATCTCATAAGTCTCCAGAATTTTTAATAAATTCTTCTTACGATTTTCAATCCAATTATACTTATTTATAACCCCAACCAACCATTTATAACTTCTTTAATTGGACTCAAATTCCTTTCCGAAATTATCGCATCTGACATTGGAAATTCTCTTAAGTCCTTATAATTCCATTTATAAGATTTCTCTTATAAAACAATTTTATCAATAAATTTTCAATCATTTCAAAACTATATATATTTATATAATCATTTTTAAAGAGTAATAATTTATTTCTATTTTTAAAATATGTTTTAAGTTATTATTTAAAATATTAACACTTTTAATAAACCATCAATAACTCTTTTAAAAATAAACAAATCAATTTACAAAGCTGATTATAAGAATTTAAAAAAAAATATTTCAAAAAATATTAAATATTTGAAAATCCATTTTTCGAAGTATTTTGATATTAACTAGTTTAAAATTTCATTGCTTTAAACAAAACAAAATTCCTTTTGAAACAACTTAACTTCTTACAAATATATTTTTAAAATCTCGATAGCCCATTTAATTTATAACTTCCTCTCATTTCACAACATATCGATTTATTTTCGATCCCCTAACCATTCCCATTTCAAAAATAGGATCTACTATTCTTCTCAAACCTGTTTCCAAATTCTAATATAAATTCATCCTATGAATTTATATTTCCAATTATCATTTGATATCAAATTCCTTTATTTATAAACATTGTTTATAAATTTCATAACCCTTTTCTGTTTTACCTGTTTATAAAACAAATCTTATTTATAAAATTCCAATTTATAAATTCATTTCTTATAAATTTCATTTATACTTCCAATCTATTTTTAAATATTGACTTTAACTCTTTTTTTATATTTCTAGAATATCATTTATAAATTCTCTTATATAATTCACTTTTAAAATCCCATTTAATAATTCACAATAGTTAGATATAACCAAAAATCAATATAGTTTTTAATTCAATTCTTTAAAATAACTCCAGTTGCAATACATATATTTTTATATCAAATTCCTTTTTATTCCTTAAATTTTGAATTTAAATTATCAAAATTCAGGCCAGTGTTACAATAGCATCCAATAATTTCAATCACTATAATAATCTATAATAGATTATTCTACACAAGTCATATATCACTATATATGAAAAATAAATAATATATTTAAGGAATCCAGTTGGATCCTTCCAACCTGTTTTCCTGCATCCACAGATGTTAATACAATATAAAAATACCAATCCCACTTCAAGGAGGATATCATGGTATATCGGATCATCCGCTATTATGCGGCTCACATAGGGTCTCATCTGCTATAATGTGCGGGAATATCACTACAAATACTAATATATATACTACTACATATATAATATCATTCGACATGAAATTTTTATAAATCAACCAGGCATCCCATAATTAATTTTAACTATTTAAAATTAATTACAGTAATCCAAATGAGTGAGATTTACTCACCTTTGGTTTTTTTTATTTGCAAACCATTTCCATCTCGACTCGTTTCCACTATTTGGACCTCGTACAAACAATTGATGAATTTTTATTAACATCGGGATGATTAAATTAAACTTAAAATTAACTAAAATTTAAAACTATTAAAACTAATCAGATTATTTATAACCTTAATCACCTCATCACGAAAAAGCTTCCCTCGATCTTCCCAGACCACCAAAACGAAGCTCCTCTCATCACTACATCGACCCGCCTTGTCGCCAACGGCTAACCCCCCCATTCATCGCGTGAATTGCCTTCAATTCCTTCATGCGCATGAATTCCGGTTGCCAATGCCGCCGATTCCTAAACCATCACCAACTGCTTCGACCTCCAGTTCGCACACACCCACCTCCCCAAGTCGCACGGCCTCACATCCACAAACCGCCGCGCGCGCCTCCCCCATCTCGTGTGCCTTGCCAGTGCCACGCCTCACCATAGAGGGAATGGTTTTGATTTCGATTTGGAGAAAAGAAAGGAAGCATGATTTTGAGTAAGTGGGGAGATACACGGTTTAATCTTATCTCCATATTTTTTTCTTCCAAGTCGAGATTTTTAAATTTCGATTGTTTTATTATGGCATTTATTTTGACGAGGGAGACAAGGTCGGGTCTTTTTAAAAAGAGAAGGAAGAAAGGTCGCGTGTTGAGTACGATTGCGTGTTTGGATGGGCAAGGTCACAATGAAGAGATAGAATAGCAACTGAAAAGGAGATTGACTAGTTAAAATATAAATTTAATTTCAAAATATCTCGATATACGCAACTCAAAATTTCAAGTCCTTATCGAGGCGTGCCTCTAGGCGTTCATAAGGTTATACTCCTATTCCGAACACAATGGAAAAGGTTTCGGGTCCTAATTCGATCGTATGAGGCAGATAGCTTTTTGGACCCAATTATTTTATTAAATTTTCGATATAAAATTCAACGCGTTTATATACCGCACGGCCAAACGATAACTCCAAACGCTACGAAATTTGAAATCCGATAATACTATATTATTACGGATCTGATAGAACTGGTTTCGTCGAATTCCGAGACTATGTCCCGGATGGCTATTTTTAAATGTCAATTCAAACAAATTATTTTCAAAATTGAACATATCATTTTTAAATTCAATTTTAAAACTTTTATTATCTTCACTATTATTAATATAAATTTTACAAGCCAATAAATTATTTTTATCGAGCTTAAAACTCAAGATACAATAATTTAACCAACACGCAATTATTAAAGTCAATAATTAACTTATCCAATAAATCGCTATATTAAAATTCTGAATTTATTTTATAAATAAAAACCCAAATTTTCCATATTCAAAATCAATCTATAATTCAAATTCAATATTTAAAACCATTTAAATATTCCAAATCAAACGTCGAAAAATCTGGGTCGTTACAATTCATATTAATCAAAAATTTATTCTCTTTAGAACAATATCAGAAAAAAATAATCTAAATTCAAGATTTAAAACCATTTAATTTAACCAAATCTGGTGTTTGTATATAATTTTCTACCTTATAGCCAAATGATCAGTTATTTCAATATTAATTACATGGATGGATATATATCATTTCAACCCATATTTAAATGACCTAAGTATATATCATTTCAGCCTATTCTTAGTTCATTTCAAATAATCCAAATGACAATTTATAGGATGTCAAATAATAAATAGGATAATAACTGGGATATATCAAAATAAATAACAACCATACATCCAAGATATCAATAAATATGCATCCAATTACAATCAACATCCAAATCAACCAATATATCATAATGGTTACTAATTATCAATTGTTGGTATTTAACTAGCAATTAAATTTCAATACTAATTTAAATGTCAATTCAATTCAATATAAAATTCAAATTCAATTTAAATATCAATTTAAACTACCAAACAACAATCAATAAAATTAATCACTTCATAATTTTAATTCAACTAACATAATAAAATTTTGTATTACGTGAGTGGATTTAATCACTCACCTTTATATGAATCTAAAAATAATTGACTTCTAATCAATAACTCCACTCTAGGTTTCCTTAGTCTCCTTCTAGATTGCCAGCTTTGTTCCTAAATTTTGCTTTTGGTTTGATTTACTTTAATTTTCCTTCTTGTTATACCAATATATATATATAAGGTTTGAAAAAAGGCAGAAGATCTGAAAAAGAAGAATTTACAATGAAAATGATTAAAACAAGAAGAACTGAAAATGAAAGAGAAGATCAAGATTTGAAAGGAAGAAGAAATATTGAAAAAAGGAAAAGATTTGAAGAGGAAGAAGATTTGAAGAAGAAAAAAATGAGAGAGAAGAAGAAGATTAGAATGGAGGCTAGGGTTTCATTTGCATCATACATTATTTATAAGGTTAGAGTTAGGTTTAGGGCCATTGAAATTTGAAAAGAGAGGCTGCTGTTAATTAAAAATAAATGAAACAAGGCTTCAGGAAATGAAGTTTGAAAATGAATGAAAATGTAATAAAGTAAATATGAACAAACTAGGTATTGAAATAAAGTAAATATTAACAGCCTTTGTAAAAGTAGTAGGTATTAAAAAGAGGTGAAGGAAAGAAATGAAAATATGAAAAGTAGTTCATGTTTGTGAAATGAAAAAGGTTTAGACAATATAAATGGAAAGGATCAATCGAACAAATGAGGAAACAATGAAAAGAGTGCGGCAATTATTAATTAGAAAGGGAATGAACGGACCAACTGTACACTGAAAACAAACTTTTGGAATTCAAATTTCAAAAACATTTGTTCACTCAATTAATTTTGCTAACCTCAAACATACTAAAATTGACATCCATTAAAAATTTAATTAACACACAATAAATGAAAATAAATTCTGTACACAAATTTGTGTAATTAATTAAGAGAATATACAACATTAAAAATATAACAGCATAAATAAGGTAATATAAACAAGTATATAAATATATATATGTACATCTTTATCGCCACTTATAGTTTACATTCTTAAATAAAAGGTATGAAAATAATCCACATAAGGAGGCAATGAATTTAAGAGTAAATTAGAAGAGTGAAGATGGAAAGGTAAATTATGCTACAATTAAAATCTAATCAAGTCTAAGTGAAAAGGAAATAATCAAGTATAAATCTATTTTATGCCCTTTACAATCTCCTATTAACATTTAATTTTTATACCGTATGAGAATTCAAATCTAAATAATCCATTGTTTTTAATGATATAATTGGATCTGAAACATAAGTTTATATTTAGGTATAAACATATATGCAGTAAAATAAAAGTAAATTTTGGAACAAATTTGAGTACTTACAATTTGAACGTAATATTTCTCATTGAAATACTCATTATATTGTTAACACAATTATATCCAATTATATTTCTTATTAAACTTTACAATTATATCCAAATTAAACTTTACAAATATATTCCAATTAGAGATAAACATTCATTTTATTCTTTACAACTATAGCATTTGTTATTTCCAATCTTGTTGTTAATATGCAACCCAACATTGTTTTACATCAATAAATCATAAATTTTTAGTTTCTGACAATTTTGAATTTCAATGTCTTATTTAATTTAATATTTTTAATTGTCAATAATATGAGTCGTTATAGTTTGAATGGATTGGATTGTACAAATTTGTATGTTTTAGTTTGGTTTGATATGAAATTGGATTGGTGTGTATTAGATTCACTTATATATAGTTTAAAATTATATTAATAAAATTTTCTTTATCATATACCATCATGTTTACTAGTATATCATATATCGCTTATGTATAGTTATATATTATCATCTTTACTTAGATTATTGATTTTGAATTAAATATATTATCATATATCATTATGTCTTTTATTTATGGGGAGTAATTATTATTTTTTCACCCATTTTAGTTGATGGCAAAGGGAAAGAAAAATATAAAATATCCATATGCACTGTTTGCACAAAAATTGGGCAAACACCTCCAAGTCATATGATTTAGTCGATTTTATGTTGTTCTCAGCGATTTGGGTGGTTTATGCAAATATAAGAAAGCAGGGACTAAACTGTAAAAGACACACAGATTTATAGTGGTTCGGCTAGAATGCGCCTACGTCCACTTTATATGTTATTCTCCTTTACTGTTCAGATTACAAGTACAAAGCTTTTTCTACAAGTGTATGAAAGTTGTTCGAAAGTTCTGTCCGTGCCTGAGCTCTCAAACTTCTCCCCCATTGTTGTACCCCTACCCCTCTATTTATAGAGTGAGGCTGGGAGTAGGGGTTCTGGATGTATATAGCTGTTGGTGGGCCTGAGCTGATGCAATCTGGCCTGGCAACGTTGGTTCGGCAACGCTTTGGTTCGGTAGTGCTTCGGTCCGGTGGTAGATGGTTGGAGTTGAGACCTTGGTCTGGTAGCACTTTGGTCCGGTAGGTTCGGTGGGACTTTGGTCTGGTAGCACCTGGGAGATGGGTTGGTTCGGTGGCAGGTGGAGTGGCTTCCGGTTCGGTAGTGATGCTTTGAGTTTGGTTCGACAGGTAGTGGAGCAAGGGTTGGATCGGCAGGGCCTTGGAGACGTGTTGGTTCGGTGGGACTTTCCTCCCTATGGTTCGGCGATGCCTTCTTCTTTCTGGCTCGGTGGTGGTGGAAACGCACCCAACATTTGCCCCCAAAGTGGGGCATATGCCAGCATATGTCGTGCTTTGTTTTAGGCCCTTCGACTTGGACACTCTCATTGGGTCCCGAGCGCCGAACCAGTTGGTCCGGTCATTTCTATTTGCCTATAAGTATGGGTCATACGCTTTCGTTATTCCTTACTAACTGAAATAGCCGAACCAGATTCTTTCCTACCGAATCAATCATATCGCCGAATCACGTTTGACCACCGGTCCAGGTAATTTCCGAATGACTTTTATGTTTTGAACTACCGAATGAATCTGTAGAGTATGAGTTCCAGATGAACCTTCGAGCCTTGAGCTACCGGATGAACTTGAGTGCCGGATGAACCTTCAAGCCTTGAGCTACCGGATGAACTTGAGTGCCGGATGAACCTTCGAGCCTTGAGCTACCGGATGAACTTGAGTGCCGGATGAACCTTCGAGCCTTGAGCTACCGGATGAACTTGAATGCCGGATGAACCTTCGAGCCTTGAGCTACCGGATGAACTTGAGTGCCAAATGAACTTTAGTCTCGAACTACCGATCGGGCTTTTATGTTTTGAATTACGAACGATATTCCATGCCGTATGTACTTGCTTGTTTATGTCTCCACACTCCTTGTTCTAACAATGTGTTTTCTCCTATTGCAGATAATGTCTCATAAAGTCGAAACTCGTTCTGACAAGAAGAAGTCCAAGGACCGAGGAGAGTCCTCCATAGAGCCCCCAGTTCAAGCAGCACCAGAACGACAGGGACCAACCCCGAGATCGCTAGTAGACGGGTACGGTCCTCAAGAGCTCCTGAACTCACCGCCTGATTGCTTTCCCAGCTCCCTTAAAGATGAGCAGCTTGACGTTATCTCTCGCTCTTTTGGGATCGACAGAGCGCACATGTTGTTGCCGGGGGAAGGAGTGATGCCGTATAACCCCCCTGATGGATATTTTTCTTATAGCATGTATCATTGCATGTGTGGTGCCATCACACCTATTAATGCTTGGATAGGCAGCTTCATCACATACTTGAAGGTGGCTCCTTTCCAGCTTCAGCCCAACTCCTATGCCATCTTGGTGAACCTGTTCGTCATCTTCCAGAGGAGATACGGGCGTCCTCCTTCCAACCGGGAAATCCAGTATCTGTACAACTTAAGAGGCTACAAGAAGGGGTCTCCGTTTATTAGCTTGGAGTCGGCCGTGTCCTTCAAGCCAGTCCTGGATTTATACTCGAAGTTCAGCATGTTCAAGAAGGAATGGTTTTTTGTCAGAGATGACCCGTTTCTTTCCGCCGCTTCACCTCTGGCTGTAAGTTGAATCTTATTTATAATTTTTTGTTCTGACTACAATACTCCTCCTTACGTGCTTTATTTCTTGCTAGCGGCAGGTGGCTTTGCGGTTGTAGAGAACGATCGTCTGGTTCGGATGGCTGAGGAGATAGAAGCCATTCCGGAAGGGGAAAGGGCGGCTTCTTCTTTGATCAGAAACGCTACTCTTCTGGGGCTCAACCTGATTCTGCCACGTCAGTCTGTGGTCAAGTAGAGAGACACAGCTGAGGAGAGGGCCGCCAAAGCTAAAGGAGGGGCTACGGCGAAGAGCAGTGAAAGAAAACCCTTCTTAAAGCATCCAACTGCCGGGGGGAAGAAACTTAAGAAATCCGATGGTCCCTCCCCAGCACATGTCCGTACGTTCTGGAGGAGGAAGATGAGGAGGAGGAAAGAGGCAAGGGTGAAGGAGGTGAGGCGGAGAGTGGAAGTGGTGGAGAGGGTGATGGACAGAGTGGTGATGATGGTGGCGATGGGCAGAGTGGTGATGGTGCCGGGGCTTTGTCTTCTAAGCAAGCGGGTGTGATCTAGGAGTGGACGGACGATGCTTTCCGCCTAGCTTTCGAAGGGCTGGAGGAAGAACCAGCTCTGGTAGAGAAGTCTAAGAAAGTTAACAAGGCCGGAGCCGGCGCCGATTCACCTTCCAAAAGTGTTCTAGTTGAGGCAGCCACCAGGACTCAAGGTGAATTTTTGACTTTTGCAGACTCCATTTATGATAAGGACTTAGGAATATTTTACGGTCAGCTCCCGTCCTGGAATGAGATCCAGGACTTATTGCAGTATCCCACTCCTCCCCAGGGTTTGTATAACAAAAGTGTCTCCTTACTTTTCCCAACTTGACATATTTCTTGAATTATAGTTTAATGTCCGCTTGTAACACTTGGTTTTTTGTCACAGGGTCGGTTGAAGTGCCCAAGACATCGGGTGTTCGGTATCGTCTTGAACAATATAAACTTCTAAGGGCTTCCACTAAGCCAAAGCCTCCGACTAACCGCCCTGGAGACGTAGTCGGCTACCATCCTCTTTTCGGAGTTATCGAAGAGGATATCCAAAAGAAGAAGAGGAGTCGCTCCTTGTTGGAATCTCCCTGATCCTCAGCCCCCGACTCAGCCTCTTCAGGATACCACAGAGGAGAATACTAAGCTTATTCTTTCCCCACACCTGTCTGAGAATCCTACCGTTACCCCGATAGACCATCCTAGCTTGGCTCGTAATCCGTTTGCATGTCATCCGGATGTAGATCCGGGTTCTCACGATATTTCCTTTGATGAGGCTACTGGTGAGCACCTTCTCCCTTGTAATCCCATGGTAAGGGTGCTTGATGAGGCCAAGTCCTTGGACCTTGATTTGCTTACCACTCGGGTTGTAACCTTGGGGGACGAAGCTAAGGCAAACATTGACCGGGTTGCTGAGGAAACAAGGAAGTTGATGGGGCATCATGCTCGACTGGTTAAGGCTGGAGAAGAAATCGGCAGTGCTAACATTCGACTGCGTTTAATGGTTTCCGACCAGGCTAAACAACTCGCTGATCAAGCCATCCAGATCTCTCAACATGAGACCGCATCTAGGCAACTAAAGAAAACTATGGAAGAGGTAAGCAGGGCAGAGATGCGGAAAATGGAGGTCGTTTGTAAGGAACGGATTGATATGGCTATTGCAACGGTGGATGAGGTTCGGAAAGCGGATCTCGAGCGGGTGCAGGAGTTGTCCAGGAAACTTGAGGCTGCGGAGCTTGCTCAAACCAAGCTGAAGGAGGAGATGGAGGCGATGAGAAAAACCTTCTAGGCTGACTGCTCGCGATACCAATCGGAGAGGGACGCCACCATTGCAAAGCTGCTGGCTTCTGAGGACTGAATAAGGGAGTTCGAGGAGAATGAGGGGATAATGGATGAGATGCTTCAAGATATGTACTTTTGCACTTGGAAACAGGGCAACTTATCTTGGATGGATGATTACCCCCGAGTCATGGCCAGGATTTATCTCAGGGCCCTGGAAGAGGCTATGTTTGATGCAGATAAGGAGGGTGGCGTGGCCTTTAGAATGGATGTGGTTACGGCTCAATTCACCAAGGAGGAGAAGGTGGCGGTGAAAGAGGGTATGCGGCTGCTTGCCGCTGAGGAGGTTGGTGTGCAGTTGGAGGATGATGATCAAGGAGCAGATGCTAGTAAGTCTTCTCTTTTAGCTTTTGTAACCTGACTGCTTATCGCTTATTTAATGGATTCTTCTTCTGAATTGGACAGGCGAGACCTCCGAGGTACCTACTACCTCCTGCCAGCATGCTGAGAGTTCCGATCCCGTGGCTAAGTAGATCTTGGAGGGCCGGCAAGATAGAGGTGAAGCTCCAATGCAGCTGACTCCTTGACTTGACCTGGATGTCTTTTTGGTTTGTTTGACATTGCTGTTTATGCTAGCTCTAAAACATTAATGTAACTCTTAGGCTGTAAGTTGTGTTATTGGCAACAAACGACTTTATTCTTAGCCTGTAATTTTTAACTTAAGCTGATTCTGTCGTATTTGACTGTCTTAATTATTTTGATGTGTTGCATAAGAAATACAGCTGTGCACATGCCTGTGATTTTATCGTGTTTGATGCCAATTTCTTGCTTAAGATATAATTTCATACCTTGCAAAGTTAATGTAATGTGCGAATAAATTATAGCTATGTATTTATTTACAAGAGAAGAAAGTACCTCCCTTCATGTCTTAGTTGTAGATGGTAGCTTTGAATGTCTTATATGACTGAGTATGCAATGTAGTTGATTGACCTGTCATCCCATTGTGCGTTCTTATCCCCATCCGTGAGCGTCTCCTACTTTGTATCATGTACTTTAGGGATCATTATAGAGGATAGGAGGAAAGTTTTTAAATACGATAGAAATATAAGAAAAAGTAAAACTTCCAATCATGGAAGGCCTGCGATGTGCTTAAGTTCGAGGCAAACGGGTTTTGTAGTCACTTTCCCTAACTGTGGGTCTTCGAGACATTTGTCACCCATCTTACGCCTCTGCGGGGAGTTTATCTTTTTTTACCACAGCCGTACTTAAGACACATCGGAGCCGAGATCGCGCATAGTAACTACCCGGGCCATTATGGCCCGTAGTCGCGGGTATTATTCGATTTACCGTGGCCGGCTAGCATGGGTGCCGATCGTCAACCGTGAACTACCCCTGGCTGGCCACACCTTATGTTGGGGCTTAAAGTAGGTTCACGGTTGCCGGCAAGCCGAACACCGTAATGAGCTGCCTCGGCTATAGTCGGCCTTCTCGATGGCTTATAATCAGCTCATTACAGTTGGCTTTAAGGGCCGATCGCGAGCAATGAGTTAACTCGTAGCAGAGGGATGCTAGAGCAAAAGTGTCTCATTGGCGAGGGCATAGATTCGCATAGTACCTGTTAGGTCTTGTCAAGGTGAGGTCGCATCGTGATGCGTCTTGAATGGAAATGCCATTACACAGGATTTTGTTCAACAGAAAAGGATAAAGTTAACAAGCAGCCAAGATATAAAGGAACAAGTTAAAAAGAGACAAGTTCTTTAAAGTGGTTCGGCACGAAAATGCCTACGTCCACTGATTCTCTTTGTTAATTCACTTCATATGGGCAGTACAAGTTAACAAAAGTATCGACGAAGGTGTTGGATGTTCCATGCCCTCTGGAACACCTCTCCGTCCACTGTTGACAAAATATAAGCTCCGTTGTGGAGATCTTTATGAATTACATATGGTCCGTCCCAGATTGGATCTAGTGCTCCGGGGCGTGGGAAGATTCGCTTGAGGACAAGATCCCCCTCTTGTAAGCTACGATGCTTGACTTTGGAGTTGTATTGCGCTGCCACTTTTTGCTAGTGAGCTGCTGCTTTGAGGGCTGCATCATTTCTTCTTTCCTTAATTAGATCCAAAGACATATGAAGGAGTTCTTCGTTCTCTTCTGGGTTATAGTGGATCCTACGGTGGGAAGGCACTATAGTTTCAACTGGGAGCATAGCCTCTGATCCGTATGCCAAAGAGAAAGGAGTATGCCCCGTTGATGTTTTGAAAGATGTGCGATAGGCCCAAAGTGCCGTAGGAAGTTCATCCACCCATGCGCCTTTTGACTTTTCAAGTTTCTTTTTGATTAGAGTTTTGAGAATTTTGTTGACAGCTTCGACTTGTCCGTTTGCTTGGGGTTAAGCTATAGATGAGAAGCTTTTGTGACTTCCGTGCTCTTGGCACCAGTTGGCGAACTCCTCGCTGTCAAACTGAAGTCCATTGTCCGAAATGATTTTAAGTGGGACTCCGTACCTGCATAGAACATTTTTGATCAAGAAGTTAATAACTTTTGTTGAAGATACTTTATTTAGGGGTTCTGCTTCCACCCATTTGGTGAAATAGTCGACTGCCACTATAGCATATTTGGCCCCGCCTCGGCCCATTGGCAGTTCGCCAATCAAGTCAATTCCCCATACTGCAAAGGGCCAAGGGCTGGTCATTTGAGTAATCTCAGTTGTTGGTAGCCGCGGAATCTTAGCAAACTTCTAAAATCTGTCACATTTTTTGACGAAATCTAAGGCGTCTTTGCTTAAGGTGGGCCAGAAATATCCATATCGGAGTATCTTTTTTGCCAGAGTCTGCCCTCCAGTGTGATCTCCGCAGCTTCCTTGATGGATGTTGGATAAGATTTCCTAGGCTTCCCTTCTAGTGACACACCTTAATAAGGGGTTAGAGAAGCCGCACCAATAGAGGATGCCCTCTTGTATTGTGTAGCGGGAAGCTTTCCTCAAGATTTTCTTGACTTCGTTACGCCCGTTGGGCAGTGTGCCACTTTGTAAGTAGTCTCGGATGGGAGTCATCCAAGTTTCTTCTTCGGTTGCAGCTATCAGATTCACTTGGTCATAACTCGGGGTTAGTTGCCTTGAGACGGTTACTGTTCCTAAAATGATGCCGTCTTTCATGCTAGCTAGTTTTGCCAGTTCGTCGGCCTCTTGGTTTTCTTCTCGAGGAATGTATTTGATCAAATAGTGATCCAATTGACCGAGGAGCCGCTTGGTCTTCCTTAGATATGCTATGAGCCGCTTTTCCCGAGCCTGAAATTCTCCTAGTATCTGATTCACGATAAGCTGAGAATCACTATGAAGATATAAGGAATTGGCTCCAATCTCTAAGGCAAGTTCTAATCCTTCTATCACTGCTTCATACTCTGCATCGTTGTTGGTGGCAGCGAATTCCAACTTTAGAGCATAGCATAGCTTATTTCCCATGGGAGTGATTATTACCACACCTACCCCCGAGCCTTGTTCGTTTGACGCTCCATCCACAAAGAGATTCCACTTGATGTCTTCTGCTATTTCCGATTGCTCCTTACCTTCGTTGGTAGTGAATTCGGCAATGAAATCGGCCATGGCTTGTCCCTCGATGGCAGTGCGAGGTTGGTAGGTGATATCATATTGACTTAGTTCAATGCACCATTTAAGTAGTCGCCCAGAAGTGTCGGGACGATGGAGTACCTGCCTTAGCGGTTGATCGGTCAGAACTCTGATGGAATGAGATTGGAAATAGTGACGCAGTTTCCATGATGTGATTAGTAGACAGTAGGCTAGCTTCTCAAGTTTAGGATATCTGGCTTCTGCCCCCATAAACCTCTTACTTACAAAGTATACCGACCGCTGCGTGCGGTTGTCTTCTCTCACCAAGGCGGCGCTTAGAGCATGAGATGACACAGCAAGGTATAGGTATAGCTCTTCGCCTTTGTTCGGAGTTGAGAGTACTGGTGATCTCTAGAGGTGTTCGATTAAGTTAAGTAAAGTTGTTAAGCATTCGTCAGTCCATTCGAACTTTCCTTTGTCTTTCTTTAGAGCTTCGAAGAAGGGGATGCATTTGTCAGTTGCTTTAGAGATGAATCTGCTCAGGGCGGCCACCTTCCCAGTTAGGCTTTGCATTTCTTTTCAGGTAGAAGGTATCCTGATATCTTTCAGAGCTCGGACTTGTTCAGGGTTTGCTTCAATTCCTCTGGCATGGACGATGAATCCCAGGAACTTTCCTGATGACACTCCGAAGGAGCACTTCAGAGGGTTCAGCTTCATTCCATATTGGCGAAGTACTTGAAACATCTCGCCCAGGTGGCTTACGTGATCATTGGCTTTCCTTGACTTTACCAGCATGTCGTCCACATAAACTTCCATGGTTTGTCCTATTAGCCCGGCAAACATCTTGTTGACGAGGCGTTGATAGGTGGCTCCTGCGTTTTTAAGTCCAAAAGGCATTACTTTGTAGCAATACAATCCCCGATCAGTGATGAAACTAGTGTGGTCTTGGTTGGGAGTATGCATAGGAATTTGGTTATATCTTGAGTATGCGTCCATAAAGGATAAGAGTTCGTGCCCGACTGTGCTGTCCACAAGCTGATCGATTCGAGGAAGTGGGAAGCAATCCTTCGGGCAGGCGTCATTTAAGTTGGAGAAGTCAATGCATGTTCGCCACTTCCCATTAGCCTTCTTTACTAGTACTGGGTTAGCGATCCACTCTGGGTAGATGGCTTCTCGTATGAAGTCATTGGCAAGTAGGTTCTTTACTTCTTCATCGAGGGCCGCTGATCGTTCTGCCACCATACTTCTCTTTTTCTATTTTACTGGCGCCTTGGTAGGATCGATATTTAGTGTGTGGCATGCTATGTCTGGGGAGACTCCAGTCATATCGGTGTGCGTCCATGCAAATACATCCAAGTTGTAGCGGAGAAAATCAATGAGTTGTTTCTTCAATTCTGCATTTAGTTGGGACCCGACTTTCAATAGTCTACTCGAGTCGTGTCTGTCCACAGATACAAATTCCATAGCCTCTGCAGGCTCGGCGGTAGCCTCCTCCTCTTTGTCCCTGGGGTCTAATTCATTGAAAGGGTCACTGGTATATCGAAGAGGAGGGGCTTTCTTTAGTTTCTATGCTTCCAAACTTTTTGTGCAGAGTGCAATCTCTACACTCTTCCCTTTATCCTTCCTGTGGTTATTAAGAAGTTCAGTTACATAGCAATCTTGAGCAATGTCCTGGTCTCCCTCTACTTCCCCTATTCCATTGTCCGTTGGAAATTTCACCTTCAGGCACCATGGGGCCAGGACAATTTGGAAGTCAGACAAGGCTGGCCTTCCTATGAAGGCGTTGTAGGCCGAGTGGTTTTCTATCAGCACAAATGTTTGTTTCCGCACAACGGAGCGGGGTTGACTTCCAATTTCAACAAAGAGGTCCAGTCGCCCTAGGGGCATCTTCGCATTTCCTGTGAAACCGTGTAGTGGTTTATTGCAGGGAAGAACATCCTTTAATGACAGCTTCATTTTGTCAAAGGCATGCTTGAATAGGATATTTACCGAGCTTCCAGTGTCTACTAGAATTCGGAAAACTTCGGCTGGACCGAGCCGGGCAGAGATAACCATGGGATCCGTGTGAGGGTAGTGCCTTCCCTCCAGGTCACGCCTACTGAATGTGATGTCACCATTCTCTATCCGCTTCGGGTGACGTTCTTCTATAATAGAATTGACGCATTCTTCATTGTTTCTAAGTGACTTTCCGTACCTTTCCATCTCTGCCCATCTTCCGTCGGCGATGTGTGGCCCTCCCGAGATGGTATGGACCACTATCTTCTCTTGATTGGAGCCGCTGGTGTTGCGATTTCCTCTGCCTATTTCTGGGGAGGGTAGCCTTGGGTTCTCATTGGCAGGAACTGGAGTCCTGTTCTGACCTTTTACATAGCGTTCTAGTCTCCTTCTTCTGATGTGTTCTTCAATCAAGTCCCGGAGATGATGGCATTCGTTGGTATTATGCCCATGGGATTCGTGGAAGCGGCAGAATTTTCCAGACTTAATTGCATTATCTGATTCCTTCTTGTGCGGGGGGCGTTTGTATTTAACTTCGTCTTGAGTGGCCAGGAATATGTTTTCGATCGTTTCATTCAAAGGGGTGTAAGCGTCAAATCTCGGTCCTTGCCGATATAGACGCTTTTCTCCCTTCTTGCCCCCAGCATTGTCTCTAGAGTCATTTCTTCGAACGTCCTTTGCTACAGCGGGCGTGTTGCCGTGAGCTGCCTTATTTTGTTGCCCTAATTGCCCCTTAGTGACAGCGTCTTCAAGTCTCATATATTTTCCAGCCTCATGGAAGAAATCGGGTAAAGTAGCTGGTTTTTTTTGTCAATATTCTAGCAAATTTAGTATCTGGATGCACCCCACTACAGAGGGCCATTAAGATAAGCTTCTCATCGGCATCTTGGACTGCGACCGCTGCGGCATTGAATCGGGTTAGATATTGCTGCACTTTCTCTCCAGGTTTCTGTTTGATACTGGATAAGGAATAAGCATCCTTGGGTTGCTCCACATGAATGCGGAACTGGCTGATGAACTTTTCTTTCAACATCTCTCATGAGCTGATGGATCCTTGGGGTAGATGGCAGAACCAGGAGGTAGCTAGATCTGCTAAGAATAGTGGAAAGCATTTGCACAGTACTCCCTCTATTGCTCCGCTCATGAGCATATGCTGTGTGTATCTCTGTAAGTGTAAAACGGGGTCAGAGGTTCCCTTGTAAGGTTCCATTGTTGGCATTTTCCATTCTCGGGGGGTGATGGCAATCTCGATATTGCGGGCGAAAGGGCTGGTTACCCTCGCGCCTATCCCTCGATCTCTTTGATCCCGTTGGACGCACTCTCTGAACAAGCGTGCCATCCTTTCATCAGAATTTGGAGCGGATAGAAATGAGTTCTGTTCTTCTCTATGGAATTGATTACGTCCAGATGACCTGTAGGGATGGTATCGTCTATCATTCCTAATATTTTCCAGTGGCTGTCTTTGGTCTTCTGGGAGCATGCTAGGGTCAGCCACAGCTGGCCCTTGCCTTGATCTTCCCCTGCTGGGTTCTGATTTAAGCACTTCCTCGGGTCCAACTTCGGGCTGGACTCTAGCTCGGCCCCGTTCATTGGCATTTCCGTGGTTAGGCAGCATGACAGGCTCAGCTACGGTTGACCTTCGCCTGGTACCTCCCCCGTTGGGTTCGGTTCCAAGCGTTTCCTCGGGTCGGCGTTCGGACTGAGTTCGGTCTCGGCTCCTACCATGGCTGCTTCTGTCGTTAGCTTCTTCGAAGAAGGAAGATCTTTGTTGCCTCCGAGATCCTCCAGACTGGGACTCACCCCATGATTCAGTGTTGCGGTTGGACTCTTCAGCATCCCTTAAGCGTGACATGAGTTGGTCCACCAAGGCTTCCTGTTGGGATGTGAAGCGGTTAGTCACTTCAGCCACAACCCTGTCTAGATCTGCCCTAGTAATTGCTACCGGCTGTCCCATGGCAGGGGTTGTCGGATTTGCCTGACCTTCATTTGGTACTGCTGTTGGAATGGGATGATTTACTTGATCTGTGACCACTGGATCTGGAATACTGCTGGTTGCGATGTTTTTTCCTTTGTTAACATCTTTCTTCTGCTTGGGAGGCATGTCTTCCAAGCAATGAGCGATGCTGTTAGGAAGAAAGTTAAGTGGGAGAAGCTGAAGTCCTGAGTTCAGCCGCCCTCTCAGTGAAAGCACCAAAAATGCAAACACCTCCAAGTCGTATGATTTAGTTGATTTTATGTCGTTCTTAGCGATTTGGGTGGTTTATGCAAATATATAGAAAGCAGGGACTAAACTGTAAAAGACACACAGATTTATAGTGGTTCAGCTAGAATGCGCCTACTTCCACTTTATATGTTATTCTCCTTTACTGTTCAGATTACAAGTACAAAGCTTTTTCTACAAGTGTATGAAAGTTGTTCGAAAGTTCTGTCCGTGCCTGAGCTCTCAAACTTCTCCCCCATTGTTGTACCCCTACCCCTCTATTTATAGAGTGAGGCTGGGAGTAGGGGTTCTGGATGTATATAGCTGCTGGTGGGCCTGGGCTGATGCAATCTGGCCTGGCAACGTTGGTTCGGTAGTGCTTCGGTCCGGTGGTAGATGGTTGGAGTTGAGACCTTGGTCCAGTAGCACTTTGGTCTGGTAGGTTCGGTGGGACTTTGGTCCGGTAGCACCTGGGAGATGGGTTGGTTCGGTGGTAGGTGTAGTGGCTTCCGGTTCGGTAGTGATGCTTTGGGTTTGGTTCGACAGGTAGTGGAGCAAGGGTTGGTTCAGCAGGGCCCTGGAGACGTGTTGGTTCGGTGGGACTTTCCTCCCTATGGTTCGGCGATGCCTTCTTCTTTCTGGCTCGGTGGTGGTGGAAACGCACCCAACATGCACATATTAAGGAGCAGTTATCTAACTTAGGGAGAGTTATATCATATTTTATATATACAAAATAATAATGGTTGTAATCATCAAAAAGGGGAGACTTTTAGTTCTTCGGATATTGATTTTGATGAAAACAATAACCTTGGTAACAAATATACATTCATATAAAATAAGGATACTAATGATTTTGCTAGGTTATATATAGTGTAGGATATTATACATGTTTTGAATTGAAGACTATACATTATAAAGACTCAAGAACTAGACATGAAGACTCATGAGTATAAAGATCAAGATATGAAGATTTCAAGACTATGGTATAGTGTATAGAGTCAAAGAATACTGTTAAAGTCCTTGGTAGCAATCTTTGATCTCAATTTCTCTTTTTCTTATCGTTTATTTTTAAATACAAATATATTTTTAATATATATTTAATAATATTTTATAAAAATGTTTATAAACAATGTTTAAACTATTTTGCAAAATATCAAAATATTTTACAAAGCATTAGATTTTCAAAACGTTTTAAAATAAACAAGTCTTTAAAATATACTAGGATATGTCGATGTATAGGCAGATTGTATGTGGACATACATGCTGCAATTTACAAAATTCAAATTTGCAATGAAGAGTCTATTCGTTGTATCTTCGCAAATGGACATGTCTGTTTGTTCTCTATATATAGGGGGTTTCCAAACGAATTTATAATAACTACTTTCTTATTATCTTCTCTTGGTTTGCCAAAATTTCTATTGAAAATATATTCAAATTTTCTCAAATCAAACCAGAATCAATTCAATCATCATTGTATTGATTCTCTACTATTTACTCTCTGATTTCAATCATCTCTCTCACTTAATCAAAGATCAAAGTGTTGTCCAAGAGGATATAGGATCAATTTATCGAAAGATCAAACATTGTTTTTGAAAACCATTAAAATTCTAATTATAGTTGATTGGGTGTGATTGAGTCCCGATTCAAATCAATTGGGTGTGCTTGGTGTCTCGAAAATCCAAGTGGGTGTGCTTGTGTCTCGAGTCAAATCAAATGAGTGTACCTAGAGCTCGAAAAATCTTAAGGGTGTGTCCCGTAGCCTTGAAATCGAGACTGTATTGGGTTTTCCTTCTGCCCATTAAAAGTTTGACATTTGAAAAGAAATCTGTACAAGAAATTATACGGGATTAGATGTAGGGTAACTTCGAACCAGTATAAAATCCCCGGTGTAATCTCTTCGATTCACTACTTTTACTTTACTACATTTATATTTATTTGTGTTTGAATATGTGATTATTTATTCTATGTTATTAAGTATAATCTTAAAAGAATCAAAAAGAAATTCATTAAAGTTAGAAAACACTATTCATCCCTAGTGTTTAGGTAAGCCTTAAGATCCATAATTCCGCCACTAACACCATGTAATATGCTATCGGGGTGATAAAGGAACACCGACGCCGTATAAATACATATACACATCAAATATAACATTGCGTAATCAAATATGTTTATCCTAATGTAAAAGCCAAGGGGTATGGATTCACTCTGTTCAATCATACATGCTCACCAAATGTGACCATGTAATCAATCACTAGATTTATATCATGTCCAATTATCATTGACTGCCCACGTATCACTATATACTGCATCTGAATCCCAAGCTTCTCCTTGCATCCTCCTTTCTTGAATAGCCTAAAGCTTCCCCGAAGTCCTGCCGAAGTCCCATGTCGCTTCGCGTTCGTATACGGGAAGAAACTCCCATCGAATTACATTCTGCCTGGGCTTTACCGCCCTTGCAAGTGCATCACCGATCGATCGGTGATCCACCATCGGTCGACCGATGGCTGTCTTTCCTAGGTAGTAAAGCCCAGGCGGAAAACTTCTGAATCACCGGTTTGAGCTTCACCTTCTCTGTTGCTTTGCCCGATGAGTCTCCTAAATCCCGTACCTTGTCTTTGCCGCATCAGACCTCTTCTTGAGTTCATTGGTTGATATGTTGGAAGTGGTTTATTAAGTGATCGAAAACTAATTTCGATACGAATCTCACTCTTTTCATATAGAGTCTCCTCCAGATGATTTCAACGACCTCGGGCTCCTTTAGCATGCCCAAACGACTCAACTAACCATCTCGCCTCATGTGATGCTCACATGTGTGTCGATACACCTGCTTGTGCAACATATGCACACATGTATACACAAACACGTAAATGTTCACAAATCACATTTCGAGCTTCACTTGAGCGATTACTCGACGCGGTATTCTCTCACATAACTTAGCACACCCGGTGGTCGCTATGACTATACGAGATTGCTCGTAGCGTGTTTATACCTATATATAATCAATCACACAAATATATTCGTTTATTCACACATACACAACCATTATTAACAATTCTAATTACAATTCAAGAATTATATTTATTAATATATAACTTCAAATACATGTATACGCATACTTACCCATATCCATGTGCATACACCTATATTTAGATAACGATTATTAAATCTTTTCTATTAAAGTTCAATATCATTTTCTACTATTTTATAAAATTATCCCATTATTTTATAAAATAAAAAACTAGCTTATAAATCATTTTAAGCTCTTATAATACTTAATTCCTTTATCAAGAATGAAGTATTCATCTTATAATTGTTTAATAAAACCATATGACCACTTTATAAAACAATTCCTTCTTACTATTTCATAAAATCTCATGCTTTTATAAAATACTTCTTTTGTATTATTTTATAAAATCTGATACTTTTATAAAATACTTATTTTATATTATTTTATAAAATCTGATACTTTTATAAAATAGTCCGTTTATACTATTTTATAAAATCTCATTCTATTTTATAAAATATCTTCATTCTTATTTTATAAAATCTCATTCTATTTTATAAAATATCTTCATTCTTATTTTATAAAATCTCATTCTATTTTATAAAATATATATTTCACTTATAAAATTATTTCCTTACTTAAATAATATTTATAAGTACGAATTAAGCTCATTAAGCTTCTAATCACTTTAGTATTAAGTGTTGAGCTCATAACTCATTTAATTAGCTTACTATCCACATTTTATTAAATATTCCTTTATTTTATAAAATGATTACTTCTTGTAAATAATGTTTACAAATGCTAATTAAACTTCACTAGGTATCTAATCACTTTATTAATAACTATAGAGCTCCTAACTCACTTAGTTAGCACACTAACTTTTCTTAAATTAATTCAAATGATTTAATTAATATTCTATAATGGCATGCACATCATTATATTACTTAATTAGTTACAAATCAAACCATTGCATCACAAAAATCATCCAATTAGCACAAAACCAATTCTAGGGCTTAGTAACTTTTCAAAACATGGTCTTTAAAGTTTCTAATAAATAACGTGATGATCTAAACATGTTTAAGGCATAAACATAAGCCTAATTATATTACTAACATTCTTTAAATCATTCCATATCACTTTGTAATCACAAATAAACAAACATATAAAGTATATGTATATTAAGTAAGAGAATCATCTCACTCGTGTTCTTCTTCACCAAATCGAATTTTAAATCATCAAAACTCAACTTTAGCTCTCTTTAATTTTGAGACCTCAACCCAAACTTTCATTCATGCCAATTCCCTTGCGAGTTTTGTAGAGAATGGGAAGAGAGGAATTATGGTTTTTTTTTATTGAATTTAGGAATTTTATTAAAGGGGTTTAGAGCTTGGGGATTAGAAGTGGATCAGGTAATTAGAGAGGGCTCAAGAGAAGAGTAAGAAGAATGAATGTGAATAAGGGAAGTGAAAATGAAATAATGAAGGGATTAGCCACATATAGACAAGCTAACGGGCCTTAGCCCGAATCCATTTCTTTCTCCAAAAAATTTTATTCACTCTAAAAACTCACCAACTCCAAACATATTCGAGTTTATACTCATTTTTCTTGAGTCGAAAAAGCAGCCTCAACTATAGGTGTTTCAAGAGCCAATTCCTCCGTCTTTGAGTGTAACAACCCACATATTTTTCGATTATTTATTTAAATACAGCATCGTTAATTGAATTTAAAAGTCCAAAATGTGACTTTTTGTAAACAGTCGAATCCGGACTCGAGACCACTTCCATTGAGTCCAAAATTGCATTTGCGACCTTTTTGAGTATAAACATCGATATGTTTGAAGTTGAGTAGAATTTTGCTATTTCTCTATTGGGTTTTGGGTTTGGGTTTCAGCCCACTAACCTAACAAAGAACCCAACTCCTCTACCAAATACCCTAACTCCTCTACTCTTCATTCATTCTACTCCTCATTTCCTAACACTCTCAAGCCCTAAAGAGAATGGTGGGAAGAGGAAATTAAAATTCCTAAGCCCTAGTTTCTCTTAGGAATTCTAATTCAAGTTATAAATCAAAGAGATGCTTATGTAAGAATCCTCTTCATCTTCTCCATCTCAATCTCTCTTCAATTTTCAGAAATTCCTATAACTTAACTTAGGAAATTCATTTCGTTTGATAATAGATTGAAGATTCTAGAGGTGTTATTGAAGAAAAATCAATCTTTGCTTATTTTAGAGCTTCTCATTTCTATATTTGGTTTTAAAGGCGTGTTCTTGAACTCACATCTATGTCTATAGCTTTCATTGTTGTTAGGTATGAATTCCTAACATCTATTTCATGTTCAATTGATTTTGATTTGAATTGATTTGGTGAATTTTCCAATTTTGGTATTTTAAAGTCAAAATCTTTAAAGATCCTATATTGGATGTTTTGACATGTTTTTGGTGGTGTATCGAAGAGCCTATAGGGCTGGGTTGTCGATTGGCATAAATCCCTAGCATCTATCGCTCGTTCGATCGCATTTCGATTTGGATTTTTTCCTTTTTTGGGCTAGGCTGATTTTTGCCTAGTAGGAAATTCCAAACGTCTGGATTGAAAATCCAGACGTCTGGTTGAAAATCCAGACGTCTGGAATTGGTCCATGGAAAAAGAAAAAAAGGCAGAGGTAAAATCCAAACGTCTGGAAATCCAACCAGACGTCTAGTTAGTGGTTCAGACGTCTGGTTGGTAATTTCAGACGTCTAGAACTATTCAATTTTGCCTATTTTGGCTGTTTTTGAGTGGATTTCCAAATTTTATCGATTTTTTTGATCCGGTTAGTTTCTGTCAATTATTATCGACTTTGATGACTTCATTTATGGATTTTTGGGAATATCCATTTGATTGGATTTGATATCGATTTTTATTGTTTGAATTCACGTCGTCGAATGTGGATTTTGGTGATAGATTGTTTTTACAATCATTTCTGTGTTTTGTCACTTTAAAATACAAAGGTTTCTTAAATAGCCTAAAGCTTCCCCGAAGTCCTGCCGAAGCCCCATGTCGCGTCGCATTCGTATACGGGAAGAAACTCCCATCGAATTACATTCTGCCTGGGCTTTACCGCCCTGGCAAGTGCATCACCGATCGATCGGTGATCCACCATCGGTCGACTGATGGCTGTCTTTCCTAGGTAGTAAAGCCTAGGCAGAAAGCTTCCGAATCACCGGTTTGAGCTTCACCTTCTCCGTTGCTTTGCCCGATGAGTCTCCTAAATCCCGTACCTTGTCTTCGCCGCATCAGACCTCTTCTTGAGTTCATTGGTTGATATGTTGGAAGTGGTTTATTAAGTGATCGAAAACTAATTTCAATACGAATCCCACTCTTTTTCATATAGAGTCTCCTCCAGATGATTTCAACGACCTCGGGCTCCTTTAGCATGCCCAAACGACTCAACCAACCATCTCGCCTCATGTGATGCTCACATGTGTGTCGATACACCTGCTCGTGCAACATATGCACACATGTATACGCAAACACGTAAAAGTTCACAAATCACATTTCGAGCTTCACTTGAGCGATTACTCGACGCGGTATTCTCTCACATAACTTAGCACACCCGGTGGTCGCTATGACTATACGAGATTGCTTGCAGCGTGTTTATACCTATATATAATCAATCACACAAATATATCGTTTATTCACACATACACAACCATTATTAACAATTCTAATTACAATTCAAGAATTATATTTATTAATATATAACTTCAAATACATGTATACGCATACTTACCCATATCCATGTGCATACACCTATATTTAGATAACGATTATTAAATCTTTTCTATTAAAGTTCAATATCATTTTCTACTATTTTATAAAATTATCCCATTATTTTATAAAATACAAAACTAGCTTATAAATCATTTTAAGCTCTTATAATACTTAATTCCTTCATCAAGAATGAAGTATTCATCTTATAATTGTTTTATAAAACCATATGACCACTTTATAAAACAATTCTTTCTTACTATTTCATAAAATCTCATGCTTTTATAAAATACTTCTTTTGTATTATTTTATAAAATTTCATACTTTTATAAAATGCTTCTTTTATATTATTTTATAAAATCTGATACTTTTATAAAATAGTCCGTTTATACTATTTTATAAAATCTCATTCTATTTTATAAAATATCTTCATTCTTATTTTATAAAATCCCATTCTATTTTATAAAATATCTTCATTCTTATTTTATAAAATCTCATTCTATTTTATAAAATATATCTTTCACTTATAAAATTATTTCCTTACTTAAATAATATTTATAAGTACGAATTAAGCTCGTTAAGCTTCTAATCACTTTAGTAATAAGTGTTGAGCTCATAACTCATTTAATTAGCTTACTATCCACATTTTATTAAATATTCCTTTATTTTATAAAATGATTACTTCTTGTAAATAATGTTTACAAATGGTAATTAAACTTCACTAGGTATCTAATCACTTTAATAATAACTATAGAGCTCCTAACTCACTTAGTTAGCACACAAACTTTTCTTAAATTAATTCAAATGATTTAATTAATATTCTCTAATGGCATGCACATCATTATATTACTTAATTAGTTACAAATCAAACCATTGCATCACAAAAATCATCCAATTAGCACAAAACCAATTCTAGGGCTTAGTAACTTTTCAAAACATGGTCTTTAAGTTTTCTAATAAATAACGTGATGATCTAAACATGTTTAAGGCATAAACATAAGCCTAATTATATTACTAACATTCTTTAAATCATTCCATATCACTTTGTAATCACAAATAAAAAAACATATGAAGTATATGTATATTAAGTAAGAGAATCATCTCACTCGTGTTGTTCTTCACCAAATCGAATTTTAAATCATCAAAACTCAACTTTAGCTCTCTTTAATTTTGAGACCTCAACCCAAACTTTCATTCATGCCAATTACCTCGCGAGTTTTGTAGAGAATGGGAAGAGAGAAATTATGGTTTTTTTATTGAATTTAGGAATTTTATAAAAGGGGTTTAGAGCTTGGGGATTATAAGTGGATCAGGTAATTAGAGAGGGCTTAGGAGAAGAGTAAGAAGAATGAACGTGAATAAGGGAAGTGAAAATGAAATAATGAAGGGATTAGCCACATATAGACAAGCTAACGGGCCTTAGCCCGAATCCATTTCTTTCTCCAAAAATCATTATTCACTCTAAAAACTCACCAACTCCAAACATATTCGGGTTTATACTCATTTTTCTTGAGTCGAAAAAGCGGCCTCAACTACAGGTGTTTCAAGAGCCAATTCCTCCGTCTTTGAAAGATCGAGTGTAACAACCCACATATTTTTCGATTATATATTTAAATATAGCATCTTTAGTTGAATTTAAAAGTCCAAAACGTGACTTTTTGTAAACGGTCGAATCCGGACTCGAGACCACTTCCATTGAGTCCAAAATTGAATTTGCGACCTTTTTGAGTATAAAAATCGATATGTTTGGAGTCGAGTAGAATTTTGCTATTTCTCTATTGGGTTTTGAGTTTGGGTTTCAGCCCACTAACCTAACAAAGAACCCAACTCCTCTACAAAATACCCTAACTCCTCTACTCTTCATTCATTCTACTCCTCATTTCCTAACACTCTCAAGCCCTAAAGAGAATGGTGGGAAGAGGAAATTAAAATTCCTAAGCCCTAGTTTCTCTTAGGAATTCTAATTCGAGTTATAAATCAAAGAGAAGCTTAGGTAAGAATCATCTTCATCTTCTCCATCTCAATCTCTCTTCAATTTTCAGAAATTCCTATAACTTAACTTAGGAAATTCATTTCGTTCGATAATAGATTGAGGATTCTAGAGGTGTTGTTGAAGAAAAATCAATCTTTGCTTGTTTTAGAGCTTCTCATTTCTATATTTGGTTTTAAAGGCGAGTTCTTGAACTCACATCTATGTCTATAGCTTTCATTGTTGTTAGGTATGAATTCCTAACATCTATTTCATGTTCAATTGCTTTTGATTTGAATTTATTTGTTGAATTTTCCAATTTTGGTATTTTAAAGTCAAAATCTTTAAAGATCCTATATTGGATGTTTTGACATGTTTTTGGTGGTGTATCGAAGAGCCTATAGGGCTGGGTTGTCGATTGGCATAAATCCCTAGCATCCATCGCTCGTTCGATCGCATTTCGGTCGGATTTTTTCCTTTTTTGGGCTAGGCTGATTTTTGCCAAGCAGGAAATTCCAAACGTCTGGATTGAAAATCAAGACGTCTGGTTGAAAATCCAGACGTCTGGTTGAAAAATCCAGACGTATGAAATTGGTCCATGGAAAAAGAAAAAAAGGCAGAGGCAAAATCCAAACGTCTGGTTAGTGGTTCAGACGTCTGGTTGGTAATTTCAGACGTCTGGAACTGTTAAATTTTTCCTATTTTGGCTGTTTTTGAGTGGATTTCCAAATTTTATCGATTTTTTGATCTGGTTAGTTTCTGTCAATTATTATCGACTTTGATGACTTCATTTATGGATTTTTGGGAATATCCATTTGAATGGATTTGATATCGATTTTTATGGTTTGAATTCACGTCGTCGAATGTGGATTTTGGTGATAGATTGTTTTTACAATCATTTCTGTGTTTTGTCACTTTAAAATACAAAGGTTTCTATACTAGTAGTAAATACTCAAACTCTTTCACAAAAATGATTTCAACATTACTTTTAATACAAAGCTTGTTTTTAAAACCATTTTCCAATCTATTAGTATATACAAACCTTTACCTCATTCGTATGAGAAATCTAATTAAACGACTTTGCAAAACAAGTGGTATGAAACGCTTGCGTTTACTTCATCGGTTAATTCTTGGACTTGTTCGATTGAACTCTCGTGACAATTTTCGAGTGGAAATCTACAATTTGTTCGTGAATATTTGTGTTAAGCCAGTGATTATAGGACATGAAGCTAAACTCATTTATTTTACTAGCTTGGTGTAATTTACACTTCTCTTTGATCAATGATGTTCATTTTGTATTTTTGAGTGGAAATCCACAATTTGTTCGTAAATATCTAAGTTAAGCCAGTCGTTATGGGACATGAAGCTAAAATCATTTATTTACTAGCTTGGTGTAATTTACACTTATTCTATGGAGCTTCGGCTCAATTTGGTGGGGTAGCGACCCATGGTCTTTTGACCGTTCGAGGAGCATTCGGCTCATTCGTCCGTGTGGGGGACTGCACCACAATAGAGTCTGTGCATGAGGCGTATCTTTTAGGGTGCGTCGATATTCGACTCATTCATCCGCGTGGGGGACTGTACCACGACAGAGTCTTTGCATGAGGCGTATCTTTTAGGGTGCATCGATGTTCGGCTCATTCGTCTGCGTGGGGGACTGTACCACGACAGAGTCTATGCATGAGGCGTATCTTTTAGGGTGCGTCGATGTTCGGCTCATTCGTCCGCGTGGGGGACTGTACCCCGTATTTTTATGGGATAAAGTCTCATTTATGATACACGTGTTGGTGAGTTTTCGTGCTCCCATTTGTGATAGGTCTCCCCCTTTGTGTTTTCTGGATTTCTAATTATTGATTTCTGGAATTTGTGTTTCACCAATTTTTGCGATTGGCATTGATATGTTTTGTCAATATTTGAGGTTTGGTGAATAAGCTAAAAAATGTGATATTATTTTTGGATATTTGAGGAAATTTGAGATATTATATGATTTTAGTTGTTATCAATTGTATACTTATCACAGTATGGCATTATTGTTATCATATATTTTTGTTGTATCTCTTATCCTATCTCATCTTATATGATATTTATAGCTAGACTGATCCGTTTATTATTTTTCTTCTTAAATAATACTCGGTTCAGACCGTGGTGTTTCAGGTGCTTCCTCTTGACTTCTTAGCAGGGACTAGCTTCTGACTTTTGGCTAACTACTTTAGATCTATAGTTTTTTGCTTTTATACATTCGAGATAGAGACTCCTTGATGTATACATATTCTCTTGCTTAGCACTTGTACCTATTCTTTTGTGATGTAGTAGATCTTAAATGACCACTATTTTGGTGTACACTTTTATGTGTTATATTCATATTTGTTTCCACCTTTGTGATATGAATACCTATGACTAATTTGTGTTATGCTTATTTCTATATTTGTTTCCGAAGTCCACATAGCCACTGTGTAGTAGCTTTGAGTTTATATTTGATATGTCGGATTTCCTCTTGAAATGAAATGCAAGTCATATTATCTGACATATCGGTATTCGCACAAAGCAATTACACAGATGGTCGCTCCTCAACAGCCTTATTCTTCGTGCTAGTCGACGGCATTACCTCGTAGTGTCCTTAGCTAGTGTAAGTATAGAGGTGGGGCGTCACAACAAGAATAATGTCTTTCCATCAACTAATAATAAAATATTTAAATAAAATATTTAAATACTTAGTCGTTAAAATTGCGGGGTGTTACAAGATCTCGTAGTAACAACGTATGGTAGTCTTCATACTTTAGGGTACTATCGAATCTTAAGTCGGTAGGCTATACTTTGATTATAGTAAAATAGTAGGCATGGTGACCCTGTTACGACTATAATTAGGTATATGTTAAACTACTTAAAGTGAAACACGACCAAGAGAAGTTTCGCCTCTTTCATTATAGATGGTTAGTACCATTGTAATTGGTAGTTAACTTAAGCTCAAAATATTTGGCTCGAGTAAATCAATTAATCGGTAAATGTTATCAAATTAAACCAAGGATTTTAAAGTGATATACATAGTCAAACACAAATATTAATTGAGTTTTTGACCTTAGAGCAAACTTTAGTATCTAAGTGATACAGTGATGATGAATAGAATATATGTACAAAATTTTGCTACTAGGTGAGCTTATTATAGATTAGAAATTTGATTTCACTTAAATGATCTGTAAATAATTGAACTTGTACCAAGTATTGTACTTTAGCAAAGTCCATATAGGCTTTAGTATTAAAATTATTTAAAATTGACTAAGGATCGAGTTCACACCAGAGAAACAACACAATCGAGTTGTTAGTTATTACCGAGTTTGACCAATATAAAATTAATTTAAAAATATTGTAAATTGATAATAAAATTAAATATAAATTTTGTATTAAATTTTAATGGCAATTCTATTATTATTCAAAGCTTGGAAATTATTTAAAATGACGTATAAAAGTTATACGTTTGTTTAATTAATAAAGGCTTTGGATAAATTAATGTATAAATTATTTAAAGCGGTAAATAAATTTAGCATGTTGTTTGGAAGCCCAAACATGCCTATGATGAGGCCGACCATGGATTAAGGCAAGGGAAGGGACTCGATCTCTTAGGGTTTGAGAGACAAGGGCTAGATATTTGTGATTTAGTTGGGTATAAATAGCCAGCCCCCTTCTAATTAGCTCTACACTTAACTAACCTAAGCCTGGCCAGTAGTAGACATTGGTGAAGCCAAGGAGATGCAGTTTCAACCCATAACCAAAGAGATTGAAGAAGTAACCAATAACCTAGGTGTTCGATAATCAGTAAGTTTACTAGGAGGTAAATTTTATTTCAAATATATTCAAATATAAATATGTTTGTATCTATGCTTCTAGTCATCTTGTACATATTTTAGCAATATATATATATATATGTATATATATGTAAATAAATATATATGTATATATAGTTTACTTTCAAATATTTTATGGATTAAAACATTCAGATTTAAAATATTTAAATTCTGTTTACTTTCAGATTCAAAAAGTGATGTTTTTAATTACACACACATATAGGGCGAGGATCGGCTGTACCTCATTTCCCCCTTGATTTCTGCCATAAGTTCTGATTTAAATAATAAAATTTTCTATAGTGTAGTGGAAAGAGAGAGAAAGTATTATTATTTAAATCAGAACTTGTTGTGGAAATCAGGGGGATTAGAGGTGTAGCCAAATTGAGGTGTAGATGATCCTTGCCATATGTATATATATATTCTGCTCAAATATTTTATTACTTTTTTAAAGCTTATGGTTTTCAACATATGAAAAGCATTTTTTATTTTGTTTAATTGGTCACATATTTTAAAATGTAAATTTTAAAAAATTCAAAAGAAATTCATGCGGTTTTTAATGAATAAAAATTATTTTGTTTTCTTTTGCTTGCGGCTTGGTAAAAAAGTTGAATTTTTATTTTTGAAAAAGTCAGACTAATTTATAATTTTAATTTTAAAATTATTTAATCATAATATATATTCCAAATATTAATTATTAAACATATACACAAAGGTACGTATTTATGTATGAATGTATGCATCCGTAAAATTAAAATTCATATATATATATATATATTGTATATTGTATATCCATTTATATTTAATTCAAAAATAATATAATATTATATATATACATTAATCAAAATTAATGGCAAAAAATTACTTTATATTTATGTAAATGTATGTAATTATTTGATGTATATCTATCCTCTTGACATAATCATTGACATATGACCTTTACCTATATATTTATTAATCGTAAGTCGCTACGTTAAATCATACATATATCAAACATGTTCCCATATTATACCTATGTTAGATTATTACTTTATGATGTTGTATTGTTAATACGAACACATTAGAATATAAAAATATTAAATTTAATTTAAATTTAATTAATATTAATCTAATAATTAAATTAAAAATAAATTAAAAATAAAATATTATTATCAATTAATAATAAGTAAATAAACATTTAAAATACAAATTAAATGAATTGAAAATATAACCCCAAACTCTTTTATGAATAAACACTATATATGATTTAGTATAAATTTATTATTCATATAAACACAAAATACGATCTTGTGCAAATCAATAAAAGATATTTTTTAAATTCACAATTCTAACACTATTGCCAATGCACCTGATCCAACATATCCTAGCCTCTGCACATCCACCCTAGAATCAGTTGTAAGGAAGTAGGATCAACTTCACAATATTGTGATTAAATGGTCTAGTAGTCGCATTTACTCCCAGAGTAATTTTTAGTTTGAAGTTGTATTGGAGGCAAAGTGTAGCTAGGTTGAAGTCTATGAAGTTAGCAGTAGAAATCTGAGAAGTTAGTCAATTGAGAGGTTGGTCATGCGGTTGAGTAGTTGTTTGCGAATTTTAGAAGTGCACGTCAATTCCTCCAGATTAAGTGAAGGTTAGGCTGGTGAAAATAAAAAAAAAGACTATTGGACTAGAAGTAAGACAAGGTCTGAAGCAGGATAGATCTTTGGTGTCCCTTTTTATTCCGTTGTGGCCGCATTACTGAGTTTGAAGTTTCTAAATGTTTACTTGGATTTATTTATATAAGCCGGACTCTAAATAATTGCTCACTATGTATAGCTTTGTGCACTACTAGTTCCACATTACTTAGTATTGGCCATATTTGACCTACACCAGACTTTCAACAAAAATGGAGTGGTGGACTAAGAATTGAATCATCGATTCTAAGTGTTGTACGGTATGTGATTCACACACTCATTTTCATTTCTTCGGATAATTTAATATGCGACACATGAATTAACCTTGTGTCTATATCTTTGTTTGATGAAATGTCATTTGAGACTAAGCTACAGTCTCATAAAAGGAAACACTACCTTCGTGCATTTATATAGTGGATTTATCAAAAGTTCCATATAATATGAACTTCAGCAGTATTCCTGTTAAACAATACAACCTCCAATAGAAGTACCAAGCACTTTACTTCGGAATTGAACATAATATTAGTTGTCCAAACTAGCATTATAATGCTTCCAATCGTATTATATGATGTACTTTTTCTCATTGAACTCAAGATAATTAATTTTATTATGTTGAGTAGAGTTAATGTCATTAGTGATTGTTCATAATGGATTAGAACTCATTCCCTTTGATGTTTTCAACACCAAGTCGCTTTTAAGTCCTTTAGTAATGGATCAGATAAGTCTTTGCTGGATCTCATAAAATCTATGGTAATGACCCCATTACTGAGCATTTGTGCCGCATTTTGTCTTAGACTAATATGCTTAGATTTGCTATTATAAACATGGATTGATGCTCATAATAATGTTTCCCAGCTATTACAATGCAAAGATATTAGAGGAATACGTTTTGACCATATTGGAATTTCCAATAACAAAATCTTGAACCATTCTACTTCATTACTACAAGAAGCCAATATATAAATTCAATTATCACGATAGAATTAACAATACATGTTTGTTTCTTTTGGGCCTAAGATATTTCTCCCTAGTGAAGAGTAAATGCTCATCTGCTAGTTAATGCATTAGTATCCCTTTTTCCAGTGTTCCAACTAGCGTCTATGTATTCTTTTACTACATTTGGATATCTATTATACAATATATCATAGTTCATAGCACTCTTTATATATTATAATATCCTTTGTACATCAATCCAATGAATATGACTAAGGTAACTAGTATATCTACTCATTTTTCCACCTTCATAATCAATAGTCGGTTTGATGCATATCATGGCATACATCAAACTCCTAATAGCTCTAGCATTTTCTAGTTGATTCACCCATCTACGAGTATTAAAATATAATTGCATATTTGGGTCAAATACGGTGGTCATAAGTTGCGATCAAATTGATTGAACCTTTCAGGATCTTCCCAATGTATTGAGATCAGGTAATGGCTAGCCCTTTGGTGGTCTTCATGTTTTTTATTCCTCAAATTATTTCAACATCCTTCGTATCTTTCGCATCAAAGCATGAACATAAAATGGTTTGGTTTCACCAATACTTGCAATATAAATCCAAAATGTTAGAATCTGGTATATATATAGGTATATAGTTACACCTTTACCAACTTGTAATGTAACGACCCGATATTTCATGCCATTCGCATCCGCACATGTCAGACTTGAATTGCTCAAAACAACATATTGTTAATTTTATATTTAGCAAACTCAGCATATACAGTAAATGAATAAATCATAGAATCACAGACACAGAGTAATATAACAATAATAAGCAGCGGAATAGATAAATAGTAGTTCATGAAGATACTATATAAACAACAGAGTTTGAAATAAAATACACAGAATATCTCAAATACAATGTAGTCTTGAATACAACAGATGAAAAGTCTGAACAAAACCACTGGATAGCTGAAAGTGGAACAGATATAGATGGATCTTCAAGAAAAGCTCCAAAGCTCCAATGGTGAGTCTCAAATGCTGTGACACTCAGTCTGACCCGAGCGTAAAGCAAAACACAAAACACTCGAGTCAAGATTAACATTCTTATATCAATAAATTCAACTCAAGTGAAATGTCAACTGAAATACAAGTAACTTAAAGGATAGTTGGGATTTCCATCCTCTAAGGATCCGTGGAGCTATATACTATGTAGTAATGTATGCTATTATAATATGTCTATAGTAAAGTAAAAGTATTAAAATAGCGTTAAGGCGTTACCCATATCCCCCTAAAAACATTTTAATATATTCCCATAGTCTATACAGTACCGTAATTCCTCCGTAAACTGGAGGGCTATCAGAGGGCACTCCATAGGTATGGTACAACCCAAACTCGTAGAAGGCGCGATAGGGCATGCGACAAGGCACTCGAGGCAATGCCAAGGTAGATATACCGTCTGCGTATCCGGAATGGTGGTAACGCATAGCAGCTACTACCGCCCACCTCGTGACATACTCCTAAATTAAAGGGTGCACCCAATCAAATCACAAAAGCAATAGAATGGTATCGAAGAAATGTGCCCGATCGGAGGAATGACCTCACTTGGCCCGGCATGGCTCCTGTTTTAGCCGCATCAAGCTGACTCACGGGAGTCAGGGCTACGTAGATACCATATAGAATCGTCACCAAACCATCCAACTTCATTCTGGAATCTCCACCACATACACAGTTGTCAAAGTGGTTTTTGGTATTGGCAGAGAGTATGACAATATCTGATCCCGGTCTTTTTAACAACCAAACGTTTATTTCACACCGTGGTCATTTCATTTCAAATAATTCATACGTTATATCAAAATACCATATTCATTTCAAAACTATATAAATTTGATATCATTATTCACTTTAAATAATATTCATTTTTAGAATCGTAACACATTCAAAATTATAACACTTTTGAAATCATAGCACTTTTGAAATCATAACACTTTGAAATCATAACACTCTGAAATCAATAACACTTCCGTAATCATAACAGTTTTGAAATCATAACACTTTATAGTCATAACTCTTTTGAAATCATAACACTTTGGAAACCATAACACTTTCGACTTAAACAGTTTAGATATTGAAAATAGTATATATAATAAATAGTTATGAATTAAAATAGTTTATATATTAAAATAATTTATATATTTAAAATAGTTTATATATCAAAAATACTTTATATAATACAAATAGTTTCCTCTAATTTCGCAAATCGATTCAAATCATCTTAAATTCCACCATTCAATTTAAATCAGTTCCAGTTTAACCATTTCAATTTTAAGGTTCAAAGATACAAGCTTATATATTCAAACATTTACAATATAAATTTCATTTATATTTCAACATTTAACTTTATTTTATTTCAAATTCAAAAATATTCGCTTAACCATTTTAATAACAATTTGTTTGAATCCCAATTTATAAATTTAAATCAATATTGAATATTCAATCTCAATTTTATTTAAAGTTGAGAATATTCATTTAATCACCCTTTTTACCAAATCAAGTTATAAATCATCTCTTTCGAAACCTAAAAAATCAATAAGTTTAAAATCAATTCTTATTTAAATTCATTTATTAACCAATTCAAAATTCCAAGTCAACATTAACTTAACTTCCTAACCTTTATTATTAAAGTTATAAAAATATATTTTTAAAATATTAATAAAAATTTAAATAAATTCTTAAACAAATTATATACTAATTAAATTAAATTTTATTAAATTAAATTTTATTATTAATTGTTATCCCGCCTTTTGGCAAGGCCGTGACACGAAGAACTTGACTAGAGACCAAAGACAGTTCGTCTAGAAAATCAGTTATACGCAGGTTCACTATGGATATCGATGAATTTTGTTCGAGTCCGGATCGAGCCAAAATTGATATGACACGACCAGCGAAGCTATTAGAGTCAGCGTTCCAAATTTCAGGTCAATCCGAGTTCGTACGCTCAAGTTACGAATGATGCAAAGTTGAGTAAAAACAGCCTTCTTTGACTCGCTCCAGTTCGAATCCATCAGGAGTGCACACTTCGACTCGCTCCGCTTCGAGCCTGCTTCGACTCGCTTTGCTTTGCCTCCATCAGATGGCTTCTTCGACTCGCTCAGTTCGCATCCCTCAGGAAAGCATACTTCGACTCGCTCCGCTTCGAGCCACACTTCAACTCGCTTCGTTTGCCTACTTCGACTCGCTCCGCTTCGAGCCACACTTCAACTCGCTCCGTTTGCCTACTTCAACTCGCTCCGTTTGCCTACTTCGACTCGCTCCGCCTTCTCCGCTTCGACTCCAACACAGAATCACTCTTCAACTCGCTCCTCTATGACTCCATCAGAGAACCACGCTCTGACTCAATCTACTTCACATCCACATAACAGAGCATGGAAATCGAGGCGAACGAAAGCATAGTCATCGATACGAACGAATGGACTCGCATCGATACGAACTGGGCTGATTCGTAACCGAGTCGAACAGAGCGAGTCAAACAAAACAGCCAACCAGAGACTCTAATTCGTATCGGTCATATCTCCTAATCTACAAGTCCAAATGCAATGAAATTTTCACAGAAGACTACGTACATGCTAAAGAATGTCCATGCCAAATTTCGACTACATTGGACGAAATCTTGATCGATACGAAATATGTTCGTATCAATCATGGATCGGACCAAAACTTCACGGGCTTGGGAGTGCGGGCCTGGTCACGTGCCAGAGGGGGTCTCCAGAGATCTGAGCGAGATATCAGCCTCCTACACCTATAAATAGACCCCCAAAGCTAACAGAAAAGGGGTTCTTCTTCCTCTTTGAGATCTCCAACGCCCAGATTCCGCCAAATCCAGATCTGAACTCCACTGCTGCTGCTACCAACGAACTTCATTGCTGCAAATCATTATCATTCACTGTAATTTGCTGAAATCAATTGTAAACATCAAAGAAGGATCAATAAAATCATCAACTTCAGAGTGGACGTAGGCAAGATCACCAAACCACTATAAACCTTGTGTTTATGTCTATCTCTATATGTTTTAAGTTCATTATTCTTCACTTTTTATCATTTACATTACTTAAATCTGAGATCTGTGATTATATATTGCTGATTTGTGTTCATACACTGGTGCTTTCACGAAATTTGGGGTATGTGACTATTTTTGGTGCAAACACTTTGGTGCTTTCATTGAGAGCTGAACTTAGGGATTCTATCACTTGGAAGTTGAATTTGAAGGCTTAAAGAATTCAGATCTGAAAAGCTATGACAAGAAAATCAAATATAAGACAAAGGGCGGAGAGAGGTCAGCATGAAGGAAGTCAGGAGGCTTCCTCAGGTGCAAATCAGACATCAATTTTCATCACCAGGGATGAGATAGAGACAATGATGAAAAGACAAGAGGAAATGATCCAGAACTTGCTTCTTTAGATTGGGCAGCTTGGAGTGCAAAACCAAGGAGCAACCAGAGCTCAGGACGGAGTAGGACCATCTGGCACAGCCCCAGAACTAGGGGGCACTTATCCAGAGCATGTTGACCGATCTCAGGAGCAGTACTAGGAGGAGCTGCGCAGCACGGCGTTGAGAGAGAAGCGAATGCTCGTTCAGGGGAGCAGACACCAGGAATCCCTCGTGAACTCGGGGGGCAAATCGGAAACAATGGACAAGGACTACAACTTGGAGATAGTGACAGATTGGCGGAGGTGGTCAGGCGCGCCATGAGAGGTGGACTAGTGAATAGAGATCTGGAGGATGTGAATAGGAGTCCCTTTGCTCCCACCATTAGGCAAGCTAGGAATCCGCCAGAATTCAACCTACCAACATTAGAGACGTACGATGGAAGGACAGATCCTGTGGTGGATCTGACACGATACATGAGGCATATGGAGGTGTTGGGGGTATCGGAGGAGGTCATGGCCCAGTGCTTCCCATTGTATTTGACGGAGATCGCAGCGCTATGGTTTAGACAACTGGAAAATGGCTCCATAGGAACATGGACCGATCTGACTGAGAGGTTTATGAGGCAATTCAGAGTTCACATTTCAAGACCCAAGAATGTGATGAGTTTAGCAGCACTGAAGCAAAGAACCGGAGAGTCTTTGAGGAACTTTCTGACGTGGTTCAATGCAGCGGCAGCATCAGTGGATCGACCCGATCCATCCATGGTTTTGATGGCAGCTGTATTTGGCATAGCTGATGGCACAGAATTCAAAAATTCAGTGACGAGGGATCCACCCATGGATCTGGGAGAATTTTATCACGAGGCTGAAGGATTTTTACGACTAGAGGATGCAAATGCTGAAAAAGAGGAAGGAGAAGGAATCGATGTTTATGCAGTCAAGGGTGAAAACCGTCCCAAGAAAAATTCAAGCAACGATAGAGGGAAACCAAAGGCTGAGGATAATAGTGATTGACCAACACGACCACGAAAGGAACCAAGATTCACCTCCTACACGGAGTTGAATGAGACTTTGGAGCGAATCTACCAGGACACCAGGGGGCAGATTCCTTATCGAAAGCCAATAAGAAGGGATTCGACCAACAATGAAAGAAGATCAGACAAGTACTGCTTATTCCACGAGCTGAATGGCCATAGCATGAATGATTGCAGACACTTGAAGGATGAGGTTGAGGGACATATCCGGAATGGCCTGCTATCGCAGTATGTAAGAAGGGGAACAACAACGGTGGAACGAGAGCGGCCACCACCTGCACCTACTGGAGATGGCTCAGGATCGAGGCTTCAGCTTGTTATCAATTGATTGGGATAATGACGAATAAGTAGCAAACTCCACACCAACGCGACTTAGTCTTTTTACACATTTACAGAACCGCGAACGATCCTCAGGCATGCTCTAATACGACTATCGATCGCAACGGTGTAGGTGTTTGCACTTTGACGTCCCTATTTTATCTTTATTTTCCATTTCTAATGTTTAAACCTGATTTTGTTGAACATCCCTGTTGAAAAACTCATTTTGAACGAAAATCCACTACCTATGATTCCACAACGGCTAAGCCACTTACACATGTAAGGGATCGAGAACGGTCCTCAGGCATGCTCTGAGATGGTGATGAACTGCCACCACAAACAGTTCAGAAACTCACTCGAACGTGAAATCTGACATTGTTAATACTAAGTTCCCCCCGGCACACAAAATTCGCCTCGAACGGCACCCGACCACGAACTGTCACAATTCACCTCGAACGGCACCCGACCACGAATGGTCACAACTCGCCTCGAACGGCACCCGACCACGAACGATCACAATTCGCCTCGAAGGGCCCCCGACCACGAACGGTCACAATTCGCCTCGAACGGCACCCGACCGCGAACGGTCACAATTCGCCTCGAACGGCACCCGACCGCGAATGGTCACAAATCGCCTCGAACGGCACCCCGACCGCGAACGGTCACCTTTCGCCGCGAACGGCACCCGACCACGAACGGTCACATATCACCTCGAATGACATACGATCCCGAACGATCGTCATTCGTGGTCAAATAAAACTATCAATTCCTTTGCATGTCATCAACTGGATATGAACATCCAGCTCATGGCATTACAAAGCAACAACTTTCATCGAAGAAACGATAGCTATTCAGAGTAAAGATTGCAGCATTTCAAAGCACATCATGTTTCCACAAGACGTACTTTGGGGGGCAAATGTTATCCCGCCTTTTGGCAAGGCCGTGGCACCAAGAACTTGACTAGAGACCAAAGACAGTTCGTCTAGAAAATCAGTTATACGCAGGTTCACTATGGATATCGATGAATTTTGTCCTAGTCCGGATCGAGCCAAAATTGATATGACACAACGAACGAAGCTATGAGACTCAACGTTCCAAATTTCAGGTCAATCCGAGTTTGTACGCTCAAGTTACGAACGATGCAAAGTTGAGTAAAAACAGCCTTCTCCGACTTGCTCCAGTTCGAATCCATCAGGTGTGCACACTTCGACTCGCTCCGCTTCGAGCCTGCTTCAACTCGCTCCGCTTCGCCTTTATTAGATGCCTTCTTCGACTCTCTCAGTTCGCATCCCTCAGGAAAGCATACTTCGACTCGCTCCGCTTCGAGCCACACTTCAACTCGCTCCGTTTGCCTACTTCGACTCGCTCTGTTTGCCTACTTCGACTCGCTCTGTTTGCCTACTTCGACTCGCTCCGCCTTCTCCGCTTCGACTCCAACACAAAATCACTCTTTGACTCGCTCCTCTACGACTCCATCAGAGAACCACGCTCCGACTCGATCTACTTCACATCCACATAACAGAGCATGGCAATCGAGGCGAATGAAAGCGCGCATAGTCATCGATACGAACGAAGGGACTCGCATCGATACGAACTGGGCTGATTCGTAACCGAGTCGAATAGAGCGAGTCGAACAAAACAGCCAACCGAAGACTCTAATTCGTATCGGTCATATCTCCTAATCTACAAGTCCAAATGCAATGAAATTTTCACAGAAGACTACGTACATGCTAAAGAATGTCCACGCCAAATTTCGACTACATTAGACGAAATCTTGATCGATACGAAATCCGTTCGTATCGATCACGGATCGGACCGAAACTTCATGGGCTTGGGCGTGCGGGCCTGGTCACGTGCCAAAGGGGGTCTCCCGAGATCTGAGCGAGATATCAGCCTACTACACCTATAAATAGACCCCCAAAGCCAACAGAAAAGGGGTTCTTCTTCCTCTTTGAGATCTCCAATGCCCAGACTCCGCTAGATCTAGATCTGAACTCCATTGCTGCTGCTACCAACGAACTTCATTGCTGCAAATCATTGTCATTCATTGTAATTTGCTGAAATCAATTGTAAACATCAAAGAAGGATCAATAAAATCATCAACTTCAGAGTGGACGTAGGCAAGATCGCCGAACCACTATAAACCTTGTGTTTCTGTCTGTCTCTCTACGTTTTAAGTTCATTATTCTTCACTTTTTATCCTCTACATTACTTAAATCTGAGATCTATTATTATATATTGCCGATTTGTGTTCATACACTGGTGCTTTCACGAAGTTTGGGGTTTGTGACCGTTTTTGGCGCAAACACTAATTGTATTTTTTTTTATTAAATCTTATTTTATATACTTTTAAAATAATAAAAATAAGAAAATCTTAAAATTTATATTTTCAAAACTAACTTATAAATTAAAATTTCCAAAAGATATAAATTTAAAAATCTAAATTTTCAAATTGAGATATCTTTTATTATATTTAAAAATCAATATTTAATAAAATTCATATATTTCCTTCCAAAACTAAAAATCATTTTTCAAAATAGACCAACGGTGTCCATATATAATTTTCTATCCTATAGTCAAGTGATACAGATATTTATCATTTCAACCCACAATTTAATTATCTACGGGTATATATCATTTCAACCCGCAATCCCAAATTCAAAGTCAATGAAAATCGCATGGGTTTATCATTTCAACCCATAACGATTTTCTCCTATTCTACAAAATCATTCGGGTTTGTATCATTTCAACCCATAGGGAATTCTAAATTAACAGGGAACTTGTAGAGTGAGAACAGTTATGATAATAATATAACATATCAACAACATGCATATAACATCAGTGATAAATTAAATAAAATATAAACAACAGGATATGGTGTCATATCTCTCATTTGAACAATTACAGATAATAGCATATCATATATAGCAATTATAAAATTAATGGTTCAATTTAGCAGCATATTTCAATTGTCGTTTCAAATGAAATCAAATTTAATAAATATAATAACGTTAATCGTGAGTGATTGCTCACCTTTCGAGGCTAGAGAGATTCGACAATGAAATGAGTTACAAATCCAAGCACGAATTCCGAAGCAAAGCAAGATTGGCACGAATTTGACGAACAGAGCTGATAACAAGAATCAATGAAAACCAATCAATCAGTTTTTATATAAATTGAAAATATATACTATATATATTTCAATATTTTAATTTAAGACAAATATTAAAATAATATGAAATTTCAAAATCATTATTCTTAAAACTCAAGTATTAAGAATCAAAAATATATATATTTAAAACCCATACTTACCTATACTTACATAAACAAATAGATATATAGGCTAATATATAACCATATGTATAACTTACATACTTATTATATTTTATAATCAATAACTATAAAAGTCAATATAACTTAATTCATTATAACATATAATGGAACTCAACAGATCTAATTTATATAACAAACAAATTGGTATATATAACATATATAACATGTAACTGTGGTAAACTTATAATATAAACATCATATATAAACTAATATGTATACAATTCGAATAGAAAATATATATAAAATTTTAAAGTACGTAATTCAAGTCAAAATAGCTATATTCTATTTTACTTAAATCAGTATATGTAACATGTAATTAGAAGAACTTGCACACGCAAATCCTCTGGTATAAACATTTCATATATACAATCATATAACTTATATATGTAAGCTAATCCATTATATAATTTATATAATATATGTATGAACTCAATGTTTAAAATAAAATTAATATAAATTTACTTTGCTAAATAAGCAGACTCCAAAACAGATCCAATAAAACTCACATAAATATATAGAGGACTTACTTAAACATCATACATAAACTGACATATATAAGATTTATAGGACATTTAAATATATACTGACCAATATATATATATATATATATATATATATATATATATATATATGCATGAATGAATTTTGAGTAGCACGACCCAAAGCTACAGGCTGTGCGGTAGTGCAAAGCTCAAGACGAGGCGGCTAGCAGGTGCACGTGGAGTTTGAGGAAGGGTACGCCAGGTCGGAGCTGATCACGGAGATGGCGGGTTGGCTGTTGTGATGGGTTCGGTCACTAAGATGGGGAGGAGAAGCAGGGTTGAACGGGGAAGAGAAGTAGTGGAAAGGGAAGCTCGGTGGACTCGGGTTGTACTTGGGTCGGAGAAGTGGCGGTGGGTGGATGATCGGTTTTGAGGGGGAAAAAGTAGGGCCGACGTGGCTGTCTATGGTTTGGAGGAGGTCGGCGGCCATGGCAGCAATAGAAATGAAATTTTCTAGTGGCTACAGGCGAGTGGGTCGGATTTTCGATTATAGGGCGGATGAATGTGAAATGGCATGGTAAAGGTACGGTGGCGAGGCAAGGAACGAGCAAGGTGAGATGGAGAGGTTATTGGGTTTTTTTGAACCAAAATGCTAACAGGTTTTCAAAAGAAGGCAGAGGCAAATATTATATCTTATTATATTTATCTTCTTATCAAAATAGAGCAAACGTAAGGTTGGTAAAAAGGAGGTAGAAAAGTGAAGAAACACGAGAAAAATATATTAGCCAATGGGAATGTGGAGAGGTCGTACGTTGATTTCATAAATTAAATGCAGATGGCTGACAGTTTTAACCGGTAGGTAAATAAAAGGACAAAGGAAAACAAACAGGCTCAAGTAGGGGACCGATACGATAAATTGTTTCGTTGATTTCATCGTGTACCGAACAGCCAAATGTACAAATGAATATACTAAGGAGATCAGCACGACGAGATGATCAAAACGGTATACAGATATCAACGATACGACCATCCTATCAAAAGTCGATATTCGGTACCGAAAATGATGCTAAAAAGCCTAAAATAAGATAAACGGGACTAGAGAAGACCAAATTTAATGAAATGAAATATGACGTCTCACTCAGAACATGATTTAAAAATTTATTATATAAAAATATTCAGATTTGGGAGATAATTTATTATCATCAAATATAACTGATTTAAATTGAAATAAGATTACACAATAAAATAAACTTCCATATTATCTGATGACAATTTACCATTTTCTATGTTTATATAGACGTATTCCAAATATCAAATTTCCATTTCAAAATTTTACTATTTAATTTCAAACCAAATTTCAGTTAATTACGTTATAAAGACCATTGAAATTTACGGGTCGTTACATGCAACCTTCCGTAGATACATTTCTCAAACTCATTAATCCTAAAATTATTTGAAACTATACCGTTATCAATTTTCCCATGCAATTTTCTTAGTGCTTGTTTAAGACTATTAAGTGACTTAATAAGTTTGCATACTTAACGTTCTTATCCCGGCATCATAGAACCTTAGGTTGCGAGAGATATATATATATATATATATATATATATATATATATATATCCATGTCATGTTCTCCAATTAAAAATGCAGCTTTGATGTCCACTTGATGGATTTCAAACTTATAAATAGAAGCTAATTCTATTAATGTCCTAATTATTGAAATCCTAGCTATTGGTACATATGTATCAATGTAATCTATTACTTCTTTTTTGATGAATCCACTATCGACTAATCGAACCTTAAATTTTTGTGTAGTGTCATGTACTCTTATTTTTTTCTTGAAAATCCACTTATATACTATTGTTTTAGAGCTAGGAGGTACATCTACCAGTTTCCAAGTTTGATTTCCCATAATGAATTCATTTCATTGGTTGTGCCTTCTTGCCAAAATGACCAATCTTGAGACTTCATTATCTCATTATATGTTAAAGGATTAAATTCTATGCTTGTAAAAAGTAAGATTTGATTCCAAATACATGTCTTGATCCTTCAACCACATATATGACAAAATCTGATCAGTGTGATTTTTCTTTACGCATTCTTTTATTTCTTCTAGATATTCACCGGTTTAATCATTATTTATTGTAATGTTATCCACTAATTCATGAGTAGGTTGATTGACCTCTTACCATTTCACAAATAGGTGTATTAACATCCATTGTTTCATCAGTAAGTGTATCAGATGGTATAGATATGCATCTATTTTTATGGAACCTTTCATCCTTTAATTCTATTATTGTATTTACCTTAGTCAAGTTGTTAGGTTCCATTACCAGAAATCTATAACTTTTCCACGTTGACTGTATCCCAAGAAGAAATACTCAATACCCATATGTCCCATCTTCCTAATGTTAGGTTCGGATAATTGAACAATTAACCTATAACCCCAAAATTTATAATTGTCTATGTTGGGCTTTCTTTGCTTACAAAAATCATATTGGGTGACTCCGGTTTCTTATAAGTTATTCCACTTAATAACATGTTGTTAATAATGCTTCACCCTTAAAATTAGTATCAAGACCAAAATTAAAAAAAATAACGTATTAACCATTTCAGTGAGTTTCCTATAATCCATTTTGACTACTCTATTTTTGTGCGGCATATATGCAATAGATGTTTCATGTATTATTCACAACGATTCATAAATTATGGGAAATTGATAATCACCAACTTTAACATATGTAAGAGTTTTAATTTTAGTACAACATTGATTTTCTTCTTCAATTTTATAAGTCAAATAAACTTGATACTTCATTTTTAATGTGCATAAGATAACATTACAATACTTAGAATAATCATCAATAAAGGCGAAAAAATATTTCTTGCCTCCTTTAGTAGAAGTATTATGCATATCACAAACATCATTATGAAATGAGTTGTAAAAAATTATTACTACTATCAGATTTTAATAGAAATAGTTTTTGAGTTATTTTCATTAAAGAGCATACCCCACACTAATTATCAAGATTATTATCATATGTAGGGAGCTTGTAACAAAATCATCATGCACACATTTATTATTAACATTTCCAAATCTACCATGCCAAAGAGAAAAGGAGTCAACAATATAAGTAGAAGCAACAATTTTATTGATATTCAATTTGAACATTCCATCACACATGTACCTTTCCCATGAACACGACACCTCTGGTCAACACTGTGAAGTTAATGCCCCGCTATTACCCCGCTATAACCCCGCTATATCTCATAGCGGATTTCTACCGCTACGATTTTTTCATATAGCCCCAAAATATAGCCTTTCCGCTTTAAGCCCCGTTATTTCCGCTATATCCCGTTATTCCCGCTATATTCCGCTATTTCCGCTATATCTTCTTTAATAAAATGAATTGAAAAATTGCATTTATACATTATAAAAATTATGAAACTAGTTTATTTTATTTAATTTTTAATATATTTTTAGAAATGAAAATACTCTAATATTCTACTAAATTCAATTATGTTATATAACAGTTTTATGTTTATTTAAAGTATATTCGCACATGTTTTTATTTAAAATTATTTATGTATTAATTATAATTCAATTGAATGATATTTTTTCATTTAATTACCATTTATATATTTGAAAAAACATTAAGTACGAGTTTTATATGCTATTTTAGAGCCATCTGATATATCCTGCTATATCCTTGCTGTATCCCCGCTATGACTTTTTGCACATCCACCGCTTTGAATCCGCCGAGCGCTTTATCTGCACAGGGTCAACACATATTTGTTTTACTCAAAGATTTGTTAAAACCAAAATTATTTAAAAGACTACTAGAAATATAGTTTTTTCTAGTTTCAGGGAAATAGTACAAATTATTTAATGTTAGAACATTTCCAGACTTCAACCCTAAATATATTGTCCTCTTACCCTTTACTGCTATTATGACTAAGTTTCCCATATAGAGATAATTTTCATCCTTAAATGGTTCAAGTTTTTTAAATTGACTCTTTCCATTATAGATATGCTTAATAGCACTAGAGTCAATCCACTAAGAATTCTCTCTTTCAATCTTGTTAATTTTAGAGACCATGACTACGAAATTGTCTTTTAATGAAGGTTGCTTCTTTTTAGGTAAACGATAATCCCTTTTAAAGTGACCCGAATTTCCACAAATTGAAACAACCGTTCATTTTCTTAACCTTCTTGATACTAAAGTTTATGTTGTTATGGAAATTTCATCTTTTAAATAGAAGAGTGCTCCGAGGTTAATTTAGGCTCTTTTCCCTCTACCATGTTGACCTTTGATGAGTACAACATTGGATCATCATTTTCCTTCTTCCTTAATTATTCTTTAACCTACAAATATTTTGCGAGGTTGTCCACAATCATTTCCTCATTGTGTTCAGTGATTTTTCTTTAATCTTTCAAAGAAGAGGAAGTTTTTCTATTATAGATGAAACTTTGAATTCCTCGTCCATTTATAGATTATGACAGTTGAATTGATTTGGGATGTATATATTGAATGGCTTTACCAGCCTAGCATCAGTCATTTCACAAATAAAAAATTGCAGCCAACTCTCTTTTATTGGTTGCATCATTTATTAAATACTTGGCATCCAGTGCAGCTCAAATGTATTTAGTAGTTAGTTTGTTGTAGTACATATGGAATAGTATATCCATTATTGCATTACATAAATTCTCCTTGCATATATAATCATCTTATTCCAATTTTAACGAGCCTCTAATCTCCTTTGTTATTTTGTCCTTTGGTTTTGGCATTGTCAACACATATACCACTTTGGATCCCACCAACAGAAAATGGACCTTCTTCTGACAATGGAATTGAACTCCTTAAAACTATGTGGTGCCATTGTGTTGAATAACCTCTTAAAATGTTGGCGGTGTTTCTTGATTCAAATAGCAAGACAATAATAGTATATGTTACGATTCCCTCCAAGGCACGTCAGTGACGCTTTCCTTAAGACATTATTTTCCTTCACTATTGTTTAACTAAATGAATGGGAGCGTTGAGTTATGTCAAATTATCTTCATAGGTACATTGGAGTCCTAGAAGTCAATCTCTTGATTAAAGGGTCATAGTATGGAAATTAAGCCAAACTATCAAATAGAAATTACTATAGTGAGAAAAGTATCGATTTTGTGGTTTGCGGTATTACAAACTATATATGATAATTGTTGAATTTAAGAAAACAAAAACGAATGTCATGGACAGAATGGGAGCACACATTCTCAAGTTTTTCAAATGACAATCGTTTTCTGGTGAGGTCTACTTATAAACTAGAAAAGACACATTGAACAGCCAAAATCTACTTTGAAAGGAAGTGTTTGTTGGCCTAAAATGATTGTTTTTCCCACTCTTCAACTGTACATCTTTTGATTGTGCAACGATAGTTTTTACCATTATCATTTCATTAAAATTTTGTTTGTTCATTTCTTTTGGCACATAAATGGTTCAAATAATTAAATAGCTTCTGGACTTGCAAATCGAACATAAAAGGTATGATTTAATTACTGTCCAAGAAATGATTTGGACCCAAACTAAGCTGGGAGCAACGATGATCAAGCGGCGATAATGTGCATATATGTTATCATGCATTGCCTCCCCTTCAACCTAAAATAAAACTTTTGGGTGCCCAAATGGTCCTACCATCTCTTGGGGGACCTATATTTGAGCAAGTATAGTTCCAAATATTCTATAATGTTGGATTTATCCAATTTATTCCTCTTCTTCTTTAACTCTCCTATTCTAAAAATTTAAACACTCACACAAATTTTATGAAATTTCACTAACGGTACATAAGATATATTAGTAGAGTAATATGAATTTCGGTTATAACAAGATGAATCAACTATGTAAAACACATTTTTCATTATGTTATAATAATTTTCTCATGTTGTTGTTTACTCACTTAAACGTATTAAAGGCATAGTAACCCAATTCAGCAAGAACAAAAATTACAATGATGATGGTACACTAAAGAAATATAAAAAACACAATCAGATGCCATAAAAAATCATTGAGATGAACATTGTTTGCGAATGAACCAGGTCAGTCAAAATCGGGTTAAAAAGGTGAATTAAAAAAAAATTGATTTTAGTTGAGTCTATTTAGCCTAAACGAATTTTAGATCCAACCTAAAATATTTTAAATAAAATCTTCATTTTATTTAATATGTTTAAGAAGTTATTTTTTAAGTTTTAGGTTACAAGTATATCAAATATACTTGTTAGTGTGAAGTGCTTGTACATGTAACAACCCGAACTTTTATACATATTTTGGAATTGGATAATTTATGGAAATTTACATGGAAACTGCTACAAATAAATCAAAATATAGAAATTCACATTCTAAGGGCAACCTAATTTACAACCCAATTGTCGATCTGGAATAATTTTACCACTTTACTAACATTCTATAAATAAAGGTTCGGGAATGATTCCAAATTTCGATATCATGTTGTACATACTATTCCTATTTTAATTACTTCTTTTAATTAAGTAGAGTTATCCTTCTAAAAAGGACTACCATTATAAATTTCCATAAATTAACCAAAAGTGAAATCTTTGCATTATTAGAAATTACAAGAAAATATTCTTTCTTTTTATTAAAATTGACAGTATAAACTGCAGAGAATAATATCCTTGCTTTACACATCTTTTTTCCTTTTTGGTATATTCCTTGTAAATTCATATGGATTTTTGAAATTGGTAAATAGATTGAACTCTTATTATTCGCGCTTGGCGCTGATAAGGCAATTAAATATCCGAGGAATAGTATATTAAAGTAGTAGCCCTAGTCAGTACGCATGTTATAATATCTTTTTCAATTCCACTCTGAGTTTATATTTATCGCACTCTGATATACTTGTGTTTATTACAAGTTACCAAAACTAATTATCCATGCCTTAATGGACTTGAGTTTTCATTTAGTCAAAATTTGATCCTATTAAGGTGTGGGTTGTTACAATGCCATATATAAGAAGTATACATAGTTAATGTGACCATATGTAGGTGTTGTGATTTACAGTGTACCAGACCAATTTCCCCTTTACATATACCTTTGTTGTCCAAGAACTTGATTTAAGAGTGTGTGTGTGTGTGTTAGATGTGTCAAATTATATGAATATATATATATAAATCATATTATAATTTTTTATATGTTTTGAAATTTGAAATTAACAATAACGAATTTTGTTTTAGCCAAAATAATGTTTGATATTAAATATTATATTATTATACGAGATCCATCTTGTGAATTTGAATTAAAGCAACACATGTAGGTTTCCAAACATATATACATACATACATATACATATATATATACACACACATATTCATTAATTGAAATATGTGTGTGTGTGTGTGTTAGAATTTAAAGTTAACAATTTAAATCAAACTTTTAGTTTAGAAAGGAAACTAAAGTTTAGGATTTTACACAGAACTTTAAATTTAGAAAAGAGACGTTAGATTTAAAATTTACACAAAAGTCAGTTCATGAATTCTAGATCAATCATACGACATAAGAAATTAATTTTCAAGGTAAAATTAAATAACTAACGTATACGGCTTATTTACATTTATGCATGTAAATATTATAAAATTATAAAATATATCTCAATCAAAATTAGCCCCCTCTATTATATTAAAATTTTTCCAAAACAAAAGAATAAGAATGGGAAATAACTAGGCACATGTAAATTCATGATGTGAACATTCAGATCTGAATAATACAGAGAGCAAAAAATTTATCAAAGGAGATGGAAGATCTAAATCATATCAGTTATGATAAACATATATTGAAAGGAAATGAAGAACAAAAGTGGATCTGAATCAAATCAACATAATAGACATACTTTTAGTTGAGATGAACAAAAAAGGGTTTGATTACATGTTGCAAGATGAAAAACTAGAACACAAGATGAATAATAAAGAGTTCAAGTATATGAATAATAGAAACACATAACCAAATTAAATCAAAGAACTACTTTAGGATGTTGCCAAAAGATACACCTTGAACGATGAATTGATGCTCCTAGATTTATGAATCATCTTCTAGATGATGCAAAGATCAAGAGGTAAAACCACCCTAAATAAATTAATTAATTTTTATTTGATTTTGGAATTTTTAGCCTAGACTACCATGCAAATTAAGGCCACCACTCTATAGAAAAAGAGCAAGAGAAAGAAAATAAACATTGTCAGGAAAGAATAGTAGAATGAATGAGAGAGAATATGTTTTAAAGGAAACATCGAAACATTTCAATTCCCTCCTTTAAAACCTTTCCTATTCAATTTCCAATTAAATCTCATCAAATTCTCCCCCCAACATGCATGACCGACTATAGAAAGAGGTAGAGTAGGCCACAATAATTCCCAAATCCATTAAGCATTTGTTCCGTCTAAATATAATTTAAATAATCTATCGATATCATATATCGATACGGGTGTTTATAATTTTATACGCACATTTACTAAATAGTAATGGTATATAAAACAATTCAAGTAAAATTTAATAACCAATATTTCATAAATATTAATTAATTTAAAATGATTATAAATTAATTAAGTCATGTGGTTTATTCGAAGTATTTATTATTTCGGCTTTGCAACTCAAAGGTGTAAATTCAGTCAGGGATTAATAGTGAACAATTTGAATATACATTCACACATTTGTTAGTCCATGAGTTGATGGTTTTGATGACAACAACCTTTAGAATAAGATTATAAAATATAAATACTAACATTATAGTTTAGATATATATGTATATGAAGGATTTAACCATGCATGTACCAAGAACGAAGACTGTACAGTATAGAGATTCAAGATATAAAGATTGAAGACTCATGAGTATCAAGATTATCAAGAGTTCAAAATTTCAAGATAAGTATTGAGTCTAGAATTATGTTAAAACTTCACAATAGCACTGAAATCTTCACTCCATTTTTCTTTTGGGATGGAACCCATTTCTACCTTTTTAGTGGCTTACAAACCCACGACAAGTTGCTTACAAACCTACGACAAGTGGATTACAAACCCACGAACATCCTGGTTTTGTACAAGTTCTCGAGTCCTGTCATGATGAGATATTCTGTAGGAAGAAGCTTGCAAAACTACTTCAAAATGATTTTCAAAACTACTTCAGAATGATTTTCAAAATTGTTTTTCAAAATGTTTTAGCCTTAAAAATTATCTTTTCAAATGATTTTCAAAAGGATGTTTTAGCCTTAAAATATTCTTTGTCTTTGTTTTTAATAAACTCGTGTTTTTAAACTTTGTTTATTTTAAACTATCTTTATACTTAGATTTAAATATAAAATTATAGTAAAATTTTATATATATTATTCTCTATATTTACTTGTGTATTTTAACTATAGTCAAGTATATTTATAAAGTTTAAAATAGTTTTAATATAAGATAAAGGTTATTTTCAAAGAAAATCAAATCATCAAAAATTGCTTTGGGATGTCGACATACCCATGGTGACCATGTCGACATAGTGTCAGTTAAAATTCAAATTTCAAATTTCAAAAGATGTGTCTATTCATCATAACTCTTCACAAGTGGACATGGTTGTTGTTCCTCTATAAATATGGGTTAGTTTCAACGAATTTAACATTGGTTTTTCTTGTTTTTCACTTCTCTTCTTCTTCCACATTTTCTTATTCAAATCCTATCATCACTCTGCCAAAATCAACATTGAATCTAACTAGATCATCTCTGGTTTGATTCTCTATCACTATCTCAATAGGATCTAAGTGTTATTCGGAGTTATAGGCTTCTTTGTAATCTATCTAGCGAGAAAAGGTGTGATTGTAGCCTTGGAAATCAATCAAGCGAGAAAAGGTGTGATTGTAGCCTTGGAAATCAATTGGGTGAACTTGTTGCCTCGGAAATCAAGTATCTCTACCTAGAGGATTGTGATTCTGGAGGGTGTACCTCGTAGCCTTGAAACCGTGGGTTATAATTGTTGAATTTTTTTTGAAAGGAAATCCTTACTTAATTGTGTGGGACTGGATGTAGGGTAACCCCGAACCAGTATAAAATCCGGTGTGTTCTTTCCTTTACTGCATTTACTTTATTTCTACATCTGTGTTTGTTTCTGTGATCATATCTGTGTCTGAATATTGCATACATTTGTGTTCAAATTAACATAAACTCAAAAAGATTTAGTAATTTCTTAAAAACACTATTCACCCCCCCTCTAGTGTTATTCCTAGCCTTAAGATCCGCATTCCTCACATTTGGTATCAGAGCGAGGTTTTCAAAAGTTTCATAATCTGATTTTTGAAAAGTTTTCAAAATGGCTACCAACACTGGTACTGTTATTAACACTAGTATCCCTGTCACTAGTTCATTTGTAGAAGGTCAGTCTACTGCCAGACCACCACTTTTTAATGGCAGTAACTATGCATATTGGGCATGTAGGATGAAAATATATTTACAATCTGTAGGACTAGATACTTGGAATATCACATAAACTGAATATTCTGAACCCACAACTAATTTTGCACAGTGGACTACTGAGCAGAAGACTGTTGCATAAAATAATTCTAAAGCAATGAATATTCTGTTTTGTTCACTTGAAAGAAATGAATTTAATAGAGTGTCAGTTTGTAAGTCTACATATGAAATCTAGAAAACTTTGCAAGTGACTCACGAAGGAACAAGCAAAGTTAAACAGACCAAAATTTCCATGCTCACAAATCAGTTTCAGTTATTTAAAATGAATACTAATGAGTCTATTCCAGATATGTATAGTCAATTTCAAGATATTGTGCATCCTTTAATATCCTTGGGAAAGGAATTTTCGAAAGAAGACCAAGTCAGAAATTTTTTAAATTCTCTCACTCCAGAATGGGATCAAAAGACACTTGCAATTGAAGAGGCAAATGACATCAGTACTTTAAAAATAGAAGAATTGATTAGAAATCTAATGTCATTTGAAGTTCAAATGATTGGGAGAAGAGAAAGCAAAGCATCTGAAAAGAAATCAATGGCATTCAATGCATTAACCGATGGATCAGACTCAAACAGTGATAATGATGAAGAGATAGCATTTATGACCAGGAATTTTCGGAAATTTCTGAAATACAGAAAGATGAATAATCTCAAGAGAAACAACTATAAGAATTCTGGAAATCAGAATGCAGTGCCAAACAATGTCAAATGTTTCGACTGTGAATAACCAGGCCATATCAAAAGAGATTGTCCGTATCCAGAAAGGCAAAATCCTCCTATAAACAATGATTCAGTAAAGAAACGGAAGCATGCATTTACTGCTACTCTAGATGACTCAGACTCATCCTCAAGCGATGATGATCAGAAGACAGATAACTCAAATTTGTGTTTCACGGCAGTTCACGACTTCAACAAATTCAAGAAAACGGACTCAGAAAAAGGTACACATTTACAATACAATTAATTGAAATTGCATGCTTAGAATTAGATGATTGATTGATTTTGAATTGGTGTGTTGATTGAATTTTAAATTTATTTTTTATTTTATTATTATTATAATTTTATTATTATTCTATTTTTATTATTTATATAATAATATTTTCTGGAATATACTATAATAATACTCTAGAGATATATATATATATATATACATTAAAATAATAAGTATATATATATATATTAGAATACTTAGGAAAAATAAATCATAGAAATTCACAGGCACATGTCGACATGGTCCCTACCATGATGTCGACATGGGTACAAATTTTGAAATTCAAAATTTGAATTCAAATGGTTGAATTTCCCTCCATCTTTTCACTTCATTCAATACTCTGAAAAGGCATCTTTTGACCAGAGAACATGTCTTTCAAAAATCTATTTAGTCACTATCTTTTATCACAACTTTTCACTTTCATTTTCAAATTCAAACTCTCTCTTCAAAACTCCAAGCTCTCTACTCTCTACTTTAATGACTTCTTCAAGCAACCCCTCCACCATGAGACTTTCTAGAAACTTAAAAGAGCAACTCTTCAATAATCCGGAGGCAATAAAAGCATACATCAATTATGCTAATTATGAAAAGTCCATCACGGAAAGTTTGCTATTTTTCAAGATTTTGCTTCTTATGAAGTTGATACTCTTTTTGCAAACAATCAAATTCTTAGTCTTGTTGATTCTTCTCAAAATGATTTTGTTTGTTACCCAAATCTTGTTAAAATTTTCTATGCAAATCTCAATCGAGAATTTTATGAAGGAAATGATAATGAAATTGGAGTAGTGTCAAAGGCACTAGAATTGTTTTAAATTGTGATCTTTTGGGTACCATTCTCAATTGAAAAAGCACGGGAATGGATCTTTCTAGTTTTCAAATCAATGAACATGATCTGAGACATTTCATCATATTTTTAAAGGAGATGAAAACTTTTAATTTAAAAACCGAAACTTTCGTCCTAAAGCAAGGATTGTCAATCTTCTTTCACAACATACTTTGACCCCAAGATCGGGAAATTTTAACAATCCTACTTCAAAAGTGTGCAAAGCACTTTTTGCTACTTTCAGAAATTATGATATCAATTGGGCGCAAGTTATTTTGGATGAACTTCGTCCTAAAATTTTGAAATGGGAGAAAACACTTTATATCATGGAATTTACCTTACTCGGATTTGCAACTATTTTGGAGTAAATTTCAAAGGAGAAGAATTTATTTCAAGAAAAGTTTTTAATATCTCAAACATTTCTCTCATGAAAATCCCATATGTTTTTCAACCTTATGAGACTCTTGCCGAAAAGGAAGAGCATTTGGCTCATGAAGAAATGGAAGAGGAAGAAGAAGAAGAAAGGGATGAAATGGAAATAGAAGAAGAAGAAGAAGAAGGAGAAACATCCCTAGAAAGTATTGAATATCCCTCCAATCCTTCCAACAAAACCCTTCTCAAAAACCAAAAGATTATTGTTGAGAATCAACGGGTTCTTAAAAGATTTGTTAGTAATAAGTTGGACAAAATGTCATCCAAGATGAACAAGTTTTTCTCCAAAGTCAGCAAGAAACTTGGATTATCTTCATCATCCTCTAACTAGTTCTATATCTTCATATCATATCTAATTAGTTTAAGTTTGTTTTAATTTAAGTGTTTATGTAGTTGTTATGATTAATCATTGTATCACTCTTCTATGCAATGAAATTGAATTTCCTTTCTGTTATCTAGCTTATCTTATCTCTTGAATAAATGTTAGTATATTATATATATATATACAATTATTCACAAAATCAAAATTACAATCAAATTTTCACTGTAGTATGTCGACATACCCCCCTTGACCATGTCGACATATACTGGTCAGAAATGACAATTCATTTTGAATTTGAAATTTGAATAACTACCATATGTCTATTCATGTCAAACGAATTCCTACACCTATAAATACCTATCTCTTCCAGAATTTTTCACTCAATATTATTTTATATCTTCTTTATCTCTTATTCTCTTCACAAATTCAAAAATGGCAAATCCTATTAACAATTTAACCGAGAATCTTAAAGAGACTCTTAATTCGTTCAAGAACATTCTCTTGTTCATTCTTTGTAACCAGCGACACTTAGAGTTGAGTCAAATACAAATGATCAAGGAGCAAGAAAGGCATTTCGATGCAATTCGATGGATGATGTCTTCCCTGCACAAGGATGATAACGAAGCACATCCTTCTGTCTCTCTCACAAATGACAATGAAAATTGGGATGCCATCAAAGCAGACCCTATTTTCGGAGAAGAAGGATGGGTGGAAGTTCCCCGTAACATTTAATTTGTTTGCTTTATTACTTTGTTTGAATTAATTATTTTGATTGAAATTGGTTGTTTTGATTGACTTGATTTATACATTGGTGTGGTTTGATGATTGTATAAATATACATTAATATATTTATAATCGTTGTTTGAATATCATGTCTATAAGTATAGTTATCTCTTATATATACTCTATTATATAGTTTATTAATGCAGGTACTTCAGTACAAGAATGAGGGGGGGTTATATAGTTTAGAGTTTGTTTTTGTTGATGACAAAGGGGGAGAAATATAAAATAGGAAAGTTAGGCATAGATTAAGGGGGAGTTATTAGATTTAGGGGGAGTTATTAGGATAGAAGTAATATTTTATAAACAAAGCTTGTCATCATCAAAAAGGGGGAGATTGTTAGTCCATGAGTTGATGGTTTTGATGACAACAACCTTTAGAATAAGATTATAAAATATAAATACTAACATTATAGTTTAGATATATATGTATATGCAGGATTTAACCATGCAGGTACCAAGAATGAAGACTGTACAGTATAGAGATTCAAGATATAAAGATTGAAGACTCATGAGTATCAAGATTATCAATAGTTCAAGATTTCAAGATAAGTATTGAGTCTAGAATTATGTTAAAACTTCACAATAGCACTGAAATCTTCACTCCATTTTTCTTTTGGGATGGAACACATTTCTACCTTTTTAGTGGCTTACAAAACCACGACAAGTAGCTTACAAACCGACGACAAGTGGCTTACAAACCCACGAACATCTTGGTTTTGTACAAGTTCTCGAGTCCTGTCATGATGAGATATTCTGTATGAAGAAGCTTGCAAAACTACTTCAAAATGATTTTCAAAACTACTTCAGAATGATTTTCAAAATTGTTTTTCAAAATGTTTTAGCCTTAAAAATTATCTTTTCAAATGATTTTCAAAAAGATGTTTTAGCCTTAAAATATTCTTTGTCTTTGTTTTTAATAAACTCGTGTGTTTAAACTTTGTTTATTTTAAACTATCTTTATACTTAGATTTAAATATAAAATTATAGTAAAATTTTATATATATTATTCTATATATTTACTTGTGTATTTTAACTATAGTCAAGTATATTTATAAAGTTTAAAATAGTTTTAATATAAGATAAAGGTTATTTTCAAAGAAAATCAAATCATCAAAAATTGCTTTGGGATGTCGACATACCCATGGTGACCATGTCGACATAGTGTCAGTTAAAATTCAAAATTCAAATTTCAAAAGAAGTGTCTATTCGTCATAACTCTTCACGAATGGACATGGCTGTTGTTCCCCTATAAATAGGGATTAGTTTCAACGAATTTACCATCAGTTTTTCTAGTTTTTCACTTCTCTTCTTCTTCCACATTTTCTTATTCAAAATCCTATCATCACTCTGTCGAAATCAACATTGAATCTAACTAGATCATCTCTGGTTTGATTCTCTAACACTATCTCAACAAGATCTAAGTGCTATTCAGAGTTATAGGTTTCTTTGTAATCTATTTAGCGAGAAAAGGTGTGATTGTAGCCTTGGAAATCAATCAAGCGAGAAAAGGTGTGATTGTAGCCTTGGAAATCAATTGGGTGAACTTGTTGCCCTGGAAATCAAGTATCTCTACACAGAGGATTGTGATTCTGGAGGGTGTACCTCGTAGCCTTGAAACCGAGGGTTGTAATTGTTGAATTGCTTTTGAAAGGAAATCCGTACTTAATTGTGTGGGTTTGGATGTAGGGTAACCCCGAACCAGTATAAAATCAAGTGTGTTCTTTCCTTTACTGCATTTACTTTATTTCTGCATCTGTGTTTGTTTCTGTGATCATATCTATGTCTGAATATTGCATACATTTGTGTTCTAATTAACATAAACTCAAAAAGATTTAGTAATTTCTTAAAAACACTATTCACCCCCCTCTAGTGTTATTCCTAGCCTTAAGATCCATAATCCGCATTCCTCACAACATTGCCTTAGCTAGTGGTATGACATTTTGGCTGAATTTATGACTTACACGTCTTTTTTAGTAAATCCAATTTTACTTATTATAAGTGGTACCGGGTAGTAATGATTATTTATACCATTTCTCTTCGTCAATGCTATATAACATTAGGATTTGTGGAAATTGGTTTTGGTCAAAATTCTAACATCATCCACATTCAAACAAATAATCCAAACATAAAATCCTTGGTTCAACAACAAAAATAATAATTATTAACTGTACTTCTCCGGCAAGTGCTGTGCAGTTAACGCATTTAGCGGTTCTACAGTGGTGGAGGTGCAAAAAGTTATAGCGAGGATAAAAGAGGGATATAGTGGAAAATATTGGAGGTGCAAAAAGCATTATTAGAAATAAAATTGAACCTCAAAATTTAATTTATTCTAGTTCTCGCAACATTTATGTAGGAAAAAATCTTTTTTAATCTTACAGAACAAAACAAAGAATAATGTGATTTATGCAGTCCTAACTCGGTTACTAAAATAAATTTCTAATTTTTATTGATCACTTAAGTGTTAAACTTAGGCTTTACCCTAACTTTGTTGATTTGGTTTAAAAGAGAACTAGTAAAATTAACCGCTTCACATTAATTTTGTTAAAGCATGTCTTAAAACAATTGATTTAGCGAGTGTAGCGTTAAAGAGCGGAGCTTTAAGCAGATCTACTATTTAACATCGCTAAATTGAAAAAGCATAGCGACCGAAGAGCGCTACATGCTTAAGCAGGGATTTAGCGAGACTTTAGTGGCGATTTAACTACATAGGGCCAGAGACTTTGAATTTGAGTAGACTATAGTGGACGTGATACCAACCTCATATAAACTGAGAAGACGAATACTCTATTGAATTGTGTTTCACTTCAAATTCTTTCACTCGGACCCAACTATAGTCGTTCAATAGATGCCTTGCCATAATTTAACTATAATAAATGTAGAGCGTCCACATTTAAGTTCAACGGTATTCTTAAGTTGAAAGAACTAATCACTTTGAGGTTCTTTGTTTGACCTTTGTTATATTAACGAATAGAAAACTCTTGAGTGAGTCATTCCATAGTTATCCAATGATTATCAGTACGTAACCACTTGGTGTTCCAATAGCCATGAGTAATACACTATCCAACATTTGTAGAGCGCTATGTACTCTAGTCTTAATGGCCTTATTAATATCCTATCTCGAAACATCTTGACTAGGAATACTTAAAATAATATGTTATTTTTAATGTGATAAATTTATCACGATTACAACATATTTTAATTGCTATCACGTAACATATCATTTAAGAATTTTCTATTTAATATACCTTAAATTAATTACTTAATTAATTATACCATAATACAATAATTATATAATAGAAAGAAAACACTTTTATTTTCAACTAGATTGGTTATCGAGTCAGATATATGTAACAAATTACATAATTATCCCTAGGACACACCCCTATCTCTATCAATTTCCCACTTGCATTTGGTGTCAATTATGGAATCTTATTCCAACTTCTTCGATCGGTTTTCCCAAAAAATGGTCAAGCTATTCTCTTAATGAACAAATACGTTGTTTTAATTATCTACGCTATCAATCAACTCTCCCAACGTTGATAAACTACTTTTATCATGTGGAACTTTTCAGAGTATCTTTTTCGACTTTTAATGAGCTTTAGGTTCCTTTACGATTTATATCATAGCATTATTATCATATAAGAATGTCATGTGATTCTAAACATTTGGAATTTCCCTTAGCTCAGTTATAAATTTATGCACTTATTTATATATACACACATACGTTGCTTTTATTGTGCAACTATTCAAGGTGATGTACTTAGCCTTTTAACCGAATCAGCCATAATCTCTTCATTTGGAACATTTGCAACTTAAAGCTCCTTAACTAGGTTTGAACATGAATTAAGATTGACATACTATACTCGATATCACATATGAAGTTCAAGTTCGCGCACTCCTTCATAAGGAATTTATTGTTTCTATAAACAATTCACTAGTATTTCATAAATACTCAAGAACACTCTCAATTTTCATATAGTAATCTTAATTCGGATTTGTTACTTGCTCTATGTATCAAATACATAAGCAGAGTGTGATATTGCATAGAATACAACATGTATGATGATTCATATTGCTAAAGAATAAAGAATACGACTTACATGCTTCATATTAAACAATTTAATATAGCATATATGTATATCTGTTAATCGGGTTTTTAACCCAGCAAGAATTCAAAAGAAGTTAGAACATTCAGATTAAGCCAGAATGACTTGAGACTTTACTGGGAGGCCTAAAAGCACGAGACAAAGGAACCTTGAAAGTTTGACCCAAAAATATGCCAACACTTTGGATCGGTACCGATCTAAAATTCCAACTTAAGGTTCCTCCAAACAACTTGCGGTATGTCTCTACCTCTCTACTAAGTCTATCTACCAAGTTTGGTAACAATCCAAGCATCCAAGTTCAAGAAGTAAAGACTGATTGGATTAAAACTAAAATTTATGAGTTAATCATCATCAAAACCAGTCAATAAGCTATGAAATCACATAGAGGGCCCCATAAGTAAGCAGCGAAGCTAAACAGAAAAAAGTTGTGCAGTAATTGCATAACCGATCCAAAAAGTTAGCTTGGAATCACTCCAAATTTCTTGTGCTTCTTCCTATGGACAATTACATGCTTCTGGTGCAATAGTTCCGATCCAAGTGCTCTCTAAATCCTATAAATACCATCCTACTTCCAATAGAAAAGGGGTTCTGAACTTGGTCTCTGTTGGAGCTGTTCTATTCTTTCTTCACTCTTCTTCTCCCATACAACAGCCATTAAGAGACAATTGAGATCCTCGTTTTGTTTCTAACAATGGTGGCTTAATCGAACGTGAAGAAGAGAAATCATATTATAAACTCTCTTTTAACAGCAATTGATCAATAAAAGCTATAAAGTGGACGTAGGCTTCATTAACAACCGAACCACTATAAAATTCAATTGTCTCTTTACTTTTTTTGCAATTTACTATTGCTTTTCCTATTTTATTTGCCTTGATAAGTAGGGCTGGTGCTTTCACACTCAATCCTGGGTGTAGATCCATTTTTTGGGTTAACATTTTGGTGCTTTCACTGAGAACCAACTCAGGCTTAGATCTAGCTATCTACTTTGGATCAGACAGGCTCGGAAGTGAGATCCCTAGTTTTTTGCTTAGAAAATTAGTTGTTGAGAATCAATGGCACTAGGAGGAAAGAGAACTGCTTCCGAAAGATCCATAGGAGCTATAATAGCTGGAGAGGAAACCAATCCCTATCAAGTTGAAGTCAATGGCGCCGACATAGGAGACCAGGTGCCGGGATCTTCTATCCAGCATGAATTTGTCGAGTTAAACAAGGTGGTGGATGAAATCAATCAAAAGGTGGAAAACAGCCAAAAAGCTCTTATGGAAAAATTAAATGCCCTCCTGACCTTGCTGCTCCGAGAGCCATGCCAGAGTCCACGACTACCCCTAGAGCAGGAAAACTCTTCTGTTTTTGAGCTAAACAGGAGAAACGGAAAGCAGCAGCAAAAAGGAGTAGTAGGTGGAGCTGCAGGAATCACCATAGAAGGAAATGAAAGCACTCCACCAACTGCAAAGTATCCTACAGTAAACTTGAACCTGGGGACAAAAACCCCACGGGTAGATATAACATTAGATCTCTCTAACTCTGAAGATGGAGAACAACTTGACGACGACGAGTTGAAAGAGAACACTAACATACTAAATACCGGTAGAGTGGTCCAAACTGCCCCAGTATGACTAACTGCAAGCCAACGGAACTCCAAGGGAGTGGCTCTGCCATGGACAAGAGAGCCTAGGATTCAACCCACTTACCAAGACGTTGGCAAAATCAAATACTTGGTAATGTCACTAACAGCCAACCCATAGAGTACCGGACATCCGAGGCATATACCGCGGACATGGTCAAGTGCCCAATGGAAGAAAGTAAGAATAGGAGAGATGATGAATGAGGATCCGCTCCAAGACAAACCCCCTTCGCTGACGAAATTTTGAACAAACGATATCCTAAAAAGTTCACTATGCCAACCATCCCATCCTACGATGGAACTAGGGACCCAAAACCATACTTGTATAAGTACAGCTGGTACATGAATGGAGCAAATGCTTCAAATGATGTTTAGTGTAGATTTTTTCCAATCTTTCTAGAGGGAACCGCTTCCATGTAGTTCACCAGACTCCCACTTAAATCCATCTCCACTTTCGATGAATTAGCAACGAGGTTCCTTGATTAGTTTAGGCATCACACGGCGCAACCAAAAGATATGATGACTTTATCGGGCCTATTCCACGGACAAAATGAATCTTTGAAATCCTTCATGAGTCGGTTTAACACCGCGCCCACTGAAGTAAGTAATCCAAACGAAGATATGGTCTTCGTGGCTCTGGTCAATGCTATCCATCCCGACGCTGAATTCAGGAAATGGATCAAAATGAAGCAACCTACAACTAGGAAGGACTTTGATCGAAAGGCGAGCCAGTACTAAATATTGGAAGAAGCAGAAGAGCTAGAAGGAAGACCTGCTAACCCACAACCAACCAACATCGGGCGGAACGGTAAGGCGACAAATCAAGACACAAATACCTCTGGTACCACCGTAGCAAATATGGGAAAGGATGGGAATTAGAAAAGGAAGAATCAAAATTCCAAAAAGCGAAACAGAAGTAGCAAGAGACTTAAAGGCTTTAGGCCCGAAGACTACATCTTGCTCAGTGATACTCCATAGAACATCTACCTTGCAACACAAGGGATGAAGGAGTATAAGAATCCGCCTAAAACGGAAGCGATTGAATAGCAAAAGCGCTCCGAAAAAGTACCGTCGTTTCCATGAAACACATGGTCATAACATGAATGAGTGTCATCACTTGAAGAACCTGATTGAAGAACTGATTCGGGAAAACAAGCTTCTGCAGTATGTAAGGAAGTCATAAATCCTGACCAGCCTGCAGCACTCCAAGCTCCCAGAGATCGAGGAAACCAAACTGGAACCAACAAAGAGGGATCCAGGCAGAATGACCAGAGAAACAATATCTAGAGGACCTCATCCCGCATAGAAGAGATGGGGAGAAATGGAGCGATATGCGAGCTCACTAAGACACGCTTCGAAAGATTCGTGCTTTATGATTGAAGAGGGAACTCCTACCAAGCAGCAGAAGACCCTGAACGATGACATAGTGTTCCAAAATCGAAACACTGAAGGGATAGAAGCTCCGACCCTTGACCCCATTGTCGTGATAATAGGAATCGAACCAGCCGTGGTCCGACGAGTATTGATGGATAGTGGCAATTCTGTGAATATCCTTTTCAAACACACGTTCGACCAGATGAAGATCAGTATGAAAGATGTATCCACTTGCCGAACAAAGATTCAAGGATTCGTCCGTGAACCTAAATAGCCTGTCGGAACAATCGATTTACTCGTAGAACTTGGAGAAGGTGACCGAAGAGTCATCCTCATCCAACCCTCTGTGATTGTAGATGAAATATCCGCCTACAATGCTTTCTTGGATCAGCCTGCTTTGGCAGATTTCAGGATTGCTTTAGCTCAGTGGCGTCTAACCATGAAATTTTCAATAGAGAATGGAGTTGAGGTGATCAAAGGAGACCAAAGTACCGCTAGAGAATGTTATAGCGTGGAACTATGCGAGTCTAAAAGAAGGGAAATGAGAAGAATGTGGGGCTCCACGTTCGTGAACCTATTGAATAGCAACTACAGAGCCGCCCTTGGCTTGGGGCCATAGCTAGTTCAATAAGTATTTGGACCATAGAAAGAAGAGTTCAGTGGAGGATTGGGCAGCACCGGTAGAATTGATGGTGTCTGTCTCTATCGATATGGATGACCCAACATGGCTCCTAAAAAATGGATCATATTTGGAAACAAGAAGCGATTGGAACTCATCAAATTCATTCGCGTCAACCTCAATGTATTCGCTTGGACACATTCTGATATGTGTAGTGTTTTGCCAGAGATTGCACGCCACGCACTTAGTATTGATCCCAAGTATACACCAGTGAAGCAAAAGAGACGCAGCCTAGGACCCAAATGGTCCAAAGTGGTGAGAGGTGGATAAGCTAATGGCGAACGGTTTTATCCGCGATGCAACATACCCCGAATGGGTATCCAACTCGATCTTAGTCAAGAAGTTCAACGGAAAATGGCGAACCTGTATCGACTATTCGGACTTCAACAAAGCTTGCCCAAAAGACAGCTTTCCTCTGTCTAGAATTGACTAACTTGTTGATGGGATAGCTGGACATGAACTGCTATCATTTATGGATGTTTACTCAGGGTACAACCATATCATGATGCATGAACCTGGCAAGGAAAATACCAGTTTCATTGTTAATCTGGGATTGTATCGCTACAAAGCAATGCCATTCGGCTTAAAGAATGCTACCAACAACCGGTGAACGCCATGTTCAAACAGCATATCGGGAAGACTGTGCAAGTTTATGTAGATGATATGTTCGTAAATCACACATAGCTGCAAATCACTTGGACAACCTCGTCGAGATGTTTGAAATACTCTATAAATATGGAATGAAACTTAATCCACTTAAATGTCACTTTGGGATAGCCTCTGGAAAGTTCTTGGGATTCATTGTAAGCGTCAGAGGCATCGAAGCAAATCTCGAACAAATTACCGCTTTACGGGAAGTAGAGGCCCTAAGGAACAAGAAGGAGTTACAAAGCTTGGATGGAAAAGATGCAGCACTAAGCCAGTTCATCTCAAAAGCAACCGACAAATGTATGCCGTTCTTTGATCCGCTAAAGAAGAACTTCGAATGGAATCAAGCTTTTCAGACTGCGTTCGAAGAGATCCTATGACATATGGAAACTCCACCAATCCTATCCAAGCCGGTAGACGGAGAAGACTTGTTCATCTACTTAGCAGTCTCACCCTATGCATTAAGTGATGCGCTTGTATGAGAAGAAGCTAAGATCAAGCGACCCATATATTACATCGGTAAACGATTTACTGGAGCCGAGAAGAATTATCCAAAATAGGAAAAACTAGCATACTTCCTTTTGATCACATCCAGAAAGTTACGACCATACTTCCAAGTACACCCGATCAAGGTGTTAATAGATCAACCTTCCAAGTACAACATTTATGTGTCAATTATGGAATCTTATTCCAACTTCTTCGATCGGTTTTCCCAAAAAATGGTCAAGCTATTCTCTTAATGAACAAATACGTTGTTTTAATTATCTACGCTATCAATCAACTCTCCCAACGTTGATAAACTACTTTTATCATGTGGAACTTTTCAGAGTATCTTTTTCGACTTTTAATGAGCTTTAGGTTCCATTACGATTTATATCATAGCATTATTATCATATAAGAATGTCATGTGATTCTAAACATTTGGAATTTCCCTTAGCTCAGTTATAAATTTATGCATTTATTTATATATACACACATACGTTGCTTTTATTGTGCAACTATTCAAGGTGATGTACTTAGCCTTTTAACCGAATCAGCCATAATCTCTTCATTTGGAACATTTGCAACTTAAAGCTCCTTAACTAGGTTTGAACTTGGAAGGTAGACGGAGAAGTACAGTTAATAATTATTATTTTTGTTGTTGAACCAAGGATTTTATGTTTGGATTCTTTGTTTGAATGTGGATGATGTTAGAATTTTTCGGGAGTGTTTAAATATGGCCTTAGTTTAATTTTTAAACAAGCAAGGTTTTCCAACGACCATGTTTAGGGGATATAGGAATGACCTCTTTCCTATTTTACCCCTCCTCTGTTTCATTTTAAATATTTTCTTAATTCATTTTTAAATGCCACGGCTACCCCTTAAATGAGATCAAATCTCAATCCTCTAATCAACACATTATTTTATTTTATTCAGCTAATTAAATATCTAAATAATATCACCAAAAATCTAGGGTGTTGCAAGAAATATCAACAAATTGAAAGGGATTATCCACTCGTACCTACCATTTTGTGATGGCCTAAGCGTAATGCACGAACCTTGAGTAATATCAACAAATATGTGCATGTATCTTAACTCTTCTAGTTAATATATTGAGAGTACTACACCTAACATCTCTATCTTGAGGAATATCAACAACTAAAGAGTATGCAAGTGAACTATTAATATATAAATGGTAGAGGACAATTTATAATTGACAGAAACTAACCGGATCAGAAAATTGATAAAATTTGGAAATCCACTCAAAAACAGCCAAAATAGGCAAAATTGAACAGTTCCAAACGTCTGAAATTACCAACCAGACGTCTGAACCACTAACCAGACGTCTGGATTTTGCCTCTGCCTTTTTTTCTTTTTCCATGGACCAATTCCATACGTCTGGATTTTTCAACCAGACGTCTGGATTTTCAACCAGACGTTTGGAATTTCCTGCTAGGCAAAAATCAACCTAGCCCAAAAAAGGAAAAAATCCGACCGAAATGCGATCGAACGAGCGATGGATGCTAGGGATTTATGCCAATCGACAACCCAGCCCTATAGGCTCTTCGATACACCACCAAAAACATGTCAAAACATCCAATATAGGATACTTAAACTTGCACACATAGATATACATATACATGCATACATACTTTCATATATATATTTATACATACATACGTACATACATAAATATATATATATATGTGTGTGTGTGTGTAGGACTTATCTCTTTCGATGGATTTTTTAGGTTTAGTAGGCCGTTATGGATTTGACTATCTACGCCATGTCCGTGTCCTTCGATCATGCACTTTTACTGACCGATCTAGGCTCCCATTTCAATAGATAGCTACACTTGTGTACAACACACCGACCTATATCGCATTGTGCTCTGTTGGGCACTTCTTAGAGCGGATATTCTTGCATCCTAGTTGCAATGTTAGTGCTCTAGCCTTTATGATGGGAGGTTTTTTATTTTCTTATTTATGTATGAGGTTTTGTGCTAGGGGTGAGCATTTATTAGTTACAACCAAATAAACCAACCAAACCAATTAGGTTTGGTCGGTTCAGTTCGGTTTGTAAGTTAGTTGGTTGGTTTTGGTCTCTGTTTTTATATTTCTTTGATTTATTGGTCGGGTTTGGTTTTCAGCATTTGAAAACCAAACCAACCAATTAAACCAAATTTAAAAATTAAGTTATTTAATAATAAAAAAATTACTAGTGATAATGCTATTATTTACAAAATTTTCATGACAATGTTATTTTTCTTATAATTTATATTAATATTTTTATAAGAGGAGTTTGTTTTTCAAAATATTTGCATAATATGGACTCAATTAATTGTTTTAATCTTATATTATATCAACAACCAAAAGATCTAATTCATTTTAAAATAAACCAACCAAACCAAACCAAACCAAATATTATTGGTTTGATTGGTTTCGGTTTTAAAAAATATCGGTTTGGTTTGGTTCAATTTATGTTTCTTGAATGGTTATTTTGGTTTCAACATTTTTTGATCGGTTTCGAACTGAACCAACCATTTGCTCATTCCTATTTTTTGCTACCTACTAGGCTTGTTGGCAGCACCTTGCTTGTTTGCGGCACCCTTTTTAAGTATAGAATAAAATTACATGATTGTTCTCTTCCTTGAGAGGATCACTCATTTTACTCAAAAGAATATTATGTTTAAAGTATGATAGATTGGATCTAAAATCCATTTAGGCTTCATAGACTCAATTAAGGTCAAAATGAAATTTTTTATAGAAATTCACCCATTTAACCTACTTCCGACTGACCCGGTTCCTTCATGGTATTGGAGCCCAATTGTCCATGCAATTTAAATTAGCAATGTTAGGGCTAAATAATTAAAACCTATCCATTTAGTATGGAATCTCAAAAGATAACATCGAAGGTTAGGACAGGGTAATCAAGTACTTTGCCATAGCTGGCTGTTGGGCCAGCCCGAAGAATAAAGTAAGCCTAAAGGTTATCCCCCATATAAGGTCGAAATTGAGTTTGAGCCTTGGGCTGATTTGTCAAAATATGTTTGGAAAACATAATAGTGAAAAAATTTAAAAGTTAAGTTTAAAATATGACATGCTATAAATGTTATTAACTTTTCAAAACCAGTTTGAAAGTCAGAAAAATAATTTACAAAAATTTTATCTTAATTATTTAATTAGTTGGATTAAATAATTAAATAATTAATTAATTAAAAGTTAATTAGTTAAATTAAAATATATTTGATGATATGTGTATATTTATCTAAAAATGTTCAACGTAAATGATAAGAAAATTTTGAATTTAATTAATATTAATTTTAACTAAATTATTGTTTTACTAAATTAATTTAATTCAAAGTTGATTAATAAATTATATACATGTATAACGCCATCTGTATATAATTACTATAAAGGTTATAATATATCTTCATCTTTAAATTATTAAAGATGGATAATTTAAAACTCAATGGATGAAATTTAAGTTAAAAATAAGATAAATTGAATTAATTAATTAATATTTAATTGATAAGACATAAAATTAATAGAATAAGATTTATTCAATAAAATAAATAAATATTATATTATAAATAAATTAAATTATAAAAGCTATAAATAATTTAATACTTACATAACTATATATGTATAAAATTAAGTGGAACTGGAAATAAACTTAAATGAGATTTAGGGAATAAGTATATGTATATAGTAAACATATCGTGATTTCAAATGTGTCTGATACTTAAATCATAAGGGTAGTTCATTGGAAATAAATTATTCCCTAAATCGATATCACTCCATATATATATATATGTATTGAAGATTATGAATCCTTAATATATAAATTGTCCTCTACCATTTATATATTAATAGTTCACTTGCATACTCTTTAGTTGTTGATATTCCTCAAGATAGAGATGTTAGGTGTAGTACTATCAATATATTAACTAGAAGAGTTAAGATACATGCACATATTTGTTGATATTAGTCAAGGTTCGTGCATTACGCTTAGGCCATCACAAAATGGTAGGTACGAGTGGATAATCCCTTTCAATTTATTGATATTTCTTGCAACACCCTAGATTTTTGGTGACATTATTTAGATATTTAATTAGCTGAATAAAATAAAATAATGTGTTGATTAGAGGATTGAGATTTGATCTCATTTAAGGGGTAGCCGTGGCATTTAACAATGAATTAAGAAAATAATTAAAATGAAACAGAGGAGGGGTAAAATAGGAAAGAGGTCATTCCTATATCCCCTAAACATGGTCGTGTATCCCTCTATACACGTTCATTTCATTTTATCAAAAAAAATTAAACTAAGGCCAGCCACCATTAACAAGAGAAAGAGGATGAAGATAGAGAAAAGCTAGGAAGAAGCTTAAGCAAATCAAATCCATTCACATCTCAATCTCCTTAATCTCTAAAGCTAAGGTGTAATGACCCTAAAAATGAAATGAAAAAAAATATATTTATATTAGGAAATTCTGAGATATATAAAATATATATATATTGCATTAAAACAGAAAAGAATTTAGCAATAAATAAAATTGCATGGGAGCTTCTGTTTGATAAAATGCAAGGAATTAAGGTGATTAGAAGAAAAATTGGAACTCAAAATAAATATAGCTTTATGTTCAAAGAATTATGTAAATATATATATATACATTTAATATATATGGGGTATTTTCTGTTTTATATGAAGATAAAATAAAATAAAGTTTAATAAAAAGGTTTATATGTCTTATAATTATGCCAAAAATAATTAGCATAATATATATGATTTTTATTTAAATATGGAAGGAGTTACTGATTTGACAGAGGCAGAAATATATATATATATATACACACATATAAGAATCAAATAAAAATTTCCATACCATATTTATTCCAAGCAAATAATTTGGGTAAATGATTTTACATCACATAATAAGGTATGATAGTGTGCATGATTGAAGGGAAATAACAGATAGGTAGAAAAAAAAATACAAAGGAAATTTTCAGATTCCTTAAACTTGTAAAAAGAAATAATGAACTGAGGGTCACATGCTTATTGCATGAGTAGAAAAGAGTCATGAAAATAGTATTGAGTGTTTAAAAATGCATGATCCCCGAAATAGCTAATTAAAGTAACCTAAATGTGTGCATTTCCAATTTATGATCACACAGGAATATGATGTGTACATAAACATCTAAGGGTATCAGGGGAATTACCCATTTTCTTAAACCCTAGAATGGATTTATAAATAACTGCACATAGCCAAATCCATCATTCTCTCGGGATCAAAACAAAAATAAAAGAATAAACTAGGAGAAACACTAGCTTGAGGCTTTGGGGAATTTGTTGTTCAAAGGATTAAGGCAGTAAAAGGAAAAACCTTAGGTGAGTATTTATCCTTTGTATGCAATGGCATTAAGTCCTATTGCAGGCAGCCTAAAAAATATTATGAGTCATTTGAATCTCTGAAATAAATTGTTATGGGTGATATGGATGTTTGTTTGTGCATTTTTGTTTGGAGTATTAATCTGTAAGTGGGTTTTTTAGAGTTAACATGATTTGAGCATTCTTGTTCTATTTTTAAACATGGACATAGATTAAACAGGGGAACATGGGGTTGAACCAGAAAATATACAAGTAGTCATATCTCTCTGAAATATGAATGAAAGAAAAACTAGATTGGTCACTTGGGAGATAGTCAATGATCTGCTTACTCCAGGTGGGAGCAAGCATATGCATGGTGCAACTGCATCCTGAGGCCCTTTGTGTGTTGGAATAAATTAAGTAACCTGGGAGTTTCCTTCACAATGCATACATAGTGTTCATTTGACAAGGAGTTAAAGACCATAAAACAAATGGGGACCGGGGTTTAAAAATCTGGGTTATAAATATTCAGATATGGTGTTAGATTTAATCAAAATAAACATTGTTCATTGATTAATTGCTGGGTGAAATTTGGAGTATGAAACCTGAGTTTACTTATCTAAGATTTGGTGTGGATGAATTAAGAATTGTACATATGATTATTTCAACTGTTTGCTGTGTATTGTTTAATTTGTTGAATGTGACTTTGTATCTCTTTGAATGAACCAAAACATGCTAAGTATAAAACCTGTTAAACTAAGAAGGCACTGCAAGATTACTAAAATTATGTGTAAGTATACAAAAATTGATAAATGCTCATACCAGTGTAAACTGACCCTTTTGGTTGCCCTTGCAATCATCTGGGTGTCTCAAAAATTCTTTGGGGCAGCTAAATGATTTTCTTGCAGGAAATTGAAGTTGGCTTGATGAGTAAAGAAGGCATTGGCTGCTAGTATAAATAAGAGAGACTTGTTTTAAAATTTGCAGTTGCATTGTAATGAAATTACTAGACAAATTCTATTTTCTGTAATTGAAGTTACTTGTAGGAAACTTTCTAAGTATTTTGGGGTTGAAAATATGTACTTAAGCAAAACCTGTTGTGAGTGATCATTGATGATGTCTGGTTAACTACTAATTTATTTTATGAATGATTGATTTGGAGAAAATAAGGAGATAGACATATCATATACATATGATATGTGCATAAATATTTGATCTCTGATTTTTATTGCCTATATTTTGCCTTATGGAAATTAAACAGTTAAGGGGATTGATTTTTGAAATGAACTCTCAAGATTTTAGTAGAATATTCAAGTGAAATGAATTTGTGCATGGCAGGTAAATGATACTGGCATGTGCATGAATTCTGGAAGTTTGTATGTATTTGAATATTTGAATTTCAAATAGCACTATGAGAGCAGTAGACTTGGAAGATACTGAATTTTGAATAATTGAATGAATACATATAAGAAAGCATTTCAAAAAAAAAACTAGACACAAACATGCTGGGGATTAGGAGTAGGAATTTGTAGAAGCTTGTTAAAATAAGGAATATGGATTTGCAAGTGGTAAAAGAGGGACTATGGCTGGTCTAGATGGCCATGGGTCAAACCTTTGGAGCCTGGAACCACTTCATTTCAATCAGTGAAGTGTAAAGTGCTTCCGGGACAAATCAAAGAAAACACCAAGCAGCCCATGGATAACACCAAGCATATCCCACAAATCACCAAGTATGTAAGTCTGCATCATGTTAAAATTTAAAAATGCTAAAAATCCTCATCTGATCAACCTGAAATGATAAATGGAAATTAAGTCCAATATCCATGCCTGCTAGTAAAATTTGTAAGTAATCTCATGCATACACTTGATAACTATCATGAGATCAAGGAAATACCATTTTAGTGTTAATAGAACTATTTAGGCAGATTGATATATATATATATATAGTCAAATAAAAGTATAAGTGTTATAATTTGCTAAAAATATACCTCTGGCAGTAGAACAAAATTTAGAAAGGAAATAAGTGGCTTGTCAATAGCTTGTATGGTATTTTGTTTTCAATCTGATTTAAATCCCCTCTGATAAAAATAATAATAATAATAATAATAATAAAGAAATAATTGTATATCATCAAATATATAATTGTCTTAATTTGTTTGTACACTGATATGATTATATTGGTAAAAATCAGGGTCTTGGGAAAAATATTTGGAAACTATATAAAAATTCAAATATAAAAGAATTGGGGTTTAGTGGTGAATTCCTCTTGAATGTAAAAAAAAATCTATGTGTTTTAGAGTGAGGGTCACCACAGTTGGTATCAGAGCTATGTTTTAAATAACATAGTAAATGTTGTTGCATGTATATGGATGTTTGACTGCATTGTTTGAATTATTGGTGTTGAATGTTTTTGTTTTATGTCAAGAAATATATGTGTGTACATGTGACACATGCACAGTGTGCACAGAAATAAAAATGAACCAAGTAAAGACACCAAAAACTGATAGGGGTAAATAAACTAACATAACAATCATATTTATAGCATTATGGTAGGACCAAGGCATCACACAGGTGCAGGATCATCACGTGAGCCACCTGTGATGAGCATGGAGGATTTTGTGAGAGCTTTAAGGGATGGAATGGCACCAAGGCAAGACAATCCTCATGAGGAACTCTCCAAATTGCTTAAGACATGTACCACTTTGGGAGGATAGGATTTTGAAGGTACTGAAGGAGCTATAGGTGTTCAAATTTGGATAAAAACTATGGAGAGGGTCTTCACAGATATGCAAATCAATGACCAAAGGAAGAGACAGATAGCTTCAAGGAAATTGAAGGGGGCTGCACTGGATTGGTGGGAAGTTGTGACAGCAGGAAGACAAGAGAATACCATCACTTGGAATAATTTCAAGGACATGCTTGAGGCCAGATTTGTCCCAGCATCTGCCAAGGCCACACTGCTTGAAGACTTTATTAGATTAAGGCCAGGAAGCATGAGTGTGAATGAATAGACTCAGAAGTTTGAAGCATTATCCAAGTATGGACTGGTGTTAATAGGGAATGCAGAAGCAAAGAATGCAAGGTACATTCAAGGCTTGAACCCTAGTCTGTCAAGGGCAATGTTGCCATACAAGGACAAAACCTTCGATCAAGTAATTGATCTAACTCTCTCATTTGAGCAACATGACACTGCAAGAGAGAAATTCAGGAATATGAAGCTCAATAAGAAGAAGGGTGGTCAGAACAAAGTGCAACCTTATGACAAGAGAAATGCAAGTAAAGGAGCTAAGAAAGGGGAAGGAGCAACAGCACCTGAAAGCAAGAAATTCACTCATTGTTTTAATTGTGGAAAAGCTGGACATTATAGTAACCAATGCCCTGACCCCAAGATACCCAGAGGAGGCTGCTATAATTGTGGAAAGATGGGTCATCTCAAGAAGGATTGCCCAGAAACCAATAGGGGAACAACAAGGGTAGGAGCTTTGGCAGCAAGTAACACTGGGAATGTTGGGCAACTTGAAGGTATAATTTTTATTCATACCCAACCAATATCAGTAATATATGACACTGGTGCCTCACATTCACTAATATCTCTGGAAATTACAAAGAAATTAGCACTTGCATGTGTTTCTATTGATCAGCCCTTAATTGTACACAGTCCCATAGGGAGTCATTGTATGTTAGGGATGAAGTGTATGGGTTTGAAATTAATGGTAGGAGGTTATGAATTTAATTCAGACTTATATACCTTAAATTGTCCTGGTATTGGGATTATTTTGGGAGTAGATTGGTTAATGAGAAATAAAGCAATTTTAAATTTAGAAAACCTTACTATTTCTTTGGAAACAAATGAAGGCAAAAGAATTACCATCTTAAGTGAAATAGCGAAGAATACATGTTTTAATAAAATCTGGAGCATTAATGAAGTTCAAAAGGAATTAAAAATAGAGGAAATCCCAGTAGTCAATGAATATATAGATGTGTTTGGAGAAGTGAAGGGAATTCCTCAAAACAGACCAGTTGAATTTAAATAAAATTAATCCCAGGAACAAATCCAATCATTAAGAAGCCTTATAGAATGGGTCCAAAAGAGTTGGTAGAATTAAAACATCAACTAGAAGAATTAGAAGAGAAAGGATTCATAAGATCAAGTAGTTCCAGTTGGGGTTCCCCAGTGCTGTTTGTCAAGAAACATGATGGCACAATGAGGTTGTGTGTAGACTACAGGGATTTAAACAAGGTAACTATCAAGAATAAGTACCCACTGCCTAGAATAGATGATCTATTTGATCAATTACATGGAGCTAAAATATTTTCAAGGCTAGACTTAGCCTCTGGATTTCACCAAATGAAAGTTGCAGAGGAAAGCATTGAGTACACAGCCTTCAATACAAGGTATGGCCTATATGAATTTCTAGTAATGCCATTTGGCTTGACCAATGCTCCCTCCTATTTTGTAGACTTGATGAATAAAATTTTTAGAGACTTTTTGGATAAGTTTGTCTTGGTATTTATAGATGACATATTAATTTATTCAAAGACAGAAAATGATCATGCCATGCACCTACATTTAGTATTATCCAGGCTTAGAGAGCATGAATTAAAAGCCAAGTATTCGAAGTGTACATTTTGGCAACATGAAGTAAAATTCTTAGGACACATAGTGTCATAGCAGGGAGTCAGTGTAGATCCAAGCAAGGTCATTGCAGTTCAATCATGGAGTAGACCCAAAACAGTGACTGAGGTGAGGTCATTCTTAGGTTTGGCAAGGTACTATAGAAGGTTCATCAAGGATTTTTCAAGAATAGCCGCACCAATGACCAAACTAACCAAGAAGAACCAACCATATGTGTGGACTGAGCAGTGTGAACAAGCTTTTGAGAAATTGAAGCAAGCATTGGTGGAAGCACCTGTCCTACAAATCCCAGAAGCAAATGAAGGAATGATTGTATACACTGATGCTAGTGGGTCTGGGTTAGGTGCAGTGCTTATGCAACATGGAAAGGTGGTGGCATATGCATCAAGACAGCTTAAACCCAATGAAACCAAATATGCAACTCATGATCTAGAATTAGCTGCAATAGTGTTTGCACTAAAACTATGGAGGCATTATTTGCTTGGGGCAAAATTTGAATTATTCACAGATCATCAAGCATTGAAATATTTATTTTCTCAAAAAGATTTAAATATGAGGCAAGCAAGGTGGTTGGAGTTTCTAGCTGCATATGATTTAGATATTTTGTACACTCCTGGAAAAGCTAATAGAGTGGCAGATGCTTTGAGCAGAAATCATGTAAGATTAGCCAGTTTGATGATTGATGAGTTTAAAAACCTTGCAGTGCTTGGGGAGGCAGATATATACAGCAAGGATGCAGTGAATTTTAAAGAACATGGTGATATGGTGGAGTATGGTACACTGGGAATAATCACAGTGAAGTCTAATCTGGTGGAGAAAGTTGGTAGCATGCAAGATCAAGATCAAAGTCTAAAGGAGAAGAAAGAAATGTTATTAAATAACATTGAGTCAAAGAATTTTAAAATAGATTCCCAAGGTTATTTGAGGAAAAATGATAAGCTTTGTGTACCAAACATTGCAGAGTTGAAGGAAGAAATCATGAATGAGCATCACAAGACCAGGTACACCATACACCCTGGTGGTACTAAAATGTATCATGATTTAAAAAGAATCTACTGGTGGCCAGGAATGAAGCAAGTAGTGGCAAGATATGTGGCAAAGTGTTCCACATGTCAACAAATTAAAGCAGACCACCAAAAGCCTTCTGGCATGTTGCAACCTTTGGAGATACCTCAGTGGAAATGGGAAAGTATTTCCATGGATTTTGTGGATGGTTTGCCTAGAACTAAGAAAGGCAATAATAGTATATGGGTAATTGTTGATAGACTAACCAAATCAGCTCACTTTGTTCCTGTCAGGTCAGATAGGAATGCATCTAAGCTTGCACAATTATTTATTAAAGAGGTGGTGAGGCTACATGGTATACCCAAAACTATTGTGTGATAGAGACACTTTGTTCACCTCAAGATTTTGGGAAAGCTTCCAAGAAGCAATGGGAACACAACTTTGTTTAAGCACTGCCTACCATCCTCAAAGTGATGGGCAAACAGAGATAGTGAATAAAATATTAGAAGATTTACTTAGAGCATGTGTGCTTGATTTTGGGGGTAATTGGGAGGACCATATTCATTTGGCAGAATTCACTTACAACAATAGCTATCAATCAACCATAGGAATGGCTCCCTTTGAAGCCTTGTATGGGAGACCCTGCATGTCTCATGCCTGTTGGTTGGAAGCAGGAGAGGGTGTAATATTGGGGCCAGATCATGTTAAAGAAACCACCAACATGATTGAATTGGTTAGGCATAGAATGAAGGCAGCACAATCAAGACAAAAGTCTTATGCAGATAGAAAGAGAAAGCCAATGGAGTTTGAAGTAGGAGAGCATGTTTTTCTGAAAGTATCACCAATGAAGAAAGTGTTCAGGTTTGGAAAATCTGGTAAGTTATCACCAAGATTTGTAGGACCATATGAAATTATGCAGAGAATTGGTGCTATAGCCTACAGACTTAAGTTACCTGAGGAGTTGAGTGGTGTGCATCCTGTATTTCATGTTTCTCAATTGAGAAAATGGGTGCATGATGAAGGAGCAATTCTGGAGTCACCTACTCGAGTTCAAGTCCATAAGAATTTGGTTTATACAAATGAACCAGTGGGGATAATTGCCAAGGAAGAGAAAAAGTTGAGGAACAAGGTGATCAAACTGGTGAAAATCCAATGGAGCTTGGACACTAATGATTGTACATGGGAGGTTGAAGATAAAATGAGGGCTAAATACCCCAATTTGTTTACTGATGGAGAGGTATGTTTAAGCAGCCTATGATGATTTTTCTAAATATATTTATATATTGTTTGTTTTCATAAAAAAAAATGAGTATGGGGTTATGGAATTACAACAGGCTATAGATTAGAGCTCTTAATTGGAAAAAATTAGGTGAAATTATGGGGACATAATTCCTTTAAGGGGGAGGGTATGTAATGACCCTAAAAATGAAATGAAAAAAAAATATTTATATTAGGAAATTCTGAGATATATACAATATATATATATATTGCATTAAAACAGAAAAGAATTTAGCAATAAATAAAATTGCATGGGAGCTTCTGTTTGATAAAATGCAAGGAATTAAGGTGATTAGAAGAAAAATTGGAACTCAAAATAAATATAGCTTTATGTTCAAAGAATTATGTAAATATATATATATATATACACATTTAATATATATGGGGTATTTTCTGTTTTATATGAAGATAAAATAAAATGAAGTTTAATAAAAAGGTTTATATGTCTTATAATTATGCCAAAAATAATTAGCATAATATATGTGATTTTTATTTAAATATGGAAGGAGTTACTGATTTGACAAAGAGGCAGAAATATTTATATATATATACACACATATAAGAATCAAATAAAAATTTCCATACCATATTTATTCCAAGCAAATAATTTGGGTAAATGATTTTACATCACATAATAAGGTATGATAGTGTGCATGATTGAAGGGAAATAACAGATAGGTAGGAAAAAAAATACAAAGGAAATTTTTAGATTCCTTAAACTTGTAAAAAGAAATAATGAACTGAGGGTCACATGCTTATTGCATGAGTAGAAAATAGTCATGAAAATAGTATTGAGTGTTTAAAAATGCATGATCCCCGAAATAGCTAATTAAAGTAACCTAAATGTGTGCATTTCCAATTTATGATCACACAGGAATATGATGTGTACATAAACATCTAAGGGTATCAGGGGAATTACCCATTTTCTTAAACCCTAGAATGGATTTATAAATAACTGCACATAGCCAAATCCATCATTCTCTCGGGATCAAAACAAAAATAAAAGAATAAACTAGGAGAAACACCAGCTTGAGGCTTTGGGGAATTTGCTGTTCAAAGGATTAAGGCAGTAAAAGGAAAAACCTTAGGTGAGTATTTATCCTTTGTATGCAATGGCATTAAGTCCTATTGCAGGCAGCCTAAAAAATATTATGAGTCATTTGAATCTCTGAAATAAATTGTTATGGGTGATATGGATGTTTGTTTGTGCATTTTTGTTTGGAGTATTAATCTGTAAGTGGGTTTTTTAGAGTTAACATGATTTGAGCATTCTTGTTCTATTTTTAAACATGGACATAGATTAAACAGGGGAACATGGGGTTGAACCAGAAAATATACAAGTAGTCATATCTCTCTGAAATATGAATGAAAGAAAAACTAGATTGGTCACTTGGGAGATAGTCAATGATCTGCTTACTCCAGGTGGGAGCAAGCATATGCATGGTGCAACTGCATCCTGAGGCCTTTGTGTGTTGGAATAAATTAAGTAACCTGGGAGTTTCCTTCACAATGCATACATAGTGTTCATTTGACAAGGAGTTAAAGACCATAAAACAAATGGGGACCGGGGTTTAAAAATCTGGGTTATAAATATTCAGATATGGTGTTAGATTTAATCAAAATAAACATTGTTCATTGATTAATTGCTGGGTGAAATTTGGAGTATGAAACCTGAGTTTACTTATCTAAGATTTGGTGTGGATGAATTAAGAATTGTACATATGATTATTTCAACTGTTTGCTGTGTATTGTTTAATTTGTTGAATGTGACTTTGTATCTCTTTGAATGAACCAAAACATGCTAAGTATAAAACCTGTTAAACTAAGAAGGCACTGCAAGATTACTAAAATTATGTGTAAGTATACAAAAATTGATAAATGCTCATACCAGTGTAAACTGACCCTTTTGGTTGCCCTTGCAATCATCTGGGTGTCTCAAAAATTCTTTGGGGCAGCTAAATGATTTGCTTGCAGGAAATTGAAGTTGGCTTATGAGTAAAGAAGGCATTGGCTGCTAGTATAAATAAGAGAGACTTGTTTTAAAATTTGCAGTTGCATTGTAATGAAATTACTAGACAAATTCTATTTTCTGTAATTGAAGTTACTTGTAGGAAACTTTCTAAGTATTTTGGGGTTGAAAATATGTACTTAAGCAAAACCTGTTGTGAGTGATCATTGATGATGTCTGGTTAACTACTAATTTATTTTATGAATGATTGATTTGGAGAAAATAAGGAGATAGACATATCATATACATATGATATGTGCATAAATATTTGATCTCTGATTTTTATTGCCTATATTTTGCCTTATGGAAATTAAACAGTTAAGGGGATTGATTTTTGAAATGAACTCTCAAGATTTTAGTAGAATATTCAAGTGAAATGAATTTGTGCATGGCAGGTAAATGATACTGGCATGTGCATGAATTCTGGAAGTTTGTATGTATTTGAATATTTGAATTTCAAATAGCACTATGAGAGCAGTAGACTTGGAAGATACTGAATTTTGAATAATTGAATGAATACATATAAGAAAGCATTTCAAAAAAAAAAAACTAGACACAAACATGCTGGGGATTAGGAGTAGGAATTTGTAGAAGCTTGTTAAAATAAGGGATATGGATTTGCAAGTGGTAAAAGATGGACTATGGCTGGTCTAGATGGCCATGGGTCAAACCTTTGGAGCCTGGAACCACTTCATTTCAATCAGTGAAGTGTAAAGTGCTTCCGGGACAAATCAAAGAAAACACCAAGCAGCCCATGGATAACACCAAGCATATCCCACAAATCACCAAGTATGTAAGTCTGCATCATGTTAAAATTTAAAAATGCTAAAAATCCTCATCTGATCAACCTGAAATGATAAATGGAAATTAAGTCCAATATCCATGCCTGCTAGTAAAATTTGTAAGTAATCTCATGCATACACTTGATAACTATCATGAGATCAAGGAAATACCATTTTAGTGTTAATAGAACTATTTAGGCAGATTGATATATATATATATAGTCAAATAAAAGTATAAGTGTTATAATTTGCTAAAAATATACCTCTGGCAGTAGAACAAAATTTAGAAAGGAAATAAGTGGCTTGTCAATAGCTTGTATGGTATTTTGTTTTCAATCTGATTTAAATCCCCTCTGATAAAAATAATAATAATAATAATAATAATAAAGAAACAATTTTATATCATCAAATATATAATTGTCTTAATTTGTTTGTACACTGATATGATTATATTGGTAAAAATCAGGGTCTTGGGAAAAATATTTGGAAACTATATAAAAATTCAAATATAAAAGAATTGGGGTTTAGTGGTGAATTCCTCTTGAATGTAAAAAAAAAATCTATGTGTTTTAGAGTGAGGGTCACCACATAAGGTGAATAATTTTTACATCTCAAATTTTTATTATTTTGGTTTTAAGATGAACTCCAAATATTTTGCATTGATTTGCCATGTTTTTGAATGACGGAATGATTATATATACTTGTTGATGAATTATGGTTGTTCAAATTGAATTTATGATAGTTTTAAGATGAAGATCCTATTAAATGACATCCAAATGCCTTGTGGATTTTTATATACACCAGAAATATTATTTTAGAGATGGGTTTCAATTTTCAGAATTTTCTTGAATATTTGTGGAATTTATATAAATTTTCTAGTAAAGAAAATTTTAGTTTGGGTTAATAATTATTTACGGTTAAATAATAAAAGATTTGGATCTAAAAAATTTATATGGTGGAAAACATATTAAAAGAGATATTTGGAATTTTTGTAGAATTTTCCTAAGTGTTTTAGTGGGTATATAAAATTATTTATGGTATGGGACTTAAATGTTTTATATATTTATAAAGGGAGAATGGGCTTTTTGCAAATAATTCAAAATGATTAGTTCTGAAAATTGCAGTACCTTTTATTGGTAAAGAAAAAGGCAACAATTCAAAATTTGAAATGTAAAGTAGGTTAGGGGAAAAGAACTATCCGCTACATGTTTTTCACTGTTTCGATGCTTTCGGCACCAGGTTCCGCCTCCTTAGCTTCGCCTCCGACAAAGTCGAAACCAATGCACATGGTAACAAGGAACTGGTACGTAGTGAATTGGATGTAGGCGGAAGGTATGGAGTCGAAACCAGGGGTTTCGAAGGGGTTGAAGTATCACTTTGCTTTTAAATTAAAAATGTGACTGCTTGCTTTCGACTAAATGGCCATCGACTGAGTAACTTCCAACTTAGTTATCTTTCGACTAGATCAAATGGATTTAGAGGAAATGGTTTCGATTAGGTGAGTCTATATTTTTATTTAACTACTTACGACTAAGTCGACACCTTTTTCTGCCACATTTTTACCTTTCCACTCAGATGGTTTCAAAGGGGTACTATGTTTTCAAAAATTTGCCCACTTCTTCAATGCTTTCAAAGGCATGGTTTCGACACCATCACTTCTTTTCTTAGGAAATGGTTTCGAAGCAGATGCTTTCGACTTTAATGGGCTTCTGATCCTTTTGCTCTACTTGAAGGCATAATCGAAATGGTTTCGACCGAAACAGTTTTCAAAGGTTTCGAAGGGGTAAATTTTTGAATGGTTTTGAAAGGCATCCATATGTTTTAAATTGAACCCAAAAACTTTCAAGAAAATTTGTATTTTAATGCTTTTGAAAGGGTTTTAATGGATGGTTTCGAAGGGGTGGTTCCCTAAGGTTTCGAAAGGGTTGAAAGAAAGGGTTTATCCAATGTTTTCGAAAGGCAATATTTAAAGGTTTTAAAGGAGGATGTCTAATGTTTTGAAGCTTTCGGAGAAAAGAAAGGAAAGGTTTTTCCAATGTTTTCGAAAGGCATGGTTTAATGGTTTAAAGCTTTCGAAGGAAAGGCTTTTAATGGTTTCGAAAGTTTACTTTCAATGGTTTCGAAGAGGTTTCCTTCAGGGGTTTCGAAAGGGTTGTTTAAAGGTTTTAAACAAAGGTTTCGAATGTATTAAATAGGCAATATAGCCTAAGTATTTTCAAGTTAAAAGGGGTTTTAACTTGTTTTGGAAGGATAGCTATTCCTCATTAAAATTCATCAACATTATTTTGAGTAAAGTATATATCATGGCAAAATAGCTTAAAATAAAGCTAAGAATATATTTTCCTTGTGTAAGTATGATTTGAAAGGTTAAATTATTTTGAAAAGGTTTTCAAGAAAATGATTCGAACATATAGTCCATTTTGATTCGGACAGTTAGTCCAGTTTGCGGACAGTTAGTCCAGTTGCGGGCAGTCAGCCCAATTTTCGGACAGATAGTCCATTTACTACTTGTGGACAGATAGTTCATCAAGTTATCTATTTTAGCATAACAGACATTGTTGTTACTATTATCGTTATTATATCAGTTTGATTAACCAGTTTTGTTATAGGAAAGGATTTGCAAAATATATGTTTTAAAGAGAATATTAGTGAGGGGAAACCTGTTCCACTAAGCGGTGTGGTCTCACTTAATAGCAGTAAACCGAGATGTAACAGAATTATTCAAACCGGTGAGTAGGTCGCTAAGCTCACTAAGGATTGGCCATTATAGGAACCAATTCAAGGAGCCCACTAAGGATGGAAACGGCAAGGTGTATGCATTGGAGCCTGCTGCTTCTAAGTCAACAACCCAGGAGAAAGGAAAGGTAGTTTTGGGAGGTACGCATTAGATTCATGGTATGTCTGTTAGCGTTCTATTTGATACCAGTGCATCGCATTCTTTTATATCTAGATGTTTGATAGATAAGCTTAACCTTGTACCCTCATATTTAGTTATTTCCTTATGGGTTGCGAATCCAATAAGGGGGTATGCAACTCTAGGGTTGAGATGTGACCAGTTAGAGTTTGACTTGTTAGGTCATACCTTTATTTGCAGTTTGCATGTGTTCGATTTTGTGGGGTTTGGGATTATCCTTGGGATGGATTGGTTAAGTAAGTATGATGCTAGGATATTTTGACAGGTTAGGAAAATATCGCTTAGACACCTTGATTGTAGTGATCAGATTGTTTATACTGTAAATGGTTCTAGCGGTGAGGTGAATGCCTTGTTGGGTGTTATGGAGTTGGAAGGTGAGTTGAATTGAGTTTTTGTGGTTAGAGAATTCGCGGATGTTTTTGAGCCTATAGTAGGATTGCCACCGAAACGAGCCATTGAGTTTCAGATAGATTTGATTCCGGGAGCAGAACCGGTGAGTAGGTCGCTAAGTAGGATGACTCCTACAGAGATGAGGGAGTTGAAGTTGCAGTTAGTGGATTTATAAGTCAAGAGTTTTATGAGGCCGAGTAGTTCGCCTTTAGGAGCAGCCGTAGTATTTGCTAAGAAGCCGGATGGATCGTTAAGGCTATGTATCGATTATCGTAAGTTGAATGAGAGGAAGATAAAGAATCGATATCCATTACCGAGGATTGACGATTTGTTCGACCAGTTGAGTGGTGCCAAGGTATTCTCGAAGTTGGATTTGGCGACAGGTTTCCATCAACTCGGAGTAGCAGAGCATAATATACCTTTGACGACGTTTAGGACCAGGTAAGGGTCATATGAATGGTTAGTTATGTTGTTCGGACTGACTAATGCGCCAGCATTCTTTGTGGATTTGATGAGCCGGGTTTTCCGAGAGCACTTGGATAGATTCGTATTGGTTTTTATAGATGATATTTTGATATACTCTAAGGATGAAAGAGAGCATGAAGTTCATCTTAGAATAGTGCTTGAGACGCTGAGGCAGCATCAGCTAAAGGCGAAGTTTTCAAAGTGTCATTTCCGGAAGAAGGAAGTGAAGTTTCCGGGTCATGTAGTCTCAGAGAAAGGGTGTAGATCCGACTAAGATTGAAGCGGTGAATAGTTGGAAGAGACCCGAGATAGTGATGGAGATAAAGAGTTTCCTTAGGTTGGCTAGTTATTATCGGAGGTTCATTAAGGGTTTTTCGCGGATAGTAGCACCGATGACCAAGTTAACAAGAAAGGATGTGAAGTTTGTATGGACCGATAAGTGTGAGGAAGCATTCCAGAGTTTAAAACACTTATTGACCCATGCACCTATGTTGGTTGTTCTGTAAGGGAACCAAGATTTGGTGGTTTACACTGATGCATGTGGAACGGGATTAGGAGCAGTGCTGATGCGGAGAGGTAAAGTGATTGCCTATGCTTCTAGACATCTTAAACCGCATAAGGTCAGAATCCGACACATGATTTGGAATTGGATGCAGTGATTTTTGCGTTGAAGGTATAGAGACATTACCTTTTGGGAGAGTGGTTTGAGTTATATACAGATCATAAGTCACTGAAGTATTTGTTCTCTCAGAAGGAGTTAAACATGAGACAGCAGAGGTGGTGAGAGTTTATCGATGCTTATGATTTTAGGATTGAGTACATACTGGAGAAAGGCAACAAGGTTGCAGATGCACTTAGCAGGAAACACCAGAATGCGGTATTGGCGGTGATCGATGAGTGAGAAGATTTGGAAGCATTAACAGTTTGTAGAGTGCAGTGGAGATCTGAGATCTGAGGTTAGGGAAGCTGTAGAAAAGATTGAGGTCATTCGGGCTAGAATGAAGGAGGCTCGGTCCAGGCAGAAGAGTTATGCAGATAAGAGACAGAAAGAATTAGAGTTCACAGTTGGATTGGGTTTTCGTCAAGGTGTCACCGATGAAGGGTGTGATCCGATTTGAAAAATCAAGAAAGTTGGCACCGAGATTCGTTGGACCTTTTCCTATTGTTGAGAGGATCGGGAAACTTGCATATAGAGTTGAGTTACCGAGTAGTTTGGTGGAAGTCCACAATGTTTTTCATGTTTCTCATCTTAGAAAGTGTGTTAGAGACCCGATGACTACTATTGCACCGACTTTGCTAGATGACTTAGTAGTAGAACTAGATTTGACTATAGTGAGGAAGCCTATTCGTATTGTTGCGAGAGATGAGAAGAGGCATAGAACCAAGGCGGTCAGATTGGTCAAAGTCCAGTGGAGCGACGATGATAGGAACTGTACTTGGGAGACTGAGAGTAGGATTAGAGATACTTATCCTGACTTATTTGATGGTATGTTCTACCTTCTTGTTTGATTTGTTGTGTACCTTATCGTAATTTCGAGGGCGAAATTCTTTAAGAAGAGAGTCTGTAACACCCCAGATTTTTGGTAACATTATTTAGAATATTTAATTAGCTAAATTAAATAAAATAATGTTTTGATTAGGGGATTGATATTTGATTTTATTTAAGGGGTAGTCGTTCCATTTAACAATGAATTAAGAAAAGAATGAAAATGAAATAGAGGAGGGGTAAAATAGGAAAGAGGCTATTCTTATATCCCTTATACTTGGCTGTGCCCCCATACACGTTCATTTCATTTTATCAAAAAAAATTAAACTAAGGCCGGCCACCATTAACAAGAGAAAGAGGAAGAAGATAGAGAAAATCTAGGAAGAAGATTAAGAAAATCAAATCCATTCACATTGAATTATGGTTGTTCAAATTGAATTTATGATAGTTTTAAGGTGAAAACCCTATTAAATGACTTCCAAACACCTTGTGAATTTTTATATAGACAAAAGAAATAATATTTTAGAGATGGGTTTCAATTTTTAGAATTTTCTTAATATTTGTGGAATTTATATGAATTTTATAATAAAGAAAATGTTAATTAGGGTTAATAATTATTTACGGTTAAATAATAAAAGATTTGGGTCTGAAATTTTTATATGTTGGAAAACATATTAAAAGAGATTTTCTGGAATTTTTGTAGAATTTTCTTAAGTGTTTAATGGGTATATAAAATTATTTAAGGTATGGGACTTAAATGTTTTATATATTTATAAAAGGAGAATGGGCTTTTTGCAAATAATTCAAGAAGATTAGTTCTGAAAATTGCAGTACTTTTTATTGGTAAAGAAAGAGGCAACCAATCAAAATTTGACACGTAAAGCAAGTTAGGTGAAAAGAGCTATTCACTACTTGTTTTTTACTATTTCGATGATTTCGGCACCAGGTTCCGCCTCCTTAGCTTTGCCTCCTCAGTCCAAACCAATGCACATGGTATCAAGGAACTGGTATGTAGTGAATTGGATGTAGGCGAAAGGTATGGAGTCGAAACCAGGGGTTCCGAAGGGGTTGAGCCATCACTTTGCTTTTAAATTAAAAATGCGTCCGCTTGCTTTCGACTAAATGGCTTTCGACTAAGTAGCTTCCGACTTAGTTAGCTTTCGACTAGATTAAATGGATTTAAAGGAAATGGTTTCGATTGGGTTGCACCTATGTTTTTAATTAACTGCTTTCGACTAAGTCGAAACTTTTTGCTTCCGCCTTTTTACCTTTCGACTCAGATGGTTTCGAAGGGGTACTTTGTTTTCTAAAATTTTGCCACTTCTCCAATTCTTTCGAAGGGATGGTTTCGACACCATCACTTCTTTACTTAGGAAATGGTTTTGAAGCAGATGCTTTCGACTTTAATGGGTTTCTAATCCTTTTGCTCTACTTGAAGGCATAATCCAAATGGTTTCGACCGAAATGGTTTTCAAAGGTTTTGAAGAGGTAAATTTTTGAATGGTTTCAAAAGGCTTCCACATGTTTTAAATTGAACCCAAAATCTTTCAAAAGGTTTAGTATTTTAATGCTTTCGAAAGGGTTTTAATGGATGGTTTTGAAGGGGTGGTTCCCTAGGGTTTCAAAAGGGTTGAAAGGAAGGATTTTTCCAATGTTTTCGAAAGACAATATTTGAAGGTTTTAAAGGAGGATGTCTAATGTTTTGAAGCTTTCGAAGAAAAGAAAGGAAAGGTTTTTCCAATGTTTTCAACTGGCATGGTTTAATGGTTTAAAGCTTTCCAAAGAAACGCTTTTAATGGTTTTGAAAGGGTTACTTTCAATGTTTTCGAAGGGGTTACCTTCAGGGGTTTTGAAAGGGTTGTCTAAAGGTTTTAAACAAAGGTTTTGAATGTATTAAATTGGCAATATAGCATAAGTATTTTCATGTTAAAAGGGGTTTTAACTTATTTTGGAAGGATAGCTAATCCTCATTAAAATTCATCAACATTATTTTGAGTAAAGTATATATATCATGGAAAAATAGCTTACAGTAAAGCTACGAATATATTTTCCATTTATAAGTATGATTTAAAAGGTTAAATCATTTTGAAAAGGTTTTCAAGGAAAAAGATGAAGGGTAGTTAACCCTAAGTAAATGATTCTGACAAATAGTCCATTTTGATTCGGACAATTAGTCCAGTTTGTGGACAGTTAGTCCAGTTGGTGGCAGTCAGCCCAGTTTTCGGACAGATAGTCCATTTATTACTTGTGGACAGATAGTTTATCAAGTTATCTGTTTTAGCATAATGGACATTGCTATTACTATTATCGTTATTATATCAGTTTGATTAACCAGTTTGGTTGCAGGAAAGGATTTACAAAATATATTTTTTAAAGAGAATATTAGTGAGGGGAAACCCATTATGCTAAGCGCTATGGTCTCACTTAATATCAGTAAACCGAGATGTAATAGAATTATTCATACGAGGCTTTATGTCTGACTCGAAGTTTTTGTTTCCCTTTAAACTCTTGGATGCTCAAAAATTGATTTGAATAGGCTGAGGGTTAAGGTTTTCAGGTTTTAGAAAATTTGGCAAATAAAGCTTCCGGAGACGAGCAGGTGGCTGACGGATAGCTAGATAGGAGTTATAGTTTTATCTTGTTTTAATTCCGCTATGTATATTAAGTCAGATATGACTATATTGACTCTGATCAACCAAAAGGGCATCGTCATATGTCGCTCTTGGAGTATTTTTGTAATGATTATAGTTAATCTTTACCCCAGGAACGATATGGGATTATGTAACTTGGATAAGAATTGGTTTTGAAATGTAATCAGTAAAATGTTGTTTTTTGGAAATCTGTGATTTTGTTCATATTCAAGTGCTTCTGATATTATGGATACCATTATCATTACCATATTTTGTCACCAGAAATTAATACCATGGATGACTGCAGCATTTGTACCGCTTAGCTTTTGGCCTCTAGATACGGGATGCTACTATTCTCAAGGTCAAGATGAGATTAGAACAAAGACCACATGTTAGGAGTTGTATTTGATACAACTAATAAAGTGTTACCAATCACCACCGGGCTATGATTTGCTGAGGTTACTCAAGGTTAGAATCCCATGGCAAGCGAGTCCTGATGCTAGTTAGAAAAATCGAAAGATTTCTTTGCTTTTCTTACGGTTTTGAAAAACATAAAAATCTAGTAAGAGCCTTATTAGAAAAATGAAATGGTAACATTTAACCTTTCTAATATTGTAAGAACATATGCTATATAAATTTAAAATAATCTATATCAATAAATTTGCACAACTAATAAAATTGATAAAATGTTTATCTGTTAAGATATACAAATGAATTAAATAAAGATTGACAAAGAAATATAAAATATTCTAACCTCAAATCCTTTGGCATGTTGCCGCTTCAAGACCCATGCAAGAGCCTAACTTTAAACTACTAACCACATTTGTAACTTGTTCCCTTAAGTGTTTAATTACCCAAGACTGTGTATTATCTTTTACGAGTGTTGAGCTCTAATAGCAATACAAGAATTTGGATATTTGATTCATATGCAATCACATATAAGTGTTATACGGCGAATGGTCGTAGTTCGTAATGTATAAAACTTCAATGAAATTAGTTCATTGGAAGTAAGCAAATAAACATAATGCAAAGTCATGTATTCATTATTATTGATTACAATAAGGATATCCGTTGAATGATTCGACCACTTTGGAAAGAAAATTAATGTATCAGAGTGGATGTAACTTGGCACGGTTAGGATGAAGAGAGTGAATGGTTACCTCTGCTCCATAAAGGGACATTAGAAATGGGAATTGTATAAAACACTAAAAGATACTTAATATGGAATGAGAAATGTGATTTCCACTCCAATTAAGTTATAATAGAGAGCCGAGCTGATCTTTCCTTTTTTTGATAAGGGGTTGGATCTCCCATTATCTCACTTTTCCTTTTTGAGCCGAGACGATCCAAGCATCCTAAGTTGCCGCCAATCCAACACCTGCCATCACCAGAGAGCCGCTGACGTTGATCTTCACTTCTAGCACCACTTGCCGCTGCCTCCTAAAACTACCGCCGCCATTCTACTATCGTGCCTTTCTCTGTTTCCAGTCGTCACCGATCTGATCCATCAATACTCTAATTTGGGTTGCTTTGCATCAGAGATCAGCCCACTTTTCTCTATTTTGAAGGTTGGTGATGCAGATTTTTGTGTGTTATCAACGATTGGCGATGAAGTTGTGTTGGCGATGGATACAGTGGAAGGTTCGAGCTGATTGTGTATTGAAAGAAGATAGCAAATCGAGTGTTAAGTTCTTCATGGAACGAAGCTAGGGTTTTGCCCCGGTGCTCGACATGTTTTGCTATCTTCATCCACATGGTCATAACTAACTTGCATCGAGTTACACAGTCGATCCCGGCACAACGTTTTGCGAATTGATTTTGGTTTTCCTAGGAGGTGATAATAGCTTAGAGTAGCATCTTGTATGCATCTCAGGCTATTATCATTTTCCAAAGAATTAAATTCGGCTTATGCTGAGAAATCTCTTCCCAATTCGGACCCACTGATCTATAGTTGCTTGCTTTGGATTGGTCCTGTCATGGCACAGTCAGTGTACCTAAAATAGGAAGAGCTTTCCGCGTCGCTTTGGACAATGGATCCGTTATCGATCATTAGTCGATAACGGGTAAGTATAGAAGAAAATACATTAACAAGTGATACAGATCGCTCTTTCTGGTGTGAGTGAGCTATCTACACTGAATGGTTCATTCACAGCATTCAGGACGTTGGACCCATTCTCACTTCGATTACACATCGCACACACCCACGGTTAATACTTGGAATCCGATCGGTGGTTGGCGCACCTGACTGTTTTGAGCATAAGCTTTCTTATATAGAATGATGCACAAATCTTCTCTGTGCAAGTCAGTTGCGGAAAGCTCACCTATTTCTGAGGCGGAGTCTTCGTCGATCCCAACGGGGTTTGCTACTCCCATAACTTCGGGTCAATATGGTCATCTGATTCTAGTTAGCCCTATCGTCGATCGCACTTCCCCTACTCGATCCTCCAGAGAAAGATTCTTCTATCCTTACACACAGGATGTTGCGAAGCATCTTCTCGCAATATGGTATCCTAGAGGATGAAGTGCTTCTACCGTCGAGAGGAGAATTTGCTCATAGGCCACCCTTGGGATACGTGGCTTGTCATCGTTATATGTGTATGTACGGTGTAGTTTCCCCGTTCAATCATTTCTTAATGACAACACTTCAAAATATAGGGTTGACCTCGTTCCAAATTCTTCCAAACAAGTATGCCATGCTAACGTGCTTATACGTTCTTTTTATGTGGGCTCTTAATCGTGCCTCGAGCTTTGCCGAGTTGCAGTATCTCTTATTATTCAAAAAGGGAGAGGCTAACCCATCGCTTGTTTATATTGAGACGCAACATAGTTGGAAACTCATACTTGATCTTCCCAACAAGGTTCCCTCATTCAAGAATCGGTTCTTCTTCCCTAAATGTCCATAGGGATTCACTCGCCTATGGACCACGAGGGGTAAGTTTCTTTCACCGTGCTTGGAACTTCATCTAATTGCTACAAGTCTTCTGATTGATCATATATTCCTTACAGTTCTTCCAAAGATTAACAAGGATCCGACACTTGGCACTGTTCTTAATGACCTGAAAGCGGTCAAAGCTCCGGAACACATAATCAGGCTCTTGCTCTCAGACGAAAATCTCCGCCGATGTGGGCTCTTACACCCTGGGAGGTATGTTGGATTTGTTAGCGCTCCCTCCCGCTCCAGATCCCAGACCCGCTCTGTTTCCTCTTCCCATGATTCTGGTGAAGATGATGATGAGCAAGAAGAAAATGACCCATCTGACGGGTCAAAGAAGACTCCAGAAGAGATCAACGTTCAAGTTAGGGTCAGTAGTCCGCTTAAAATGCAATCGATCCTGGAGGAGAAAGAAGAAGAGTTTATTCAACTGGCAAGCAAGGCTCCATTGATTGAAGGGAAAGAGGAAGGAGAGATCAGCAAGGGGCACCCTCTTAATGCAGAAGAAATAGATTGGGATACTGACACCAAAAAGTGTGTTGTCCATTTAGGCGTTGAGGCCTCGGAGTTGAGCCTCGAACATACTCCTTCTCCTCCTTTGAAAGAATATACCGAAGAAGCTCCTCACAAGAACAAACCCATTCCCAACACTTTGCTGGAAGGTGCCTATATTGACTTGGGAGATACGAGCAACATTTTTGTAAATATGAGTGATTTGAAGGAAGACTTCGCCTCGGAAGGGTTGCCTTCCCTGCGTACTCAAATCATCCCTACAGGAATTGATGCCCTAGCACTAGTCAGTGACCGATCTGGTTTGGGTATTCTGCTAGGGTTGTTCAATTATAGCACACACTTCACTAGGATCGTACACTTTATATTATCGTTATTTTCTAGGTTGTTTTAACCCATCAAACGCCTCTTTCCTAAAGTCGTTTACATCATTTATTGCAGGAATCGTTTATCGTAGCTTTTACAGTGATCTTGATCGAGTGCTGGAGTGTCAATGTTCACAGAGACATTATTATAGGTATCATACTTCATGGGAGACTGATGAAGAAAGGAAGAAGAGGAAGGATAGGGAGGCAGAAGAGCATCGTCGTGCTAAGAAAGATCAAGATCACGATAGAGGAAGTTGTTATGAGAGAGGAAGAGCCCGATTGAGCGGGAAGATTTATCAAAGAAGTTGAAAAAAGAACAAGGGCAAGAACCCGCTTCACAGCTTCCTACTTCTGCTGGAATAACCGTTTCTACTTCCGGGGTCATGGCCTCCTCCACTCATGTTGTTATGACCGCCTCTCTCCCAATTTTTAGGCATGCTCCTTACATTCTCCTTGCCAGTCCCCCGCACCTGCAGGCTGCATTCACCAACTTGTTGTTAAGGGGGCTATTTTCGATAAGCCTAATTTGAAATCGGTCCGTGCAGAGTTTTATTCACCTCATCTCCACGCGATTCAGAGTGGTTTGGAGCAAGCCGAGGGGTGGGAAAAACTATGCATGCAGGTTTCCACTGTTAACCGAAACAATTACGCTGATGAGGCATGCAAAAAACTCTACACGGACCGGGCTGCACTTATATTTAGAGACAAAATAAAGAAGTGCCACACTGATGAGGCGGCTATAAAAGAAAAACTGACGATAAGTGAGATAATGGTTGAGACGAAGAAGAAAACCATTGCCGAACAGGTCGAAGGAATTGCTTCTCTTCGTGAGCAAATTTTGACTTTGGATGCCGAGAAAAGTCAGCTGGCGCTAGAGAAGGCTGGCATGGAAGCCAGCTTCTCAGAGCTTCAAAACACCTTCACACAGAAGTTGGAAGGCTTGGATGCTACTATTTTGGGCTTCTATGTTAATTCCATCCTGCACCAAGGGAGCCTCAGTTACTTGGGTCCGCTGTTCCCTCACACGCTTACTGTAGTCTAGGAAGAGGTTCTATCTCGATTTGAAGATTTGGGTGGTTGCTTTGCCGAAGAAGAATTGATTCAGGCATATGTGAATGAAGAATCCCATTGAGCTTTAGTGAAAGGCCAGAATATCTTGAGACTGGAGAGAGGGAACGAGAAGCCACTGCTGCCATGACCACTGCTAAAGCTATTACTGAGCATTTTCCTTCAGGCTCGGGTGCGTAGTATTCGCATTTTCATACTAGTGAGAGGATTATTCCCAATTCTCCCATAATTGTGCAGCCGGAAAAGGAGGGTGACAACAAAGGCTTCAAAGTTGTGATGCACGAACAGACCCGCACAGCAGTTAATTTTCTTATCTCTCCTGTGCTTGAAAACTTTCGATACACGTTTGAAGAAATTGCCGAGATAACCGCCCTTTATTCTAACATTGTAGATCAACCTTCTCTTCCTACTAAGTTTCCTCCTCATCACGATGCTGGAACTTCTGCCATTCTAACCACATCAACCATCGTCTATGCATCCGGCTCGCAACCCAGTTCGCGATCCGAGCAAATTGTAACACTACAGGGTTTGGATGTCCCCTCTGTATCTCAAGAAGAAGGCTTGGCGGCTACTGATACACAAGAGCGGGCGGGTCAGGTTATTCAACCAGACAAAGCAAAGGCCGAGCAGCTGACGACCGAGCAACAGATGATAGTGGTGAAGAAGGAGAAGATTGAAGAACAAAATTGGTCATCAAAGAGGCCTCACAGACCTCGAAAGCATAAAGGCAAAGGACGGTCCGCCAATGGCCATGTTTCGGAGAGCGAGATTGCCCCAGGAGGGGACAAACCTAAGAAGTTGCCGATCAGAGGCGGGAAAGGCGACCGGGAAAGCGGTGAGAAGAAGCCTTGATTTGTCTTTTGCTCCTTTTGTTTTTTGATTACTTTTTGTATAAGTGTAGAGTCTGCACTTAACATTTCATTTTGTTTTTTCCATAATGGTGTTTGTATTTTCCCATTCTTGGCTGATATTGTGCGGGCATGGCCCCCACTGTTTGTTGTTGTACATCAAAAACATTATAAGTAATAAAACTGTTGAAATTTTAATTGTAGCGTTATTTTGTCTACTTATCTATGTTTCGTGCACATATGCCAGTTTTATTCATCACTGTTTTATTTAGACCTATAATTACTTTCAAAATTCTTTGTTTGGAGTAACAGAACTGTGAAGTATTTGCTACATTGGTTGAGTGTCGTTGTGTGCCCCCTAGTTCACGGTACTGTTTGCTTCGAACATTTAATAAATGACCGGTTGATCTGTGCGATTCCTCGGATGTTTGTAACCAAATCTATTTTGTGGTTTCTATCTTCGGGAACCTGTTATTCGAGCGGATCAATTCCAGAGATTTTGTTAGTCAACGATTGGAATTCTTTGATTCGTAGTTGTGCGACATTGTTGGATTCATGTCCATTACTTCTGATAGTGGGAGTGGATTCTTATTAGTCCTGCAATAGACGAGTTTATCAGCATTGCCGGGACAATACCGGTACTTAAGAGTGTGCACAGCTTATGAAATGCACGACTTTTGAGAGTGTGCGCGGCTTATGAAATGCGCGGCTTTTGGGAGTGTGTGCGGCTTATAGGATGTGTGGCTTTTGGGATCGATATGACCTGTCGATCCAGAATGGTTTGGAGTTTCTCGATGTTACCAATCTTTGGGTAACGTGAGGAGTTCATGTTTCAAGAGTGTGGTTCCACGGCTCAAGAAGTAACATGCGGCTTATGGGGGTGTGCGCCTTTGATTGGGACCTTCCCGGTGTTGCCGGAGCAACACTGGTTCTTAGAAGGCAGGGATCGAGTTCCGTCGATTTAACAGCTTGAGTCGATTCGCTTCCTTCGACTCGACAGGTGGATGGGGCGTACTTGAGTGTGGTTCCACTATTTCAAGCAGCGATTGGATAGATTTGAGTCGATTTGACCCCGTCGATCCAGCAGGTTACTTTTGTGAACATAGTTTTATTGGTTCAGAAAGTAAAGCAATTTTATTAATAAAAGTTCGGCAAGTTCTGCTTATTTACAACGCCTCCGGTATTTTGGGATGGCTTATTTGTTGGAAATAGGAAGTACATAAAATAGTCTTAGACAAAGTAACGACGCAATGATTTGCTTGAATGTTCCATCCCTAGCTTCTGACCATCACATAGGGCCCTTCCCAGTTTGGTCTGAATGTTCCTGGTACAGGGTAGACCCGTTTGAGGACAAGGTCTCCCACTTCGAAATTGCGGTTATAGACTTTGGAATTGAAATATTGCGCGACCCTTTTTTGGTGAGCAGCGGTCCTTAACTCGGCTTCTTCCCTCTTCTCGTCGATTGAATCAAGCGACTCGAATAGGAGTTGCTCGTTTTTCCTTCGATAAGAGGGGACTTCTAGCTCGACTGGGATCACTTCTTCTGAACCATATGCCAGTGTGAACGGGGAGTGCTTGGTTGTAGATTTATGCATTGTCCTGTAAGCCCATAGTGCGAGTGGAAGTTCATCAACCCAATTTCCTTTAGCTTTAATTAGCTGCTTTTGATGGCGGACTTGATGATCTTGTTCACTGCTTCCACTTGCCCGTTTGCTTGTGGATGTGAAACAATGAAAAAGTTTTTCTCGATTCGAAAGTGTTTAAAAAAGTTTTTAAACTCGATGCTTTCGAACTGAGTTCCGTTGTCAGTGATGATCTTTTATGGCACTCTAAATCTGCAAATAATGTTTTTAGTGACAAAATTAATAACTTTCTTTTTATGTAATAGTGGCCAGCGGTTCCGCTTCGACCCATTTGGTGAAATAGTCAACAACAACTATAGCATATTTGGCTCCTCCTTTGGCCATTGGTAATACGCCAATCAAATAAATTCCCCAAATTGTGAATGGCCACAGGTTGACCATCTGTGTCAGCTCTTCGAAGGATTTATTTTGATCTTGTCGAATCTTTGGCACTGGGCGCACTGTTTGGCATAATCTGTTGCGTCACGGTTTACTGTTAGCCAAAAATACCCATATTTGAAGACTTTCTTTGCATGGGTTTGCCCCTCGATGTGATCTCCGCAGTTACCTTCATGAACTTCCTTGAGGATTCTTCGGGCTTTATCGTTGGTTACAGACCTGAGCAAGGGGGTATAGAATCCCCTTCGGTAGAGCATCCCATCCCTTACTACAAACCGCGGCACCTTCCGAAGGAGCTTTTTACATTGATTCTTATCTGCAAGGAGTGTTCCTTTGAGCAGCTAGTCCTTCATTGGAGTCATCCATGATTCCGACTCTTTGGTTGCCTCGAAAATCCAATCTATATCCATCTCGCTTATGCTTGGAGCAGTCAGGGTTTCGACTGGGACTAGCCCTAAGGACTGAACTTCTCCAGAACTGGTCAGTCTAGCTAGATAATCTGCCTTCGTGTTTTGTTCTCTTCGGATATGAGTATGGTGTAATATTCGATGTCTTTAAACAATTCCTGCACTTTAGATAGATACGGGGCGAGGTTCTCTCCTCGAGCTTGGTATTCGCCTTTCACCTGGCAGACGACTAGTTGAGAGTCGCTATAGATGTGTACGGACTTTATCCCGAGTTCCTTCATAACTTTGAACCTAGTTATCAATTCTTCGTACTCCACTTTGTTATTTATTGTAGGGAATTCCATGCGTAAGGCATACCAAACGGATCACCTTTCGAGAGTTTCAAGAACTACTCCAGCCCCCAGCAGAAGTTGTTAGATGCACCATCGACGAACAATTTCCAATGTATTTCCACTTCTAGAGTAATTTCTTCTTCATTATCTCGTATAGTAAACTCGGCAATGAAATCTGCCAGCGTCTGCCCATTAATCGCCCTTCGAGGATGGTAAGTGATTTCATATTTACTCAATTCGATGTTCCATTTGATAAACCGTCTAAAGGTCTCGGGGTAGTACAACACTTGCTTACTATGTATAGCTATACATAAATTTTAAATAAGTATGTGTGCGTGTAATCGGCAAAATGAAGACCTAATGATCGAGCAACAATGGGGTGATCGAGTGATTTTCTTCTTTAGAAGGATCGACTAGTTTGGTGCTTAAGGCCATATTATGTCTCCCTATGCTGCGAATAATTTTTACCTCTAAGTTGTCAATTCGATTTTTTATCTTTATAAAAAATTCCTTAAAAGGTACATCTTGGACCAATTATTAGTTAAGGTTTGCGATTCATTTGTAAATGAACAAAATAATAGCGTAAGTCGAGTTATTGGAAGGAGTGCTAACGCTGTCGGACATCCTTTGGTTCTTTCGAACCAAAGATACCAATAGTTAATTACGAAGATAATGTTAAGTAAAATTCTATAACAGTGGGTATAGTGAAGTCTAAGAGTGTTCCAGTAATGGCCACAATTGAAATTTCTGTTAATTATGTTAAAATCAAAGTTATGGGGTGTTTACTAGAATAGAATTAGTTAAAGGGCAATTATAATATGGATGTTATAATTTCTAGTTCTAAGTTACAGAAAACACATTTTTTGTCCAGAGGTATATTTTTTCCATAAAGATTTAATTGTGTTTAATTTGTTGTCTAGGGCTAACCACATGTAACTTTGATTTAACGAGGCATTAACATTCCAAATTAGCCTAAACGTTTTATACTTGGTCCTAGAGAAATTTTAAGAATTTATATACTGAGTTTGAGGAGAATATTTTATTACTTTCCCAACACCAAATTTTAGTATCTCTCTTGTTATCTAAGTTATATAACTCAAGCATTGCACTAAGTGTTACAAATTAAGTTAATGCGATACCTTCAAGGGCACGTTTAAAGTTAAAGTTCCATGAAAATTCATTAAAAGGTCTAGAAACTTCAGAAATTAAGGAATTTCTAAAATTAAAGATACCATGAAGATCCTTGAGTTCCACTCTTAACGATATAGCCGAGATCCATCTATCATTCCAAAAAGAAGTATTATTACCTAAATGAACTTTGTGACTTATACCAAGGTTAAAAATATTTAAAATGGATTTCAAAAAATAAGACATGTTGTTTGGGTTAGAGGAGATATGATGAAGGTTATAAGAGCTACCATAAAATTGGTTTGAAATCATTTCTTTCCAAATTTGTTTTTCATTATTGTCATTAAATTTCCAGAGCCATTTACCCAATAGAGACAAATTGAGATTATGAAGGTTTAGGATTCCTAGGCGTCCTTCCTCTTTGGATTTATAAATTATTTCCCATTTGACAAGACAATTAATGCTACTTCAAGAATTGTCACCTTTCCATAGAAAATTTCTTCTAATTTTATCGATTTCGTCAATTATCCATTTTGGGAAGAGGTAATAAGATATCCAGTATATGGAAAGTGATGATAAGGCTGAGTTAATTAAGTTGATTTTGTTGGCTCTAGATAGAAGTCTTTTGTTCCAAATTGATAGTTTATTTCTTAATTTTATCAATTATCACTAGCCAATCCTCATTCTTTAGCTTTGTTGGTCTAATCAAGAAATCTAGGTAGTTTACAAGGAACTTCATGATTTTATAGCTGAGGGTATCAGCCATAAGATTTTCAATGTTGTCTATATCATTCAAAGTTAAAACCGAGCTCTTATCGAAGTTAATTTTAAGCCCTGAAAGCATTTCAAAGTTATAAAAAATAAACTTGAGAACAGTGTTACAACGAGGAAGATACGAAGAAAAAAAGGATTGTATCATTAGGAACCGAAGGACCGAAAGATCATCGCTAGTGAAATCATTTGCCTCTGCTATCTAGATTCTCATTGATAATAAATAACTTAACAATCATGGCGAAAACGTCAGCTACTAGATTAAGAGTATGGGTGACAATGGGTCTCCTTGCCTAAGGCCGTGTTTTGATCGAATTTTATTTCCTATGATTCCATTAACAATTATGCCAGAGTTACTGATTTTGAGCAAGGTCATGATCCAGTTAACCCATCTAGATCTGAATCCCTTAGCCAATAATAGGTCTTTAAGAAAGAACCAGTCTATTGAGTCGAAAGCTTTAGCGAAATCTAATTTTTAGAGGGCACAAGTTATATTATTTTTACAATAGTATTTGATAAATTCTTGGACTACCACAATCCCATCCGTGATGCTTCTGCCCTTAATGAAAGTGAATTGGGTAATGTCAATTAGATTATTCATTTTATCACTTAGCCTATTCGCTAAGACCTTTGAAATAATTTTAAGAGAGTAGTTTCTTAATGAGATAGTTCTAAAATCCTTTAGTTCTATCGCTCCCACTTTGTTATGGAGCATAATCATATAAGCAAAGTTAAATATTCCTACTTGTAGATTATTATTGTAAAACTCATCGAAAACTTTAATTAGGTCATATTTTAATACGTGCCAAAATATCTTATAAAACAATATAGGGAATCCATCCGATCTTGGTGATTTATCGCTCAGCATGCCGTTGATGGCCCTAAAGATCTCTATTTTTGTAAAAAGACTATCCAGATCATCTAAAGAAATCCTAAAGTTTTTGGGTTATAGGTCATTCGATCTTGCTTTAAATCTGTGTCCACTTATAGATCCAAAGATGTCTTTGTAGTAGTTTGTTAAGGCAATGTTAAGTTCAAATTGGTTAGAAATTTCCCTATTATTTATATGTAAGGAGTTTATGGTATTACTATTTTTGCGATCATAAGCTATATTATGGAAAAACTTGGTCGTCATCCTTGTCCATCCACTGGACCATACACCTTTGCATCCACGTTATTTCCTCTTATTTAATTACCTTGTCAAGCTCTTCCTTGAGGTTAGAAAGCACATTTTGCTCAAAAGCATTTAGAATTCTCAATTATTTCACTTTATTTAATTTAAGAATTCGAAAAGCAAGTTCCATTTTTTATTTTTAATGTTGCCAAAAACATCCTTATTCCATTTTTTAAGAAATATTCTTAGATCTCTAAGCTTACTAGAAATTTTTTTAGCAATGGTACCGGAGTATTTATTGTTGTAGTAGTCATAGAAATCCATGTATTAGTAATTAAGCTAGTAAAGATATTTTCTAGAAACCACATCTTTTCAAATCTAAAGGTGCTTTGAACATGATGTTGAATGTCATAGAAAAGAATAATGGAACAATAGTCCGAATACACAGACGGAAGGCCCTTAACGTGCGAGGCCGGAATCTATCTTCTATCTCTTCGCTAATGAAAAAGCGATCTAGGAGCGCCTGAGAGGGGAAGTCTCTTAACTTTGACCAAGTAAATCTCCTCTTACTAAGCAGTAATTCAATCAGATTACCGTTAGCAATAAATTGGTCGAATCTCTCCATAGCAGAGGAGCCACCTTCTCTAGACGAGCGTTAGTCCAAAAACCAAATCACGTTAAAATCTCCCTCTACTATGCAAGCACCAATGGAGAGGGATCTAAAATCTAGGTATTCTCTCCAAAGGATCCTTCTATCTATCTTATCTTGGGGTCCATAAACATTGAAGATGTTTAAAAGGGAGTCATCGCTTGAATCTGTGAAGATAAGGTGCACCGAATGAGCGTTATTAATGAATTGTAAAAGTTTAACACGGTTATTATTCCAACACACTATTAAGCCTATGAAGCTACCCCAGCAAGGAGGCAAGGCCAATCACTAGGAAAAAAACCCTCTAAACTTTTGTAAAAATGGAAGTCGGGACATTCTATTTTTGTTTCTTATGCAAAAGAACTAAATCAATGTAATTGTCTTTTTAAAAGGGTTTAAAATTTTCATTTATATGGGTCATGCAAACCCATAACGTTCAAACTAATGAGTCTCATGTTCTGAGTGATCTAACCCATTTTAGTTCCTTGTTTCTAATAAAGTCTATATCAAATTCATCTAGGTCAAAGACATAACATGCCCTCTTAGCTAAGTCGAACATAAAAGAAGTAGATAGTTCATTCAACACAATAGGATGGTAGGTGCGACCTAAGAGATCGGTCAAACCTAAGATAGGGCCTGAAGCTCTAGTAGACGTAGACGAAGGAGCCCCACTTAACCTTGCACTCATCCTAATCGAGCCTCAGGCACGGCCCATGACATAGGCGAGCGATACATTTTCCTAGGGCAACACTTCACGCAGGGGCAACAAACCAGAAAAAAAATCGATTCTCGTATTCTACTGCAAAACGCGAATTCGCAATCCACACCAAATTTCGTTCAACTGACAAATCAGCTTCGCCTCAGGCCCTCAATCCTCAAGTCTATCGTCGCTGCCTCGTCCTGGTGTCCATCGCTTGCTCGTCGTCAATTGTGTTAGGCCGATTTGTCTCTTGCCCATATCCTAATTTCTAAATTATGTGAGTTTATGTTTATCAATTATCAGTTTATGGGGTATTGATTGTTTGTTGATTGAATACCGATTTTGATAACTTTGTTAGTTTTTGAAATATGAATAACAATGAAAGTCGCAAACAATTGAATATTAATTTAAAGTAATTCTTTAGGATTTAGTTTACCATAATCCTTTAAGCTGAAACAATTGATCGAGACTAAGTTTTTTAATTTACTGATATAACAAATTGAAAACAATTGATCGTCCATTGGATTATATTTATATGTTAGTTTATTGCTTCTTTCCAGATCCTAGACTAAGTTAACTTAAGAGAAATCAAATGACCTAATCCCTAAATTAATTTTTTGATTTGTCATCTCACTAATTTGTGTATAATTGCATAAGAATTGGCTGTTAAATGTTAACTAAACTTTATTCGGGTATAATCCAAATTTCCGAAAAATAATTTTTTCAAGTACAAATCAAATGCCCTAACCCGAACCCATGCCGCAGCGTAGGGCCCCCTCATTCAGGTTAGCTACTTAATAATTTATTTTAGGCTATTTGATGTTAATTACTAATTAGCTAGTTAATAGTTGATTGTTTAAAAAAATCTTTCAAAATAATTGATGTAACTTTTATTCAAAACATTTGAATTATTGTGTTATGCAATTAAAATGTAAATAATACACAATTAAATTTGCTATATTAATATTGTGTTATATCACAATTTGAGATAGGAATCGAAGACAAAATTCTGGATATCAAAATAGAAAAAAAAGCAACGGAGAGATGAAGAAACAAAGTCATTAGTTAGCTCAATATCAAATTTATTTCAAGCAAGAGATAAAAAAAATTAAACTTCAAGTCAAATTGAAGAAACCAATTAGGAGGAGGATGAGAAAATAAATATTAATATTGACAATGTTGAAGAGGCTATAAATGAAAATGTTGATGTAGAAATTGATAATCAACATATTGTAGAAGTTATGGAGGATGAACATAATGAAGATGTTGGTAATTCTTTTGATGAAGACAGTAATGATGCAACCACAATTGATCTTGGAAAAGACGTTGATGTTAATTATGATCCGGGATTATGTGGAATAATTATTGATTCCAAATGATTTATGCTAATTCAACATGGTCCGATTAAGATTTTAAAAGAAAATGATGCATTTTCAAGAAGCAAGATTGATGGTAGACATTTTTCTTCTAAACATTACATTGGCGGCTATCCACGTAGAGAAGAGCATGAAATAAAATGGCTTGTATGTTCAAATGAATGTGATAAGGATTATTGTTTTTGTCGTAAACTTTTCAAGCATACACAAAAGGTATCTCAATTGGTCGGTGAAGGATGCAATGATTGGAATAATTTATCTAAAAATCTAAGAGAGCATGAAAGTAATCCATCGCACAATGCAAATCTTATAAAATGGGTTGATTTGCATAAGGGACCTCAAAAAAAGAAAACAATTGATAAAGCAATGGAAGCTCAAATTGACCAAGAGAGACAACGTTGGAAAAAAGTACTTGTGCGTATAATTGGCATTATCAAAACACTTTCTAGAAATAACTTGCACTTTCGTGGATCATATGAGAAGATTTATGAGAAAGCTAATGGGTTTTTCCGTCAACTTATAGAATTTGTGACCGAATTTTTGATCCAATTATGGAAGACCATCTAAGACGTGTGGTAAACAACAAAATAAATCATCATTATCTTAGCCACAAAATTCAAAATGAATTGATAAGTTTGTTGGCTAACAAGGTCAAAATAACAATGCTTGCAAAAATAAGGAAAGCAAAATATTTCTCCATCATCCTTGATTGCACTCCGGATTTAAGTCATAAGGAGCAAATGTCCATTATTATAAGATGTGTGAATGTTGACGATGCAAGTGATATCAATGTGGAAGAATACTTTCTTGGATTCATAACCGTCAACGATACATCCGGACTTGGTCTTTTTAAAGCACTTGAAAATGTTTTGGATAATCTTAAACTTGATATTAATGATGTGAGAGGACAAGGGTATGATAATGGTTCGAATATGAAAGGTAAATTATTAAATTTAATATAATACTCTTAAACTTGTTTTAAACTGTTGACTATTATGTTAACTAATTTTATTGAATTTGTAATAGGTAAACATCAAGGGGTGCAAAAAAGACTACTTGATGTAAATCCTAGAGCTTTGTACATTTCATGTGGATGTCATAGTCTAAATCTTACATTATGTGATATGGCGAAATCATGTATGAAAGTCAGAAACTTTTTTGCGTATGTGCAAAAGATTTATACTTTATTTTCTGGCTCAACTCATCGATGGGAAATACTCCGAAGTCATGCGAATGGTTTGACCTCAAAACCATTATCTGCAACCCGTTGGGAAAGTCATATAGAAAGTGTTAAAGCAATAAGATTTCAATCATCGAAACTAAGAGAAGCTTTGATTGATATTGCAAATAACATTAAAGAGGACGTTGTGATGATGGAGGCAAAAGGATTGTACCAAAATGCTTTGGAAAATTTTGAGTTTCTAATTATCTTGTGTATTTGGTATAAGATATTAGACAATATTAATCGAGTAAGTAAAATACTTCAACGAGAGGAAATGGATATTGAAGATGCAATCTCCAAAATTAAAGAGCTGGTAAATTTTTTTGAAAAACTTAGAGAAGATGGATTTGAACCCATGATGGAGGAGACTAAAGAAATTGCGAATGATGTTGGCATTGATCCTAAATTTTTTGAAACAGAATAGTGCGTAGTGAAAAGCAATTTGATGAAGACATCGTAGAGAATTATGATATACAATCTCCAAAGGAAATTTTTAGAGTTACTTATTTTCTACATATAATGGATCAAGCTTTAACTTCGCTTAGAGATCGGTTTGAGCAATTTAAAAATTATGAAGGAATTTTTGGCTTTTTGCTAAATTTGAAATTCAAAAATGTTGATGATGATAAATTAAAGGACTATCGCATGAATTTGGAAGACTTTTTGATACATGAGGAAGAGAAAGATATTTGTGGTAATGAGTTGTTTTATGAGCTTCAACAATTAAAAGGAATTCTACTATCGGAAATTACTACATCAATTGGTATTCTTAATTTCTTGAGGTTTTATCGAGATGTAAGTGGATTTCTTAATGTTTGGATTGCTTATCGAGTCCTATTGACTATTCCAGTTACGGTTGCTTCGGCGGAAAGATGCTTTTCAAAATTGAAATTAATTAAAACATATCTGCGAACTACCATGTCGCAAGAGAGAGTAAGTGGACTAGCTATGATTTTAATTGAAAATGAGTACATGGATATGCTTAATTATGAAGAGATAATAGATGAGTTTGCCTTAAAAAATGCCAGAAGAAGTTGCTTCCGTTAATGTCTATTTATGTATTTTCATATCAAGTTGACATTTAGTTTTTTTTATGTGATCAAAATGATTTGTCTAGTATTTTGTAATCAATGTTAACTTTCTATCATAGAATTTACATTTTGTTTCATACATCTAAGTATATTGTTGTTTATTAAATTTTGAGGCAACAAAAACATTATTTTTTTTATTAGCTTAGGGCATTGAATGTGTTTGGGCCGTCCCTGTCGAGCCTATGTGATGTAGTGATCTTTTCGTTGAGAAGCGTTTTGAGCTTGTTGACACGACCGCCAAATAAGCTGAAGTCAGTGAATCATTCCCCTTGATTTATGAACAAAGCAACGATCTTTGTGGATCAGTTAATGTTGTCGCCTTCCCTTCCAATAGCAGTATAGTCACTTGTTCATGTTGATCGAGAACATCGGGCATGACTGATCTGGAGCAAACCCCTTGTGCACTTCCTGGAGTAATATCATCATCTATACACTTAACATTAATCATGCCATGCTCTTGTGCGACAGTGTCTTCACTAGCTATGTGAAATAAATAAAGAAGGATTTCCTCTCCCGTTATTTGATCACAACAAACATTTGCCACTCTAATCGCGTTTATTTGTTAGACTATTTTCTCCTACATCGATTCGTACCTAACAAGCATTTGCCAAAATGAAATCCGATTGCAAGCCAAATATACAACCCTCATTTTCACTCCTACTACTAACAGGAGAAATTTCATCCTTTATAAAACCTGATGCGTATGCAGAATGTCCATCACCCTTTTTACAAAATCTTAACTCATCTCTATTTGCAATCATCTATTCAGAAATCACCCAATGCTTCAGATCTATGAGCAATGAAACATGCTGAAGCTTTCGATCTGGAACAGTACTTAGTTGCCTTTCCAATGTCTGCGCTTGGGTACAAAAGTGAATTGTTACTGTCAAACCCATGTTCCCTTATCGGATTTTCAGCCGATCTGGAGGAAGCTGATTGCAGCTCCAGTGTAAGACTACTTGCTGGCGATTGGCATGACAAAACGCTGGGATCCAAAGACATAGCATCTTGTATGCTTTTTGGCTTAGGGTCTACTGCCTGTAGTGCAACCAAACTGTCGTCATTACTCTACTTACAGCATTTATGATCTCTCGTTGTCTCGTAGCTTGACTGTCTTATTGTGTGCCTAAAATTCCGGATGGAGGATGCTTTGACATGGTTATCAAAAGCGGCTAGCGAGCATTCCATTTTATTTAAGATGAAGGCAGCAGTTGTTGGCAAAACCTGATATTTAATTTGAGTTTGCAGTTCTAGATATTGAAGATAGAAATCAAAGTGACAGTCTTTTAAAAAATGCAAGAAATAAATATCAACCAGAGGAAAAAGGCTAGTCGACCGCTTTTGTTCGGCCAGTCGACCGGTTAATGTATGTCGGAAAGGGTTTTGCAAGGCTTGAACGATCCAAATTTTATTATTTTAAACGTACTTTGATCGTACAATCTCGACACATTCTAACCACTATAAATAAAAGATTAGCCTCCCTCACTTTAGCAATGCTAGCGAAACTCTATTAGCTATGTTCCTCTTCCATAAATTTTTTTGATTCAAGATTCAACTTAAAGGGTATAAATCATTCATATTAAAGGTAATAAGTTGTATATATGTATGTGTATGTATATGTATATGTATGTATGCATGTATATACACATACGTTTTTCTATTTCTATTCTTCTCTAATCTCTGAATTCTAAATCTAATTTATATCAATTGAATTGTTGTATACTAAAAAGAAGATTACTGAAGGAGGAATTAGGCAAAGATTTGAAGTTGAATCCAAAGGAAATTGGGGAAAGCTATCCGTGAGTGAAAAATTATCTTTATAGTAATTTATGCAATGAAAGTTTAGATTCCTTTTATGCCTTGAGAAATTTTACATACAAAAAGTTTAAATCTTAAACCCTAAATTTTCCCCATAAAATGTCAGTTCTTGGATTAGTTGTAATCTCAATTGTTTTAGGTTAATATAGTAGAATTTTACTATTATTTGCAATATAAATAATTTATGTACTATTCAACTTCCGCTTTTAGATTTCTATTGTTGTGACGAAGGATTCTAAAAGAAAAAAAAATTAGAAAATGGTGTGCAAAGTATGGATTTTTTCTATATTTAGTTTGCACCGTCTATTTCCATAATTTAGGCAAATATGAATCCATTTTTCACTCCAACCTTGTTTATGTAAAAGTTGAATAGAATATAAAGGACTCAAACTATAAAGTTTTGTTTCCTCAAATAGAGGCGTTGGTTCTACTATTTCATGCAAATTAAGATTGGTATTTTGATTATATTTTTTTGAATATATAAGTCTGTTTTGTTTGGCCAAGGATATTAGCTATTTTGTCAAGTATTGCATGAGACCGAGACTTGTATGAATATGGAAATTTTGATATTTTTACAACTTGTATAGGAACCCTTAGTATAGAAATATCTTTACGTACGCTTAGGAATATCTAGTTAAAAACTAGTTAGCATAAATTTTTTGTTAAGTATAAATATAGTAATAGTGTATTAATAGTTACGTATAATTCGTATCGTACAAAATAATTAGGTTAATGTATAGCACTGAACCTTAAAGGAACGAAGTTAAGAATAATTATGGAAATTATTCCATATTTAAGGGCAGAATAAGGAGTTCTCTTATATGGTCTTAATGCATAAATACGAATGAGGTGTAATATATATAGTATATATGTATCCCAGTATATTTGGAAATATCAAAGAGTGGAAATATGACTAAGTTACAGGGATGCAAGGTTAGTTAAAAGCACATAGAAGCCTGCCCAGCTTATCTAGCTACCAACAGTGTGGCTTTGGAACTAATGTGAGACATCGCCTATAATAAGTACTCACGGTGGATGCGAGGTTAGTTTCAATTTTGTAGGATAAGTGAGCTCAGCTAATCTGGCTACTAATACCTATGAATAGTCGGACTAATGTGAGATGTCACGGTTTGGGTTATGGGTCATAAGACGGATTTCCCAGTACGGGCCTGCTTTTTGGTTGGAGATATTAAGTGGCTGTTGTAGAGCCCGCCTCCCTCCCACTCAAGAAGTATTATATGGACCGGATTAATTTTTTAGGCACGGTAGTGAGAAATCTTTATAGGAGGTCCGCATCGGGTTAGGTATTAAGCGGCTATTGTAGGATCCGCCTCTTTCCCATCAAAGGCGTATTAAGTTTCTTTATGGGATTTCTTACGATGTTAGCTAGAAAGTACCAGAGAGGTGTCAGCATCGAGTCTAGGTATTAAATGATGGAGATCTATCAAGGGTATATGTAAGGAACCAGAATTTTACCGTTTTGATTTGTAAATGTTTAATTTATTTTAAATATTCAACTAATAGATTTTATAACTAAAATAAAACTCTTTTAAATAATAAGTAGTGATGGTGAAATAGTTTTTTTTTAATTTTTTTACAAAAATATTTAGTTTAAAGAAGAATCGAAAATGTGACCGAAATTCTTTTTTCGTGTTTTTTACTTTTCATCGGCTAAAAGTTATCGAAAATATTTTGGAACACTTTACTATAGACATACACAAACATTTCCTAATAAGTTAGGATATTATGGTAAACACATATATACACATTTACTTAAGAAAATATATTAACTTTGATGTGACGTTTTCCTAAGGATTTATAAATGAAAGTAAATATAAACGTCATATTATATCTCATCCCTTAAAACGTTCAAGTTCAAGCTGTTTAAATGCATGTAGGTGCATGAAGAAGGGGGTAACATGCTCTCGTGAGAACCAAGGAGGAGAGGGGGACAAGGTTGGTGAGGTGGCATGCATGTAGTGGAAGGTTGGGACTTTAGGGCATTTTAGTAATTTGGTTATTTCAATTTATATAAACACAAATTCCTAATTCTTTCTCTTTCTTGTTTTCATTTTTCCTCCATTTTAGAAACTTACTTCTCATTTCAAAACTCCATTTCTCATGGCTTCCATAGTTTAAAGTTTTAAAATTTTCATCTTCTTCCACTTTTAAATTCTTAAAAGCTAGTGAAAATACTTCATTTTTCTTTCTACAACCCCTCTTTACCAAAATAAGTCCTCAATCACCCTATTCAACCTATGGCTGAGTCATGCTCCACCATGGCCAAACCATGTAGCCATTTAGGGCCTATAAAAAACACATTTTTGCTAAAGAAAAGTAAAGTTCTAGGTCGCTTTCTAAAGTTAGTAAAGGTTTGGTTAGGTTTTCTTAGCTTTTAGATGAGAAAAGCTCTCTTTTTACTTAGGTTTTGAACTTAAATGTTAATGATAATTATTTTCTATAATTGGCTGCAAAAATTTTGCTTGTCTGGATAATATTAATGTTGATAGTATGTGTTTGGATGTGATGCAATATTAACTTGACAATGTAAGTTAAATGTTAGCAATTTTTGAAAGCTAGAATCTTAACCTGTTGGATGTTTTGATAGCATGTATATATGGCTATGACTTTGTTTTTAAGGTGTTAAGCTAATAAAGTTAGTATCTTGACTTGTTAAAGCGACATCGAGATCCTTGGTTCAAAACTCGTTTTCCTTACTTTATGTTTTTGAAAAATTTTGTAAAGTCCCAAAAACCTTACTTCTGTTTTTCCAAAAAAAATCTAAGGTTATAAGGTAGTTAAAGTATTAAAATAAGAATTTTGAAGCTATTTGATATAATAAAACAAGGTTTGAAATTACGGGTCGTACAGCGTTAGTCCCTATGGAGGCAGTTCGTACAAACGAACTCTTTTACAAATTTAATTTTTGTTTTCATCTTGGATATTTTTGAAAGGTATTTCAAAACATATTTTAAGTATTAAAAAGTAATTATAACTATTTATTATTTATTTAATTAATTAATTAAATAAGGTAATTAGCAGTTAATCATTAGTTAACATGGTAATTAGTATTTAAGTATTAATCAAGTAAGTAAATTATAATTAGTTAATTAATAAAAGGTTAATGTTTTTAATTAATTACCTAAGGATTAATTATTATTTAAATGACTTATTATAGATTAATTATTAATTATTTATTTATTACAAAAGGGTTTAATTATTGATTAATTACTAATTAAGTTAAATTAAATTACGATTTAATTAATTTTTAAAATTTTATTTGATAAAGGTTTAAGTTATTAATTAATTATTAATTAAATATTAATTAGGTTTAATACTATTATTTAATTATTTATTTAAAGGATAATTATTATTTAATCATTATTTAAAAGTTAATTGTTGTTTAATTAATAATTAAAGGTTTAATTATTATTGAATAAAGATTTTAAACGTTATTTAATTTTTGAGTTTAAAAGCTGTTGATTTTAAATCATTTAATTCCGAAGGTCGATTTTTTAAAGAAAACTATCTTTTAAAAGAATACTTTAAAACCAAAGGATTTCTTTATCGATTATCCTTATGTAACCCCAACTGAATATGAAACCAATGGAAACTATTTAGCATAATAAACCATCGTTATGTAATTAAGTTATATTGGACATCTCTTTGGTAGAACAACTCACTGTACTGCAATAATTTTTCAACAAGATTATGTTGACATCTATTTTAAGCGGAATAAAAACCCTATTCCGTTATTTTGGTAACTTGGACGTTTATCTATTTGTTGATTGATTATTATTAGTTGATCCTTTTTACATATCTGCTTGTTATATGAATACCCTTGTTATAACTTGGAAAGTTTAACTGAAATTGAATAAACCATTGTGGTCATGAAGCCTCTTCAGAATTTTGAAAATCATTCCTTTAATCTTATTTTTTCTAATAATGGTTTTAAAGTTGATTATTATATTATTTAAAAGGTTTAAAGGTAAAGTTATTACTTATTTATGATGTTTAAAGTTTATTACCATTCTAAGTATGATATTTAAAGGATAATTATGCAATTATTTAATTAAAAGTGTTTTTAAGTAATTTATAACTTTCCAAATGATTGTTTAAGTCATTATTTTATTTATACCGTTAAAGATAAATTTAATGATGGATGTTTTAAATAATAACTTGTTTATTTAAAGGTGTTCTAAATAATTGCTATGTTTATCAAAGGAACTTTATTTATTAAGATTTATTCAAGGAGTTTTGTTTTTAATAAGGATAAATTATGAAAAAGTTTTATAAATTAAAAAGAGATCTTCAAATTTGGAAAGAAATTTCATAAATGGTTTTGGATATTTATAAAGGAGTTTTATAAATAAACTTGGGGATATATAAAGAGATTTGGAGTTGGGTAAAAGTGATATTTATAAATAAAAGAGTTTATTAAAAGGATTTATAGAAGAAACTTATAAAAGAAATTGGGATTGAATTTCCATTAACTGACCTTCTTAATTATGGTGGTATGGAATATTCGTTCCATACTTAACACTGAAGGAATAATGTTTAAGGATATTCATATCTCCGTTTAAATTGCATTTGTTTTGATCGTTTTAATATGATTTTGAAATTCAAAATCTTTCGTAATGTTTTGTGAATATACATACCATTGTATAAGTATGTGGGAATTTTCCAAGTTTGAAAATAGAATGGTTTATAAATATACTTATATCGATGACATAAGTATATGAATATTTTGATAAATATTTTGAAAGGATGTTTAATTAATGAAAGATTTATTTAAATAAGGCTTAGTGGTTGTTATATGAAACTAAATCTCTGGACCGTTGTTTGTTTGTTTGTTTGATAGTTAAATAATTGACTATCAAATCTTGGCCAGTTTTGACTAAGGAAGTAAATAAGAGCTTCATATATTCATACGATTTGAGTTCCCTTGTCAGAACTCATTTCAGTGAAACGTCTCTAGATTTAAGGGATATATTAGAGATCCCTTGGGACACTGGTATAGTTCACTTAATTCTGAAAGAATCGGGAATGAATCAACCGAGAAATACAGGTTGTTGGTTCGGAGAGTCTGAGATCTGATATGTTATCCAAAAACCACTTCCAACCAACATAAACGTTCGAATGGAAGACATCTTGAAGATGATCTGAGATGGAGCTCTTTGAAGTGCAACTCCTGAGGGTGATTCCAAAATGGATGTAGTAGAGGTAGTGCCTTCGGTTTCGTTTAGTCCCAGAACGAACTTATATGGATGAATGATCGCATTGCATTTCTTCCTAAAGGGCAGTGTTGGCATTCCAAGTGGGATTTTCTAAGCGAAAAGGTAAAAGCGTTGCCTCAAGCCTCACAATTGGGAAATGGCTAAAACGGGGTAGATGTGGTAGGGCTATGTGGGTCACACCATTAGAATGTGTCATCTCCTTTCTAGAACATTATATTATGGATTTGGTTGTGCATTGAAAGCTCTCGATTAAGGTTTGAAAGCAACCGGGGTGATATGTAACGACCCGTAAATTTCAACTGTTTTAATAACGTAAATAGTTGAAATTTTGTGAAATTTTAAAGGATAAAATTTTGAAATATAAATTTGATATTTGGAATGCGTCTAGTTAAACATAGCAACTGGTAAATTTTCATCCGAAAATATGAAAGTTTATTTCGCGCGTAAATTTACTTCAATTATATCAGTTAAAAAGCGATGAAAATAAAATATTTTCGAAACCAAAATATTTTTACATAGAAAAATTCTAAACCATCTTCTGAGCAAGAGGTCAGTTTGTCGTTTTTCCAAATTCGGACATCTTTGGCTCCGTCGATCTTATTTTTCAGTGTTTTTCTTGCATTTTCCGCTATTAGAAATTCGAATTTTTATATTTCAATCGTACCATTGATTTCCGTATACCGTTTTGATCGTCTCGTCGCACTGACCTTTACGGTATATTTGTTTGTGTATTTCGGGGTCCGGGAGACGGCGAAATCTACGGAACGATTCCCGTATCGGTTCCGTACATTTGGTTTTCCAAGGTAACCATTCATTTCTCATCTATGACAAACAATAGCCTCGGGACTATTAATATTTTCCAAACTTAATTATGACTTTAGCTATTCCCTATGCTTTAATTTATTGCGGTATCATTTTCACTACTTGTCCCTTCACTTTCTTTTTGTATCCATTTTTCTTCTTGCCAGCTATCATCTTCCACCAAAAAAAAATTGAAACAACAGCAAACAAGATGGACTGCTCCTTTTCCCTTTCCGCCCTTCGTCCAAATCTCACGTCAGGAACTCGTCTTCGTTACCTAGCACCACACAACCACCCGTTTATGCAAACCGCAAACACATCTCATCTCTTCCTCTGATCTGCACTCATCCTCCTCGAACCCACGCAAGGCCTTCTCCCTTTCCCTACATGCGTTTGGCCTCCTCTCCCACTGGCCGAACATCTACAACCACCAATCTGGCCGAGCATCCACTCGCAACACCCTCACCACCTGAAACCGCCCATCCTTCTTTTGCTCGTCGCCATCCATTCCCACTGAACTCGTCTCCACCTACGCCAACGGAACCACCGTCCCACTTCGCCGCCTATAGCTGCAGCAGCCCGAGATCTATAGCTCTGTTCGCCCCTCTTTTCCTTCAGCCGAGACCGAGTGGCAACACTCCTCCGACCATGCTTGTGAACCCCGGCCTTTAGCCTCACCCTCAGGAGGAGCATCTCATGAAGCCTGCGTACGAATACTGTCGTGCTCGAGTGTCCAACCGATGTCGTTCATCACTTGAGACTATGCGCCGAGCCTCCTTCTCCTTTCCAGTGTAAGGGGATTTTGCATATTGCTTATATATATATATATTTTATACTGTTATTAAGTTCATATATTCGTTTTTAGTTATGTTTTAAATGACATATAAGGACATGTACTCTGTCATATCATTAAGTTAGTAATATAGGTGATATACTATCCTGTACCTATTTGTATAAAGGCTAATATATATTACAGTGTGTATTATTTTATATATGTTAGTATTTACCAACTAGAATATAATTTATTCAAATCTGCTTATGGTTGCATGCGTAAGTTAAAATAATGATATGGGAGTCCTAGTGTGTTCTGTTTTATATGTAATGTATATTATTAGACATTGAAGATCTATATTTTAGGCACTGCAACATATATGCATTTCCAGATTTTGTTTTACGAGTGTTATAAGTACAAATGTGTTTGGTCGTAAAAAAAATGTTTTATTTGGATGTACAAATATGTTGAGTTTATAAATTATATATAGTTGACAAGTTGTACAAGTTATAATGTTTGTAGCTTTGCTTATGCAAATGCAAGGTCTTATATGTATTATTATATTTACATTTTTAAATTCGATATATATATATATATATATAATGTTTATGTTGCATTTTAGAGTGTGAACATATATCTATAATATGTTATGTTAATTATGGGTCTTGATTGGTTTAAAATATAAATAATAATATATATATTCTCTGTTATATCAAACTAATTGATTTTTCTCTCATCGATCCTTATCTATCAGCCCTAGTCATCAAAACTCGAACCCATCGTGCTTTGCTTTGAATTCGTACTCGAATCCGTAGCTCATTTCTGTATCCAAACTTCTCCAGCCTCGGAAGGTGAGCACTCACTCACGATTAACGTTCTTTTATTTATTAAATTTGATTTCAATTGAAACGAAAATTGAAATATGCTGCTATTAGTTAATTACACTATTATATATGCTATTACCTGTATCAGTTCACCTGTGACATCTGACACCATTATCTGTTAATTATTTATGCGATGATAATATAGTTTGGCTGATAATTTATTGATTGTTGATGTTTATATTGGACGTTAAATTGTTAATGTTAAAATGATAAATAGTATGCAATTGAACTTGATATAGGATAGTTAAATGTTAAATTTGATTTAATGACATTGTATAATATGACCCCTTTAACTGTTGAATTTATTGACACGTAGGATTTGTTTAATTACACCTTGAACCACTGAATGTATGTTGTTAAATTGATGATGTATGAAATCGTAAATAGATGGCAAGTGAAGAACTGTAATGTAGTAATCTTTAATCTACATGAAATGATAGTTTAGATTCTAGAAATAATTATATTAATTTGCACAAACAACAATGTGAATTAATACGATTATTTCGGGATTATTTGAATTGATCATTGATTGATATTGGTTGTTGTTATTGCTTGTTTATTTACTTTGACACCATCCCAGTTATCACACTGCAAGTTCCCTTTGCTATGCTATGATTTTTAATTGAATTGGAATCGGGTTGAAATGATAAATACCCAAAATTAAACTTTGACCTAGGATAGAGAATTAAATAAAACCCGATTGGTCAAAAATTTGATTTAAAATAAAACGAAGGTTTTATTTGAATAAATAATATGGTTTTGAAAGGAAGTTGAAATTTGAATTTTAATGAAAGGAAAAATGTTAATATTTAATAATCTGAAACAAAATATTAACAATGTAATTGATGAAAGAATGTTATTTAATTTGAGAAATGATTGAATTAAGTTGAAATGATTTAATAATTAAGTTTGAAATTACAATTAAGTTTGAAATTATTAAACTTTGAAATTATTTAATAATTAAAGGTTTGAATTATTTAATAATTAAATAAGATTGAATTATTTAATGATTAAATTGAATTGAATTCTTTAATAAGTGAAATTGAACTTTTGAATAAGTGAATTTTTACTTCGTAAATAATTGAAATTGAGTTTCCTTATTAATTAAGTTTTGGAAAATTATTTAAGTAAGTAAATAAGTAAAATTGAATTTCTTTAACAAGAAATAAAATGTGATTTTTTTTTTCATCCTTTCTCATGTCTGCCCATGGAGACCCTCCCCATACCCCTCTCGTCAACTCTGTTATACCTTCCCTTCCCCCTCACGTCAACTCAGTAGTACCTTCCCCTTCCCCTTCTCTCAGTACTGATTTTCCTCCCCCCTTCTCTTCGGTCGTTTCTGTCCTTCCAGCTAACTCTACCAATCCTCCGCCGCTGCCTACCCATAACCAGGAACCTTCTCTGCTTGCGCCCCCTGTTAACCCACCCCTTGTCCCCCCTGACCCTATCTCTTCCTTACCACCTTTCTCATCTCTCTCTTCCCAAATCGGCGAGCCGGTTAGTACTTCTCAGGGTGAATGGAAATGGACTTCGTTGTTCAAGCACAAACCAAAGAATGCTGGGAAGTACATCCCCGTTGACCTGAATCCAAAATATGAAAATGATGTTTTACTTCCAACGCAAGAAGTTCTTGATGCTGGAGCTGTTATCTGGAAAGAAACTCTGGTAGGTTTCTTCTTAGACAAACCGCTGTCTTATACTGCTGTTATATTAAAGCTCAAAAAGATATGGAAATTAAAAGGCTCGGTTACGGTCAAGTCTGATGGCACAATTTTCTTATTTAATTTCACGTGTTCTGAAGACAGAGCAAAGATCCTTCAAAGTGATCCTATAATTATGAACAACAAGTCTTTATAGTCAAACCCTATGATGCATCTATAAGTAATGTCTCTGGCACTATAACTGCTGTTCCAGTTTGGGTTCAAATGTTTAACCTCCCAATTTATGCTTGGTCGCCTCTTGGAATAAACTGGCTTAGCAGCCATATGGGGAAGATGTTATGTATGGACGAAATGACGAAAAAGCAAGAGAGACTGAGCTATGGGAAATGCTTGGTGGAAATAAAACCTGACAAGGAGCTTCCTGACGAGTTTATGGTTAAGTTAGTGGAAGGAGGGTATTAGAAAATCTACGTTAAATATCAGTGGAAGCCAGATGTGTGTGTTCTGTGCAAGAAATTTGGTCACAAAACTGAGAGTTGTGACAACAAGGATAAAAATCAAAACGTTACCAAAATGGAGGACAAAAACACTGAAAATAAAAAAAACAAGGTCGAAACAACTGTTTTAGCTCATGTTAAACGAAATAATATTCCACTTCAGAAAAGAAATATCAGAACATGGCAACGAGTAAGCAGAAATAAGAAAGAGATAGTTGATAAGGAGAATGTAAAGGCACAGAAATCAGGGAACGCTGAGGAAAATGAGAAAGTTGTAGAGGACAAGAGTGAAAGGAATGGCTTTGGTCTACGTAGAGATAAGGAAAGCAGAAGTGAAATCAGGAATGACTTTGACCCATCCAGCTCTCATCTTCTAGTAGCCACAGGGAGTAAGGAAGGAGGAATTGAAAAAGTGGGGTATGATGATGATAATGAATCAGTTAGGAATCTCCTTAACACTAATAAATTTGCAGCTCTGCTTAATCTGGAAGATGAGGATGATATCAATGAACAGTCAAAAGAAAGAAAGAAAAAAGTTTCTCGTGGTCGAGTTGCTTGTGAAAGCATTGAGGCAGTGGAACTAAAGGAAGCAGATAATAATAATTCCCATAAAGAAGATAGTACAAGTATATCAAAAAATGTGAATAATATGGAGAATCAAGAAATAATAGATAATCTAAATTCGGTTGCTTGGGATGTTGGTAACAAGGGTGAAGGACATTTTACTGATAGTAAAAAAGGAGAAGAAATTGAATCAAGTGGTATTATAAAAGAACTGAACAGTGGCAAGTCCAACAAACTCAGTTCTTCTGTGCGAATGAAAGAAAAAATGCTTGCTGAAGATAAAACATGCACAGAGTATCAGTGTGTCTATCAACCTGATCAAACTCCGCCTCAAAAAATTGTCTCTTCCCCAATCCTATCTCCCCAACACAAATACTCCAAAATCAAACCTCCTGCAGCTTACATTCCACCTTTCCCAATAGAAATGCCATCCTCTCCCATGCAAATCTCCACTCAATCAGCAATCCAGACCATCTCCCCTACGCCTGAGGTAGAAAACAACTTTGAAGACACTCCCCTTTCAGCTACTATCCCGAACTACTTGTCCTCCAAGCAGGCTGTAACTAGGAGAATGAAGATTGAATTACTCAATGCACGTGTTTCCCAATGATGACTTGCATTGGAGCATGGAATATTCGTGGTGGTCATTGTGCCATCAAGCAAGAATAATGTAAACAGCTAATCAAGACTCACCATCTATCGATATTAGCTATGCTTGAAACTAAGTTAAACCTTTCCTTATCTATCAAAGCAGCTGCATACATTAATCCTAATTGGAAATACATCCACAATTTAAATGAATCTCCATATGGTATAATTTTGATTCTCTATAACCCCAACCAAGTTCAATTAACGCCCATTCTTACTACTCCCCAAATGATACACTGTCTCGCCACTAATGTTTCTGACAAATCATCCTTCTACATTTCCTTTGTATATGCTCTCAACTCATCTGCCTTGAGAACCTCGTTACTTTCGACCATTCCTTCTCTCAGACAATCCACTCATCCTTGGATCATTCTGGGGGATTTCAACTGTAGCTACTCTCTGACTGATAGAGCTGGTGGTAACCCTCTCTCTCTAGCTGAGATTAAACCGCTTGCTGACACTCTCACTGATGCCGATCTTTTAACGATCAGGACTGTAGGGATGCAATACTCATGGAATAATAAGAGGAAACATGGTTGCAGGACCTTCTCGATGATTGATCATGCCTTTTCTAACCACTGTGCCCTTTCCAAATGGCCTCTTATCTACAACCTTCTTCCTCCTCCCTTTCTTTCTGACCACTCCCCTCAGATTATTCACCTTCGTGAAGCGGACATGAGAGGAAAAACTAATTTTAAAATTTTTAATTCTTGGGTTTCTGAACCTGATTTTAAATCAACTGTGATAACTGTTTGGAACAAGTCTATAAATGGTAACCATATGTTTGTTCTGCAGGAAAAAACTAAGGAGTTGAAGGTAGTCTTGAGGCAATGGGCGTATAAAAGATATGGAAAAGGTGATAAATTGAGCTCTCTGTTAAAAGAAAAGCTATCTGAAGTACAAACTGCTATGATGGATTCTGTTAATAATGCAAATCTCGCTGAATCTGAGAGTACGCTATCTCTGAAATATATTGAAGCCCTGGCTAAAGAAAATGACATGATTAGGCAGAAGTCAAGAATTAAATGGCGGGAGGAGGGATATAGAAACAGCGCCTACTTCCATGCTAGTCTTAAGAATAACCAGAGAAGAGAAAACTTGACTTCTATCCTTGATATGAATGGAGATCTTCACTCTTCTCCAGCTGATGTCAAGAAAGTTTTTGTTAATCACTTCTCTGCCCTATACAATAATATGAACAACTTCTCTCCGAACATTGACCAGATCCCCATCGATATTCTGCCCAGACTTAGCCCAGATGACTATACCTTTCTCTGCAATGAAGTCACCCCTGATGAAATAAGACAAGCCATGTTTTCTCTTAACATGAATTCGTGTGGTGGCCATGATGGGATGAATGCGCGGTTCTATACTTCTTGTTGGTCGATCGTTGCTACCGATGTTACCAATGCCATTCTCCTCTTCTTCAAAAAGTGCAAAATTTTCAGATCCTTTAACTATACTAACATAGCCCTAATTCCCAAACTCAAGCATGCCCACTGTGTTAATGATTTTCGTCCGATCTCATGTTGTAATACTATATACAAATGTATTTCTAAGGTTATTGCAACCAGATTAAAGTATGTTCTACCTAAAATAGTTTCAAATAATCAGGCTGCTTTCTTACCTGGTAGGAACATTCTGGACCACGTCCTCCTCTCTCACGAACTAATTAAAGGATACAAGCGCAAGAATGCTCCCCCTAAAGCGATGATGAAGCTTGACATCATGAAAGCCTTTGATATGCTGCAATGGAACAGCATAGTTCGAATAATGGGGTATATGAACTTCCCTCCTCGTTTTATCGCTTGGATATACGAATGCATCTCCACCTCGACTTTTTCTGTTAATATTAATGGTATGAATGAAGGTTTTTTTGTTAGTAATCAAGGGATCAGGCAAGGTGACCCCCTCTCGGCGTATATCTTCATTCTGGTCATGGAACTTCTTACCAAACTGTTAAATAGACTTATTCACCAAGGAGGATTCAAGCTTCACCCTGCTTGTAATGACCCACAGATCTCTGCTTTAATGTTTGCGGATGATCTTGTTGTTTTTTGTTCTCCTGATATCTCGACCGTCACGAACATTATGAACACTCTCGACCAATTCTATACTATGACGGGCCTAAAAGTTAATCTTAGCAAATCGGATATCATTACTGCTGGTCTTAATTCTGATCAGTGTAATCAAATTTCTCAGATTACCGAAATGACTCTCAATCATAACACTATATCTTACTTGGGTCTCCCACTGACCACTTCGAAGATCACATCAAATCAATGTCTTCCGCTTTACGATAGGATTACTGCTAGACTTAACTGTTGGACAACCAGGTCGCTCAGTCAAGGTGGAAGACTCACTCTCATAAAGTCCGTCATCTTTTCGATGCAAGTATACTGGGCTAGAACTTTCATTTTACCCTTCAAACTAATAAGCATGATCAGAAGTGCATTTAGGCGATTCATATGGAAAGGCAAAACGTCTGGCAATTACACTGCCCCGATATAATTTGTCAAAATAGAGAGGCCTCTGGACAAGGGGGGTCTTGGTATTCTTAGCTTAAAACAATGGAACATAGCTGCATTTTCTAAACACATCGACACCTTCTACAATTGTACTGAGAGCCTTTGGGCGAGGTGGTCTGAAAGGAATGTCATCAGGGGAAGGAGCTTGGGGAGCATGGCTAAGCCTCAAAACTTGAGCTGGACGTGGCAATGTATCTTCAAGATAAAGGAGACTTTTCTTCCTACCATTCAAATGAACACTAACCCTATATATAGTGTGAGCTTTTGGGATGATCCTTGGTTAGAGAAAGGGTATATTCTCCGTCGCCAGCTATCCTATAGTGAGATGCTCCAAATGGGAATACACCTTGCGTCTAGGGTTAGAGACATTCATTATTCTAGACATGCCTCCAGGTTTTCTTCATCTAATCCGCGGATACAACATATATGGAACAAAGTAAGTTCCTTCACTTCCTTGTCCACTGCTGGACGGCTTGTTTGGGGAGAGAATAAGGATAACTTCAAGATAGGAAATGCATATGAACTTTTAATGAAAAACAGTTCTTGCCCTACCTGGAAATGGTGGAAGAGAACTTGGAGCAATGATAGTAGAATGCGGGAAAATCTCTTGCTTTGGAAAGTACTAAACCGTGCTATGATGACGAGAGCAAAGATTGCATGCATGGGAATGAATGTTGATATATTTTGTCCCTTCTGCCTTGTGCAACCGGAGACTATAGAGCACCTATTCTTCGAATGCTCGGTTATTAAAAACATATGGATTAGCATTATGGCAAAGCTTCAACGCTTTGATGTCTCTACTGATAATCAGGTTGAGTGGGAGAAGATTTTCGAGAAGACGGGTATTAAGTTGGAAAGAAAAAGAACTTTTAATACAGTTATGAAGAGCTTTATAAGCTCGGTTTGGAGAGAGCGAAATACGAGGTTGTTCGATGACACTAATGCTAAATCTGATGTAAACTTCAAGCTCTGGATCTTATGCGAAATTAAGCAAGCATTGAGTCTCCTCTCATATTCTATTGACCCTGGGATACGTGCTTCATTCAATTTGTAATGTCTGAGTTGTCTTCTTTTTCTTTTATTTTCCTTTTTTATGTTTCCCTGTGCTTGTAGCACCAAGTTCCCTCTGTTTTCTTCTATTGTATGTGTTTGTTTCTTTGGTGCTGCAATAAAATGGTCGGGGACCATTCAACCCCGTCGGCCTTGCCAAAAAAAATAAAATGTGATTTATTGAAATTAATGTAAGACTTGAAATTTAAAGAATTTGATTTGATGAATTTAATTTAAATAAATTTGTAAGTTTGATATGATGAAGTTGAATTTAAATAATGGATTTAATGAATTGGAAATTTAATAGAAATTGTTTTGAATGGAAAATTTACTTAAGGAATATTGAATGAAATCGATAAATGAAGTTAAATTGATTTGAATGTTAAATTAAATTAATTTAAATGATTTCGGAATGAAACTTATATACGAATTTAAATCAATATTTGAATTGTTTTAAATAAAGATTGAAATTGAATTATAAGATTTTGAAATGGTAAATTGGAAGTTTTGAAACGAAAATTTTGGAAATTGATTTCGAAAGACAAATGAAATGTTGATTTACAAACTCTGATTGAAATTGAAATTGATTTGGTTTTGAAATAAATAAACGACCAATCGGTGAAATAATTTCGAAGGTTATTAAAGAGACCGGAATCAGTTATGGATATACTCTCTATCTAAACCGAAAACCACTTTAATAACTATACGCGGAGTGATGATCCAGAATGAAGTGGTTGGATTGATGTACGTGATGACTGAAGAAAGAGAACGATAATGGATAGCCTTGACACTTGTGTCAAATTGGAAATGACTAAAACAGGAGCCGTGCCGGGCCAAATGGAGGTCAGCTACCTCAAGCGAACACACTTCTTCAAACTACTCATTACTTGTTGTCGATTGGTGCACCCTTGATTTTGGGAGTGTTGTTTCGCGGTGTTGCGGTCGCTGCGGCGATGCGTTCTCACCAGTCCGGATCAGGCAAACGGTAGGTTCACTACCTTGGGTATTGCCTCATGTGCCTTGTCATACTTGTATCCCTATACGCGACCACTACGATTTGTTTTGTACCTTTAGTATATGGATTGCCCTCTGGTGACTTCCGGTTTGGGGAAACTACGGTCTTGTGTATGCTCTTGGGAATAAAAATGTGTTAAGGGTGGAATGGGCCATGACTTAACACTATTTTGATACTTTATATTACTGATAGACATTATCTACTTATCGTACACTACTATATAGTAGATAGTTTAACGGATCCTTAAAGGATGGTTATTCCAAACATCCTTTGAGTTACTTGTATTTCAATAGCTATTTCACTTGAGTTGGATTTATTGATATAAGAATGTTAATCCTGACTCGAGTGTTTTGTATTTTGCTTTACGCTCGGGTCAGACTGAGTGTACCAGTATTCAAGACTCACCTTTGAAGTTGGAGCCTTGCTTGAAGATCCAGCCATCTATTCTGCTTTCAGTATTCGATGATTCCAGTGATGTATTCTGATTTGTATCTGATGTATCGTATTACTCTTCCGTTGTATCTAGTTTAACTCTGATGTAACTTAAACATTTATATATAGCTTCATGAACTACTATCTCTTTTATTTCCGCTGCATTTATTACTCTGTGTCTGTGATCTGTGATTATTTATTTACTGTATATGTTCAGTTTTGCCAAATTTAAATTAATAACGCGGTATTTTGAGCAATTCAACTCCGGCATGAGTGTCTACCTATACACTTATAATGGATGCGAATGGTCCATAATATCGGGTCGTTACATGATAACATATTTGGCTTTATCAAGTAAGGGGTAGGCCGGTCCTATTTAGTAGAGGGAAAATGTGTTTATACACTTGGTACATTTTATGTAGAGATGCACTGTACAGAAGGTAGTCCCTTACCTTGCCATTGTTGGAATCCATTCCCCAATAAGCACCGTGCAGACTTAGTTGTATACCTATTATGCTATAATTTAATTAATGTAACAATTTTGGTATGGTTAAATGTTTATTTTAAACCCTAAACATTAAATAATATCAAAGGACTTCCTATAGAAATGTTTTGGTTATCGTAAAGTAAAATCCCTCTGTGTTTATGTGTAGCGTGGTCTTATGAGATACCTTTATTTTTCAAAGGGTTTTATAAATATAGAAATCAATATGATTTGATAGAGTTTTCTCACGCTGGTTTAGCAAACTGATCCGGGTGTTATTTTCTCATAATGCTAGGGTCAGCCCAAGCATATTTTCTAGATTTAGCTCGATGCTTTGGAGCTTTCGGGAGACGAGCTGGATTCTCCAAGACATATTTACGTACCATATATTCTTCCGCTGATTGTTGTTCTTGATGTCTGTTTGTATTTATCAACAATCGTAATGACGGGCTATTATAACTTCCAAGTTGATAATAGGTTAGTGTACTCTAATGTTGTGTGTGTATGTATATATTTTTTCTTTTGTGAAGATCTTGTGCATATTATATTTTTCTCTTCAAGTTGTGTGATTCTGTAATGTCTTCTATTTCTTTAACCATAAATGACTTCTCTTTCGGACAAATAAATGATCGACGTATGAATACCAAGGATGTATTAAGTGTCGCCTTTAGGTGTAAGAAAGGTGGATCATTACAACGTGGTATATGAGCTTAGGTTGAGCGAACACATAGGCCTTGGTGGGGTAAACTCGTTAAGGATAAGGTTAGTAATGCCCTAGAATGAGTAACTCATTAGAGATGGGATTAGTTTTATCCTAGAATGAGTTTGAGTGTATATATAGAGTGCGTATTTGTTAGTGAAATAAAAATGTTTTGTGTTAATTGGTCTCATAAGTTTGGATTTTGGGATTTTGATTAATGCGCTTGATCACCGTTATCGATAAGCGTTCTTAAACACTTGAGAAGAAAAATCGACAAACAAATTTTGAAATTGGTAAATGAAATAATTTTATCTAAGACTATACTTTATATATAAAGGAATAATTCAAAAAAATCAATATAGCTATTTTGATGTGTTTGTTTGTTAGGAAGTGATAATATTCCATCATCATCTAGGATTTGATTAGTCATGCTCGCCCAGTTCTGAGCTTTGGCTATTGTTTGTTGTTCTATTTGCAATCTTCCTTTTTGAAATTTGGGTTGGGTGTACTACAAGAAAAAGTATTTTTGGTGACCCACAAAAAATGCTACCAACACTTACGGTAGCGTTTTAATGAACGCCGCAATAAAACCTGGAAACAAAAATCCATGATTTTTAGTTGCATTTATTTCAATACCACTATAAATCCTTTTATTGCAGCGTTTCTCAAACACAATCATAAATCTTTTTGTAGCATTTTAAAAACACTAGGGAAAAACTTTTTGGCGCTAATAATGGAGTTTCCAGCTTTACCCATGCTTTACTGTTGAATTTACTCAACGCCCCTGTAGCGTTTTTGAAATGCTAAAAGTTATTGGTTATTTTGCAGCATTTTTATGCTATTATTTCATGTTAATAGTCTATATTGTTTCTAGTATATCAATCGACAATCACTCACATAATCATCGTATTCAAACAACTAAAAAATCATATTAACCATATAATCAAATAAAATATCCATAACCATTCTGATATAATAGTTTTTCGATAAAATGACCAAACTCACATGCAATAACCATTCGTATACAAATTAACACACCTAGTACTAATAAAATGTTATACCTAACTAGTAATAACAAGAAGCTTGATTTTCTATAATTCTTTGTTGCATGCACAAGTGAAAGCTAGCACCATAAAAGTCAAACCTTGCTCTCTTCGAAAGTTCAATGTCTGCACAAGTGAAAGAACAACATATAGCCAAACAATTATGTTAATTCGTAGGACTTCAAACATGATATCAAACATCTACAATATTGTACAAGTATATCATACTATAAATAATGTCACATAAATAACCAAAGTTATAAACGAAATGAAATAAATGAAGTCCAATCTTACAGTTATATATAAAACTTTGTTAAATTAGTTATATTATTATGATTTATAAAATTTAGTTAACTTAAACTTAGTTAATTTTATTAAACTTGTTTAATTTTAACAAAACTTAGTTAATTTTACTAACTTGGTTATCTTAGTTAATTTGTTATTATTATTATTAATATTAAAACTCAGTTAACTTAATTATTTATTATTATAAACTTAGTTAATTTTTATAAACTTAGTTAATTCATCATCATTATTAATAAAACTTTTTTAAATTAGTACTATTATTATTATTAAAATTTATTTAACTTAAACTTAGTTAATTTTAACAGAACTTAATTAATTTTTATTGACTTGGTTAACTTAGTTAATTTATTATTATCATCAAAACTTGGTTAACATAATTATATAATAATAATTATTATTATTATTATAGACTCAGTTAATTTTTATAAACTTAGTTAATTTTCATAAACTTAGTTAATTTATCATCGTCATCATAATCGTTATTATTTATAAAACTTTGTTAGATTAGTTATATTATTATTATTTATAAAATTTAGTTAGCTTAAACTTCATTTATTTTATAAAACTTGTTTAATTTAAAAAAAAACTTATTTAATTTTTATCAACTTAGTTAACTTGGTTAAATTATTATTATAATTATTAAAACTCGGTTAACTTACTTATATTATTATTATTATAAACTTAGTTAATTCATTATCACCATCGTCATTATTATTCATAAGACTTTTTTAATTAGTTATATTATTATTATTTATAAAATTTAGTTGGTATTCATTTTATAAAATTTGTTTAATTTTAACAAAACTTAGTTAATTTATTACTATTATTATTAAAACTTAGTTAACTTAATTATATTATTATTATAAACTTAGTTAATTTTATAAACTTAGTTAATTCATCATCGTCGTCATTATTATTTATAAAACTTAGTTAAATTAGTTATATTGTTATTATTTACAAAATTTAGTTAACTTAAACTTAGTTAATTTTATAAAACTTGTTTAATTTTAACAAAACTTAGTTAATTTTTATTAACTTGGTTAACTTAGTTAATTTATTATAATTATTATTAAAACTCGGTTAACTTAATTATATTATTATTATTATTATAAACTTAGTTAATTCATCATCACCATCGTCATTATTATTTATAAAACTTTGTTAAATTAGTTATATTATTATTATTTATAAAATTTAGCTAACTTAAAATTAGTTAGTTTTAGAAAACTTATTTAATTTTAAGAAAACTTAGTTAATTTTTAGTTAATTTATTATTATTATTATTAAAACTTGGTTATTTTAATTATATTATTATTATTATTATAAACTTAGTTAATTTTTATAAACTTAGTAAATTTATCATCATTATTATTTATAAAACTTTGTTAAATTAGTTATAATATTATTATTATTTATAAACTATGATTTTTGTTGATGTATTAGATGTAATATTTTATATTTTTGGTACAGAGTATAATGCATAGTACATAGTTGTTGATGATTTTCTACTCCACTCTATTCTTTTCATTCCAATATTAATTTGTTAACAGTCTTTTCTCTTTTCTTTTCGTAACTAAGTAGAATATGATTTTCTATTATGTGTTTTGTTATTGGTTGCTTCATGGTTTCAAAAGTCAGTAATAAGAACAAGCAGCAATTACCCTATTAATTTATGAATAAAACACATTAAAAATTACATGAAGAAGTTGCACAAACTAACTGCCAAAAGAAAAATTGCTATAACAAAAACACATTAAAAATTATAAGGTGGGATGTTATAATGGAAGTTTGGAAATGTTAGTAAGGTTTGATTTTATAAAATACGTTAAGGTATTTTATGAAGAGTTATGAAAATTATAAAAATGTTCAAGAACTAAAATAATAAAAGAAGAAAGTGTTTGTTGACATGAACCTACCACATTCGTGCCAATTGGAAATCTAGATCTACAGTTAGAAATTGATTGTTGTGCGAATTTATGCCATCAAAATTGAAAAAAAGAACTAGTTGTTTGGTAGAATGGCACCAGTGTGAAAGACATTCGTAATCTGTGAATATTGGCATCATTTCTTTACTGTGATAAATACAATTAATTAAAATGCAATTTTGAAAAAGAACATGCAAGACCATGATTACCACTACTAATAAGTGATAAGATGAGTATTTATTACAGGAGAATAAATGGTATGCTATTAAATGATGGTTGAACTCTGATAATAGGCAGTTAGATTTATTCAACTTGAAAAACAAATATAATCCTACTATAGTGGGTATTCTAGAGAACGAATTTTCTAGTTAAAAGTATTGAGCAATTCAGAAATGTGGTAGGTAAGAACTGGGGAGTTTTACACACAATTATGATAGTGCTACCGCTAGTGGTAGAATCTTGATTATCTAGTATACTTTTGTATGGTTTATAGACAAATTCAATGACATAGATCAACAAATCATAGATACTCCCATTAATTTGTCAGGCCTCTCAGTTAATATTACCATTGTTTATGCAAAAAATTGGATGTTCATTATACTAAACTTAAGACAACAGTCAATGGATACTGCGAAAAAGTCATAACCATGGATTACAACCAGAGATTTCAATGCAGTAGTCATTATTGATGAAATAAAAGGACTTACAATATAGGTAATCAGCTTGTTAACAACTGTTTACTTGCAATTGAACTGATACTAGCACTTCAATTGTTTCCATCAGTAGGAGCAATTCCTTAATTGGTGCCCAATTACCATGAATATCTATGCACATAGCAGAAATATATATATATATATATATATATATATATATATATATATATATATATATAAAATAAGAAAAATACAACGAGTGTTATCCAGACGAAATTACATGACCCAAACCTCACCCCGACCTTCTTGGAGCTTTGTGCCTCCTCGGACACAGTCCGAAACAAAGAGTACACTGCTGTGGATAGCTGTGCACAAATTTGTGCACTACTGTACACAGCAGTACATACATTACTGCCTAAGAATATACACTACTGCCACTAGGCAGCAGTGTACTTCACACAACTGTCATGGCAGCAATGTATAGATTGCTGCCTAGTGGTAGTAGTGTAAACGTGTACACTCCTGCCACTAGGCAGCAGTGTATACCACGCTGCTGCCTGCGGGCAGTGTGTACACTGCTGCTTAGTGGCAGCAGTGTAATAATGTGCACTACTGCCTAGTGGCAGCAGTGTAAGCAGTAGTGTAAAAGTGCACTACTACCATGGGCAGTAATGTAACAGGATAGACTACTACACTAGGTAGCAGTGTAAAGACAGCGGTGTAACTATGAGCACTACTGCCCTTAGGCAGCAGTGTATAAGTGTATAAAACACTGCAGGTGAGGGCAGCAGTGTAGTGTAACACTGCTGCCTGGAGTAGTAGTGTATCAAATCACTACCGCTCGGGAAGCAGTGCAAGATGGTTACACTGAAGCTCATTCTGGTTGTGCTGGAGAACAATGAGTATGTAATTTGTGTAACATAAAAATCGTATGGCTAGAATTTGATCATTCAAGGCAACAAAAACTTAACAAAACATGCATTCATTCACATAGATAAAACTTAACAAAATTCTTGCAGCATAAAATATGAGCATTTCGAAAAGACAGTGAATCAATATTCGAATACAAACCCAAATACAATAATATCCCAATATAACATTCATATACTCAAAGAAAATCAAAGCATGTATCATCATTATATCTTAGCTTATGCAGCATATACCAACTTCCCTTATGTATAAATAGGACAGAGATCATCGTAAGATATTACCACCTAATTTTCATTCTAAAACTTCTAGTTCTTACTATACCCCCTAAAACTAAACAGTTCTTCACTACTTAGTCCTTGAACGTCTTACGGTATAAACAAGAACAGTTCAAATTAATCGCATTTATTAAAATAAAATACAGAATAAAATCAACCACTCAAATTAGGGTTAAATCAACTATTAAAGTTAGACAGAAATTCAAAAATATGATGCATTCAAATTAATATAAAATCTAAACTGAATCACCAAATCAATTTCAAAAACTCATACCTAAATATACCTATACCGCGAGGGAAAACTCTTGTTGGCCGCCGCGACAATGTTGAGTGGAGTACAACGATGGAGTCGACGATGAAAAGGAGAAATTTATCTTCAGTGCGATGAAATTTGAGCACGATTAAAAAGGGGGAAATTTTTCTTCAGCGGAAAGCGAAAAGGTGAAAGTGAAAAAGGGTAATAAAATTTTCTAAGTATACGAATGGATTTAGATAGGTCACGTTCATGTAGCATACACAAAATCTTTTTAGGAAAGGTGGAAACGTGAAATGTTTTTTGCCGCGTTTATGTTATTAGTGAAAATATTATCGGATGCATTAAACAGAAATACCATGAATTTTTGCAACTGAAAATGGTTTTTCCTATATTGGTACATAGGGATTGTTGTAACATTGAAACAAACACCTTGTGAATTAAGTTTCACAATTTGACTATAAGGCGTTCAATTATAATGTTGGTTTGAAATTTGGATTTTAATAAAAGTTTTTTATTAAAAAGTAAATGAATCATATTTTAAATGAATATTTGGGGAAAGTTTTTATTGAAAGTGGTTTATAAATCAGGGTTATAAAATATGTTCTAATTGAAAGGATTTTTGGAGAATTTAAAATCCCAGTGTCCTTAAAAAGGATTTCAAATTTTTTTGGAGAATAGGTAATAACAGTATTACTAGAAAATACTTTAAAGTATAAATATTTTGAAATGAAATTTGAGAGTAAGATTTTTCTTTGGACAATTCGGGGAATGGGTCTCGATCTATTTTCTGATGATCTGAATAATCTTCCAAATGACATTGGATGTTTGCTTAGGCAGATATGGTGATGCACTTGGTATATTATTCATTTTGTCATTATACTATCTAAACGAGTATGAATCTAAATGAATCCAAAGTAAGTTGGCAATAAATATTTTGTTAAAAACTATTTATCTGGAAATATATATATATAGTATTGTTTAAAAAATGGGATTTCAAAAGAAGAGTCTTTTATAATTAACTAGTTCGAGTGACTCGAAAGTAACTAAAAATGGGCAGGAGTTGTGTTCGGATTGTAAATACTTCTCTTTAGTACTACCCTTCTTGATTAAGTGATGTATGATACTATTTAGTTGTACCCCGTTCCTTGATATCATTTTGGAGTTACTCAAGCTATTATATATTTTCTAAGGGTTAAAAATAAAGTATCATTTCAAAATGTTTTTGAAATAAAACCCGGGTATTTGGCTCCTAAGGTTTCAAAATAATAAGGTATATTGATTAAAGAGTGGATTAATAAATAAAGTTTTAATTGGGTTAAACTTAATAAGGAGATTTAATAAAAAAATTATTAAACCATGTCTTTTGATTTTAACATCTAGGAAGTGAAATATTATTTGATGTTATCGGGTTAGCTAATAAACACTTTACCATAGAGGTGTCTAAGAAAAAGTAGACTCTAGGAATAAGTTTGGATAACACCATTCTACTCTTCTTAGCTACTTACCAAACCGATTTTGTAAAGAGGTTAAATTGGCCGACTCGGTTTTGAGACCCCAATCATTTTGGGCCTACATCTAAATAGTTAAAGTGAATGAAATTAAAATCAAATGTTTTGTATATACACTGAGGATATAGGAGAGTATCGTACAAGTTAATAAATTAAATGATTTTATGAAAAGTTTCATAAATAAGTTATACCATTTAAATTGTTTGAACCTAAGCTGAAATTTTGTGAAATGTTTACATAAATATTTTAGGGAGGTTAGAAAGTAGATGGGTAACAAGAACTAATAAGAAAAGTATGTAAGTTTTACATAGATCGTTCCTTTTTTCACATAGTTCTCAATCCAATATTCGGGTACATGACTTGAGGTGTTTCAAACCATTCTGAATAAGGATCTATCATTCAATTTTTGACGGCGAACACTTGGTGAGGGTTCTTAATATGGAATAAAAAGTTTTCTACCATAGTATATGGCTATGTAAGGAGAATAGTGGTTTCTAATTAAGAAGCCTGATCGAAGTCCACATTAGTAAGTCGGGTGAGAAATACTATTTTGGAAGTAAAGTTACATATTCGAATTAGTGATCAAACCATATTTTGCATAGAAATGGTCTATGTACATCATACAGACTGATAAGTAGTGTTAAGTGTTTTTGGGTTAGAATTGTGGTAAAATTTCAGGGTCGAACTTCCTTTAAGGGGGAGAGTGTAATGATCCAGAATTTCACCGCTTAGTTTTGTGAATATTTAATTTATTTTAAATATTCAAATAATCGATTTTATAACTAAAAAAATATTTTAAATAATAACTAGTGATGGTGAAATAGTTTCCAATCGAAAATGTGATCGGAATTCTTTTTCTGAATTTTCGATTTTCCATAGGCTAAAAGTTGTCGAAAACATTGTAAACACTTTAGTATAGACATGTACACACATTTCCTAATGAGTTAGGATATTATAGTAAACACATATATATATACATATTACTTAAGAAAATATTTAACTTAGATGTGACATTTTCCTAAGGATTTATAAATAAATGTAAATATAAATGTCATATTATATCTCATCACTTAAAACATTCAAGTACAAGATGTTTAAATGCATGTTGGTGCATAAAGACGGGGGGACATTCTCACATGTGCATCAAGGAGGAGAGGGAGACAAGGTTGGTGAGGTGGCATTCATGTAGTGAAGGGTAGGTACCTTAGGGCATTTTAGTAATTTGGTTATTTCAATTTATATAAAAACAAATTCCTAATTCTTTCTCTTTCTTGTTGTCATTTTTCGTCCATTTCAAAATTTTACTTCTCATTTGAAAATTCCATTTCTCATGGCTTCCATAGTTTAAAACTTTAAAATTTTCATCTTCTTCCACTTTTAAATTCTTAAAAGCTAAGTTAAAAAATTTCATTTTCCTTTTTACAACTTCTCCTTGCCAAAACAAGTCCTTACCCAACCCATTCAACCTATGTCCGAGTTATAGTCCACCATGGCCGAACAATTAGCCATTTATGGCCTCCAATGGAACACATTTTTGCTAAAGAAAAGCAAAGTTCTTGGTTGCTTTCTAAAGTTAGTAAAGGTTCAGTTAAATTTGGTAAGCTTTTACGTGAGAAAAGCTCTCTTTTTACTTAAGTTTGAACTTAAATGTTGATGATAATTATTGTCTATAATTGGTTGCAAAAGTGTTACTTTTTGGATAATATTGATGTTAATAGTATGTGTTTGGATGTGATGCAATATTAGCTTAAAAATGTAAGTTAAATGTTAGTAAGGTTTGAAAGATAGAATCTTGACTTGTTGGATGTTGTGATGGCATGCATATATGGTTGTGAATTTGTTATTAAGGTGTTAAGCTAATAAAGTTAGTATCTTGACTTGTTAAAGCAACATCGAGATCCTTGGTTTAAAACTCATTTTCCTTACTTTATGTTTTTGAAATGTTTTGTAAAGTCCCCAAACCGTTACTTTTGTTTGTCCAAAACAATTTTCTAAGGTTATAAGGTAGTTACAGTATTCAAAAAAGGACTTTGAAGCTATTTGATATAATAAAACAAGTTTTGAAATTACGGATCATATAGCGATAGTCGCTATGGAGGCAGTTCATAAAAACGAAGTTTTTTACAAAGTTAAATTTTATTTTCATCTTGGATATTTTTGAAAAGTGTTTCAAATCATATTTCAAGTATTAAAATGTAATTATAATCATTTATTATTTATTTATTTATTTAATTAAATAAAGTAATTACACTTAATCATTGGTTAACAAGTTAATTAGTACTTAAGTATCAAGTAAGTTAATTATAATTAGTTAATTAATAAAAGATTAATTTTTAATTAATTATTTAAGGATTAATTATTATTTATTAAAGATTGATTATTAATTAATTATTTATTATAAAAGAGTTAAATCATTAAATAATTACTAATTAAGTTAAATTAAATTAAGATTTAATTAATTTTTAAATTTTTATTTAATGATGGTTTAATTTATTAATTAATTATCAATTAAAGATTAATTATGGTTTAAGTATTTATTATATGATATACTATTACTTGATTATTTGTTTAGAGGATAATTATTATTTAATAATTATTTAAAAGTTAAATATTGTTTAATTAATAATTAAAGGTTTAATTATTATTAAATAAAGAGTTTAAATGTTATTTAATATTTGAGTAAAAGCTGTTGATTAAATCCTTTAATTTTTAAGGTCGATTTGTTGAAGCAAATTATCTTTTAAAAGAATACTTTAAAACCAAGGGATTTCTTTGTCGATTATCCTTAAGTAACCCCAATTGAATAAGAAAACAATGCTATTTGTTTAGCCAAATAAAATATTGTTCTGTTAATTAAGTTATATCGGTCATCTGTTTGGTAGAACAAATCACCATACCGCCACAATTTACCAAGTAGATTATGTTGACATCTATATATTGATTGGTTGTTATTTGTTGGTCTCTTTTACATGTCTGCTTGTTATGTAAATACCCTTGTTATAATGAAAGTTTAACTGAAATTGAATAAACCATTGCGGTCGCTAATCCTCTCCTGAATTTTGGAAATCGTTCTTTTTATCTTATTTTTTTAATAATGGTTTTAAAGTTGATTATTATATTATTTAAAAGGTTTAAAGGTAAAGTTATTACTTATTTATGATGTTTAAAGTTTATTACCTTTCTAAATATGATATTTAAAGGATAATTGAGCAATTATTTTATTAGACGTGTTTTGAAATAATTTAATACTTTCCAAATGATTGTTTAAGTCATTATTTTGTTAATATAGTTAAAGATAAATTTAATGAATGATGTTTTAAATAATAACTTGTTTATTTAAAGGTGTTTTAAATGATCACTTTGTTTATCAAAGGAACTTTATTTATTAATATTTATTCAAGGAGTTTTGTTTTAAATAAGGAAAATTTATGAAAAGAGTTTTATAAATTAAAAAGAGATCTTGAAATTCGAAAAGAAATTATATAAATGGTTTTGGATATTTGTAAATAAACTTGGAGATTTATAAAATGTTTTATAAAAAGATTTAGAGTTGGGTAAAAGTGATATTTATAAATAGAAGAAATTTATTAAAAGGATTTATAGAAAAAATTTATAAAAGAAATTAGGATTGGATTTCCTTTAACTAACCTTCTCAATTATAATGGTATGGAACATTCGTTTCATACTTAACACCGAAGGAATAGTGTTTGAAGATATTCATATCTCCGTTTAAATTGCATTTGTTTTTATCCTCTTAATATGATTTTGAAATACAAAATCTTTCATAGTGTTTTTTGAATATATTTATACCATTGTATAAGTATATGGGAAGTTTTCTAAGTTTGAAAATGGAATGTTTTGCAAATATACTTATACCGATGATATAAGTATATGGATATTTTGATAAATATTTTGAAAGGAGAGTTAATTAATGAAAGATTTATTTAAATGAGGCTTAGTGTAATGATCATATTTTTGACTAATATTATTTAGAACATTTAATTAGATAAATTAAATAAAATAATATAGAGCGATGAGGAAATTGAGATTTGGTAATTAAGTATGTCGCTCCTTAGTTAATAAACCAATTAGAGAAATAAAAGGTTAGGTAAAGAAGGAGGAATATGATAAGGGCAAAATGGGAACAACCTTCATTCCTACCCCTTAAACCTTCTATCTTCATTTCCTTTATTCATTTTATACATTCCCACAAACTAAACCTAAGTTAGGCCTCCATTGAAAGGAAGAAAATGAAAGAGAAGAGCTAGGAAAAATCAAAGGGAAGCTTAAGGAAAGATAACCAAATACAAATCTCTACTTTCTTAGTCCAAATCAAGAAGAATAATGAATATACATCTCACTTTTTTATTATGTTTTGGTTTTATCTATAAACCCATTTCTTTTGCAAGTATTTTGCCATGTTTTAGTAGTTTGAATGAGTGTATGCTTGTTGGTGATTTTTTATAATTTAAATTGAAATTATGATATGTTTGAGTTGGAAAATTGTGATACCCAAATGACTTGAGACTTTGATATGATGTTAGAATTATCATTTTAGAACCGATTTTTTAATTTCATATTTTTCCAAGCAAGTATGGATTTTATATGATTTTTCTAAGTGAAGAAATTGGTGAATTTCAAGTTGAATTATTTACAATAATTAAATAAATTTTTTGGCCCTGAAACTTCTACATGTTGAAGAAAATAGTTATATTGAATTATTATAATTTTTGGGAATTTTTCCTAAATGATAAATAAATTGTTTAAGTCTAAAGGGCTTATTTTGTTTGACTAAAATGTTTATAATGTGGGTTAAATTGTAAAAATGTTTAGCATTTAAAATTATGGCATGAGGCAGTTTTTCAATAAATAAATTGGCAAAGTTTTTATTAGCCAATGAGATTTTGACAAATTATAGAAGTTTGGTGAAAAGAAAACAACTTTTATAGTAATTTTGCAATTTTCAGTATAATTACAATTTTTCCATGTTGATATTGGCTATGTCGAGCCACATCTCGCCACATCACACGGTCATCGATGCGGTACAAAGCAGTGCATATGATGTCAATGAGTTTGGCATGAAATGGATTAATTTTGAACCTTGTCGAGGTCAAAGTAACAAAGACAAAGAGGTGGACTCGACATAGGCATGTTGATGTTTATATGTGCCGCGTTTTACACCAAGAGGCTTGTTGCCGGATTTTATACTAGAAAGCATGATGCCGCATATACTATTAAATGTTTTGCCTCTTAGACCCAAATGATCATTGAGCCTACTCTATGTCACTTTTAACTTGTCATCGAGCCTAACCCTTGCAGTTTTTAATATTGTTATTGAGCTTAGTCAATGCCTTTAACTAGTCTTCAAGCCTAACCCATGTTTTATAGTCATCGAGCTTAACCTACACTGCTTTTAACTAAGTTGACATCATTGATATCGACGCCGCACTTATCTCAATTTATTTATATTCTTGATGAGGCTATGATGCCGAGGTTCTTGTGTGTCACCGAGGTTTATTTTTATAGTTTTACACTATGACCTACGAAGTTATGACTTTGACATCATCCCCATATATTTTTAAATAAAAGACTACGACATGCTTTAGAATGGGCAAAGATCTTTAATGGTGATGACATCATCAAGTTTTATAATTGTAAATGTATTACATAGTTTTGGCCTTATATCTTAAGTTTTAAGAGGGTCAAAGACCCCAAAAATTATGAATTTCATGAATAATGTTTTGTAAAGCATATATCATGGCATAAGTATTTTGAGTAAAGTAAAGAACCAATGTTTTCCTTATTTTACGAATGATTTCAAGGGTTGAATCATTTAAAATATTTTATTGCCAAGGAAATATGGATAGGGTAGTTAGCCTAGAATTTTACTAAAAGAATGACTTAGAGATTAGAAAACTGGATGGGACTGGTGCGGGGTCATGCTCTATACTTTAGCTAGCAGCCCCTAGCTAATATAAGTCCAAAATTCCAATATATAGGGCTTTGTCATGGGTAAGACAAAAAGAAGGTTACGCAAAGAAAGAAATACCCAGAGTAGAGATGGGTTATTGGTGAGCCTGCAAAACCATTAGGATCAGTTGACCCTAGAAGTAGTAAGTTACGGATAGACCGTCCAATTTTTCTCTAAAAGAAGTTCGAACATTTGTTAAGTTTGGTAGGCTCGAGTCAGCCATAGGTTTATAGTTAGCATGATAAAACTATAATGTTAGGAAAGATAGTCCACCGATTACCTATTTTGTATGCGTACATGTTATTGTTATATTAGTTGCATGATTTTGATTGCAAAATATATGCCCTTAAAGGATACTGGTGAGGGGAAAACTCGTTCCACTAGACGGCGTGGTTTCACTTAGTATTAATAAATTGAGACATCATATTATTATTCACACCAGCCTTTTTGTTTAACTCAAAGTTTATGATTTCCCTTAAACTCTCAGGTGCTCAAAATTAATTTGAGTAGGTTGAGAGTTAAGGTTTTTAGGTTTAGTAGGTATTGGCGAATAAAGCTTCCAAAGACATATAGGAGGCAAAGATTAGCTATGTAGGAGATTATCTATTTATCTATTCCGCTGTGATTGAGTGTTGTATCGAAAGGAAAATGTTATAGCTATTTATTTAGTAACTCTGATCATCCAAGGGAGCATCTTCATATGTCATTCTTGGCATATTTTGTAATAATTATATTTATCTGAACCTGGGCAATGTTATAAGATTATGTACGAATATGAAATGTTGATTTGAAATGTAATGAGAAAAGTTGTTTTGAAATTGTGTTTGAAATATTTCATATTCTTGTCCTTTTGATATTATGGATACCATTAATATTACCGTATTTTCTTATCAAAAATTAATACTATTGAGATTGCAACATCTATGGTGGTTAGTTTTTGACCTCAAAATGGGTGATGTTACAACTTGGTATCAGATCATAGGTTTATGTAAAACTTAAAATAAATTCTGAACCTAAAAAGATTTTTAAAACATAATCAAAATAAATCAGAGAATAATATTGGGGTATGTAATAATGCTATAGTAACGTACTTGTATTTGCTTTACATAAAATATGATTTATCTCTATTCTACCATCTCTCTTAGACTGTTCTTCCGTGTCTTACTAAGATTCGAATGTAGATTTAAAGGAAAATAATATATGGAGGCAGGAAATGGAAGAGTGAATCTCGGTGGAGGAAGCACTACAACAAATGGGAATGCCAAACCCAATACTAGAAGGAATCTGGGTCGGGCATAAGCTGCTAATGTAGGTGTTTGAACACCGTAGGCTAGTATGGGAGCTACGTATTAGTTGTTCATCAACATGATGCAAGCAGGAGCTGCTGCTAGACTTGTAGGTGAAAATGTTAGAGGAGTGAATTAGGAAGCTCTGGGTGTCAACAACTATGTTGTGCTGAGTAGCGATTATGCGAGGCTTGGAGAAAAGCCATTTATTGAAACCGAGGATGCAAATAAAGTAGTGAATTGGTTGCTTCATTGTGAGAGGATCTTCGCTGGTCTTGGACTGAATGATGAGCAGAAGAGGAGGTTAGCATCCAGGCAACTGCAAGGAGCTACGTTGTATTGGTAGAATAGTGTTATTGTTGGAGTAGCGGAGGAATCCCTGACTTAGGCACAATTTCGGAGAAGGTTTGAAGAAAGCTTTATGTCAGAGATTGCTAAGTCTACCCTATTGAGAAAGTTTGCAGAGTTGGTGCAGGGAAATATGACTGTGTTGGAATATTCTATTAGACTCAAGGAGTTATCAAGGTATGGTTATGCTACAGTCGACATAGTAATTAAGAGGAATGAGAAGTTCATTCGTGGACTGAGACCTAAGCTTGTTAGGGCAACTTTGCCGCATCTCAGGGATCTATGTGATGTAGTTGTTTTGATGGCTTTATTGAATGAAGAGATGCTTGTTTTCTTTGGTAGTAACAAAGTAGTGGAGGCTCTAGGTGGGCAGAATAAGAAGAGGAAGTTCTTTCATAAGAAGGGAGTTCATAAGAGTGGAGCTGCCAAGAAAGGAAAATATAAGATTATCTACTATAAGTGTGAGAAGAAAGGGCATTTTGCAAATGAATGTCATTATGGAGATGGATAGAAGGTGATTAGAAGGAACAACATCACGTGCTTCAACTGTGATCAGATCGGTCATTATAAGAACTAGTGCACAGAACCAGCAAAAGTTGAGAAGGGCAAAGTGTTTGCATTTGAACCAGCTATCTCAAAACCAATAGCTAAGGAGAAGGGAAAGGATGTGATGGGAGGTACGCTTTTGATTCATGGTATACCAGTTAGATTCTATTTGATACTCGTGCATCACATTCTTTCATATATCATTGTTTGGTAGATAAGCTTAACCTAGAACCCTTATACCTAGTTACTTTCTTAAGGATTACGAATTCGATGGGAGGATATGTAACTCTTGGGATGAGATATGACCAATTAGAGTTCGAATTGTTAGGTCATATATCTGCTTGCGGTTTGAATGTTTTTGATTTCGTAGGCTTTAGAAATATTTTGTGTATGGTTTGTTAAGTAAGTATGATGCCAGGATATTTTTCCATGATAGGAAAATATGATTAAGACACCCTAGTAGTAGTGATCGAATTATATATTCTATAGAAAACCCGAGTTTTGATATTTGTGCTTTGTTCGGTGTAATAGAGGAGGAAGATGAGTTGAATCGAGTTTTTGTCGTTAAAGAATTCATATTCGTCTTTGAACTGGTGACAAAACTACCACCGAAGTGAGCTATTGAGTTTTAGATAGATCTTGTACCAAAAGCTGAACCTGTTAGTAGACCGCCAAGTAGGATGAAACCTACCGAGATGAAGGAGTTAAAGGTGCAGCTGGTGGATTTAGTAGGAAAAAGTTTTATTAGACCAAGCAGTTCGCCTTGGGGAGCAGCCTCAGTGTTTGTTAAGAAATCGAACGGATCATTAAGGTTGTGTATTAGTTATCGTAAGTTAAATGAAAGGACAATAAAGAATCGATATCACTTGTCAAGGATTAACGACCTGTTTGATCAGTCGAGTGGAGCCAAAGTTTTTTATCAATTGGATTTGGAAACAGGGTTCCATCAACTAAGAGTGGCGGAAGATAGTATTCCTTTGATAGTGTTTAGGACAAGATATAGATCACACGAATGGTTAGTACTACCATTCGGGCTAACTAATGCCCCAGCCTTCTTCGTAGACTTAATGAATCGAATCTTTTGAGAGCATTTGGATAGATTCGCGTTGTTGTTTATAGAAGACATCTTGATATATTTTATAGATGAAAGAGACCATGAAGTTCATCTTAGAATAGTGCTTGAGACACTGAGGCATCATCAGTTAAAAGCAAAGTTTTCAAAGTGTCACTTTTGGAAGAAGGATGTGAAGTTTCATGATCATGTAGTCTCAACGGAAGGATTGTTGGTAGATCCAGCTAAGATCGAGTCAGTTAATAATTGGAAGAGACCCAAGATAGGGACCGAGATAAAGAGTTTTTTAGGGTTAGCTAGCTATTATCGGAGCTTTATTGAGGATTTCTCGTAGATAGCAGCATCAATGACTAAGCTAACAAGGAAAGAAGTAAAGTATATTTGGACCGATAAATGTGAGGAGGCATTCCAGAAGCTGAAACACCAATTGACTAATGCGCCAGTGTTAGTTGTTCCATATGGGAATCAAGACTTAGTAGTGTATACGGATGCATGCGGAATAAGACTAGGAGCTATGTTAATGTAGAGAGGGAAAGTTATTGGTTATGCTTCTCGACAGCTTAGACCGCATGAGGTTAGATATCTGATGCATGATATAGCATTAGCTGCGGTGATTTTTGCATCAAAGGTGTGGAGACATTATTTGCTGGGAGAGAAGTTCGAGTTATTTATGAATCATAAGTCATTCAGATATTTATTCTCTTAGAAGGAGCTGAATATGAGTCAACAGAGACTGTTAAAGTTTATAACAGCCTATGACTTTGGAATTGAATACACCTAGGGAAAGGAAATAAAGTTGCAGATGTACTCAGTAGAAAACCTCAGAATGCAGTATTGGCAATGATAGCCAAGTGGAAAGAATTAGAAACATTGACTACATGTGGTGTGCGGTTAAGATCTAAGGCAAGTTCAAGTCAAGAAATCGCGATGTTGTCGTATTTGGAAGCTCGACCGGTGATGATCGAAAGGATTGCTTTTAAGTAAGGACATGATCCATTACTAGCTGAATGGATCAGAAGGTTAAAGAGTGGAACTGAGATTGATGATTTAAAAGATTTCAGTCTTGACTAAAATGGGTGGTTAAGGAAGAAAGGAACGTTATGTGTTCCGAATATTGGAAACATAAGAAAGGAAGTTCTTGACGAGTATCATCGACTAAAGTTCACCATTCATCTGGGAGGAATTAAGATGTATCGGGATATGAAAAGAAATTTCTTCTATGAAGGAATAAATAAGGATATAGGCTTATGGGTAAAGCAATGTTTGAACTGTCAGTAAATAAAAACCGAACATCAAAAACTGAGTGGGTTGCTTCGGCCTTTAGATATTCTAGTTTGGTAGTAGGATTTATATCTATGGATTTCATAGATTGGTTGCCAAGGTCGAATAAAGGAAATGAAAGCATCTGGTTTATAGTGGATAGATTGACTAAGAGTGCACACTTTATACCCGTTAAGTCGACTATAACGACACCAATCTTAGCTAATTTACTCATGAGGAATGTAGTTAGACTGCATGGGATTCTAGTAGTATAGTAAGTGGTAGAGATTCCTTGTTCACTACTGAGTTTTGGAAGAGTCTACAGGAAGTTTTAGGTACCAAGCTCAATTTGAGTACCGCTTACCAACCGCAGACCGATGGGAAAATAGAAAGAGTTAACAAAGTCTTGGAAGATTTGTTAAGAGCTTGTGTGCAAGATTTTTAAGGATCATTGGAAGACCATCAGCACCTAATCGAGTTTTCGTATAACAACGATTATCAGTCTAGTATAGGGATGGCACCATTTAAAGCTTTATACAGAAGATCATGTAAATATCCTATATGTTGGTTAGAGATTGGAGATAGATTAGTTCTTGGTCAAGATATGATAAGAGAAGCCATAGAGAAGATTGTGTTAATTCAAATTAAAATGAAGGAAGCTCAATCTGGGTAGAAAACTTATATAGATAAGAGACGAAAAGACTTAAAGTTCTCAGTTGGAGATCATGTTTTCATTAAGGTATCATCGATGAAAGGTGTAGTGAGATTTGGAAAGTCAAGGAAATTGGCACGTAGATTTGTTGGACCATTTCCTATTATAGAAAGGATCGGGAAACTCGCTTATAGGATAGAGTTATCGGAGAGTTTAGCAGGAGTCCACAATGTTTTCCGTATTTCTCATATAAGGAAGTGTGTTCGAGATCCAGAGACTACTATACTCCGATTATGTTAGAAGACTTAGTGATGGAACCGGACATGACTATAGTTATACAGCCAATTCGTATAATGGTTAAGGATGAGAAGAAGCTAAGGAACAAGACAGTCGGATTAAGTAAAGGTCCGGCGGAGTGACGGCGAGGGAGACCGTACTTGGGAAATAGAATGTAAGATTAGAGACACTTATCCTGACTTATTTGATGGTATGTTTTACCTTTATGTTTGATTGATGTATGTATCTTATCGTAATTTCAAGGATGAAATTATTTAAGGAGGAGAGTCTGTAATGACCCTAATTTTGACTAACATTATTTAAAACATTTAATTAGATAAATTAAATAAAATAATGTAAAGGGATAAGGAAACTAAGAATTGGTAATTAAGTAGGCATGCCTTAGTTAATAATCAATTAGAGAAATAAAAGGTTAGAATAAGGAGGAATATGATAAGGGCAAAATGGGAATAGCCTTCATTCCTACCCCTTAAACCCTTCTATCTTTAATTCCTTTATTCATTTTATACATTCCTACAAACTAAACCTAAGTTAGGCGGACCATTGAAAGGAAAAAAACGAAAGAGAAGAGCTAGGAAAACTCAAGGGAAAGCTTAAGGAAAGACAACCAAATACAAATCTCAACTTTATTAGTCCAAATCAAGGTGAATAATGAATATACATCTCATGTTTTTTTTATTACGTTACGGTTTTAAGCGTAAAGCCGTTTCTTTTGCAAGTATTATGTGATGTTTTGGTAGTTTGAATGATTATATGTTTTTTGGTGGTTTTCTATAATTTAAATATGAAATTTAGTGATATGTTTGAGTTGAAAACATACCATATGATACCTAAATGACTTGAGGTTTTGATATGATGTTATAAATATCATTTTAGATGTGGGTTTTTAATTTCGTAAATTTTCAAGCAAGTATGCATTTTATATGATTTTTCTAAGTAAATAATTTGGTGAATTTCGAGTTTAATTATTTAAAATAATTAAATAAAGTTTTCAGTCCTGAAATTTCTACGTGTTGAAGAAAATAGTTATATTGAATTATTATGATTTTTAAAGATTTTTCCTAAGAGTTTAGAAATGATAAATAAATTATTTAAGTCTGAAGGGCTTATTTGTTTAACTAAAATGTTTATAATGAGGGCTAAATTGTAAAAATGTTTAGTATTTAAAATTATGGCATGTGGCAGTTTTTTCAGTTAATAGATTGATAAAGTTTTAATTAGCTAAAGAGGTTTTGACCAATTATGGAGGCTTGGTGATAAGAAAACAACTTTTATAGTAATTTTGTAGTTTTCAGAATAATTACAGCTTTGCCATGTCGATATTGGCTATGTCGAAGCACATCTTGCCACATCACACTGTCTCGATAAAGAACAAAGTAATGCATATGATGTCAACGGTTTGGCATGAAATGGATTGTGTTTGAACCTTGTCAAGGTCACAATAACAAAGACAAAGAGGTGGACTCGACATAGGCATGTCGATGTTTATACGTGCCGCATTTTAGACCAAGGGGCTTGTTGCCGCATTTTATACTAGAAAGCATGCTGTCGCATATACTATTCAATATTTTGCCTCCCCGACCCAGATGGTCATCGAGCCTACTTTGCCGCTTTTAACTTGTCAACGAGCCTAACACTTACCCTTTTTAATATTGTTATTGAGCTTAGTCAATGCCTTTAACCAGTCTTCAAGCCTAACCCATGTTTTATAGTCATCTAGGTTAACCTATACTGCTTTTCACTAAGTCGACATCATTGATATCCACGTTGCACTTATTCTAATTTATTTATATTCTCGATGAGGCTTTGATGCCGAGGTTCTTGTGAGTCACCGAGTTTTATTTTTATAGTTTTACACTATGATCTATAAAGTTATGACTTCGACATCATCCCTATATATTTTTAAAAAAGACTTCGACATGCCTTAGAATGGGCAAAGATCTTTAATGGTGATGACGTTGCCGAATTTTGTAATTGTAAATGTATTACATAGTTTTGGCCTTATAGCCTAAGTTTTGAGAGGGTCGAAGATCCCAATGATTTCGAGTTTCATCAATAATGTTTTGTAAAGCATATATCATGGCATAAGTATTCTTAGTAAAGTAAAGGTCTAATGTTTTCCTTGTTTTAGAAATGATTTCAAGGGTTAAATCATTTACAAATCTTATTTTTCAAAGAAATATGGATAGGGTAGTCAACCTAGAATTTTACTAAAAGAATGACACAGAGATTAGAAAACCGAATGGGACTAGTGTGTGGTCACACCTTATACTTTAGCTATTAGCCCCTAGCTAATATAAGTCCAAAATTCCAATGTGTAGTGCTTTGTCATGGGTAAGACTAAAAGAAGGTTACACACAGAAAGGAATACACAGTGTATAGATAGGTTATTAGTGAGCCCGCAAAACCATTAAGATCAGTTGACCCTAGAAGTAGTAAGTTACAGACAGACCGTCCAGTTTTTCTCTAATAGAAGTTAGAACATTTGTTAAGTCCGGTAGGCCCTAGTCAGCAATATGTTTATAGTTGGCCAGATAAAACAGTGATGTTGGGACAGATATCCACCGATTACCTATTTTGTAAGCATATATGTTATTGTTATATTGTTTATCATAACCAGTTTCGTTGCACGATTTTGATTGCAAAAGATATGATTTTAAAGGATACTAGTGTAGGGAAAACCCATTCCTCTAGACTGTGTGATCTCACTTAGTATCAATAAATTGAGATTTCATATTATTATTCACACCAGGCTTTTTATGTGACTCGAAGTTTATATTTTCCTCTTAAACTCTCGGGTGCTCAAAATTTAGTTTGAGCAGATTGAGAGTTAAGGTTTTTGGTTTTAGTAGGTTTTGGTGAATAAAGCTTTCGAAGACATGCAAGAGGCAAATATTGGCTATGTAGGAGATTATCTATTAATCTATTCCGCTATGATTGAATGTTTTATATAAAGACAGATGTTATAGCTGTTTATTTAGTAACTCTAATCATCCAAGTGGGCATCTTCATATGTCGCTCTTGGCATATTTTGTAATAATTATATTTATCTGAACCTGGGCAACATTACGAGATAATGTACTGAATATGAAATGCTAATTTGAAATGTAATGAGAAAAGTTGTTTTGAAATTGTGTTTGAAATATTTCATATTCTTGTGCTTATGATATTATGGATACCATTAATATTACCGCATTTTATCACTAGAAATTAATACTATAGATGACCGCAGCATCTGTAGCGGTTAGTTTCAAGCCTCAAAATGAGGTATTTTACACTTTGTTGTTGCTATGTGAAATTAAATCTCTGGACTGTTGTTTGTTTGTTTATGTGACAGTTAAATAACCGACTATCAAATCTTGTCCAGTTTTGACTTAGGAAGTAAATAAGAGCTTCACGTGTTCATACGGTTTGAGTTCCTTTAGGAGAACTCATTCCGGTGAAACTTTTCTAGCTTTAAGGGATATATTAGAGATCCCCTGGGACTTTGGTATAGTCTGCTTACTTCCGAAAGAACTGGGATTGAGTCAATCAGAAATTATCGGTTGTTGGTTCGAAGAGATCGAATCGGGTATGTTATCCGAAAACCACTTCAACCTACATAAGTGCTCGAATGGAAGACACCTGGAAGTTGATCGAAGACGGAGCACTTTGAAGTGCAAGGGCTTATTGCTACTAATCCTATGGATGATTCCAAAATGGATGTACTAGAGGTAGTGCCTTCAAATTCGTTCAGTCCTAAAATGAACTTGTATGGATGAATGCAGGCATTGCATTTCTACTTGGATGGCAGCTTTAGCATTCAAAGTCGGATTTGCTAAGAGAAAAGGGTAAAAGAGTAGCCTTAATCCTCACAACCCGGAAATGGCTAAAACATGGTAGATGCGGTGGGGTTATATGGGTCACATCCATTAGGGTGTGTCATCACCTTTCTAGATCATTATATTATGGATCTGGTTGTTCATGAGAGCTCTCGATTAAGGTTGGAAAGCAACCGGGGTGATGGCATATTCGGTACTATTCAGTAAGGGGTCGACCTGTCCTTTGTTAGTAGAGGGGCAAATGCATTTGCAGCATTTGGTACATTTTATCCTGAGAAGTACTGTATGGAAGGCAGTCCCTTACCTTACCATTGTTGGAATCCATTCTCCAATAAGTGTCGTGCGGACTTATTTGTATGCCTATTATGCTGGAATTTAATTATTGTAACAATTTCGGTTATGATTCATATTTAATTTAAACTCTAGACATTATTATAATATCGGAGGATTTTCCGTAGAAATGTTTTGGTTATTGTAAGGCAAAAACCCGTTCATGTCTATAAGCGGCGTGGTCTTACGAATACCTTTATTTTTGTAGGGTTTTATAAATATAGAAATCAATATGATTTGATAGAGTTTTCTCACGCTGGTAACCAGACTGATCCGGGTGTTATTTTCGTATAATGCTCGGGTCAGCCCAAGCATATTTTCCAGATTTAGTTGGATGCATTGGAGCTTTCAGGAGATAAGCTGGAGTCTTCGAGATGTATTCACGTACCTCATATTCTTCCACTGATTGTTGCTCTTGATGTGTGTTTTTATTTATCAGCAATTGTAAGGACAAGCTATTATAACTTTCCAATCTAATAATAGATTAGTGTACTTTGATGTTGTATATATATATAAGTTTTATTTTGTAAAGATCTTGTATATTATATTTTTCTCGTCACAATGTGAGCTGTCTTCTCTTTCTTTAACCACAAATGACTTGTCTTTCGGACACTTAATGATTGGCACACGAATACCGATGATGTATTAAGTGTCGTTTTTAGGTGTAAGAAAGACAAATCCTTACAGTATATTTATTCAATGTTCAGAGTCTGCCTATTTTCCATTGAAGGGGTATTAAGTGGCTCAAGTGATTTCTCTCACATCACTTAAGGCATGATTTATGAAGATGGATTGTCAAAATCCATAGCTGTGTTGCACCTGCGTTGGAGTTATAAAGTGTGACTGGAAAGGGCCCTTGGTCTACAGTTAGAGGTATGTTATGGAGCTAGACTGTAAGAGCTTTTGGCATACTGTTCGAGATATAGTGGGTAGGTTAAGTATGGAAGCGTAAAACATAATACTTATCTAAATGATACCGCCTAAATACTATTATGGTAAGACTTAAGATTTTCATTCACCAAACATTGTTGTTCCGACTCCCTCTTTATTACAACCCACGGGTTAGGAGGAACAATGCTAATCGAAAAGATGAAGGTCACGATTAAGATTTATGGCAGTTTAGTTATTTATCTATGTTTTTGATATATTCGGATGTACCCAGATTTTTAGACATATTGGTGATTTATTTTGAGATATTGTTATTATTATATTTTATCCATTATGTTATGGGATTCTAAAAGTATAGATAGATAGCTCTGTATATTGTTTCTTTTACCAACCAACGGCCAGCACTAGAATAGACTTAAGGTTCAATTGGGATTTTATTAGATTGAAAATTAGGCCCATTCCAGAAGGGGTTTTTACATTTCATATCAAAGTTTAGGTTGCCCGATAAAAGGAATAGTTATACGCGAGAGCACGTATTTGTTATTTTTGAAAATATTTTTCAAAACCCTATTATATAGGCACAAGAACTGTTTCCTGGAGATTTGACCAGGCAACTGAGTGCTTGGCATTTGGTAGTACTCGGCTTCCGGGACTACTCGGCATCTAGTAGTACTCGGCTTCCAGGACTACTTGACATCTAGTAGTACTCGGCTTCCAGGACTACTCAGCATCTAGTAGTATTCGGCATCCAGGATTACTCGGCATCCAGGAGTACTCGTCATCCAGAAGTGCTCGGCATCTAGTAATACTCGGCATCCAGAAGTACTCGGCATCTAGTAGTACTCGGCGTTCAGGAGTACTCGGCGTCCAGGAGTACTCGGCATTCAGTAGCCCTCAGCGTTTGTAAGCGCTCAGCATCAGAAGACGTTCGGCATGTACAACTGCTCGGCATGACTACGTCGTTCGTCACAAGCCATCGTTCGGCCAAAGGCACTGCTCGGCTAAAGGCAACGTCCGGCCAAAGCTCTCGTTCAGCCAAGAAACATCGTTCGGCCATAAGCATCGTTCGGCCATAAGCATCGTTCGGCCGAAGCTCTCGTTCGGCTAAAGACATTGTTCAGCCAGAAGACGTTCGGCTTCAAGTAATATTCGTTCTACTCTTCCCACGCAGCAAGCGTATCTTTCAGCATAGTCAGGGTGGTTCGGCATCCAAGTGATCGGCCTATTTGGTTCGGCATGCGGCGACCATTCCATTTGGGCCAAGACATTCGGCTGCCGAGCCCACATGGGAAGTCCAACCCATCTTTGTCTATAAATAGAGGGGCAGGGGCACAGTGAAAAGGACCTTTTTTCGAGAACATTGGAGAGACTCTGCCATTTTTCAGACTCATCTTCTTTACTTAGCAACTACATTCAAGCACTTGATCTACGAATTGTATTTGTAATCAATCATTAAGAAGATCAATAAAGTTTAACCTCAAAGTGGACGTAGGCAATTACGTCGAACCACTATAAATCTGGTGTTCTTACTTTCTGAATTTAAATTAGCATTTTCTTCCTTGTTTAATTTATCTTCATCACTTATATCTCTTCACAATCTTTCTCTACGAGGTTAGTGACCAATTTTGGTGCTAACACTTTGGTGCTTTCACTGAGAATTGAATTCTCAGACCTCAAGGATCTGCTTTGAAGCTACTGGATTGAACAAATCCCCCAAAGAAGATCCGACTCATTAATAGGACGTCCGTTGATTCTACTAAGAGTTCATACCAATAACTCTACAATGGCAAGACCACGTACCAGGTCAGCTTCTCATAATGCGGATGCCCATGCGACTGCTAGCGTGCAACAAGCAGGACCCAGCAATCAGCCAGCAATTCCGGGTGTAGGAACTGCCGTCCAGGACCAGACTCCAGTTGTCACCAGAATAGAGTTCAACGACTTGATGAGAGAACTCAGGGAAAGCAGGAGACAACTAGGAGAGCAGATGCAAGCTAACGCCAACCTGATGGCACAACTCACTCAACAGCAGCAACAAAATGCTGGGGGCAATCCCGCTCCTTATTCCTCATCCAACAGCTCAACTTCCTCTGATGAACCTCCCAGGCGCAGACGCCGTAAGACTGAAGCTGCGCGGGCAGGTGCTGCTGTTCAAACAGCTGGAGACCGTGACCAAGTCGAAGATGGAAACTTAGGAACTGGAGTGCAGGTGGAGGTTGGAGGCCCAGACCATCAAAACGCTAACAATGTCGAACCTCAAGATGCACGTTTGGCAGATCTCCATGAGAGGAGGCATCAGCATGGACAGTCACGTAGAACATACTCTAAACTTCCACCTTCCATACAAACACCAGATCTGACAGCCATGGTCAGGCAATTGATGAAAGAAAATCAAGGCTTATCGAATGACGATTGGGGAGTATCAAGAAGTCATACTCCGTTCACAGATATTGTGCTGTAGGCGGCGTACCCCAGAAAGTTTAGTATGCCAACTATCCCTGCGTATGAGGGAAAGACTGACCCCAGACAACATGTCATGAGGTACGAGTGGATGATGGATTCAGCTAGAGAAAATGATGTGACCAAGTGTAGATGCTTTCCAATTACTCTATATGGGATCGCTACTATGTGGTTCACCCGACTCCCTCCGCGGTCCGTATCCAATTTCGAGGAGTTGGCAAAGAAGTTTATTGAGCAGTTCAGGATACACACTACTCGTCCAAAGGACGTAATGTCTCTGTCAAGTGTGATCCAAAATCCTGAGGATTCATTGAAGGAGTATTTACAAAGATTCCACGTTGCGGCAACTAAAGTCAGTAATCCCAATGATCATGCAATTCTAATGGCTGTAATGAGAGGTGTGGATCCGGATTCCGAATTTGGAGACTGGTTGGTAGGAAAACCTCCAACTACGCTAGAGCGTTTCTACTCAAAGGCACAACAGTTCATAAGAAGAGAGAAAGCTAGGTGGGTAAGGCGAGATAAGGCACTAGGACCTGTCCAAGAGTCCATGAAAAGCAACATTGCTGTGAAGCAGTCCGGAGACAACTCGGGAAAGGTCCAAGTCAATGTCCAGAACAAGCCCGGGCAGCCTAAGGAGTCCGGAGGAAGAAGTCAAGGGAAGAAGAGAGAAGCGGGGAAGTGGAAATCGAGAATTCCAAGCTACAACGAGTATACCCCGCTGAATGTGTCTCTTGAGAACATTTACCTATCAACCTGCAATACTTTTCAATACAGAAAGCCACGTCCAAAAGAATCAACCGAGGAACAGAAGCGGACCGGGAAATATTGCCGCTTCCATGAGACTTATGGGCACAATACGGAAGAGTGCAGACACCTGCACGACGCTATAGAGAAGTTGATCAGGCAGAAGAAGTTACAGGAGTTTGTGAAGGATCCACAGGAAGGAGGACAGGGAACATCCAACCCAGGTCGTGCACCAGCTCCACGTCATCCCGAAAATCCTGCCCGAACTGTGGGTAGACTAGTCATAAACACAATCATCGGCGGACCTCACCCCGCGGATAAGAATTGGCAAGAGATGGAGCGGTATGCAAGTTCCCTGAAGCATGCAGATTTTGAGTGTTGTTCGAACGTGGAGGATGGGACCCCTGCTAAGCAGCAGCGCGTAATGACAGACGATATAGTGTTCAGAAACAGAGATGCTGACCAGGTAGAGGCTCCAACCATCGACCCGATGGTCATATCTGCGACGATCGGACCGGCTTATGTGAAAAGAATTCTGATTGATTATGGAAGTTCTGTCAACATCATCTTCAAGAAGGCTTATGACCAGATGAAAATGGAAACAAAGGACTTGAAACCATCCAAAGCTCGTATACACGGCTTTAATGGTGCAGCGACCGATGCGGTAGGATATGTCGAGCTACCAGTTGAACTGGGACAAGGCGAATGTCGCAGGGTGCGAATCCTGCCCTTCGTGGTTTTGGATGTGGATTCTCCGTATAATGTATTCCTGGGCCAACCGGCCCTGGCTGAGTGTAGAGCAGCATTAGCCCCGTGGTGCCTGACTTTGAAATTCCCAACTGACAAAGGAGTAGGAGTTGTTCATGGCGACCAAGCGACCGGCCGTGCATGTTATGTGGCAGAGCTCAAAGAGGCCCATCGGAGGGAGAGAGGAAAGTTTGTGGACATTCCGGTCCGCATCCTTAATAATGATGATTGACAAGTAGTGCCCGAGCCCTGGCTCGGGCATAACTCTCGGATCTTCAGAGACATAGATCTGAGAGATGACGATGAGAAACCCAGGGAAGAAAAGGCAGCGCCGGCCGAATTAACAATTGACATTTCAGTCAGCCGAGACGATCCATCGCGAGTGCTGAAGATCGGATCACAACTTGGCCCCGCAATGACTAAAGACCTTAGTGATTTCCTCTGGGCAAATCTTGATGTTTTCGCCTAGGTGCATTCTGATATGTGCGGGATTTCTCCCGCCATTACGAGTCATATGTTGAACATAGACCCGAAATACGTTCCAGTTAAACAAAAGAGGAGAGGAATGGAACTAGAGAGGTCCGCTGCCCTCAGAGAGGAAGTGGACAAACTCAAAGCCAATGGGTTCGTCCGCGACGCCCTCTACCCTGAATGGGTATCGAATCCCGTGCTGGTGAAAAAGGAAAATGGGAAATGGAGAACTTGCGTAGATTATTCCGACTTGAACAAAGCGTGCCCCAAGGACAGTTTCTCGTTGCCTAGGATTGATCAGTTGGTCGACTCCACTGCAGGACACGAGCTGTTATCATTCATGGATGCATACTCGGGTTACAATCAAATCCCGATGCATATTCCGGACCAAGAACACACCAGCTTCGTTACAGATGTCGGGCTATATTGCTATGTAGTAATGCCCTTCGGATTGAAGAACGCAGGAGCGACTTATCAGCGTTTGGTGAATCGAATGTTCAAAGACCAGCTTGGTAGAACGATGGAAGTCTATGTGGATGACATGCTCGTGAAGTCACGACAGTCAAACGACCACATTCGAGACTTGGCTGAAATGTTCGACATACTCAGGTATTATGGGATGAAGATCAACCCTCTGAAGTGTTCCTTCGGCGTTGCGTCGGGGAAGTTTTTGGGATTCATCGTCAATGCTAGGGGAATTGAAGCTAACCTAGAAAAGATCCAAGCTATTCGAGATGTGCAAGTGCCCAGGACTATAAAACAGGTACAGAGCTTGAATGGAAAAGTAGCTGCGCTGAGTCGATTCATATCCAGGGCAACGGACAAGTGCATCCCTTTCTTTGATATAATAAAGAAAGGGAAGAGGAATTTCGAGTGGACATCCGATTGTGAGGAAGCATTCCGGGATCTGGTGAGGCATCTGGAGAGTCCACCAGTGCTGTCAAAACCAGTAGACCATGAGATGTTATACTTGTACTTGGCCGTATCCCCACATGCTATAAGTGCGGCTCTGGTTCGCGAGGAGGACCGAATCCAAAAGCCGGTGTATTACGTTAGCAAGCGTTTGACGGGGGTAGAAAGAAATTACCCTAAAATCGAGAAATTGGCCTATTGCTTGGTGATTGCATCACGTAAGCTACGCCCATACTTTCAAGCGCACTCAATCAGTGTTTATACCGATCAACTCCTACGGCAGGTACTCCAACGACCAGAAACTTCTGGAAGATTGTTAGAATGGAACATCGAGTTAAGCCAGTTCGATATCGCCTACTTGCCACGAAGAGCCATACAAGGGCAAGCATTAGCAGATTTCATCGCTGAGTTTACCATACCCGTCGAACCAGATAATCACGATGTCACTCCCCCTGTTCGATGGAAATTGTACACCGATGGGGCATTGAATGACCGTTGCTCCGGCGCTAACGTAGTTCTTATAACTCCGGAAAATCGATCGATTTTTTACGCTCCGGAGCTCGATTTCCTAGCTACAAATAACGAAGCAGAATATGAAGCACAGATTGCGGGCTTAAAACTCATTGGAGAACTCGGGGTGAAAGCAGTTGAAATTTTCTGTGACTCACAGTTGGTGGTCTACCAAGTGCGAGGAGATTATCAAGCAAAGGAACAGAAGCTTGCTCCATACCTTGTTCTGGTTCAAGAACTGCTGTCAAACCTTGAGCGCTATGATATTTCGCATGTCCCGCGTGAACAGAACAAAGAAGCAGACTCATTGGCGAAATTCGCAAGCACGGGCGATGCTCAGCAAATGGGATTGTTTCCCGTTGAGGCCTTGCGTGCTCCAAGCATAGACACAATGAATGTTGATTCTGTGTTGGAAACAGGAATCGAGAGGGAATCGTGGATAACCCCATTCAAGCTATACCTAACAACCGGGGTTTTACCGGAAAAAGGAGCGAAAGACGATAGGTAATTCGAAAGGCCGCGCGATATGTGATGCAGGATGGACTAATGTATCGAAAGGGGTTCTCAATCCCCTTATTACGATGCGTCGCACATGATGAGATGAATCGGCTCTTGAGGGAGGTACATGAAGGAGAATGCGGTGACCATACTGGGGGGCAAACGCTAGCAAAAAAGAACCTCCGCTATGGATATTACTGGCCGACCGTAAATCGGGACGCTGCAGACTACGCAAGGAAATGTGACAAGTGTCAAAGATATGCGAAAATCCCGAGGACTCCATCAACAGAACTCACACAAATGGTTAGTCCTTGGCCATTTGCAATCTGGGGAATCGACATAATCGGGTCTTTGCCTATATCCAAAGGTGGTGCGAAATACGTGATTGTTGCCGTCGACTATTTCACAAAATGGGCTGAGGCAGAACCTTTGGCCATAATCACCTCTAAGAAGGTCATTAACTTCGTTGTACGAAACATTATATGCCGTTTTGGCCTCCCTCGCACCATCATTACGGACAACGGGACGCAATTTGAAAGCAGAGAGTTCAAAGAGTTCTGTTTAAAGTATGGCATCGAGAAGAAGTTCGCCACCGTCGCACACCCAAAAGCTAACGTACAAGTCGAGGCCGTTAACAAAATAATCAAGTCCATACCGAAGAAGCGTTTGGAGAAGGTCGGAGGCAAGTGGGTAGATGAACTCCCAACGGCATTATGGGCTTATAGAACTACCCACAAGTCCGCGACCTGCCACACTCCGTTCGCCTTGGCATACGGCTCGGAAGCCGTTATACCCGTGGAACTTGAAGTTCCATTGCACCGAGTGACATACTATGAACCCAAGACGAATCAGGACCTGTTGTTGGAATCGTTGGACTACATCGATGAAAAACGTGAAGAGGCCGAATTAAGGGCGGCATCGCATAGGCACCGAGTCAAATGTTACTACGACGGCAGAGTCCACCCAAGGATTTTTGATGTGGGTGATCTCGTTTTGAAACGAGTTTTCCCGATACCATCACGTATGAATCCCAACTAGGAAGGCCCATACGTCATTGAACGGAAGCTTGGAGAAGGAACATTCAAGCTAGCGACCGTTGATGGCATGACACTCCCCCGAGCATGGAACAGTGAACATTTGCGACATTATTACGTTTAGTATGTTTCTTTCCTGTTTTAGGCACAGTTATTTCCCGTATGTTTTCATTCAGTCGTAACTTAGTTTCCTTTCAGCCATGTAATCGGGCGGTTTAGTTGTTTTCCATTAATAAAGGCTTGAAGCCGTATTTTTCATGAATTACTAATGTTTCTATATCTCATAATCGGGTGGTGAATTACTAGAGCTACATTGTTCTGTATGATGTGCAAACTCGTATAAACGAACTCAATCTCCGAGTCCCCTGAGCGCGGACCGAAGTACTCTAAGTCCCCAGAGCGCGGACTAGAGTATAAACGACCTTAATCTCCGAGTCCCCGGAGTGCGGACCGGAGTACTCTAAGTCCCCAGAGCGCGGACTAGAGTATAAACGACCTTAATCTCCGAGTCCCCGGAGTGCGGACCGGAGTACTCTAAGTCCCCAGAGCGCTGACTAGAGTATAAACGACCTTAATCTCCGAGTCCCCGGAGTGCGGACCGGAGTACTCTAAGTCCCCAGAGCACGGACTATAGTATAAACGACTTCAATCTCCGAGTCCTTGGAGTGCGGACCGGAGTACTCTAAGTCCCCAGAGCGCGGACTAGAGTATAAACGACCTTAATCTCCGAGTCCCCGGAGTGCGGACCGGAGTACTCTAAGTCCCTAGAGCGCGGACTAGAGTATAAACGACTTCAATCTCCGAGTCCCCGGAGTGCGGACCGGAGTACTCTAAATCCCCAGAGCGCGGACTAGAGTATAAACGACCTTAATCTCCGAGTCCCCGGAGTGCGGACCGGAGTACTCTAAGTCCCCAGAGCGCGGACTAGAGTATAAACGACTTCAATCTTTGAGTCCCCGGAGTGCGGACCAGAGTACTCTAAGTCCCCAGAGCGCGGACTAGAGTATACACGACCTTAATCTCCGAGTCCCTGGAGTGCGGACCAGAGTGCTCTAAGTCCCCAGAGCGTGGACTAGAGTATAAACGACTTCAATCTCCGAGTCCCCGGAGTGCGGACCGGAGTACTCTAAGTCCCCAGAGCGTGGACTAGAGTATAAACGACCTTAATCTCCGAGTCCCCAGAGTGCGGACCAGAGTGCTCTAAGTCCCCAGAGCGCGGACTAGAGTATAAACGACTTCAATCTCCGAGTCCTCGGAGTGCGGACCGGAGTGCTCTAAGTCCCCAGAGCGCGGACTAGAGTATAAACGACTTCAATCTCCAAGTCCCCAAAGTGCGGACCGGAGTGCTCTAAGTCCTCAGAGCGCGGACTAGAGTATAAACGACTTCAATCTCCGAGTCCCCTGAGCGCGGACCGGAATACTCTAAGTCCCCAGAGCGCGGGTTAGAGTATTAACAATCTCAATCTCTGAATCCCGTGAATACAGGTCAACTCACTATAAGTCCCTATAATGCGGATTTAGAAAAAATTCTAAGTACTTAAGAAATGTAGAACAAGAAGTATGCCACTCCGAAGAATGTTCGAACAACGCGAGAATGAACAAGAAATATACAACTCATAAGTGCTTGAGTTTTGACCGCAGTTACTCAGAAAGCTAAAAAAGTAAATGAATCGTTCAAACGACTAAGTAGCTGAACTTTATTCAACAATCCAAAATGAGGTTACACAGTTATCCCTCCAAAACTTGGAATCAAGAACCTATCTACACAAACTACGGAGACAAAAGATAAAAGTAATTACAAGACTTAAGCAAGAAACTCGTTGAACGAGTATAGCGATTATTTCTTCGGTTTCTTCTTCTTGTCTTCTTTTGTTTTTTCCGATGACTCCTCTCCCTCATGCTTTTTCTTGGATTTCTTGCTTGCTAAAGAAGCGGAGTCAGGAGTAGGAGAAGGAACATCTAGTGGTTTAGACCTGCCCGGGAGAATGATTTTCAAAGGTCTGTTCCGCGGGTCGGTAAGTTCCAGTATTTCAGGCTCAACTTTGACCTCCACTTTTTTCTTCTCCTCTTCGGCGAGGCGTTCTTTCATGCTCATCTTTGAGGTATGTTCAGAGGCGCCAGTGATTTCGATTTCATCACTCCCTTCGGCGGGAGATGAAGTGTCAAGCTTATCATCATCTAGTGCCCCGATCACTTGAGCGTAAGGGCCAGGAGTTACTTCCGCATGAGCAACACCGCTTGTTTTCTCTGCCTCCTCCTTGGCGTCATCACTCCTTCGAGTTGGCTCGGGGTCAGAGATGCCTGCATGAAAACATAAAGAATGAACATTAGAACGAATATCCACTGCTGGAAAATGACAGATCTTATAACTTCTAAAAAAGAAGAGTTTTCTACCGGGTTCTGGCTGGCTATCGGTTGCGCGTGGAGTTTCACCCTCCAGAATAGGAGATAGCATATGAACGCCGAGCCCGGGATCTTCAGGATCGTAGCCGGCATGCTGCTCGAATGGGTCAAGTGTCGGCCGACCGGCCGGTTGAGCAGCGGGAGGAGCAGCAATATGAGGAGCCATAGTCTTAGCCCCAAATGGGCCAGCTTCGTCATTTTTCTCTTCTGGTAGGGGAGAGCCTTTGCTATACAGAGCCAAAGCTGCAGATAAGTCCGCTGGCTCGTTCCCTCTAAGGAATTCCTTCACCAGAGCATCCTCGTCGACTTCTTTAGAGCCCGACTCGATTTTTCTAATCTTCACTAAAGTTTCCTAGGCCTCAGCTAGGGATTCGAGATAACCCTCGCCCAAGAATGTCAAGTCGCGATGCATAAGGACGCGGGCTCCATACTCAGCAATCAATGGGTCAAACATGCACTTGACCTCTTCCCTGCCAGCCTCTACGGCTGCCTCGAGGCAAGAGTCAATCTCCTCCACAGCTTTTCTTTTGCCCTCTTCATGGGCTTCGTCTTTCATTTTTTCAACCCCAGCAAGTTCGTCATCGAGCTTCGTTTTCAAGAGCCGAGTAGCAACGATTTCGTCACAATATCGCTGTGACTCTTCTTGAGCAGCTACTTTATCCTCTTTCTCCTTGGAGAGTAATTCTTTCAACTCTTTGACTTGTATGGCAAGCGCGTCCCTTTCTTTTTGGATAGAGTCTTTTTCTAAGGCAAGGGCACCGCTGCGCTGGACTGCTTCATCGAGTTCCTTCTTGTGGGCCATCTCTAAACGAGTAACTGCCTCAGCGGTATCTTTCGCACTTTGCTCAGCGGCTTCAAGCTTCGACTTGTACGAAGCGAGCTCTTCGTCTTGATGCTTGATGATGTTCTTGTCACAACCAGCCTCTAGTTTCAGACGATCAATTTCATATTGTCGCTCAACTGACACTTCTGAGATCTTTTAAACCAAGTGTACAAACGCGTCATGTTGAACATAGACGTCGTTGTTACAGGCAATGGCACTCTACTTCACGTGCCCAGGGATATGGTGAATAGCCGGGAGGAATTTTAGACCGTCAAAGCAGATTTTTGGGAATTTGGCCTTAAGATCGACCATCTTCTCTGCTACAATCGGGTCAACCGCGGGAGTGGGGGGTGGAGACTTTGGAAGCTCGGCTCTTCTTCGATGCTCCCGAGTTTGCCTTGTGCTCGATGAACCGGAGTGTTGCTCTCGGGAAACATCGAGTTGAGACCCCTTCTGTGAAAGCTTCTCTCTATCTGTCTCAGTTTGAGGAGGAGGATCACGAGAGTGTAAAGATTGAGAGTATGTTTTCTTTCGGTAGGACGATTCGCGAGGACAGTTGTCTCGATCCTCATAATCATCTCTGTCTCCGCGTCTACCCGAACCTGAATCCCGTCCGGGATGGTGAAATATAGAAGAGTGGAGACGGTCTAGTCCGTGAGAGCGCCCCATGTCACCTACAAAGAATAAAGATAACAACGAGTTAAGAAAAATCCGGGAAATAAGAAAAAACTTGAAGTGTGTGATGGAATGCATATGTGCGTGTGTGTCCTAGTGTTCCCCCCGACAGACCGGTTCTTTTATCTTTACTGATCGGAGTATTGTCTCCCTGGGCTAGGAGTTGAACTCCCGCATTGCCTCTAGCGGGCGAAGAAAACTTGAAAGCTTCAGGATCGTCAAATCCATAATTAAGTATATCGTCAGGGATGGAAAGATTCGACAGACCCCTTAGAGAACTTTCCATATGTTGTGAGGAAGCTTCTTTCTCTGGCGGGATGAGCGTAACTTTTGAAGTTCCGCAACTTTCTCCTTCCGTATCTTGTATTTTAACTTCTTCTTTCCCTTCGAAGGTGAGGATGACGTCTCAATGTCGTGAACTTCGACCGCCGGATTCCAAGCGGGACCCACATTCTCGCCTTGAGTCTCAGGAGCTTCATCTTCCTTGTGCTCACCCTCTTCGTGCGCATCGGGGTGTGGCGTGACGACAACCCAGCTTGTTTTTTCCCTTTACCGGGTGCTGGCTTGGGAATGGAAACGCCCTCCGGAAGGCTAATCCGACGACCAGGGGCTAGCAAGCCGAACCTTGACAATGATTCATTTGAAATGATGGTTCAGATGTCTCGTTCCTCGGCAGGAAGAGCTCTAATGGCTTTAACGGCCTCAGAATATCCTCGGCCCTCTGGACGAGGGTTAATACCTGAAAAGATGAAACGAGAAGTTAGGAAAAGCATAACTCCAATTGAACGCGAATGATGACCCAGCAAAGAGACTTACTGCCTTCGACCCATCTCCTCGTAAAACTAGGAGGGCAACGCACATAGAACCATTCCTATTTGTACAGGGCGAATTTGCTACATGCTCCTGTCAAGATTTGGCATTTGTGGTACGGCTCGAGGAACATGAAGGAAGGGCTATCTTTTCATTTCTTGATCATATAAATGTATCTGATGTCGCCGGAAGTTGGAGGTCTAGAGAAGACGGCCATGAAGAGTAGGTAGGTCCCATATAGAAACGCGTGACCGTTTGGGTGCAGATGCGACGGGGCAATGTCTATGTACTGCAACACGTCCCGAAGAAATAAATTGAACAGAGGCACGCTGCCCATCCAGCACATGAACTTGTTGCAGGTGGTATATCCGACTGGGGCAGGTGAGGGCGATCATGTCGCGATGGAACTAACACGTCGGCGAAAGGAATCCCATGAATGGAGCATATTCGCCGAAGTGCGACTTCGTTAATCTTCGAAGCCTGTGAGTCGATCGGGTTGTCTAAGAGAATTGTTGCCTCCAGGGCATCAGGAGCTAAGTTATGGGCGGGGGAAGTCGACGGATCTGAAGTATCAGCAACTTCTTGCCTTGATGACGGCCCAGGCCTATCAGATATAGTGGCGGAGCTAGACTTTTTAGACATCCCCAATAAATAATGAATCTTTCTAAGTGCCTGTGAAAGCTATACTTGAAAAACGTTGAATGTTAGAATTAACAATACGAGTATTCCCCCCACGTGGTGTGTAAACTAGTGCAAGCAATCGTGTATAAACAACGAGAATCTAGAGATTACGAAGATGCGAAAACGAGTTTCGAATCGTCGCTTTCGAAGACCGTCATCGCTGACCGTCTCAAAAAGATCGCCTTGTGGTGATTATAGTTCCAGATTCAGAAAACGCGTGTTAATCTAAGTTCATATTTTTGTCTGTAAAAACCAGAAAGTTAATGATCCAGGTCAGTCTCATATGCTGGCATGCCTGGGTCCTTGTCCCTGTCTTGTTAAGTATAGTTCAGGATTTATATTGGTCGGCCTTAGGATGGTTCGGCATTTATGCTGTTTGGCATTTACAATTGGTCGGCATTTGTATCGTTCGGCCTAGGATTGGTTCGGCATTTGAATTGTTCGGCCAGGGTTTGATTCGGCATTTGAATTGTTTGGCCTAAGTATTGTTTGTTCGGCCAAGGTTTGGTTCGTCATGGTCCAGCATAGTTCGGCGTTTATGTTTGCTCAGCTTAAGTTTGGTTCAGCATTTGTTCTGCTCGGCTCAGATACTGTTCGGCATTTAAGTGGTGTTCGGCCTAGGTATTGTTCGGCGTGTATGATTGTTCGGCCTTGGTTTTGTTCGGCTAAGTTATTGTTTGGCATTTTAATAAGTGTTCGGCTTTGGTTCGTTCGGTTAAGTTGTTGTTCGGCATTTTAATGAATGTTCGGCCTTGGTTTGTTCGGCCAAAATATTATTCGGCAGCCCTCCATTTCACCGTCCGGCGCATGACAACATACGCCGAACCAGAGCTATGCCATCCAACACCTTTACCACCTCCAACACTTTCATTCTTCTTTTTAACTTCGGTTCGACACGAAGAAGCTAAGTCCAATGGTCATATATGCAAACACCCCAAATCATTCCTCCTCGCCTCGCATCATCGTTCAGCAAAAAAGACGACCTACTCAAAAGCTTTTTACATGGCACACTCGGCCATCTCGTTTGAAACCTATTCGAATCGTACAAGGAATAATACCTAGTTTGCAGATTGGAGCTTAGGAAGGAGTAGTTAGGTTTTGAATATAATCGGCTGGTGAGAATTGCAAATCTTTAAAGGGTGGCAAAAGTAAAAGAGTAAAGGAGAGAAGAGGGGAAGGACCTGGTTTTATAGGGGAAAAAGGTGGAAGTCGAAGGGACTATATCCGGTAGAACCAGTCAAAGCTGTATCGTTCGGCTTCAAAACGTAGGATTGTTCGGCACGTAGGGAACGTTCGACTTCGAGCGTACTGTTCATCATTCATCCCATAGCACGCACACAACACAACCACTGATATACTCAAACGGACATCTCCATTCGAAATTAATCAAGGGTTTAAAACGAAACGTGAAGGATGCAAGACTCAAAGCGTACCACGTTCAGTCACGTAATACACTTTGGGGGGCAAGTGTTTGCTGGAGATTTGACCAGGCAACTGAGTGCTCAGCATTGGGTAGTACTCGGCTTTCGGGACTACTCGGCATCTAGTAGTACTCGGCTTCCAGGACTACTCGGCATCTAGTAGTACTCGGCTTCCAGGACTACTCGGCATCTAGTAGTATTCGGCATCCAGGATTACTCGGCGTCCAGGAGTACTCGGCATCCATAAGTGCTCGGCATCTAGTAATACTCGGCATCCAGAAGTACTCGGCATCTAGTAGTACTCGGCGTTCAGGAGTACTCGGCGTCCAGGAGTACTCGGCATTCAGTAGCCCCCGGCGTCTGTAAGCGCTCAGCATCGGAAGACGTTCGGCATGTACAACTGCTCGGCATGACTTCGTCGTTCGTCACAAGCCATCGTTCGGCCAAAGGCACTGCTAGGCTAAAGGCAACGTCCGGCCAAAGCTCTCGTTCAGCCAAGAAACATCGTTCGGCCATAAGCATCGTTCGGCCATAAGCATCGTTCGGCCGAAGCTCTCGTTCGGCCAAAGACATTGTTCAGCCAGAAGACGTTCGGCTTCAAGTAATATTCGTTCTACTCTTCCCACGCAGCAAGCGTATCGTTCAGCATAGTCAGGGTGGTTCGGCATCCAAGTGATCGGCCTATTTGGTTCGGCATGCGGCGACCATTCCATTTGGGCCAAGACGTTCGGCTGCCGAGCCCACATGGGAAGTCCAACCCATCTTTGTCTATAAATAGAGGGGCAGGGGCACAGTGAAAAAGACCTTTTTTCGAGAACACTGGGGAGACTCTTCCATTTTTCAGACTCATCTTCTTTACTTAGCAACTACATTCAAGCACTTGATCTACGAATTGTATTTGTAATCAATCATTAAGAAGATCAATAAAGTTTAACCTCAAAGTGGACGTAGGCAATTACGCTGAACCACTATAAATCTGGTGTTCTTACTTTCTGCATTAAAATTAGCATTTTCTTCCTTGTTTAATTTATCTTCATCACTTATATCTCTTCACAATCTTTCTCTACGAGGTTAGTGACCAATTTTGATGCTAACAAGAACTAACTTAGAAATTTTTTTAGGCTGAAGGACAACAAGTTTATTTTTCTAGCTGAAGGAAAATGCTTATTATAACTAGCATTTTGTATAGTGTAAAACTGAATATAATTCTAGTTATAATTAGCATTTTGTATAGTGAAAAGGTTGAATATAATGCTAAATATAACTAGCATTTGTCCTTTGGCCTAAAAATAAAACTTGATGTCCTACAGCCTAATTTTTCTTCAAAGTTTGTCATTTTCTCTAATTCCCCCTTATATATATACATTTATGAACATACACGAACATCTTAGGTAACCTTTTGATTCAACTAGTAATACTATAGTAGGGATTCAAGATTAATCTAAAATTTTGAACCTACAGATAGTTGATAATGGTTGAGAATAACACCTCTGAAGTTGGAAACCACCCCACTTGAAAGGTACCCACCATTCCGGTTATGCCATCATGGTTTTGACAATATCTAAGACTAGTGGGGCAAGTTCCTGTTCCTTAACAAGTTGTACCAACGACACGAGTTGCTTCGACCACTTGTTGGCGTCAAAAATGGCCACCAATACCTAGTTATGTGAAAGAAACAATATCTAGTCATAGATCTCAGATAATATAGTGTAGAGTATATAAATTGTAGAATAATAAAATTAAAACGGAAAGCAAATAAAGAGGGACATAGATTTATAGTGGTTCGGTTAACTCCGACTAACATCTACCTAAGGATTTTCCTTTTATTAGTTTATATTGCTAATTACAGCTACAAATCCATGAAATCCAAGAATAAAACCGGTAGAGTATAGCCGAGGTAGAAGATGAAGTAAAGTAGAGAGAAGATCCCTTTGCCGATGCCATGCCTGATGTATTTATAGGAGATGATGTGAAAATATCTCGCTCAAAACCCGAATCTAGAACCCTGAAGCCAAGACAAGTTTGCCCATAAAGTTTGGGGCCTATGGGAGCCCATAATAGGGATCGGTGCCAATCCCTATTTTGGTAGAATCATGGGGTGCGATCCCTATGGTGGGTCCCCCATGATGTTATCTTGTTGCTCTCCAAATTTCATATCAATCGCACTTACGGGTCTTGAGATATCGATTGATCATTACTGCAAATTCAACTAAACCAATCCCTGAATTTGGATAGGGGTCAATCCCTATATAGGATAGGGGCCAATCCCTCTATGTAGCTCCTTTGGGGTGGTGATCCCTATAATATGTTCCTTGTATTGTAATATACTTATACTCCAAGTTTCTTGTTGATAGCTTCTATATATTTTGAGTTATTGACCGATCATTGCTGCAAATCCAACTAAACCAATCCTTGAACAGGGATAAGGGTCGATCCCTATGCAGGAATAGTGGCTGATCCCTCCAAACTCCTCCAAATGATGTGTGATCCCTAAGGGAGCTTATCCATGTTGTATTATGCTTAGCCTCCAAGTTTCATGTCAATTGGATTAGTAAAACTCGAGTTATCGATCGATCTTTGTTGCAATATGTTATGAAGGCTGATTAAAGTCGATCCCTATGGAGGGAAGAGGACCGATCCCTCCAATTTGCTCTATTTGATGTATAATCCCTATGGCAGACTCTCTAGGGTCTCTTCTTCTTGTTCCCAAAGTTTCATTTCAATCCATCTTGTGGTTATTGAGTTATGGAGCGATCATCATTGAGTTGGGTTGTGTGCATCATGTTTATTCTGATCACTTTATTCCGATCCCTCTATTCTGATCCCTCTTCTAGGGGAAGTATTAGTTTCATAGTTAGCTATTTTTTAAGTCCTTTCCATCCGAATCCATTCAACTATAGTCTATAGTTTCAAATATAATTGATGTCCAGTCCCGGTAACCATCTCTCCAGGCTTTTTGCCTTGATAATCATGAAATCCGTTGACTAAAATCCGCCTGTGTACTGCCTTGGCAAAAGGTAGGCTAACACTTTGCCTCCAAAAACATGCCTTGCGATAGGAAGGTGTGTTTTGAATTGCCATAAATCTAAAATTCGAAGTCCATAATCCATCGATTGCCAGATTATCCAATCCGAGTCTAATCCGTTGCCAATCCAAATCCATGATCTCTTTCGGATCGTTAATGAAATCCATGACCATTCCAAGTCGATATCCAATTCTGAATTCGCAATCTCTCTGGATCATTTTATCTAAATTTGTATCCATCCGAAGCCAAATCCATTGTCGTTCGAGGTTGATATCTAAATCCGTGACCTCTTCGGGTCATTAGCCAATTCCGGGACCGCTCTAGGCCCATATCCAAATCTGTGACCTCTCTGGGTCAGTATCCAAGTTCATGACCTCTCTAAGTCATTACCCAAATCCATAACTGTTTGAAATCTTGGAAGTCATTAAGCTAATCCACGATCTCCCTAGATTGTTATCCTAGTTTATAGTCTCTCCGAACTGATTGGTGGTCTCTCCGGTTCCTTGCTAAGCTCAATCCAAACTTAATGACGAGTAAGCCGATTCTGTCGCTCTCCGACGAAGCAACTCAGCCCCTGCACTCCAGCCATTTTGGGGCATATAGAGATATCATGATCCTCCTGGATCGATCATAACCTCTTCAGGCTCTTGGTGAACCCTACCCTATCACTCTCCGGTGAAGGGGAACAATGACAAGTAAGCCAATCTGGTCGCTCTCCAGCGAAGCGGCGTTACTTCTTGCACTCTGATTCAGTGTCCCAAAAAATTAGGCGATGTCTTGGCATAAGTGTCATGCCGATAGCGGTCTCTCTGGACCCTTGTCGAGCATAATCCATACTCAATGACATGAGTAGGCCGATCCTGTCGCTCTCCGACGAAGCGACCTACTCCTTGCCAGAAATATTCCATACTTACCATCCAGTTAGGTTTTATTCTCTAGCCTCGACTCTCCGATTGAGGACTTAATCCATTTGCGAGTCCATTTTGTCGCTCTCTAGCGAAGGGATTCGCACATTGCGGTTAACACCCCGTTAATCCGGTCGAGACAATAATCACGTCCTGTTTTATCCATTGCCGTAATGCAAAACATAAATAATGTAATAAATAAGAGTTCGTACATCCAGAAATCCAAAAAACTAAAAAAGCAAAAGCATGCCTCTCGGGCACCACGATTCATCATCATCTTAGAGCATGTCTAGGGACCGTCCTCGATCCCGTACATGTGTAAGTGGCTTAGACGCCTTATTATAGAGTTTATTACTGTATTGGCTACAGTCCAAGTCCTGAACTCGGCCCTTATCATCACGATCGATTGATGACGATATATGACCTCGACCTAGGGACATCCCTATTTCCATTTGATGCGGACGGTGGCTGCTCCTGTTCCATCGTCGTTTCCCGATTCCTCACGTAGTGCGGCGGTCTACCATTTCTGACGTGCTTCACAATCATATCCTCTAAATGCCTGCATTCATCCGTGGTGTGCCCATTCTATTCATTGGACTAGCAGTACTTTCCAAACATACGCTCCCGCTCCGTAGGATCCCTACTCACCGGTTTCCGATAGGGGAGTTGCCCTTTAGTGTCTAGATAAATCCATTATAGGCTTTTCGTTAAATCCAAATAGGAGGATAACTTCGGCTCCTACTCTTTTCATTGCCTTTTCCCCCATCATATCCATCATCCAATTTCTGTTTGCCTTTATCATTCTTGTTTGCATCTCTTAATGATCCATTGTTTTGTATAGTGTTCACCTTCAGTTTGTCAGCTCGTGCGTCTTTCTACTGTATGAACCTTTTCTGCTTCATGATAAAACTCCCCAAGATCCACAGGTGGATCCCGCGCTAATGAATCCTTGAAATCCATACCATCGACAATTCATGATACAGCTACCATCAAAACCATAGATGGATCCGGCTGATCTACGGATGCCACCGTAGCATTAAATCATGTTAGAAAACTCTTTAGAGACTCTCTGGTCTTCTGTTTTAGTGCTACCAATGTCATAACAATCTTGGGTCTCATGATGTTGACCTGAAACTGTCTCATAAACCATTCTATAAACTTGCTCCATGTCCTTATTGAACCATTCTCTAGTCGCCTAAACCAGAGTACAACTAACTCCGTTAAATAAAGTGGAAAACACATTGCCATGACCTCCTCTGACGCCCTCAGCACTTCCATGTGCCGTATACATCTCACCATATGCATAGTTGGGTCTGACTTTCCATCATATACCTCCAACGTTGGTAGATTAAACTTTGGTGGATTTCTAGCATTCCTGATATTAGGAGTGAAAGGACTTCTATTTACATCCTCCAGATCCCTGTTCACCAATCCTCCATGCATAGCTCGTCTAATCATCTCTGCAAACTTGTCATTGTCATACATCGGTAGTCTCCTATCATTATTTCCAAACTGCCCCCCGAGTCCACGAGGGAATTCAGGAACGTACTTCGGACGAGCATCCAAATTCCAATTTGCAACAAGCTCTATTGGACCGTCTGCAGGTCCTCCAGCATCGTGATAAACCAGACCCAGGGTCATGTCCACTAGCCTTTGGGGATCAAGACCGATCCCTCTATGATAGCTGGGGACATCCCCCGACTGCTCTGTTCCATTCCTTTGTCCAATAGCTCCATCTCCATGTTCTCGATTCTAATTTCCATTGACTCCTGCTGCTTCTCCTGATTTAATTTTTCATTAGTTCCTTCTGCTCTATTTCCTTGATTCTGCGCTCCAGCCTGTCCAATCTGTCCAAGTAAATTCTGCATCATCTCTTCCTGTCTTTTCAGCATCCTTTCCTGCATAGCATCCATCATCGTTTCCATTTCATCCCTGGTGATGTAGATAGATATTTGATTAGCTCCAGCTCCTAAGGAAGCCTCATGACTCCCTCTATGGTGGCTTCTTTCCAATAGCACTCTCCTTGTTGATTGTTTCACCATTGCTCCAATCTAAGCTCTTGATCCTTTCCAAAATCTGAATCCGAATTCAAAATCCATAAGGGCTAGCTTTCTCAATGAAAGCACCAAAATATTGGCATCAAAAATAGTTACCAACACCAGTTATGTGAAAGCATCAATACTTAGTCATAGATCTCAAATAATATAGTGTAGAGAATATAAATTGAAGAGTAATAAAATTAAAATAGAAAGCAAATAAAGAGGGACATAGATTTATAGTGGTTCGACTAACTCCGGCCTACGTCCACTCCAAGGATTTTCCTTTTACTAGTTATACTGCCGATTACAGTTACAAATCTATGAAATCCAAGAATAAAATTTACAAAATATAGCTAGGTAGAAGATGAAGTTAAGCAGAGAGAAGATCCATTTATTGATGCCATGTCTGCTGTATTTACAGGAGAAGACTAAAAATATCTCGCTCAAAACCTAGATTTAGAACCCTAAAGCCAAGATGAGCCTGCCCAAAAAGTTTGGGGTCCATTGGAGCCCATAATAGGGATCGGTGCCAATCCCTATTTTAGTGGAATCATGGCGTATGATCCCTACACCATGATGTTATCTTTTTGCTCTTTAAATTTCATGTCAATCACGCTTACAGATTCTGAGATATCGATCGATCATTACTGCAAATTCAACCAAATCAATCCTTAAATAGAGGTAGGGGTCGATCCCTATATAGGGATATAGCCCAATCCCTCCAAGTTGCTCCTTTGGGTTTGCGATCCCTATAGTGTGTTCCTTGTGTTGTAAGATGCTTGTACTCCAAGTTTCATGTTGATAACATCTATAGATCTTGAGTTATTGACCAATCATTGTTGCAAAACCAACTAAACAAATCCCCGAATAAGGATACGAGCCCATCCCTCCAAACTCCTCCACATGATGTGAAATCCCTAGGGGAGCTTCTCCATGTTGTGTTAGGTTTAGCCTCCAAGTTTCATTCCAATTGGATTAGTATAACTCGAGTTATCGATCGATCTTTGTTGCAATATATTGTGAAGGCTGATTATAGCCGATCCTTATGGAGGGAAGAGGGTCGATCTCTCCAACTTACTCTATTTAATGCGTGATCCCTAGGGTAGCCTCCTTAGTGTCCCTTCTTCTTGTTTCTAAAGTTTCATTTCAATCCGCCTTGTGGTTGTTGAGTTATGGAGCGATCATTGTTGAGTTGTGTTATGTGTATCATGTTTATTCCGATTCCTTTATTCCGATCCCACTTCTGGGGGAAGTATTAGTTTCATACTTAGCCATTTTTTGAGTGCTGTCCATCTGAATTCATTCAATTATAGTCCATAGTTTCAAATATAATCGATCTCCAATCCTAGTAATCATCTCTTCGGGCTTTCTGCCTTGATAATCGTGAAATACGTTGGGTTAAATCCGCCTCTGTACTGCCTTGGCAAAAGGTGGGTTAACACCACTTAACCAGCACCCAGCCCATTAGACTTCCCATAGATATGTAAGGATTTTCAGAATATGGGAGGAAAAACATTCTCAAGGACGAAAGATTTTGTAGCAACTAAGGTGTGGATTAACGATTGTGACCGTATATTTTAGTAGATACGGTGGGAAGACCGAGTTAAGAAGGGAATAGTTATATGGCACCTAATAGGAGAGGCGCTGGGTTGATGGATCATAGTCGTTTAAGAAAATAAAGAGGAAGGAATTGCTTAGGCTGAATTCAGATCCCTCTTTGAGTCAAGATTGATGTCTAAAGCTGAATTAAGTCTGCAATTGGAGATGTTTATTCAACTAAGGAAAGGAGACTCCATGATGAAGGAGTTTATCAAAACGTTCATGGAATTAGCTAAGTGGAGCTAAGAAAGGAAGATTTTGTGCAGACAAGAAAGCCAAGATAAAGACCAAGAAAAGGGGTGTGACATGTTGTAGATGTCATAAGAAGAGGCACAATGCTAAGTTCTACAAAGTGAGTTTGATGAGAGAAGAGTTCAAGGGTCTATTACTGTGATGAAGTACACTACAAGAACCGAAGCCCAAAGCTAGCAAAGGAGAGACAAACTGGGCAAGTTTATGCCATTGAGGCTGCAGCTATCTCAAGAAAACCTCCCCTTGGGGACAAAGGAAAAGCTGTGATGGAAGGTACAACAATTATTTCCAAAAATACTATCCATACATTACTTGATTCTAGAGCACCACATTCATTCATAGCTAAGAATGTAGTTAATTCTTTAGGATTAAAGACCCAATGTGTCACCAACCCAATAGTCATGTCAAATCCTGTCGAGGGGTCGACACATCTTTCTATGATTTGCAAAGACATAGTGGTGGATATATGTAATGTTGATTTAATATGTAATGCATATGTTCTGGGTTTTTATGGGTATGGACTTATCTTAGGGATAGAATGGTTGTCTTACTACGGGGCTGTTTTAGATTGTGGTAGGAAGATAGTATGGTTGAAAAGTAGTAGGGGAGAGATATAGAAGTTCGCTGCATGCCCCCAAAGCTTAATTGAGTTAACTTATTGTATTCTCTTAGTATATCACAATATGAGCTCTCATATATGCCCGTAGTACGAGACTTTCCTGAAGTTTTTAAAGAAGTCTTCGGTCTCCCACCTTGGAGGGAGATCGAGTTTAGGATTGATGTGGAGAAAGACGATAGACCCGCTGTGCTGCCTTAAGGCATATGGCCACCAAAGAAAGGAGGGAATTGGATATGTAGATTTTAGCGCTGTTACAAAATGAGTTTATTTTTCATAGCACATTAGAGTGGGTAGTGCCAATTTTCTTTGCAACTAGGCAAACGACTCTTCAAGGCTATATGTCAACGATCAGGAGCTTAACAAACTGACCAAGAAGAATAGGTATGGTTTACCTAGGATAGATGACTTGTTTGACTAGTTTATCGAGCCAAAATCTTTTCCTAACTAGACTTGGCCATCGGATTCCATTGGTTAAGAGTAGCTGAAGATTACTGTTATCCCGCCTTTTGGCAAGGCCATGACACCAAAAAGTTGACTGGAAAACTAAAGACAGTTCGTCGTAAAAGTTCGTTATACACTGTTTCACCATGGATATCGATGAATTTTGTCCGAGCCCGGATCAGGCTACAATTGATAGGACATGGCAAGCAAAGTCATGAAAGCCAGCACTCCAAATTTCAAGTCAATCCGAGTTCGTGTGCTCAAGTTATGATCGATGCAAATTGAAGGAGATAACTCCATTTTCGTATCCATCAATGGGCCTCATTTCGTATCCATCGATTTCGTATCGATCAGAGCAGCATCTCATTCGAATCCATCCGTTCGTATCCATCAGTAGGCCGCACTTCGTATCGATGGACTTCGTATCCATCAATAGAGTTTGCTTCGTATCGATCGGAATGGCCAGGTCTTCGTATCGATGAGCTTCATGTCGATCAACCTTCGGCCAGAGAGACTTATTCGAATTCATCGGCATAGCTCCTTATTCGAATCCATTAGTAAGTAGTCCACTTCGTAACGATCACCTAACGTCAACTTCGCATCCATCAGAGATTCGCTGCTTCATATCCATCATGGGACCATGTTCGAATCCATGAGCAGAGGCTTGTCCGTATCCATCAGGTCAACGAGCCTGGGTGACGTGTTATTCTTCGATATGAGCAAGGCGAAATTCATGGAGTCGACACGGTTATCTCAGAGTAAAGAATGGATCGATGCGAGGTATGCACGCCACATCACCGCGAGAGCACGTGAGGTGATCGATTCGAAAGCATCGAATCAAATTAGTCGATTCGAACCAGACAGCATGCCGAAGGATCCCATTTCGTATCGGCGATATCTCCCAAACCACTGGTCCAAATGCTACGAAATTTTCACAGAAGCTTGCGCACAAGGTAAAAAATGTTCCCGCCAAGTTTCAGCTCGATTGGACAAATTCTTGATGGATACGAAATCAATTCATATCGATCACAGATCGAGTCGAAACTTGGTGGGACCGGTCGCGTGGGCCCACTCACGGGCCAGAAGAAGTCTCCCGAAGTTTGAGCGCGATCTCAGCCTCCTACGCCTATAAATAGCCCCCTGAAGGCTACAGAAAAGGGATCTTTTGGCGATTCAACGTCCAGACTCTACCAGATTCAATTCTACATCTTATGATCACTGTTGTATTCGAATTTCAGAGCTATCATCAATTGTAATATGCTGTAACAGATTGAAGTTATCAAGTGAAACAATAAAATCATAAGCTTCAGAGTGGATGTAGGCAAGATCGTCGAACCACTATAAAATCTGTGTTGTTTACTGCTATTCTTTTCAATCTTCTGAGTGTTCTTCATTTTTATTTCACTACATATTTGTTATATGTGAATTGTGATTGGGTACTGGTGCTTTCAACGACTATCGGGTGTTTGTGACCAATTTTGGTGCAAACATTTTGGTGCTTTCACTGAGAACTGAACTCAGGAGTTCTATCATTTAGAAGTTGAATTTGAAGACTTAAGAGCTCAGATCTGATAAGATATGACAAGGCAAACTAGTAAAAGACAAAGGCCAGAGCAAAGTCAGCATGAAGGGAGTCAAGAGGCTTCCTCGGGGGCAAACCAAGCATCGATCTTCATCACCAGGGATGAGATGGAGACAATGATAAAGAGACAGGAGGAAATGATCCAGAATTTGCTTCAACATATTGGACAACTTGGAGCGCAAAATCAAGGAGCAACCAGAGTCCAGAACAGAGCAGGACCATCTGATGCAGCGCCGGAGCTGGGGGGCACACACTTAGAGCATGTTGATCCAATCCCGGGAAGAGATTCAGGGACATCCGAGCAACCTTGTGGCAATAGAGGGATGAACGCTCAACCGGGGGGGGGGGCAGAACGAAGGTAACACTCAAAGATCACAGCCTGATGACAACGATAGGTTGGCAGAGATGGTCAGACGGGACATGAGAGGCGGACTAGTCAATAGAGATCTGGAGGATGTACATATAATTCCCTTTACTCCTACGATCAGGCATGCCTGGAATCCACCAGACTTCAAGCTACCATCGGTGGAAATGTATGATGGGCGGACAGATCCAGCGGTCCATCTAACGAAGTATATGAGGCACATGGAAGTGCTTAGGGCATCATAGGAAGTCATGGCCCGGTGCTTTCCATTGTATTTGATGGACATTGCAGCGCTATGGTTTAGACAACTGGAGAGTGGCTCCATTGGGACTTGGACAGATTTGACAGAAAGGTTTATGAGAAAATTCAGGGTTCATATTTCGAGACCCAAGAACGTGATGAGTTTGGCGACTCTAAAACAAAAGGCCGGGGAATCTTTGAGGAGTTTTCTGACGTGATTTAATGCGGCAGCAACATCAGTGGATCGACCAGATCCATCTATGGTCATGATGGCAGCTGTATCTGGAATATCTGATGGCACGGAGTTCAAGAGTTCACTAACTAAGGATCCACCTACGGACCTAGGAGAGTTTTATCATAAAGCCGAAAAGTTTTTGCGATTAGAGGATGCTCGTACGGAGAGAGAAGAAGAAATCGATGTTTACGCAGTTAGAGGCGGTAATTCACCTGGAAAAGGGGCAGAGACTGGTAAAGGGAAGCGAAAGGCTGAAGAAAATGATGACAAGTCAAAGCGGCAACGGAGGGAGCCGCGATTTACCACCTATTCAGAACTGAACGAGGGTTTGGAGCGAATCTACCAAGACACCCGAGAGCAAGTTGCCTATCGTAGACCAATGCGACGGGATCCGACTACCGACGAGAGAAAGTCAGACAAATATTGCTTATTCCACGAGCTGAATGGTCATAGCACAAATGACTGTAGACACCTGAAGGATGAGGTAGAAGGGCATATCAGGAACGATAGGCTACTTCAGTATGTGAGAAGGCGAGCTCCAACGGTGGAATCAGAGCGACCACCCTCTAAATCAGCTAGAGGTGACCCCGAGCCGGGGCACCGTATGGTTATCAATTGATTTAAATAACGATGAACAAGTCGTAAACTTCTCACTAACACCATCACACCATTTACACATGTATGAGATCGAGAACGATCCACAGGCATGCTCTGAATGATTATTGACCGTCTCATAGTGAGAATTTACACTTTGACATCCTTGCTTTGCTTTTGTTTCATGTTGATTTGGACATTTAGACTTTGTTTGTTTGGACATTTCTGTTATGGAATTCATGTGAACGTTAATTTGATATTTGCAATTCTGTAGAAGAAGTTACTCGCGTATGCTTTGGATCGCGAACGGTCCACAAGCACACCTTGTATGGCGACGAACCGCCATGATCGCTGATTCAAAAATTCACCCGAACGTGAACCTGACATCGATAATACTAAGTCCCCCCCGGCCACACTCATTCACCTCGAACGGCACCCGACCTCGAACGGTCACCATTAGCCTCGAACGGCACCCGACCTCGAACGGTCACCATTAGCCTCGAACGGCACCCGACCTCGAACGGTCACCATTAGCCTCGAACGGCACCCGACCTCGAACGGTCACCATTAGCCTCGAACGGCACCCGACCTCGAACGGTCACAATCTGCCTCGTACGGCACCCGACCGCGAACGGTCACACTTCATCTAGTATAACATTCGATCGCGAACGATCACACTCTGCCTCGTGCGGCACCCGACCACGAACGGTCACAATTCACCCAGTATGACATTTGATCGTGAACGATCACATTCTGCTTCGTGCGGTATCCGATCGTGAATGATCACATTTTATCTCGTGCACCATACGACCACGAAGGGTCACAATCCATCATAATTCGTCTAGAACGACACCCAATCACGAACGGTCACAACTCGTCTAGAATGACATCCGACCGCGAATGGTCCCATTTCTTTATTTGCCGTGAACGGCATCCGACCATGAATGGTCCCATTTCGTTATTCGCCGCGAACGGCATCCGACCTCGAAAGGTCCCATATTACCTCAAATGACATACGGTCGCGAACGATTGCCATTCGTGGTCAGGAAAGACTATCAAGTTCTTTACAGTTCGATGATAGGATATGAACATCCAGCTTATGGAACTACAAAACACACCTTCCTATTGCAAGGCATGTTTTGGGGGGCAAATGTTATTCCGCCTTTTAGCAAGGCCGTGACACCAAAAAGTTGACTGGAAAACTAAAGACAGTTCGTCGTAAAAGTTCGTTATACACTGTTTCACCATGGATATCGATGAATTTTGTCCGAGCCCGGATCAGGCTACAATTGATAGGACACGGCAAGCAAAGTCATGAAAGCCAGCACTCCAAATTTCATGTCAATCCGAGTTCGTGTGCTCAAGTTATGATCGATGCAAATTGAAGGAGATAACTCCATTTTCGTATCCATCAATGGGCCTCATTTCGTATCCATCGATTTCGTATCGATCAGAGCAGCATCTCATTCGAATCCATCCGTTCGTATCCATCAGTAGGCCGCACTTCGTATCGATGGACTTCGTATCCATCAATAGAGTTTGCTTCGTATCGATCGGAATGGCCAGGTCTTCGTATCGATGAGCTTCATGTCGATCAACCTTCGGTCAGAGAGACTTATTCGAATCCATCGGCATGGCTCCTTGTTCAAATCCATCAGTAAGTAGTCCACTTCGTAACGATCACCTAACGTCAACTTCGCAACCATCAGAGATTTGCTGCTTCGTATCCATCATGGGACCATGTTCGAATCCATGAGCAAAGGCTTGTTCGTATCCATCAGGTCAACGAGCCTGGGTGACGTGTTATTCTTCGATAGAGCAAGGCGAAATTCATGGAGTCGACACGATCACCTCGGAGTAAAGAATGGATCGATGCGAGGTATGCGCGCCACATCACCGCGAGAGCACGTGAGGTGATCGATTCGAAAGCATCGAATCGAATTAGTCGATTTGAACCAGACAGCATGTCGAAGGATCCCATTTCGTATCGACGATATCTCCTAAACCACTGGTCCAAATGCTACGAAATGTTCATAGAAGCTTGCGCACAAGGTAAAGAATGTTCCTGCCAAGTTTCAGCTCGATTGGACTAATTCTTGATGGATACGAAATCAATTCATATCGATCACAGATCGAGTCAAAACTTGGTGGGACCGGTCGCGTGGGCCCACTCACGTGCCAGAAGAAGTCTCCTGAAGTTTGAGCGCGATCTCAGCCTCATACGCCTATAAATAGCCCCTTGAAGCCTACAGAAAAGGTATCTTTTGGCGATTCAACGTCCAGACTCTGCCGGATTCAATTCTACATCTTATGATCACTGTTGTATTCGAATTTCAGAGCTATCATCAATTGTAATATGCTGTAACAGATTGAAGTTATCAAGTGAATCAATAAAATCATAAGCTTCAGAGTGGACGTAGGCAAGATTGCCGAACCACTATAAAATCTGTGTTGTTTACTGCTATTCTTTTCAATCTTCTGAGTGTTCTTCATTTTTATTTCTCTACATATTTGTTATCTGTGAATTGTGATTGCGTACTGGTGCTTTCAATGACTATCGGGTGTTTGTGACCAATTTTGGTGCAAACAATTACAAGGAGAAGACTGCTTTCCATACTCCGGACGGACTGTATAAATGGAAGATAATGCATCTGACATATTTTGTGGATTTGATGAGTAGGATCTTCAAGAGGCAACTGAATAAGTTTGTCATAGTGCTTGTCGATGATATTCCAGTATTCTTTAATAATGAGGGATAGAGACTCTGAGACAACATCAGTTAAAAGCCAAATTCCCAAAGTTTCATTTTTGGAGGAAGGAAGTAAATTTCTTGTTAACATTGTCTTCGAGAAAGGGTTAGCTATTGACCGTAGAAAGATAGAAGCTATTCAAGATTGGAAAATTTTCAAGGAATTCTATGGAGGTTAGGAGTTTCCTTGGGTTAGTGGGTTACTATAGGAAGTTCATCAAGGACTTTGCAAAGATATCAGTCCCATTGACTCACCTAACCAAGAAAAATTTAGTCTTTGCATGGGATGAGAGATGCATATAAACCTTTGAGAAGTTAAAGGAACTGTTTACTTGTGCACCAATACTAACTATTCGGGATGGGTTAAGCCCTTTACCATTTACATAGATGCATGCAGTACGAGGTTAGGAGCTACTCTTTTGCAAGAAGGAAATGTGATAGCCTATGGAAGCATGCAGTTGTATCCCACTCTTGACTTAGAGTTGCAGCTATCATATTTGCTTTGAAGATGTGGAGGTGCTATCATTTATGGGAAAGGATGAGAGATGCACAAAAGCCTTTGAGAAGTTAAAGGAACTGTTGACAAGTGCATCAGTACTAACTATTTGGAATGGGTCGATGACCTTCACTATTTACACAGATGCATGCAGTACTGCTTTAGGAGTTGTTCTTATGCAAGAATGAAAGGTGATAGCCTATGGAAGCAAGCGGTTGAAGGATAATGAGAAGTGGTATCCCACTGATGACTTAGAGTTAGTAGCTATCGTATTCGCTTTGAAGTTGTAGAGATGCTATCTTTTGAATGAAAGGTTTGAGTTATTCACTGACCACAAATCCCTTAAATACATGTTCTTCTAAAAATATTTAAACCTTAGAAAGTATAGGTGGATTGAGTTTATAGCATCATATGACTTTGAGATTTAGTATTCCATCAGAAAAGAGAATGTTGTTGTCGACGCCCTTAGCCGAAGGCATGCTACTTTTAGTGCTATAAATGAGTGGAGGCAGTCGGAATTCCTCTTGAATTTCAATTTTCAACAGCCATCAGAATTTGCTCTGTGTTATTTAGTAGCCATGGAAGTAAGACCAGCATTGATGCACCACATCGATCAAGAATAGAAGAGAGATGCGACAATAGTCGGCATTTTGGACAAGTTAGGTAGAGAGAGAATTTCCCCTACATCCATAGGTATTCAATCGATGAAAGTGGATGGTTAAGGAGAGATGGACAACTATGTGTTAGGGTGGTGAAGGATACTGTGAAGGTAGTACTGGCTAAGTATCATCGTTCTAAGACGATTATTCATCCGGGATATGATGTGGAGATATGAAACGGATTTTTTATTGGCTGGGGATAAAGAGGCGAGTAAAGGAATATGTCACCAAATGTTTGACGTGTTAAAGGATAAAGGTGGAATAAGGAAAGCCCGGTGGGATATTATTACCGTTAGAAGTACCGACTTAGAAATGGGAGCATATAACGAAGGACTTTATAGATGGGTTGTCTAGAAGTCAACAAGGCAATGAAGATATATGAGTTATGGTGGACAGACTCACTAAGAGTGCCTACTTTATTCCTGTAAAGAGTAATAGGCCAATAACATCTTTAAGTGCGAATTTATATCAAAAATTGGTATGATTGCATGGAGTTACAATCAACGTTGTTAGTGATAGAGACCCCTTATTCACTCGTAAACTTTAAAGAAGTTTGCAATCATCTTTAGGAACGATATTGAATCTTAGCACTTCTTACCACCCACAGACCAAAGGACGGACGGAAAAGGTGAACTAGAATTTGGAAGATTAATTTAGGGCTTGCTCATGGATTTTGAAGGACATTGGAAGCCACTTTTACCCTTAATAGAATTCACGTACAATAATAGTTATCAAGAGATGATTAGTATGGAACCCTTTGAAGCTTTATATGGGAGGTCATGCAAATTACCTAAATGTTGATGGGAAAGTATCGAAAAAATTCTACTTAGATCAGATTTGATTCGCGAGATTATGGAATAAGTTCAGGTGATTAGATGGCGAATGAAGGCCTCTCAGGACCGACAGAAATCCTATGCTGACAAGCGACAAAAAGAATTAGATTTTTCAATTGGAGACATGGTATTAGTTAAGGTTTCCCCTCTTAGGAAGGTTATGAGGTTTGGGACATCTAGGAAGTTGGCGCCGAGATTTGTTGGGCCTTTCCTGATTTTGGAAAGGGTAGGGAAACTTTCATATCGAGTAGAGCTTTTGATAAGTTAGCAGGAGACATGATGTTTTCCATGTATTGCATTTGAGGAAATGCCTGCATGACGCTGCAAATATGGTAGGGTATGATCGGTTAGCAGATGTAGAGATGGAGCCGATAGCACCTCATGCAACTACATGCATAGTGGAGCATGGAGTTAGGAAGCCTCATAACAAAGAAATTAGGTCAGTCCGAGTGCAATAGGGAGATAATTTGGTGGAAAGAACATGGAAACAGAAGGGAAAATGAAGGCTTCTCATCCTGAGCTTTTCTTTAGTAAAGTTTCTTTGATTTAGTATGGTATAGGTTTTGGTTGCATTCTGGTTGCTGGGTTGGATGGTAGGAGATGATTGCCATATTTTTTTTACTATTATTTTTGCACTTATATAGGATCTTATACATATTTAGGATGTTTTCCATACATTCTTACATGTCACGATCTTGCATCCATGCTAAGGCTATGCTTACCTATAATATGTTACATACATAATTACTTTTAATTTTTGATTGAGTAAATGATTGTGTAGATAACTTGGTTGTATAACATTGTTGTAGAGTGCATGTTACACAATCCGTCCCTTGGTAATTTCGAGGACGAAATCCTTTTTAGGGAGGAAGAATGTAACACCCTATAAAATAAGGAAATTTAATTAAGAAAAATTATTAATTAATAACAAGGCTAAAAATTAGAATTTGGCCACAAAAGTTACATCATTGCATTCGTGGCGATTTTACCAAGCAACATTCATATATAAAGTCCGACGATCGGAGTTCAAACGGAAAGATTGTTAACATTTGAAGTTTTCAGATTTAAAATAAATCAAACAAATTTATATTTAAAAATTAACGTTTCAATTTAAAAAGGTAATAAATAATGTAATGTGAAGTAGTAGACTTAACGCTGAAGGAAACGTTAACGCTAAGGACTAACGGTCAGGAACTAAATATTAACGTCAAAAATATAAGGCAAGAAATAAATATAGATTAGAGGATAAAGGCCGGTCAACCGCCTTTATTGGGTCGGCCGCGGTCGATCGATTAATATATGTCAGCTAGGGTTTTGCTAGGACTGAACGGCTCTGATTTTATTATTTTAACGGACTTAGATCATACAGTCTAGATGCATTTTAATCACTATAAATAAGAGGCTAGCCCCCTCACTTTATTCACAAGAAATATAGTATTGCTAGTGAAACTGTCGATTTTCTTCTTCTTTCATAAGCTTTTTAAATCAAGATTTAACTTTTAGGGAAGGTATCGATCAAATTAAAGGTAACAAGTTATATATATATATATACATATATACATATACATACATATTTTTCTAATTCTATTCTTCCCTAATCTCTGAGTTTTGAACCTAATCGATACACAATTGAATTGTTGTATATTTCTAAAAGAAGATAACCGAAGGAGGAATTAGGCGAATGCTTGAAATCTAATCCAAAGGAAATCGGAGAAATCTATCTATGCGTGGAAATATTACTCTTTCCTTCATAGTAATTTTTATTGTAAAAGCTTGAATTTTTTATATGCCTTGGGAAATTTTGTATATGAAAAGCTTAAATCTTAAACCCCAAAATTTCCCCCGAAATGTCAATTCTTGGATTAGTTGGAATCTCAATTGTTTTATGCTAATATAGTTGAATTTTAATATATTATTTTCAATATGAATAATTTATATACTATTCAACTTTCGCTTAAATTTCTATTGTTGTGACGAAGGATTCTAAAAGAGAAAAAAAATTAGAAAATGGTGAGCAAAGTATGAATTTTTCCTATATGTAGTTTGCATCCCCTATTTCCATAATTTAGGCAAATATGAATCCCTTTTTCACTTCAAGCTTGTATATGTAAAAGTTAAATAAAATATAAAGGATTCGAATTGTAATGTTTTGTTTCCTTGAAATAGAGGCGTTGGTTCTACTATGTTAATGCAAATTAAGATCGATATTTTGATTCCATTTTTTGAATATGCATGTCTGTTTTGTTTGGCTAAGGATATTAGCTATTTTGTAAGCTATTGTATGGGACTGAGACTTGTATGAATATTGCATTTTTGACATTTCAATAATCGTAGAGGAACCCTTAGTATAGAAATATTTTTACGTATGCTTAGGAATATCTAGTTAGCCTATATTTTTTACTAAGTATAAATACAGTAATAATTTATAAATAGTTACGTATAAGTCGTATCGTACAAAATAATTAGGTTGATATATAGCACTAAACCTTAAAGGAAGGAACTTAAGAGTAATTATGGAAATTAGTCCATAATTAAAGGTGGAATTAGGAGTTCCTTTATATGACCTTAATGCGTAAATACGGGTGAGGTATAATATATATATTATATATGTATTCTAGTATATTTTGAACTATCGAAGAGTGGAAATATGACTTAGTTAAAGGGATGTGAGGTCAATTAAAAGCACATAGAAGCTTGCCCAGCTTATCTGGCTACCAGCACTATGGATTCGGAACTATGTGAGACATCGCCCATAATAAGTATCTACAGTGGACGCGAGGTTAGTTCCAATTCTGTAGGCTAAGCCTGCCCAGCCAATCTGATTACCAACACCTATGAATTGTCAGACTAATATGAGACGTCTTAGTTTTGGTTATAGGTTATAAGATGGATATCCTAACATGTGCCTGCTTTTGTGTTGGAGGTATTAAGCGATTGTTGTAGAGTCCACCTCCTTCCCCCTTAAGAAGTATTAAATGGTTGGGATTATTTTTTTGGTGCGGTAATGAGAAATCCCTAGAAGGGGTCCGCTTTGAGGTTAGTATTAAATGGCTATTGTAGGGTCCACATTTTCCCATCAAAGACGTATTAAGTGGCTTTATGCTATTTCTTATGATGTTAGCTAGGAAGTACTAGAGAGGGGTCAGCTTGGGATCTAGGTATTAATAGACGGGGATCTTCCTAGGGTATACGTATTAAATAACAAAAGTCTATCAATTTTCCACTAAAAGGGTATTAAGTGGCTCAAGTGCTTTCTCTCGAATCGTTAGGGCAAGGTCGATGGAGATGGGTCGTTAGAGCCCCAAAGTTGCATTGCATCCGCGTTAGAGTTATAAAGTTGGACGAAAAAGGGCCCTTGGCCTACATTTAGAGGTACATTATGGAGCTGGACTGAAAGAGCATTCGGCTTACAGTTGGAGGTATACTCAGTTGGTTATGTATATGAAGCGTAAGACATAATACTTATCTAAATAATACTGCACAAATACTATTATGGTAAGGTTGAAGATTTTCATTCACTAGATATTGTTGTTCTGAATCCCTCCTCATTACAACCTACATGTTATGGTGAACGATGCTGATGGAGAAGAAGAAGGCGACAGCGAAGATTTTTGGTAGTTTATTTATTTATCTTTTTTTTGATATATTCGGATGCGCCTTGATTTTTAGACATGTCGGTGATTTATTTTGAGACATTTTATTATGGATATTTTGGGATGTTATAATTTTGAGACTTGGCATATGTGAGCTGGGTACTTGTTTCTGTTATTATTATATTTTATCCTTTCCGCTGTGAGATTTTGAAAGTATTGATATATAACTCTATGTATTATTTATTTTACCAACCAACGGCCAACTCTGGAATAGACTTAAGGTTTGCTTAGGCTTTTATTGGATCGAAAAGTAGGCCCATTCCAAAGAGGGTTATTACATGCCCCACCTTCAAAACTACAATTAACATGGATAACATTAACTTAGAGATATGGCAAATAAAATATGGTTGCGAAAAGCAACTCGTTAGTTTTATTACGTATAATTATCGATTCATAAAATGAATAATCTGGTATGGCTCAACGACTATAACTGTACATGCTTGCCCAGTTATTATTTGATTTAAAATTCCTCATGTGACCAATTTTGGTAAAATTAGATGTAAAAGCCATTTTACATTGTTTTCATCAGCATGTAAACATAAAAGGAAGCACGTAGATCTGGGGACCTATAGATAAGAAAATTTGAGAACACATCACTACCATAAAAAGAGCCTATTATTGCAACTTTTATTTTTAAAACATTGTAAAAAAACCTTTTTACAACGTTTTTAATGCAAACGTTGTAAAAACCATGTTTTTTTATAACCTTTTATAGCAAACTTGTAAAAACATGTTTTTTCAACGTTTTTATGCAAACGTACTAATAATACCATTTTTACATCTGTTATTACAAAAATATTGAGAAAAACATTGTTTTTTACAAATGTTTTCCTAAATGTTGTAAATATTAACTTACTACAAAAAAAGTTATTTTTTTCATAGATTGTAAAAATCACTGAGGAAACGTTCAGTATAGGAAAAGGCAAAATTAACTTCAATATTTTTTGAATATATTTACTATTACTTTAACTATAATAATAATTAGTAATTTATAATTAATATAAATATAATAGATACTTAATAATTTATAAATGGTAATTTAAAATTAATAATTATAAAAGGCAGCTTATGTAAGTCATTATTTATAATTTATCACAATTAATTATTATTAATAGATAATATATAATTACTAATTATTATCTATAATCAATAATTAAATTTTATATTTAATAATTCATTATAGTTAATTATTAGTAATTGGTAAATTACAGTTAATATTTATTCCTTACATTTAATAATTAATAATCAATATTTAATATTATATAATTAATAATAAAAATTAAATAATTACTATTAAATAATTAATGATTAATAATTAATATTTAATAATTAATGTTTAATATTTAATATTTAACTAATTTACAATTTTAATAATTTATTGTAGTTTAGTTTTTAATCGTTAATATTTAACATTTAATAATAATAATAATTAATTTTATATTCAAATGTATATTTAATAATTGATAATTAATGATTAACGACCAATGATTAATGATTAATAAATATACATAATAATTAGTATTTAATAATTAATATTCAATTATAATCAAGAAGTAATAAGTAAAAATTAATAACTAATAAATAAGAAGTAATATTTATTAATTTATAATTAATAATTAAGACTAGTATTTATACTTTTATGAAAGAGTGATGCTCATAAGAGGAGAGCGCTCGATTAATATTTAATACTTAAGAAGAAACATTTATTATTTAATATTTTATATTTAATAATTGTAATTAATAATTATATTTAATATTTTTTTTAAATTTAAATTATAGAAATTTATAAATAAATTTTAAAATATTCATAAAATTTAGATACAAAATTTTGGAATTTTTCTAAAATTCAAATATAAAAATTTATAATAATGTTTATTATTCCTCTCATTTTGATTACCGTAATAGTTTTCTGCCATCATTTCCTAGTAATTTTTGTTTCCCGCTTGATCTTATATTTCCTTAACCCTAAATTCCAAATCCTATTGCAAAAATCCCAAAATCAAAATCAAACTATCCACATTTAATATTTTCTAAACATTCGTTGATTTAATGGAAACCTACGTACTCTCTCGAGATTCCTTAGCGTAGATTACTAGATCTAGACCAGATTCAATTGAAAATTAAACTAAAGTCAAATAGCTCCCTTTGCCCACTTTCTCCACCACAATACCTAGTCCTTATCGGATCATCTTTCTCCACTATCTCCATATCCGACCACAATCGCATAGTGGAAGTTGACGCCCAAGGAACCAAACGTGTATATTACTGGTTCTACATGAAAATTGGAATCAAATCCAGCACAAATTTGCCTTCATAACCTATTGTATTCAACTCCAAAGCTCCAGCTTCACTGGGTCAAACCGACCTATTGTATTAGATGCGTCGATGTTGGAGGCGATCAACGCATTGAAGCAAAGCAATTGGGTGAATATTCCCAAGGTTCTCCCAGCCACTTTAAATTGTATGCTATAGTTTTTCAAACATAATAGAGTTTACATTTTTATATTTGATTTTATTGAAGTGCTTCATGATAAAAATAGGAATATGGGTTGTCTTGAGGACAACGAAATGATGACTTGTCCTAAAAAGGTCAAATTTTCCATAAGATTTCTACCTGTCATTTTAGGAGGGCATTCATAGATCGAGGCTTAAGATAGTTTAACCATTATCGAGCGGATGAGAAGACAAGTATATATCTATGGTAATTCTCATAATTTTATAAAGTTAGTAGTTTTGGTTTCATAATAATTAGGGGCAAAAATATGAATTACAATCATCCTTCGTGAATATATCAGTGTTATGGTATTATTTATCTAGAGGCAGTTTCTTTTGAGTTTAGTATTTGATGTATAAACTCTATTTTCTATTCGTATAAATGTGACAAACCTACGATGCTCTGATTTTGTGGTTCATTTTAGTTTTATTATTGCTTTATTTTTATGTGATTATCATATGTAATCCTATGCGATGTAAAATATACGGCTGGTTTAACTTTGGAGTTCACTACTTTTCTCTTGACTACCGCCCTACATCGGACGGGTAGTGTTGCGGCGCATTATAAAGGTATACTGTATACCGAAGGTGTAGAGTGGTCTTCACAGTATTTGAGGCTCTGTCTTCTTGTAATGTTTAGTTTCGGCTGACTACTGGTCTAAGTAGAATTTCTAAGACTTTGTCATTGTTAGAAGTACACATAGTTCTCATAAATAAGATTGCCAAGAAGTAGAAGGAAGATCCAGTATGTGCTGAAAGGATCAATAGCCTGAAGAGTGGTTCTACTAAAGGGCCGAGAGGCTTCGGTATTTACTAAAAAAGTTGGATTTGATAAAAGGGATGGTTGTATGTTCCAAATGGTGGAGACCGTCAAAAGTTGGTCTTGGACAAATGCCATCGTTTAAAATTTACTATCCATCTGGGGGCACTAAGTTGCACCGAGATATGAAGTATAGATTCTATTTCGAAGGAATGAAAAAAGATGTTGGAGAATGTGTGAACAAATGTTTCACATGCTAACAACTCAAGGCTGAATACGAAAAGCCATGTGGACTTTTACAGCCTTTAAAGTTTCCAGTGTGGATGTGGGATTCGAATTCTATGGATTTCGTAGATCGTTTTCTGAGGATAAGAGAATGGAACAAGAGTATACGGGTCATAGTTGATAGATTGACTAAGAGTGCCCATTTCATTCTAGTGAATTCCACGAGGACGGTAGAAAAGTTAGCCGAGATGTATGTGAAGTCTAGAGTGAGACTCCATAGAATTTCAAGTAATATATTTAGTGACCGAGACCCGCTGTTTACCAATGAGTTTTGGTGGAGCCTACAAAATACTTTGGGTTCGGAATTGTGTATGAGTACTACTTACCATTCTCAAATAGATGGATAGACCTAGAGGGTAACCATCTAGTTGAGGATTTCTTATGAGCATGTGTGTTAGACTATAGTGAATCTTAGGAAGATAACTTGAACTTAATGAATTTTCATACAATAATAGTTACTAGTCTAGTATTGAGATGAGACCTTTCAAGGCATTATATGGAAGACCTTTCAAGTCGCTAGTACGTTGGTGCGAGATGGAAGCTAGGCTCGTTTTGGGTATGAATCCTGTAAGAGAAGCTTCAGAAAGGGTTAGATTTATTTAAAAAAGGATGAAATATGCTCAATCAAGGTAGAGGTCTTATGCTGATAGGTGATGGAAGGATCTGGAATTTTATTTAGGGATCGTGTGTTTGTTAAGTTAACTTCGATGAGCGGCACTATGAGGTTTGGAAAGGCTAGAAAGTTGGAATCGAGATATGTTGGTTGATTTTTGCAACTAGAGAGAATTGAAAATGTAGCCTATAGCGTTGAATTGTCGAATACTTTTACTAGGGTCCATAATGTGTTCATCACATCTAAGGAAGTGACCGAGACCCTAAGGATGTTGTAATTCCGAGAGATATGGAAAGCTTTAGTTATTGAGCCAAACATGACCTATGTAAGGAAGACCATCCAGATAGTAGACTGAGATGAGAAGAAGCTTCAGAATAAGGTAGAAAAGCTTGTGCGAGTCTAGTGGAGTGAGAATCGAGATGATTATACTTGGGAAATAGAATATAAAGTCACTAAGACTTATCCCGAGTTGTTTGCTTATCACAACATATTTAAAAATACTATCACATGCTATTATATGATGGTGTTTTCATTCTACCGTATGCAATTATATAATTGCATTTTTCAAATTCTATTATATGTAATTATATGATGCATTTTCCAAACATATATATTCAATTATGATGGAACTTCTAAAGCATTATCATATGTTTAGCTACGATTGCACTTTTAAAAAGCTTCATCTATTCTCTTATGATTCACTTTTAAAATGCTATGTTGAACCAATGTGTGATGACACTTTTAAAATGTTATGATGGAACTATCTGCATCTTACACATATACATAACAATTTCACTACTAGAGTGGCTCAATTTTGATAAATATTCATCAACACATCATTCAATAAAAATTCAATGCTATAACAACACATTCATAAACATTCAATAATCAACTTATTATATTAATAACACAATTAATAAATTGACAAACATTATGTTAAATGTAACCAAACGTGCACAATATTCATTTACCAAAACAAACACTAAATCTTCGTAGTAATTCATAGAGAATGTTTCAAGGGTGCAAACCAAAACAAAGTTTGTATCAAAAAGATCTTTGAGCCAGTAATTTATGGCACCATGTTGTTATTGTTTGCTCTAAAGATGTCAAATTACCTATCAGGACAAGGATAAAAGTTAGCAATCATAATAAGTATAAACTCCAAATTACATTCTCATTTAAATTAGAGACCATAATCAAAACAACGGGAGCTTGAATTCAAAAGAATATGGTTTGTAAAGTATGGATAACAAATGGTATTTTAATTCCATAAACCACGTACATGCTCTGGTTTAATTGCCCATTCCTAGATCCCTTGTAAGCTTTGCTCAAGTATACCAATCATCTTGTAAACCATGACAACAAAAATAAGATTGTATAATGAAAGACAACTCTTAAAAACAAATTTAATCTTCTATATATTATTCAACAAACATGGATAAGGATTTCAATATAAACATGTGGTTTCTTTAAAATAATGGTTGATGGTTATTAGGAAAAAATTGTTTGTAAAGATGAAGTTACATCTGGTATGACCATCTTAAATATGATTGGTATTCATTAGATGTTAGGATACAATGAATAATAAAACATGTGTAAGCGCATATATGGTACATTAACTCATATATAACCGGGACAAAAGCCATAGCAATATATTCTATTTTTTAAATGAGTAACGTTTTTCTCGTTATTTCAAAAACTAGCTTAACTTTTTATATATTACGTCTGCATTAATAATATAATGTTTATATAAAAACTTAATTTAATCTATATTTCATATGTAGTCAAAAATGTCTAGCAGTTGACTTGTTTGGGCCAAAACCATCTATTAAATTTTGTTTAACTTGTATTTTATGCCTTTAAGTTCTCAAGGATTAGTTTGTATTTTATTGTTGTGGTTGCTCAAAGTACAAACTGATGATCTTTACTCATAGATAATTGGAAGTGTACAAACTATAGGATACATGCATGTTTATACCAAAACATATCCCAACGATGATTCATTTGAAAGGGAAAAACACTACACCAACGAATGAAACAAAGGACAACGCCGAAGCACCCTTGAAGAATATCCATTGACTTAAAACAACATAAACTTAATTAATTTCCATAAATTTAGTTAGTTTTCGTGAAACTTAGTTCGAATAGTTAATTTTTATAAAATTCAACTTACTTTTATAAACTTAGTTAAAGCTATAAAACTTAGTTAATTTTCATGAAAGTTGGTTAATTTAGTTAATTTTTATCAAATTTAGTTAAATATTTATATGTTTTGTCAAATTTCTTTATAAAACTTAATCAACTTAGTTAATGCTTATAAAACTTAGTCGACTTTGTTATTTTTTTATAAAAGTTTGTTAACGTTTATACAACTTAATTAGTTTTTTCAAAACTAACTTACCTACAAGACAATAATTTTATGTGCTTATTTGATTTTTATAAAACCTGGTTAACTTAGTTATTTTTTTAGAAAACACGGTTAATTTTTATAAGCTTATCTAAATTATATAAACGTAATTACTTTCTGTAAAACTCGGTTAACTTAGTTAATTTTTATAAACATAGTTAATATTATAAAACATAGTTATCTTAGTTAAATTATAGTACTTAGTTTATATTTATAAAACTTAGTTAATTTTTATACACTTATTAGTCTTTATAAAACTTAGTTAACTTAAAGTTAAATTTTTATAAAACTTGGTTCACATTTGAAAACTTAGTTAATTTATATATAACTTAGTTAACTTAGTTTAAACTTAGGAAATTTATATAAACTTAATTAATTTAATATACATATATGTTTTTGCTAGGTTTTTTTTTGTCGTAACTCATTTTATAGTTAAAATAAAAATTGAAATATTGTATTAGGAAAAACCAAGTTGCTACAACTCAATTGGAATCGAGTATAACTCAGTCGCAAGTTGCTAAAACCGAGTTTCAAAATCTCGGTATGAGTTTTCAACAAAAGTAAAACAATTTAACTTTGAGTTTGCAAAAACTCAGCTCAAACTAAGTTTTTAAGCCATAGTTTCAAATTTCAACTTTCGGGTCATTTCACCAGAAGGACAAACTTTGTAGTCCAATTAGTTTCTAGGACACACATCCATAGAAATTAATTTCAAGGCCAAAGTCAACGGAATAATTACTTTTAAGGACAAAGTCAGCGGTCCAATTACTTTCAAGGACATAATTTCATCGGTTTTTAGGCCTTAGAAACTAATTATTTTGCATTTTGTCCTTAAAAGTAATTATTTTAGTTGTGTGTCCTAGAAACTAATTACGCTTGCTAAAGAGGCCCTTATGGCTAATTTTCACTTTCTCTAAAACTTAGAAACTCAATATAAAATAAGTTTCCATAAACTCTGCTTAGTTTGAAAAAATTAGTTAATTTTTAGCTACTTCCATAAATGTAGTTAATTTTTGAAAAACTTATTAATTTATATGAAATTTAGTTAGTTGCTATAGAACTTGGATAACTTAATTAATATTTTCTAACATTTAGTTAAATTTCTATAAAACTTTATTAATTTTTAGAAACTCGGTTCATTTTATAAAATATAGTTAATTTTTATAAAACTTAGCTAAGTTTGTTAATTTTATTAAATCTTTGTAGCACCACATACCACTACGTATACCATTATTAATTTAAAGAAGTCAGAACATCATTTAAAGAGCCACCTCAACTCGATTTGTAGAGCCGCTGCAGACCTTCAATGGAACACAGAGACCCAGGTTGGTTTGTCATTTTTACTTTTATGTTTTCGTCCAAACAAAAAATCATATGACACATGTATTTTTTTAAAAACAACCAATTTAGAAAATGAAATTAACATGCAAAATAAAAAATAATTTGTTTTCCTCGTGTTTTGGGAAATCTATCCCTCCGCCATCTCTCCATCCCCTTCGCCGTCCTCTGCCACCTCCCCGTCCCCTACGTCGTCCCTTCTTTATCGTAATTATAAATTAGAATTTTAAATGTTTTACTCCGCTGATCTCTTCATATATTTATTAATACTTGAAATAGAAACACAATCTTTGATCCGACAACGAAGTTCCAAAGATTCCTTTATATGCAAACAAGGATCAAGATTTCGAATCGCACAAAGTACAAAAAATAATATTTATTTTTAAATGGAAATTCTAAAAAGTAAACAAGGTTGCAAGCTCAAAACCATGTTTTCTTTATATTTTCTAATTTATTATTTATCAAACCTACGTACAAATTTTAAATTTTATAATTATATAAGAGTTTTTTTTATATGCACGTATTTGCAAGTGCCATAAAATTTTATTTTATAATGAATTTTGAAAACACAAAACAAAAAATTCAAAACAAAACCAAAAGGCCCAAGGTCACAATAGTATTTTTCTACTTCATGCTCCACCTACCATGCAATAAGTATGTGAAGGGATTATAATATTCCAATAGTACTAGATAATTTTTTAGCTTATAATCTTTTATTATGACACCATGAAAGCTAGATAATTTTGATGTGACGTGGGAACTAACAGAGGCAAAAATTTCTGGTATTTATTATCGTATCTTTTCCATAGGGTAGCAACATTTTAAAGCTTTGTAAAGGAATTCTACAAGTTTTTATCACAATTTATATATTTTATGGTCAAACTAATAAATATGACATTAAGCAATTTATTACATTTCTATGGTTAACCAAATGAATTAACTTTTTTAAATATATATCAAATTTAAGTGATTACCTATTTAAAATCATTCCATTCTAAAATGATAATCAAACTATTGTTTATAGTCATCACTGAAACATGTATATACATAGACAAACGATCTAAGATATTATAAAGGACGTATTATCTAGAATTAACCCAGTTTAGCCTATCTATCATCTTAAGTTTTTCCAAAGCATCATCTGCATGACAAATAAAACACATATCTGGAACAGAAAATTGCTTACAGCATAATGCACAAGTTTGTGCACCTCAAATTCATGCACAACCTTCCATAATGACTAACAATGCTTCAGTATCCTCCTTCGCTTCAGCTGATGCTCTGCCCTGTCCAAGCTATTGTCCATACACAAACTGACGTGGTTCCTGTATTTGCTGCAAATGATCAACATCCCGACATTGCTGACAATTTAGTGTTTGATGCACCCTAATGTACAACCAGTGTACAACTTATAGAGAACATCATTCATGCCTCCAGTTTCTTCATTAAAGGATCGCTAATGCCTTTCTGTACGGTACTTTTGTGTAACATTTTTCACATGATTTCCATAGTATTTAGCCATGCAAACGATTATTTTCAAAGTTTGGGAATTGCTAGCATATGAGTACTGATCTAACAATCCTGCATTATCTATTACATACAACATTGATAGTTCTATATTAACATTGTAAGAAAATCGAGGAAATAATTATAGTAGCTGTCAATTATAAATATGTATACCTTATGAAAGGTGTAACATGGTGCCCAAATAGGCGGAACGGATTCAAACTGGTCAAAAAATTCACTTGGAAAAGCTGAAAAATAGCCTGTTCCAGATTTATTTTAACAAGGGGAAAGTTCATTCACCAATGTTGTCATTTTCTGGTAAAGAGTGTCATTATGTGTACGCCCACATTAATGCCACAAACCACCTTAATGACGTGGTTCTCTCAAGACAGTGTACAGCCACCGCCTCAAGCTGCCTTGCTGCCTACTTCGATAAGTGCTTACCATGTTGTTGCGTCTGCTGATGAGCTCACTGATGCACAATTTAGTTCACTGTCTGGTATGATGGATATTCAATTTTCGGGACATGTGCACCCCACTGCCTTGCCTGTCAGTCTGATTTGCACATGTTGCGTTTCACAATTCATGTAAGATGTTGCTAAAACTCATGCACGGTCTGAAGCTCCAAATACATTTCTATTATTACAATATATATGACGGCGGAAACACATATTTAGAACAGAAAATGTTGTAAATACACCTGTTTTGGAAGTTCCATCGATTGTTTAGTATTAGCCTGCAGTCCCACCTAAATAGCCTCTTGAATCATGTGCCCCGCCTTCAAAAATACAATTAACAAGGATAACATTGTCTTAGAGATGTGGCAAAATAAAATGCAGAATGGATCTGGTATGGCTCAACCACTGTAACTGTATATGTTTGCCCAATTATTATCTGACCTAGCATTCTGCCTTCGACCAATTTTGATAAAATCAGATGCAGAAGCCATTTTACATCCTTTTCATCAGCATGTGAACATGAAAGGAAGCACGTTGATCTGGGGACATGTAGATAACGAAAATATGAGAACACGTGAAACTATCTGACTTGGACTGATGAAAATGATGGGCACAATGATACGCTGACAAACAATACAAAAATATATGCTGACGAACAATACAAAAATTCTATAACTATATGTACCTAAGGAACCAAATGCATTCATAAAGAGCAATAAACCATTATATCCACTGGTTAAAATAACGACTCGACTTATGATTATGAAGACTTTGTTAACAAAATATTACTACATGCAAAATTAACATTGAAAACGATATCATCAAATAGAGCTTATGTATTTCACAATAACTTCTTGTACCTTCATTCGACATAACTAAATTTACAATTATCTTCACTACTGCTGACTTCTGGGTCATAATATAGAGTAATATCTTATATTCAATTGTAAGAAACTATTCATGTCAAGATAAAAATAACTAATGGCTCAATGTTGTTAATCAGTAAAACAAAAATATATGAAAAGTGATTATACAAATACTGCTGTAATTTTTCCAGAAAGTGGATGATTTATTTTCTAATTTTACTCCAAACTGAAATCATAGGGAAAAAGAAAAGAAAAGAAAAACAGAGCAATATTTATTATGAATGAAACAGACATTAACCGGAAATTGACTTGGAATTTTAGGCACCTATTTATGGATAAGAAACACCTACCTTTAACATGTGATATGTCAAACTGCTATTTTTACCAACTTATTAACATGTATCGAGTTAAGGATCAGAAACTAAAAAAATCAATACAGCATTAAAATGTAACAAATAAATGCAAGTGAAGTGGACTACGAAGATATACCAAACAACGATGAGTATCAATATTATTTTCGTCCAACTTCAGCAGGTGCTTAACCGCCTATAGAAATACAAAACTAGTATTTATCTAGTAAAACATGAAAATATCTGATACAGCTACACTAGAGAACATGGATGCAGCTAATATGAATAAAAAAAAAAGAATATGCACACTACAAGACTAGCCCAGCTTTAGATTCCAGCAACTTGCATAACTAACTTTTCTTTTATTAATATCTTTATTTACAAAACCATGTGGCTATGAACGATTGTCTATTAGTATTGGACCAGCTGTCCATTGTTTGTTACAATTCACTGTAAAGCTCTCTATATATAGAGGCATCCAATGCAATGAAAGATAGGCCGAAAAATTGAAACATATTCTTTTTCTTGAATGTCTCCTCTTCATCTCCTCTGATTCTTTTCTCTGTTTCTAATTCTCTATTTCAATCCGTATCAATATCCTTCATAGAGAATAACACTAAATCAATTGATGATAAAGCTACATATTTTTCATATATAGATCCAAATTATAAGAACATGAATTAACTACATTTATTTAGTAAATTTTACATGGTTTATCTTTACGTTTCTCCTGTAAAACTTGCATTATAATTTACTATACCTATTGTAGAAGGCCCAAATCCATGACACTGTAGCGACCAAACACATATAAATTTCATTCCACTTTTATTATTTTACACCAAACTATTCTTTTTTCAAACTACGTACGCTCGTTAACCCACGTACAATGTGAAACACCCTAACAATTTCGTCAACCAAGAGCAAGATCTATACTAATGTGGAGAATGCTACGTTTGTTAATAAATCAATTTTGGATGAGGTAAAAGAAAAACTAAACGAAGAAATAAATTTACTGAAAATGAATAAGGAAAAAGAGCAAAAGATCAACTTACTAGTAGCTTGGGTTCTCTAGGAGAAAGCTAGTGATTTGCTGTGTTTGGAGAAGCTATAGTTTTTGTGAACAGTGAGCTGGGTTGCAGGTTGATGAATTTTGAAACCATGAAGAGATTTGAGGAATTATTATTTCTTCTTATTGATTCTGGCCATAGCCTGTTATTTATATACATAGTCTGATAATATCTTTCCTTGTACAGCCAGATTTTATGCAAATATAGCAAAGCTAAACTTGATAACAAATAAGCTAAACTAGGAAAAGAAGCCTAGGGAATATTTACAGAATAACTAAAAAGATATTCCCATATTAATACTCCCCCTCAAGTTGGAGCATGGAGATCGCAAATGCCCAACTTGCGAAGTAGTAAATGAAATTGTGATTTACCAAGCGCCTTGGTCAAAATATCCGCTAACTGTGCATCGGTCCGAATATGAGATGTAGAAATGATTCCATCTTGCAAGGCATCACGAACAAAGTGACAATCCATTTCTATGTGTTTTGTTCTTTCATGAAAAACCGGATTAGCCGCTATATAGAGAGCAGCTTGACTATCACAAAACAATCGTATGGGACACGCATGTTGTATCCCAAAACAAGCCAAAAGGGATTTCAACCATTTCAACTCACATATAGTAGTGGCTATAGACCTGTACTCTGCCTCCGCCGAAGATCTGGAAACAGTTGGTTGTTTTTTCGTTTTCCAAGAAACAGGAGAAGAGCCTAATAAAACAAAGTATCCCGTCAATGATCTCCGAGTCATAGGGCAACTTGCCCAGTCACTATCGCAGAAGGCATAGAGTTGTAAATTACTCTCCCCGCGTAGCAAAATGCCCTGTCCAGGACAACCTTTTAAATACCGCAAAACTCTCAAAGCTGCATCCCAATGTTCAACACGAGGATTTCCCATAAACTAAGCTAGTATATGTACAGAATAGCACAATTCAGGCCGTGTAATCGTCAAGTAGATTAGACGCCCTACAAGTCGCCTGTACTTCTCCGGATTTTCAAAGACGACGCCATTAGTGGTGGCGAGATTGTGGTTTTGTTCCATGGGTGTAGAAGCTGGGCGAGCTCCAAGTAATCCTGCCTCACTTACGATGTCAAGAACATACTTGCGTTGTGAAAGAAATAAGTCGTCCTTTCCACGTGCTACTTCAATGCCGAGAAAATACTTGAGAACACCCAAGTCTTTCATATGAAATCTCTCACTTAGTTGTTGCTTGAAATTTCTGATCTCCACTAAGGAAGAACCAGTGATTATAATGTCATCCACATACACAAGAACATGTAAAGCAACATCACCCTTGGAATAACTAAACAATGAGTAATCAGCATAAGATTGTTTAAAACCAATATCCTTCAAAGCAGTCGAGAGTTTAGCAAACCAATTTCGAGGTGCTTGTCGGAGTCCATATAATGATTTTCGCAATCGACATACCTTACCCGAAGCAGCAGAATTAAAGCCAGGAGGTAGTTGCATATATACCTCTTCATCAAGATCTCCATGTAAAAAAGCGTTATGCACATCCATTTGGTGCAGTTCCCATTTTCTTGCCACCGCTATAGCCAAAAATGTTCGAACCGTGACCATTTTAGCTACAGGGGCAAATGTTTCATTAAAGTCAATTCCTGGAACTTGTCGATTCCCGTACGCTACTAGGCGTCCCTTTAATCGTTCGACTGTACCATTAGATCGATACTTGATCTTATAGACCCACTTACACCCGATTGCTTTCTTTCCGGGTGGAAGATCCTCTAAAGTCCAAGTTTCGTTTTTTTCAAGGGCATCTATTTCTTCTTGCATTGCTTTCCGCCAACCAGGATCCTTAACAGCTTCTTTAAAAGATGCCGGTTCAGTTCCTACAGTAATTGCTGCCAAAAACCGGGTGTGTCTCGCAGAAAATTTATCACAATTTACATAATAAGCAATGTCAAAAGGAGTACCTGAGGACTTTGATGGAGCAGTTGAGGTTGATGTGACAGGGTTTATAACTTGAACGGTGTTGGTGATGAAGTCCTTGAGTTTATTGGAAGGTTTCTTTATTCGATGACCCTTACCCATTTCTTGTGGAACATTTGCTTCATTCATGATCTCTCCATTATTCAGTGTTGCACCAACACCAAGTTGCTGGACAGCCTCCAAGTTGCCACCTGCAGGTGGTGTGATAGGCTGCATAACCTCCACAGCCCCATCATCAGTCATTGCCAATCTGAGGGGCTGCTCAACCACCTCAGCCTCGTCGTTATTTCCTCCTGTCATAACCAAGTGCTCCTCACTTTGCCTTGCAAAGGAAGTATCCTCAAAATAAGCCATAGGGTTATTGTACTCCTTATTCTCAAAACTGTTATCAGTATTGTTCAAGATAGTTTCATCAGAAAAAGGAAATTGGTTCTCACAAAAAATGACATCTCGAGATATGAAGAACTCCTTTTTCTCTAAGTCATACAAGCGCCATCCCTTTTTACCAAATGGGTACCCCACAAAAACACATTGACGAGAACGAGTACCAAACTTATCCTTCACACGAGGTAGATTTTTGACAAAACAAAGACAACCAAAGACACGAAGGGCATCGTACATGGGAGGGGAACCAAAGAGTATTTCGTGAGGTGTTTTTCCACTAAGCAAAGGGGTAGGTGTTCGATTTATTACATAGGCAGCAGTCATTATACTCTCTCCCCAAAAAGAAATGGGAAGGTTAGCTTGAAAAAGTAATGCACGAGCCACGTTAAGAATATGCCTATGTTTACGTTCTACTCTCCCATTTTGTTGTGGAGTGTCAACACAAGAGGTTTGGTGAATAATACCATTGTCAGCATAGAAACGATGAAGACAAGTAAATTCCTTTCCGTTATCACTTCTTAGAATTTTAACATGCTTACTAAATTGGGTTTTAACCATTTGACAAAAATCTTTAATAAGTTGAGGCACCTCAGATTTTGTAGTCATCAAATAAACCCATACGGCTCGAGAACAATCATCAACAATGGTTAAAAAATAATGAGCACCACAACTAGCAGGTGAAGTATACGCACCCCATATATCACAGTGGATTAAATCAAAAACATTTTCCGCTTTATTATTACTCAAAGGAAACATACTTCTAGTTTGCTTAGCTCTTAAACAAATATCACATGGTTCATGGACATCCTTATTTCCTTTACTCTTAATAATATCAGATAAAAAAAATTCTACTTTTCGAGAGGGGTGTCCCAACCTTTGATGCCACAATTCTCGTTTGTCTCCAATAGTTGCTTGATAAACTCGAAGTTGTCGCAGCGGGTGAAACCAATAAACCCCGTCACATCGCTCACCCGCTCCAATCAGAGTCCTCAAAGTGCGGTCCTGTATGATGCAAAGCTTATCAGTAAAAGTAACAAAATAATGATTATCCGCAAGCAAGTGAGACACTGACAGCAAATTACAAGTAAGATCTGGAACATATAACACATTACTTAGCACCATATTTTTGCTCAAAGTTATCGTGCCTTCCTTAGTAGCGATGGTTTGTTTTCCATTAGGAAGGCCAATGGAAGTAGGAGAAACATCAATAAATTTGCTAAATAAACTTGCATTACCAGTCATGTGATTCGAGCATCCTATGTCGATGATCCATTGATCGGAAGAATCAAACTTACCACTCAACTTTTCGGTCGAAGGAGCCTGCCCTTTTGAAGCGTTAAGCATGTTCACAAGAGTAGTCCATTGATCATCCGAGAGTCCCGAAAGCCCGCTACGATCTGACTCCTGTAAGTGGGCTTGAGCATAGCATGTTCTAGCAGCAGGTTTTGAGGTGGCTGTTGCATGTGCTACCTGCCCACGGACACTCCTGCCTGCACTTCTTCCTCCCCCTCGTCCAGACCTGCCTCCGCCTCTACCTTGACCACCATTGGTGCGGTTTTCGGAATACCACCAATCTGGGAACCCATTTATTTGAAAACAATTGTCTTCTTGATGCCCAGGTTTGGAGCAATGAGAGCAAACGCCATTACTTCGAGGACGCTCACTAGCACGAGCAACATTCCTCCCCCTAGGAGCCCCTTGTGCTGCAAAACCAACAACATCGGATTTGGTTTCGTGGGCCCGAGCAACAGTTTGGTGACGTTCTTCAGTCACAATTTTAGCAAAAGCTACGTTTAATCTTGGCAAGGGATCCATCATCAGAATATTTGAAACAGCATTACCATAAAGAGTAGAATCCAGACCAACAAGAAAGTCATGTACTTGTTCATTCTCTTTTGCTTTAGCATATTCAGCAGCAGCGGCACAAGTACACGTCGTGACGGAAGAGTATCCCGCAAGTTCATCCCAAATCTTTCGTAGTTCATTGTAGTAATTTACTACTGGTTTGCCACGCTGCTTGCAGTCGTTCAAAAGTGACTTCAACTCATGGATTCGAGGACCGTTTCCTATCGAGAAACGTTGTCGAATATCATCCCACATGTCTTTCACATCGTCAGGTTGGGGAACGGATGAGCGTAGAACTGGATCAAGGGTGTTATGAATCCATCCTACAAGTGTGGAATTAACCGTCTCCCATAAGAATTCTTCTGGATGTCCTTTCTCTGGTTTAGTTATGGTTCCATCGAGGAAGCCAAGTTTGTTCTTTGCCCGAAAATTATTGCGCATCGAACGAACCCATTCATTGTAGTTTTCACCACGTAACACAATAGGGCAGATTGTGATTTGTGGTCCGTCGGAGGGATGAAGGTAGTATGGAGATGTGATGTCGAGAGGTTTCGTTGTCCTGTCGTCACCCATGATGAGATGATGATAGTTGGATTTTGTGTATGAAGATTGGAGGTTTCAACTGTTGAAGAAAAAAAAAAATATGTCGTTGGTGGGTATTAGATTTTCGGCTCCGATACCATGATGAATTTTGAAACCATGAAGAGATTTGAGGAATTATTATTTCTTCTTATTGATTCTGGCCATAGCCTGTTATTTATATACATAGTCTGATAATATCTTTCCTTGTACAGCCAGATTTTATGCAAATATAGCAAAGCTAAACTTGATAACAAATAAGCTAAACTAGGAAAAGAAGCCTAGGGAATATTTACAGAATAACTAAAAAGATATTCCCATATTAATAAGGTTGGAAGAATCACGAGCTAGGACTTAGGGTATTGTAGAGAAAGCTAGTTGCAACGCTGAGGCCATATGATGTCCCTGTACAGTTCGCATCAAATTTTTTGGTGGAGAATTCGAAAACTAGAGGAGAGAGGAGCAGGGTAGTAAAATTATCCAAATTCACTACAACAAAAAAGTAAAATTGAGACATCATTTCGAACCTAAATGAATTTTGTTTTTAATCAAGGTCCAACTAAAGACAAAATGGTTATTTCTCTAGTCAATTTAAAAAAAACCAATTGAATATTTTTAGTGGGTTTCAATCCATTTAAGCAAGCCCAACCACTTCATCAAATCCTCTAATCACTCACTTTATTTTCCACGTTATTATTTCTCCTCAATATACGCAAAGCCTCAATGCAGTATTCCTCAATCAATTAAAACCCTAGCTAATCCTCTTATCGCCAAACAGTAATAGAAGGGAAAAAAGTAATATTTAAGCCATTAAGGTATGGAGGAGGAAGATTTATTTGAAGAAAAAATGGTTAGTATTCCTAATCTACTGCAAAATCTATAAGACTTTTGATGTATAATTTTTTCTTCCAATTGTTTCGCACTGGTTATTTTGATTTGACTGCAAGTGTTGAGCAACATTTTTATCGATTATCAATTGTTCTTTATTAATAAGTTTTGTATTTGTTATGTTGACGATGATTTGTTTTTTGAGTTTGCCAAAATAATTCACATTTTGTTTTAGTTATACTGAAAAAGAGTGATGGAGAGAAATAGGTTATTCTTATTAGAATCCATAAGTTTTATTGCTTCATCCACAATGTAATTTGAATGAGTTTATACAATGATTTCTTCTGTAAATTCATTGGTGGATTAACTAATAAACATTTTTTGTTCTATATTTATATCGATTGTTGCTTCTTAAAATAGTAATAAGAATAGATACAACAATTAACACTTTAAAAATAAAAATTAGCCCTCTAGCATAACGAGTGCTAGAGAGAATTAGTACTTCTATGGAAATGGTTAGTTTAATTACGATAATACAGATCATGCAAATTGATGTGTGTGTAACTAGAATCGTATTTTCTTGTATCAATTACTTGTTTATTAGCATATATCAATATTATCATACATGTACAAACCAAAATGCTATTTGTTGTTGCATCATTGATAGTTTATCATTTAAGCGTATAATATTTGTAAATCACGTTAGATTATCAACATCTTCATTAGAATAATTGTTCTCAATAGAATTTATGATTTTATTTCACGTGTGAGAAGATGATAATGAAGTAATCCTTGTATTCAATCTTATAAATCAAAATCTTGTTCTTTATTTAGTTACGCCCGGTGTCGTTAGGTTAAATTTTATCAGAGTTGTTCTAATATACTCCTTGGTCCCTTTTTAAGCGAGTGCTTGGAGAAGTCACTGTTCTGACTGGCTAAAAATGTAACTGCATCTACTTTTGATTTAATGTATACACAAATTTTATTTAATCAACTAAGTTGACAAGTCTAGCACACAATTACTGGAAAGTGAAATAAAATTAAAAAAAATAACCATTAGTTAAATGTGTATTTTCAGAATATAGATGGCACAAACATTTTATATTGGTATTCATGGCATCTATAATTTTAACAATCGTATGATGCCCATGCCAATAAATATGAAATCCTGTAGAACTAACATGCCAATAAAGATAATGTTTAACCATATTTTTATGTGTTTTGTTTACTTTCAATCTACTGTGTCAACATAATGGGTTTTGTTTAGTTTCCTTCTAGTCGACAAAACTTCGTCATGGTAAATAATAATTCTTTATGATGACACAGAATTAATAATTGAATCCATTATGTTGGTCATGGTCCGGTTGACAAACAATACTATATAAGGTCAAACTTGCATTTCTTATGAATAATTCTCCCTTCCCTTTTCATCAAAACACTAAATTTGCTTCAATGTTCATTTTAGAAAATAATAACTATATTATTTATTTATTTTTGTGTGCAAATTAGGCAAAGAGGGATCTTTAAGCTTGATCAAGTCTAGACGTTTTGAACATCAATTCCTTTCTAGTATATCCTTCAATTTTCATTTAGTTATGTTGTGGATTTTATTTTGGAAGAGGTTTAAGTTATTACAGAAGAATCGCATTCATATTTTTTTGGATATTCTTTGATATTTTATCGAAGGCACTAAATTATAATAAGTATAGTCGAAAGCAACAAATTAAATTATTTCATTTAAATGCAACGGCCTTTATGCTTCTTATAGTCATGACAAAATTCCCTTATATGTGCATGAGTGGTCAATATCTGTTGAAGTTGATATACACCAAACTATCATTTCATTCTATGCAGCATTTTTCTTTTATACCAATGTATGAAAAACTCTTCTCGGTTAAGGCCCTACTCTAATTAATAGTCAAGCTAAAATAAATAAATTGATGTTTTTTCCTATTACTATAAATGAATATTCATATGTTGAATGTGAAATGTGAAACGAAGCTAAGGACAAATGTCTATCTGATTCTTCAGATATTACAAAACCTAGTGTTGTATGGATCTGAATAGAGTAATACTTTTATAATAGAAGTATAACTTCCGATTGAGTTGTAAGCATCTAGTTGAGCCAACAAGATTAGAAGCTCATGTAATAATGTAAATCAGCGGTCATTGTAAAGAGCAATATTAATAAAAATGTGGTGATATCAAAGTTATTTAAAAATTTCAAGGTTATTTTTTTAAGAAAACTATTGTAATATCAATTTCCAGTTAGAAGGCTAAGTCCATTTGAATTGATGAAGGATAAATAACTGAAAACTAAGGGAAGGACATAGTGTTGAACATTTCACATTATGATAGGATTAGATAATGGCCACTACGTACATACTTTACTTGAAATCTGAATGTTTTGTACACATAATGTGACGACCGCCCATGACCCCTGCACCGAATCTAGAGAAAGTGCGCTGTAAAGTGTGCCAGGTAACCATGGACGATTGTCAAGGTAAGATTAAAACAACAGAATCTATCGTATTACTCACAGCGCATGGACAAAATACAATAGAACATATGTATAGTGAAGCTTTACAGAACAAAATGACATCATATAAAACTCCATAATAGTTGAATACAAGCATCCACATAGTCAATACATCCAGCCTCACTACATATCTCTCAGAGAAAACAAAACAGCGGAATATCCAGTACATATAAGAAGATAATAAGCAACCCTCTAGCTCGTCTTCGATATCAGCATCGTGAGAAGAGAACAGCACCTGTCACCTGCTACCTAGTCTGCCCGTCCCAAAATGGACGAACAGCCCAAGGCAATAAGAATTAAAACATAAAGCCTTGAGTCAGACAACAGTCTTAGTGAGCAGTAAATTAACTAACAACATACCAAAAGAGCATAAAGGAAAAGGAATAGGAATACAACCCTCCCACTCCAACCTCATTCTACAGTGATAGCCCCCAGACACACACTAAGCAGAAGCAAACATAGCAGAGCATACAATTTAAAGTAAAGCTACTATCACTCGAGTCAAGGGCGATGTTTTCCAAGTACCAAGGCCTAAATCAGATAAGCACCCAGAAAATACCGCTCTTGAGTCCGAATGACGATACAACCAAACATCCATGACTCTGGCTATCACTGTTATCATTGCTTCGATATCACCGTTAATTGAATGACCGGCACATTCTTTCAGCCGTCCGTCAAGGGCTAATGGAAACCCCGGTTCTAGACATAACTCCCGCACGTCGTCGCAGCCCGTGCCTAGGACTATCGAATCTGCCCAGAGTACTCGACCATCAACAGTTGGCCGTTGGGACTATCGAATCTGCCCAAACGTACTCTTGCTTAGAGCATGCTAGAACCTTCAACAACGATGCTATCCAAGCCTCCTAGTCATCCTCCTCGACGACTATTCTCATATCCATTCATTATCCTCAACTCGAATCATATCACCGAGTTATCAACATGCTTGGAATGATCCCGTCTGGATTAGACCAAGTCTTCATCATATGATTGCCTCGCTTCATTACATCCTCGCAAAGCCTCATCTCATCATCACATCATCGAATCTATGCATAAGAGCTTCATCATCCCGCTACATATGCCACGAGCAGCTTTTCCAATTCAAGAGCCTTTCCCTTAGCTTTTGAATCACCTTCGATCTAAATCTAATCATCAATCATCTAGTTCATAACAATCAATCAAATCAAACATCAATCCAAGCAATCAAGCATTCAAATATGATCTAGGTAGACAATTATAACAATAATGGCATTTTCGTAATTAAAGAGTTGAAAGTCCAATAAGCATGAAAACATGGATTATATCTCTATAAACTTGATGAATGAACTTGCATAGGTTAACATATGATAAAATGGATGTAACATCATCATGAACAATGGATCTATATGGATCTACACATAGGATGAAGAAAATGCATGGAAATCACTATTTTAACACCAAATCGAGCCAACAATCCGATATACTCCTTTGGATCCGTGTGAGAGATAATCACCACTCACCAAATCACCTAAACAACCTCAAATCAACACACTTCAGATCTGGACAGCGAAGGATGAAGCTAGATCTATCACAAATCCGCTTCAAATGAAGAAATCTCCCTTGAAAAGATGAAGATCTTCAATCTAAGCTCTTGAATCTTCAATCTTGATCTTCGATTTGGATGGATGGAAGCACTAGATTAGAGTGGAGAAAAGAAGTGAAGAAGTGTAGAAGTCGAGCTCTCAAAATGGCAGCACTTCGTCGCTTCAAAATCCGGATCCCAAAAAGTGAGAACAACCCCTCCTATTTATAGCTGAAAACTGCCCTTAAGTCGTAACTCGGCTATCTCCTTAAGTCGGTGCCGACTTAACACCATGCCGACCTAGTGCCTTGCCGACCTAGTGCCTTGCCGACCTACGACTTAACAATATGACCGACCCAACGAAGCAGACTCATCATACTGCCGCAAAACCCAAGTCCTAAGTCGGTTGACGACTCAACAACAAAGCGCAACTGCGACTTAACACATAGGCACGACTTAACTTAGGTCGTTGCCGACTTAAGTGCCTTGCCGACTTAAGACATACGAAGGAATACAACTACGACTTAACTCGTAACTGGGTTACGACTTAACACAAGAGACGTCCTGCCGACTCACAACTCAACACACGTTGCCGACTCAACTACCTACCGACTCAATTACCCTGCCGACCTAACACTTAACACCCAAACACTTAGGTCGCTCACAACATGTCCTTAGGTCGTTGCCGACCCAACTCTACTCCAGAATACTTAGGCTGCCTACTATTCTTCCTTAGGTCGCCCTAACCTCTTAAGTCGGTCAACCCCACTTCCTTAACTCGGCAACGACTCAACAAATAATTTGTCAGATATGCTAACTACTAAGTCGTCCAGGTCTTAAGTCGACCACTATCTTAACTCGTCAGCCGACTTAACACTTAACTCACCACTATCCTTAAGTCGGTTAATACTATAAGTCGGTCAACTTCTTAGATAGGCTACTCCCTTAAGTCGGTCACTCGACCTAAGCCACCCTATCTTCCTTAGGTCGTCGCCGACCTACCACTTAGTCATTAACCCGTCCAGACCTATTTCTTAACTCGTCCAAACTTCCTAAGTCGGCTACGACTTAAGACTTAAGAAAAATTCTGCTAAAACCTGAAATGACCTAACAACAATACAATCAAAGGTCAATCATTTTAGAATGTTTTGATCCGTAAAAATACGGGTCGTTACATTCTCTCCCCCTTAGGAATTTCGCCCCCGAAATTCCAAACAAACAAGGCAATCATAGCTATTCTGTACGCCTATCATCCATAACAATCAATAGACCATGCATCCAATTCTAGCTTAGCGTACAGAATTCTAAGACTTAGAACAAGTTACAATTTCGTTAGATGACACGACACCTTAGGGCCATACCTTGAAGAGTTCAGGATGAGCTGCCTTCATCCTCTCTTCCACCTCCCACGTACAGTCGTTATCATTGTCACTCCATTGTATCTTGAGCAACTTAACTATCTTCCTCCTAAGCTGTTTCGTGTCGGTTTCAACAACACGAAGCGGCTTACGAGGTCTTCTATCGACTGGATCAACTTCTAAGTCTTCACAGCTATCAGCAGAAACCACCGTACTCGAGTCGTGCACATACTTCCGTAGATATGATACATGAAAAACATTGTGCACACCCGACATTTTCTCCGGTAACTCCAATCTGTAGGCGAGCTTTCCAATTCGCTCGATGATCGGGAATGGTCCAACAAATCTCGGAGTCAATTTTCCTTTCTTCCCGAATCGGATAACATTCTTCAGTGGAGAAATCTTCACAAAAACCATCTCACCTACGTCGAACTCCAAATCCTTACGACGTTTATCAGCATAACTCTTCTGACGATCTTGGGCTGCCTTCATTCGTTGCCGAATGATCTCTATACAATCTGAAGTCTGACGAATCATCTCTGGCCCAAGCATCAACTTTTCCCCAGTTTCCAACCAACATGTCGGAGAGTTACACGGTCTTCCATACAATGCCTCATATGGTGCCATACCAATACTTGACTGGTAACTGTTGTTGTAGGCAAACTCCACCAAATGAAGGTGATCTTCCCATGATCCTCCGAAATCCAAAACACAAGCTCTGAGGAGATCTTCCAAAACTCGGTTGACTCTCTCAGTCTGACCATCTGTTTGGGGATGATAAGCTGTACTCAAACACAACTCGGTTCCCAAGACTTCCTGGAAGCTCTTCCAAAATCCACTAGTGAACAATGGATCTCGATCGCTCACTATACTCTTCGGAATACCATGGAATCGAACTATCCACTTAACATACAACTCAGCCAACTTTGATACAGTCCTAGTCAATCGAACTGGAATGAATCTTGCACTCTTGGTCAAACGATCCACAATGACCCAAATCCCTTCATTTCCCGTTCTGGTTCTAGGCAATCCATCGATAAAATCCATCGACACTTGTTCCCACTTCCATGTAGGAACTTCTAATGGCTGAAGCAATCCACTTGGCTTTTTCTGTTCGGCTTTTACCAACTGGCAATTCATACATTTGGAAATAAAATTTCCAACATCCTTCTTCATGCCTTCCCAGTAGTAGGTTCTCTTCATATCCCGATACATCTTGTTTCCACCTGGATGAATTGTCAACTTCGAGTGATGACTTTCCTTCAGAACCTCACTCCTCAATTCATCTATATCGGGAACAACTAGTCGTCCTTGCTTCCGAAGCCAACCCTCTCGATCGACCTCGAATCCTTTATCCTTTTCTAGATCCAACCCAGATTCCAATTCACGGATAATCTTGACAAGCTTACCATCTCGCTTTTGGCTCTCACCAATCCTTTCCACAAGAGTGGGTCTTATTGATAAGTTTGCCAACATCTCAGGTTCCAATTCGCATCTAGGCCTGAAGTCAAACTCAGCTAAATACTCGAGACTCTTCCATTCTGAAAACATGGCTCCCAATCCTGCATGTCTTCGACTTAACGCATCTGCCACTGCGTTACCTTTTCCCGGAGTATAAGTTATACCAAAATCATATGATGCCAAAAACTCTAGCCAACGTTGCTGCCGAAGATTCAAATCCTTTTGGGAGAAAAGATACTTCAACGACTTATGATCCGTAAACAACTCGAATCGAACTCCCAACAGATAATGCCTCCACATCTTCAGAGCAAATACAATCGCCGCTAATTCCAAATCATGAGTTGGGTAATTCCTTTCATGCGGCTTCAGTTGTCGACTCGCATACGCAACAACTTTATCCTTCTGCATCAGCACTGCTCCAAGTCCAGTACCACATGCGTCGGTGTAAACCACCATCTCATCATTCCCACTAGGAATAGTCAAAACAGGAGCACTCGTCAATCTCTCTTTCAGGATTCCGAAAGCTTGCTCACACTTAGCATCCCAACTGAACACTTGGTTCTTCTTCGTCAATCCTGTTAACGGTGCAGCTATCTTGGAGAAGTCTTTGATAAACCGTCGATAATATCCTGCTAATCCAAGAAAACTTCTCACATCGGATGCATTCTTAGGTCTAACCCAATCCTGGATTGCTGCCACCTTAGCGGGATCAACCGCTATTCCATTTCCAGAAATCACATGACCTAAGAACCTCACTTCACTCTTCCAGAAGTGACACTTCGAAAACTTAGCCTTCAGCTGATGTTTCCGCAAGATTTCCAAAACAATACGCAAGTGCGTCTTGTGCTCTTCTTCCGTTCTGGAATAAATCAGAATATCATCCACGAACACAAGTACGAACTTGTTCAACTGATCTCTGAACACTCTATTCATAAGATCCACAAAATATGCTGGCGCGTTAGTCAATCCAAACGGCATTACCAGCCACTCAAAGAACCCGGATGGTGTCCTAAAAGCAGTCTTCGGCACACTATCCTTAGCTACTCTCAACTGGTGAAATCCCGTTGCCAAATCCATCTGAGAAAACACCTTAGCTTCGTGAAGCTGATCAAACAAGTCATCTATTCTCGGCAATGGATACTTGTTCTTCTTAGTCACCTTATTCAGCTCACGATAATCCACACACAATCTCAACGACCCATCTGCCTTGGTTGCAAACACAACTGGTGCACCCCACTCGGACACACTACGCCGAATGAATCCTTTCTGCAAAAGATCATCAACTTGCACCCTCAACTCCTGCTGTTCCCTAGGCGCCATCCGCCTAAGAGGCATCACAACAGGTCTGGCTCCTTCAACTAGATCTATACGAAACTCGATCTCTCTATGCGGCGGCAACCCTTTGACTTCGTCAAAGACATCCTCGAATCTATTTGCGATCGGCACTAAAGACAGTCCATCCCGTGGAACAACTAGCGAATACATGAAGCTCATGAAGACGCCTTCCTCATGCTTACATCGTATCACAATCTTTCGCCCTTCCACATTCTCGACTGTCACCTCCAGCCTCTCACAATCAACCTTAGCCGCATACTTCCTAAGCCAGTCCATACCCAAGATAATTCCGAACCCCGCAAAGTTCAGAACAAAACAATCACAAACAAAAGAGCAACCATGACTCGATACAACTAGACCACGGCATAACATACACAAACAAGACGAACCCCCAACTGGATTAGTCACAACCAATGGCCTATAAACAATATCCGGTGCCAAACCTAACCGGCCTACGAGTTCATTACAAACAAACGAATGCGACGCTCCAGTATCAAACAAAACTCTAACCGGAACACCACATAGGAAAAGAGTACCTTGAACAACCACACTCTTTCCCTTCTCTTCAGCAGTAGGAGCTTTTGAAGACGACGGAACAGCTCCTAAAGCATAGGCTTGCACAATCTGCCTGTCCTTCCTTGGTTCTGGACAATTCTTCCTGAAATGTCCCGGCTTGTCACAGTTGTGACACTTCATCGGTGCCTTCGGATTCTTACAATCCTTAGAGAAATGGCCCTTCTGCTGACAATTGTAGCAAGTCACCTCGCCTTTCGGCTTCTTCTGGCCATCCTTACCCTTCTGCTGCTGCTGCTTCCTCTTCTGGTTTCCACCCTGCTGTGGTTTAGATTCCCCCTTGGTCACAGCAACAACAGATCCTTCCTTAGGAAACAGACTCTCATGCCTAAGAGCTTTCTCCACAAGCTTCTCAAATGAATCGTCCAAATGATCCACCAACTGTCTCCCAAGATAACTATCCAAGCCGGTCACAAACTTCTCATTCTTCTGATAAGCAGATTCAATATACGACCGGGCATACTTGGACAAAGCTTCGAACTCAGAAACATACTCAAGAACTGATCTTCCACCTTGCTTGAGCTCCACAAACCTCTTGAACAGAACAGACTTCTGGGCTGTAGAAATGAACTTAGCTTCAAATCTGACTTGGAATTGCTCCCAAGTAATCTCTTCTTCCGGAGTAGTGATGGTAATAGAGTTCCACCAATCAGAGGCTCTCCCTTGAAGCTGCCTCGATGCCAACTTCCTCTTAGTTGCATCATCAATTCCCAAATCGCCAAAGATCCTTCTACAAGCATCTATCCACCTCTAGACCTCAATGGTAGATTCTGTTCCCAAGAAAACCTTCCCTCCAAGAGCAGTATAATCCTTGCACAACTTAGCAAAATCCACTGGTTTCGGAGTTTGGACTTGAATTCCAACATCAACTGCTGCCCCCGGAACTGGTATCCTTCTCATGATCGAAGTCATCATAGCTTCGAACATGGCTGCATAATCAGCAGTCTCTTCAGTAGCACGGCCTTCCCTAGCAGCTGGTCTCCCTCTTCGACTCATTCTCAATATCTATAAAAAGGAATGATTAGAACATCTAGAGAAACAACTGCATAAAGGACTCAAACCCTACTAAGCTACTATATTATATATAGTATTCATCCATCAAAATACAATTACGTCTCTCATACGTAGTTACTTCAGTGAGCGTTGGGTAAAATCGATTAACCAATGCTCTGATACCAAATGTGACGACCGCCCATGACCCCTGCACCGAATCTAGAGAAAGTGCGCTGTAAAGTGTGCCAGGTGACCATGGACGATTGTCAAGGTAAGATTAAAACAACAGAATCTATCGTATTACTCACAGCGCATGGACAAAATACAATAGAACATATGTATAGTGAAGCTTTACAGAACAAAATGACATCATATAAAACTCCATAATAGTTGAATACAAGCATCCACATAGTCAATACATCCAGCCTCACTACATATCTCTCAGAGAAAACAAAACAGCGGAATATCCAGTACATATAAGAAGATAATAAGCAACCCTCTAGCTCGTCTTCGATATCAGCATCGTGAGAAGAGAACAGCACCTGTCACCTGCTACCTAGTCTGCCCGTCCCAAAATGGACGAACAGCCCAAGGCAATAAGAATTAAAACATAAAGCCTTGAGTCAGACAACAGTCTTAGTGAGCAGTAAATTAACTAACAACATACCAAAAGAGCATAAAGGAAAAGGAATAGGAATACAACCCTCCCACTCCAACCTCATTCTACAGTGATAGCCCCCAGACACACACTAAGCAGAAGCAAACATAGCAGAGCATACAATTTAAAGTAAAGCTACTATCACTCGAGTCAAGGGCGATGTTTTCCAAGTACCAAGGCCTAAATCAGATAAGCACCCAGAAAATACCGCTCTTGAGTCCGAATGACGATACAACCAAACATCCATGACTCTGGCTATCACTGTTATCATTGCTTCGATATCACCGTTAATTGAATGACCGGCACATTCTTTCAGCCGTCCGTCAAGGGCTAATGGAAACCTCGGTTCTAGACATAACTCCCGCACGTCATCGCAGCCCGTGCCTAGGACTATCGAATCTGCCCAGAGTACTCGACCATCAACAGTTGGCCGTTGGGACTATCGAATCTGCCCAAACGTACTCTTGCTTAGAGCATGCTAGAACCTTCAACAACGATGCTATCCAAGCCTCCTAGTCATCCTCCTCGACGACTATTCTCATATCCATTCATTATCCTCAACTCGAATCATATCACCGAGTTATCAACATGCTTGGAATGATCCCGTCTGGATTAGACCAAGTCTTCATCATATGATTGCCTCGCTTCATTACATCCTCGCAAAGCCTCATCTCATCATCACATCATCGAATCTATGCATAAGAGCTTCATCATCCCGCTACATATGCCACGAGCAGCTTTTCCAATTCAAGAGCCTTTCCCTTAGCTTTTGAATCACCTTCGATCTAAATCTAATCATCAATCATCTAGTTCATAACAATCAATCAAATCAAACATCAATCCAAGCAATCAAGCATTCAAATATGATCTAGGTAGACAATTATAACAATAATGGCATTTTCGTAATTAAAGAGTTGAAAGTCCAATAAGCATGAAAACATGGATTATATCTCTATAAACTTGATGAATGAACTTGCATAGGTTAACATATGATAAAATGGATGTAACATCATCATGAACAATGGATCTATATGGATCTACACATAGGATGAAGAAAATGCATGGAAATCACTATTTTAACACCAAATCGAGCCAACAATCCGATATACTCCTTTGGATCCGTGTGAGAGATAATCACCACTCACCAAATCACCTGAACAACCTCAAATCAACACACTTCAGATCTGGACAGCGAAGGATGAAGCTAGATCTATCACAAATCCGCTTCAAATGAAGAAATCTCCCTTGAAAAGATGAAGATCTTCAATCTAAGCTCTTGAATCTTCAATCTTGATCTTCGATTTGGATGGATGGAAGCACTAGATTAGAGTGGAGAAAAGAAGTGAAGAAGTGTAGAAGTCGAGCTCTCAAAATGGCAGCACTTCGTCGCTTCAAAATCCGGATCCCAAAAAGTGAGAACAACCCCTCCTATTTATAGCTGAAAACTGCCCTTAAGTCGTAACTCGGCTATCTCCTTAAGTCGGTGCCGACTTAACACCATGCCGACCTAGTGCCTTGCCGACCTAGTGCCTTGCCGACCTACGACTTAACAATATGACCGACCCAACGAAGCAGACTCATCATACTGCCGCAAAACCCAAGTCCTAAGTCGGTTGACGACTCAACAACAAAGCGCAACTGCGACTTAACACATAGGCACGACTTAACTTAGGTCGTTGCCGACTTAAGTGCCTTGCCGACTTAAGACATACGAAGGAATACAACTACGACTTAACTCGTAACTGGGTTACGACTTAACACAAGAGACGTCCTGCCGACTCACAACTCAACACACGTTGCCGACTCAACTACCTACCGACTCAATTACCCTGCCGACCTAACACTTAACACCCAAACACTTAGGTCGCTCACAACATGTCCTTAGGTCGTTGCCGACCCAACTCTACTCCAGAATACTTAGGCTGCCTACTATTCTTCCTTAGGTCGCCCTAACCTCTTAAGTCGGTCAACCCCACTTCCTTAACTCGGCAACGACTCAACAAATAATTTGTCAGATATGCTAACTACTAAGTCGTCCAGGTCTTAAGTCGACCACTATCTTAACTCGTCAGCCGACTTAACACTTAACTCACCACTATCCTTAAGTCGGTTAATACTATAAGTCGGTCAACTTCTTAGATAGGCTACTCCCTTAAGTCGGTCACTCGACCTAAGCCACCCTATCTTCCTTAGGTCGTCGCCGACCTACCACTTAGTCATTAACCCGTCCAGACCTATTTCTTAACTCGTCCAAACTTCCTAAGTCGGCTACGACTTAAGACTTAAGAAAAATTCTGCTAAAACCTGAAATGACCTAACAACAATACAATCAAAGGTCAATCATTTTAGAATGTTTTGATCCGTAAAAATACGGGTCGTTACACATAACATAAACTTATATACTTTGAAGGTTGCCTTGGTGACCAGTTTTACCAACTGGAGGAGTTACAGAATGCCGCAAGTCCTAATTTTGTGAAGAACTAGAAGTTGTGACATTGTGCTTTAGTAATTCATCTAGACTACTCTGTAACATTGAGCAAGCTATGTAAGCATATATATCCATTTTATGTTATAGTTTGCAAACTTCTGTACATTTATTCTAAAAAGAGAATAATGTATGAACCAAGGAGAGTCATCCTCAAGACTTTTGTCATTTGGATGACTACATGCATCAGTTTAAGGGCAGTGTCTCAAGGTACCTGGAAACTTCACATTTTGAATTATACTCATTGGTCAAATCTGTAAAACTTGATAATAACACCAATGATAACATAATAAAAGAAGTAATATTATCTAATTACACGTTCTTAGATACAAGGTTCCGATTATGATGATTTATTGCACTATCGGTGCGCTTGAGGTGAAAAAGGAATGTGTTATGTTTTAAGAATATTGCAGTCAAGGAATTATCAAAGGGTATATTATTCTATTTTCCAATTTTTGTATACAAAGAAGATGCTTTTATATCATGTGCTTTACTTTCCCCCGTGCCTGTGTATGTTTGTATGTTTGTACCTGGTGAAGTATTATATGTATGCTCAAGTTCATTGCTTAACAAGTAATATTTTGAAAGTAATCTAAAAAATAAATTTTTATCCCTATGTGTACATATGTGTGAGAACACCGCAGAGAGTGATGAGGGAACATTCTGCTTTAAGGCAAAAGGTACAGGCCTACTTCCAGGTTTGATTGTATATTATACAGAACAAAAATAGTGTCAGTCTATACTTTAAAATGCGTGGAAAGTGGGAAAAAAGTTAGGATTCATATGTAGTAGTTATGTTTTTATGTATGATTATTTTATATTGTTATCATTAGTCTACTTAAACAAAATTATATCACTGTTGTCTTGGCTATAACTAGTTAGTGGTAATGAGTTAACAATCTTAGCACACGTTCACTTTTTGATAAAAAAATCACAAACTAAAAAATTTCCAAAGTCGGTCATCTTTAAATTTGGGACCATAATTTCAACAAGATTTAAAGCAGTCCAACATCTAAATTACCAGTTATTCATGAATATCACATGTCATATGTAGAAATTGAGCATTATGTTATTTATTCCAAACAAAAATAGCAAATTACTAAAATATACAATCTATTATTGTTTTATTGCAACTTCAACACTACTTTATGTTTTCCAATAATATTTATAGTGATCTGATATATCATCTGTTATATGAAGGAACATGAGGTGGGTAACCCAATGAATTTCCAAGAAAGTTTCGTAGCTTGGGATACTAAAAGAGAAAAAGAGGAGGAAAAGGGAAAATCAAAATGTGCCTCTATATCAACATATGAGTTTGTCGACAACAAGTCGTGAAAAGTATAAGTGAGTTATTTTATACTTTTTAATTTATTTTTAGCTCTTGTGGATCAAAAAATTAAAACAAATTAACTGAACTAGTTCAATCTACTTACTACATTAAAATATATCATTCTATTTATACAAATCCAAATATTTTCAACAATATTGCAACACTAAGTTCCCAAAATCATTTACCTTTCAATTCTGTAATTTTTTTAGCTACGATGGTTTTATACATACATACCCTTATTTGTAAAATCATTTATGCAATTAATACTTACAACATAATATATCTTTCTTAACAGTTATATTATAGGATCAACAAATTTTTACCTTAAAAACATTTGAGTTAGACTTTTGTATCCATACTCTCATATTAAATCCAATTGTTTTTAATATTGTAAGAAACATAGAAAAATATTTAGTTATTGTATATTATTATTTAAAATATTTATAGTCTATTTCTTATTCAAATGTAAGAATAAGTAATGGTTGATCATATGATCCTCTTTAGATCTAGGCATTATGCAACTTTAAGTCCTTCTAAATAGGTATGAAATCATACTATTTTGAATAAAAACAACAACAAATCCATACACTTATTTACCTAAATTAAGCACCACTATTTTAGTTACATACAAAAAATCAAACTCGCTATTGAAACACTACTAATATCTCATCCTACAACTTCATCTTCTTTTCTTACACCTTGTTGAATTCGGAATCCTCTTTTACCATGATTTCATTGAAACATTATTATTACTTAGAGTAATATTTGTTCAAAGTTTGGGTAAAGCTACTGTGTCTTTAATATCACTACATGATAATGGTTTGATATAAAACTAATATGGGTATGTAGAGTATGATTAAATACAAAATAAAAGTGACTATAATTATCATTTAAAGTACCATATTCAAAATTATCTTTGTGAAGTATTTAAGAATCAAGAATATTATTCTATGCAAGAAGGGTTTGTCCCATAAAAATAATTTAGATGATGTCGAAGAAAAAGTCACAAGAGCTTCAAAGCTATTGTATGTTTGACTTTTTTCTTATGTGTAACTTCTTTGACAAGACTGAATTCAAGGTTGATTATTTGAACAAAAACTACAACATAAATGGTTGAAATTATGCATAAGAATCTTTTTTGGTTTTACAAATAATCACAAGGAACACTGGATTGGTGAAAAATATGATAAAAACCATTATTGAAGATTTTGAGAACAACTAATTCTTAGAAGATCTTTTAATGAAACAAAAATGAGTTACAGCTTTTCCTGCTTTAACATAACTAGTTCATCAATGAGGTATGTTGATATTGGCATTCCAGCAAACAACAAAGGCAAGCACAGTATTGGATGCCTTTTCTGGTTGTTCGCTAGAATGACCCTTCGGATGCAAGGAACCATTGCACCTAGACACAAATGGGGTGCGATGGTATATGTTTCATTTATTCACTACATTGTCTCATTTTCTCTTACAACCGATTTATGAGATTATCTTCCTACAAGCTGTGTATGATTGTCTTGCCTTAACAAACAGCTAATAACGCCCTTGATGGCTTAATATTTAGGCTTGCTTATTTTGAATTTAGCAGATCAAATTTCTTTCCTTCCATTAAAATGTTCTCCACTAAATTTTTGAATGTTTAAATCTGAATTCCCATCGAAAAATCTATTGTATGTGAAGTGATTTTCGATGACATTTCACCTACAGTTATATTTTATGACTGGGTTGTGTTTCAACCTGTGTTGAAATTATAACTGCTTGCAAACATGGATAAATAGTTTATGTATGTTGAATTTGATTCACCACCTTTATATGTGATTGGGACGATGTGGGAATTCACACATACCAAGTGTGCTCTTGTTTTTTCAATTTTAGGTTGTTTCCTTGAAATTGCAGCTATACAATTAATTTTGTCATACTATATCAGGTTGAATGTTAAACTATGGGTAATATATAATGTTGTTTTGTAGGTTGATCTCTTCTTTAATAGAGACCCATAAGAGACAAAGGAACAAGAAGAGACAGAAGTAGTTTTGCCTGGTCTGGAGTACAGCGCCGTTGAATACACAGGAATGGGAGCAAACGGCCAATGGGGTGCTGCTGGTGCAGATTGGACTGAAGCACCGATTCCTCCTCCTATAGCTACTAGTGCTGACTGGGAGGCTGTTCAAGGTTTGATTTTTATATTCATCCAATTTTCTCTTATGTAGCACACAGTTTTTGAGTGTATTAATTATACCTTATTCACTTGCAATTAGTCTGCTAGACAGTTAACATGAAAATATTCTATATATTCTACTTAATTCATTAATTATGCTATAAAAACAACCTTCAAATTGAAATTAACTGAAATTTAAAGGTAAAAATTTGGCATCTCACCTGTTAAGCACGGTGACATTTACATTACTTGGCTAATATAATGTCTCTAGTGCTTGATATTTTGTATACACCGGTAGTGCGATGTTTATGAGTTTTTTCACTTTTAACTTCATCCTAAATCTTCTTGGCTTATTGTATGTTTTCAGTATATGCTATAATTTATGTACATCAAATGAGAATGGTCCAAGATATGTTCATTAGTGGTTCTAATCTTATAGTTTATGCATATATGACATGAGCAGCCAGTATGAATTGAGGTGTATTTTGCCTAATATGATTCGAAGTTGGAGAAAGTAGTAATTCCAATGAGTTTGTGGTTAAAATGTGCAGCTCATGTGGTTGCTGAATGGGATGCTGCAGTACCTCCAGCTGAAGGCGTTGTCCCTGCAGCCACTGTCAGGAAGCTTGCTGTATGACCAAGCTTTTAGCCTTTTATTCTAGGTTTTCTTTTGTTTGAATTTTTTCATGACTAGTGTGTGCTAAATTTAGAATGGATGTAATCAAGCATGCTTTTTTAGTTATATTATGTGTAATGAATACTCTGTATTTTGTTCTTCTAGCAATGATAGTGGGTTATTTCTTTTTCTACATGAAAATTTGTCCATTATCTAGCTATATGTTGAGTTTCTATATTTTGCTTTTTCATTGATTTGTAATGATCCTGAAACACTATATATTTGTGACGCCCCACCTCTATACCCAAGCTAACCAAGAACACTACGATGTAGTGCTGTCAATTAGCGCGGAGAATAAGGCTGTGGAGGAGCGACCATCCATGTAACTTCTTTGTGCGAGCACCGATACGTCAGATAGAATAGAATGCATATCTTTTAAGGAGGAAATCCGACATACCGGTACAAACACAAAGCTATCACACGGTGGCTATATATAGTCTTCGGAAAACAAACATAGAAATAATCATAACGTAAATCAGTCACAGACATCCATATCACAAAGGCGGAAGAAGATATGAATAAATATATAACACATGAAAGTGTACATCAGAGTAGTGGTCAGAAAGATCCACGATAATACAAAAGAATAGCATCACGTGCTATACAAAAGAATAAGTACACTACATAGAGTCTATATCTCAAAGGTGTACATCCAAAAACTACTAATCTAAGTAGTTAGCCAAAAGTCAGAATAATCCTGAAGAGAAGTCAAGCAGAAGCACCTGTAACATCTCGGTCTGACCCGAGTATTATTTATAAGAAAATAATAAACGGATCAGTCTAACTATAAATATCAGATGATATGGTATACAGTAAAAGGCATGACATGAACATGTAATAACCATAGCGACATACTACTATAAGTATGTAAATGATAATCAACAAAAGATTAATCAATATCACAAGAATCTTCTCAAAGATAAAATAGGGCATCATACCCTAAACTTGTATTCATAACAAGTCAATAACACATGAATTCACCAATGCACAAAAACTGATATCATATCAATGAAAATCATGAAAATTGGTGAAGCGCAAAATTCCAGAAATCATCATCAGAAATCCAGAAAACACATAAAGGGGGGGAGGCCTAACACATGAATGGGAGCATGAAAACTCACCTACGCGTAAACACATGACGAGAAGTTATCTCATGGAAGCTATCCATTAAATTTTCACACAGGAATGGCCCGAAGACCATAGGAAATGTGATGGCGAAACATCACATGATCGGGGTATAGTCTCCCACGTAGACAAAGAGACATCGCTCAATCGCTAGTCTAAATCACAAAAATGATCGTCATGATCATAAGGAAGTGTCAATCACACCAAGCCAGTAAATATATGAGTTTAGCTTCATGTCCCATAACCACTTGCTTAACTTAAATATTTACGAACAAGCTGTAAATCTTCACTAGGAAATTGTCACAAAAAGGGTTCAATCGAACAAGTCCAAGAGCTAACCGACGAAGTGAACGCAAGCGTTTCATACCACTCGTTTTACTAAGTCGTTTAAGTCGATTTCTCATTCGAGTGAAGTAAAGGCTTGTACATACTAGTAGATTGAAAATCGGTTTGAGAAAACGAACTTTTGATACTTAAAATAGTGTTGAAATCGCTTTGATGAAAGAGTTTTGATATTTACTATTAGTATTGAAACCTTCATATATCTTTAAAGTGACAAGTCATAAAACGATTGTAGAAACAAATCAATTCACGTTCGAAGACGTGAGTAAAGTCCAAAGAAGTCAATCCCAAAACCATCAAAGTAGAAATTCTGATAAATGCTTTGTCAGATAAGATTGCCTACGCAGAGTAATTCGGGGTTCGACCTGCCCGGTCAGGTCGCGGGGGTCCAGGGGGCAGCGCCCACGGCGGGGTGCGGGGCAGCGCCCCGTCACGGTACGACCTAGTGAAGGCAAGCGGTCTCGAGAAGCCAAACCGGTCAAATGACCAAGTACTAACTCGCGAACGACCTAGGGGAAAAATAGGTCAAACGACCAAGTACTAACTCGCGAACGACTTACGACTTAAGGGAGGCAAGCGACTTACGACTTAAGGGATAAGGTCATACGACCTAAGTGGAGAATGCCACGCGACTTAGCAGAAGAACAGGTCGAACGACCTAGGGGAAAAACAGGTCAAACGACCAAGTACTAACTCGCGAACGACTTAACGACTTAATCTTCTATTCGAGCTACGAGCTAAGGCTGGAACGACCTAGTGGAGTTAGGTCGGGGACGACCTACGACTTAAGGTCATACGACTTAACGGTTTAAAAGCCAACGACCTAGGACTTAAGAGCCATACGAGCTACGACTTAAGCTCAAATACGAGCTACGACTTATCACTTAACTCGCGAAAGACCTAGCGAAGGCAGAACACCCAGAACGACTTAACACTTTAACTCGTGAACGACTCAGGCCTTTAACTCGTGAACGACTCAGGCCTTTAACTCGTGAACGACTCAGGCCTTTAACTCGTGAACGACTCAGGCCAGGCGAACAGAAATGCACGCGCGCGACTTAAGCCCTTAACTCGTGAACGACTCACGACTTAGGCTTAACTCGTGGACGACTCAGCGAAGGCCAGAAACGACTTAAGGCCAGAAAAATCACCAAAACGCTGAAAATTGAAGTTTTTCGCCAATCCAATCCAAACCAAATGCAAATGTTGATGCAAATACAATAGGGGATCATTCCCAACAGTCCAAGATAGATATAGGCAAGATGTGAGATCAAAAATCTCACCTTTTCATGGAATTTGATGAAGATGGAGATTTGAGAGCAAAGCAAGAACACCAACAAGCTTGAATCAATGGTCTAAACGTGAATTTGATGTTGAATCTCGGATTTGCAATGGAATTTGTGTTTGGGAGTTTTAATTTCTCTTTCCCTCCACCATTTTTGAAGAAGCTTGAAGTGATGAAGAGAAGAGGGGGTGGGCTGAGTTAAGAAGGTGCAGTCCAAACCAAAGTCTCAAGCGGGAAAAGTGACGAAAATTTCACTATCTCCAAACATATCGAAGTTTACACTCAAAAAGATCGCAAACGTCATTTTGAACTCAATGGGGGTGGTCTCGAGTCCTAATTTGACCGTATGCAAAAAGTAGCTTTTCGGACTAACATCCGACAAACGATAAAATATTTAAATAAAATATTTAAATATAGAATTGATAGATATGCGGGTTGTTACAGACTCCCCTCCTTAAAGAAATTGCGTCCTCGCAATATATATGGTGGAAATAAAAAGTAACAACCAAAAAGCATATTAACACAAAAAGAAATTGGAATTAAGAAGTTTACCTTAAAGAGCAGGAGAAAGCAATTCCGGATGTGTACGCTCGATGAATTCTCTAGTTTCCCAAGAGCAATCCTTAGGATTTGAGGACCATTGAACTTTAACAAGCGGAACATCTTTATTTCGAAGTCGTTTGGTCTCCGAAGCAATGATTCGAACAGGATGCTGCTCATAAGTTAAATTAGGTGAAACTTCAATCTCTTCCACAACACCGGGCTCAAGAGTAGAATCGGAATCCCGAAGGCACTTCCGTAATTGAGAAACGTGAAACACGTCATGCATAGCAGAAAACTGAGCCGGTAATGAAAGGCGATAAGCCATGGAACCAATACGTTCGGTGATAGGAAATGGCCCAATATATCGAGGCGCTAACTTTCCCGATCGACTGAAACGTACAACACCCTTCATTGGTGAAACACGAATAAATACAAGATCACCAACAGAAAATTCTAATTTCCTTCTTCGGTTATCGGCATAGGATTTTTGTCTACTCTGGGCTTCTTTCATCCTATGTCGAATAAGTTCAAGCTTTTCTGTGGAATCTCGAATAAAGTCTGGTCCTAAAACCAGTTTCTCACCGGCCTCAAGCCAACAAGAAGGAGATCGGCATGGCCTTCCATAAAGTGCCTCGAAAGGAGCCATACCAATACTAGATTGGAAGCTGTTATTGTAGGAAAATTCAACAAGTGAAATATGATCTTCCCAACTTCCACCAAAGTCAAGAACACAAGCACGAAGAAGATCTTCAAGTGTTTGATTCACACGCTCAGTTTGTCCATCGGACTGGGGGTGATAAGCGGTGCTAAAATTAAGCTTCGTTCCCAAAGCTTTTTGAAGACTCTTCCAGAATCCACTAGTAAACAATGGATCCCGATCACTAACAATGGAAGAAGGAACTCCATGCAGTTTAACAATTTCTTTGACAAAGAGTTTGGCCAGAAGAGGAACGGTTCGATTTGACCGAACAGGAATAAAATGGGCGGATTTAGTAAGTCTATCAACAATCACCCATAAGCTATTATGACCCAAACGAGAACGGGGAAGGCCATCTATAAAATCCATGGAAATTTGATCCCACTTCCATACTGGAATCTCCAATGGTTGCAATAACCCACCGGGCCTTTGATGTTCAGCCTTAACAAGTTGGCAAGTCATGCAACACTTAACAAAGTTAGCGATATCAGATTTCATTCCCTCCCAATAATAAAGTCGCTTCATATCAGCGTACATTTTACTGCTACCGGGATGAATGGAATACTTGGAACGATGAGAATCTTCTAGAACGTCTCTACGAAGATCACTAATATTTGGTACGATAAGTCTACCAAATTTTCGAATGCCGCCACGAGAGTCGATATCAAAGTCTTTCAAACCTTCAATATCGGTTTTATCCTTAAGATTTTGGCCAAGCAAAGCAAATTCAGGATCTAGCTGTTGAGCTTCAAGAATGCGGTCTAATAAAGAAGGACGAGCCTCAAGGCTACATAAAACAAGAGATGAACACAAATCGGAAACGCGATCTCGAATTTCACAAGTGGATAAAAGTTCGAGATCGTTCCATTCAGATATCATCATGGAAACAACCGCTTGTTGTTTTCGACTAAGTGCGTCGGCAACACGATTCCCCTTTCCGGGAGTATAAAGAATGTCAAGATCATAAGAGGCAAGAAATTCGAGCCAACGCTGTTGACGCAAATTAAGTTCCTTTTGAGAAAATAAATATTTCAAAGACTTATGATCAGTATAAAGTATAAACTTTTCTCCCAAAAGATAATGTCGCCAAATTCGAAGGGCGAAAACGATAGCCGCGAGTTCTAAATCATGTGTGGCATATCTAGTCTCAGCCGGCTTTAATTGCCTAGAAGCATAAGCAATAACACGTTCTTTTTGCATAAGAACGGCACCCAAACCAACGCGACTAGCATCGGTATAAACGACAAAGTCTAGATTCCCCTCGGGAATAATAAGAATAGGAGCATCAGAAAGGAGTTCTTTTAATTTCTGAAAAGAAGTTTCACATTTGTCCGACCAAATGTATTTAACACCTTTCTTTGTTAAGCCAGTAAGAGGTACGGCAATCTTAGAAAAGTCTTTTATAAAACGGCGGTAATAACCTGCCAATCCGAGAAAGCTACGGATTTCAGTCACGCTCTCCGGTCTCTTCCAATTTTGAATCGCTTCAATCTTTGAAGGATCCACGGATATTCCGGATTCAGAAATAATATGACCGAGAAATTTCACACTAGATTGCCAAAAATGGCATTTAGAAAATTTTGCTTTTAGTTGATTGCTCCTAAGAGTTTCCAATACAATTCGAAGATGCTTTTCGTGTTCCTCCTCGGTTTTAGAAAACACAAGAATATCATCAATAAAGATGAGAACAAACCGATCGAGAAAATCTTTGAAAACTCTATTCATAAGGTCAACGAAATAAGCCGGAGCATTCGTTAAACCGAATGGCATAACTAGCCATTCATAAGATCCATATCGCGTACGGAACGAAGTCAAAGGAATACTATCCTCTGCAATACGAAGCTGATGGAAACCGGTAGCCAAGTCCAATTGTGAAAATACTCTAGCACCAGTGAGTTGATCAAACAGATCATCAATCCGAGGCAATGGATATTTATTCTTAATAGTAAGATCATTAAGCTTGCGATAGTCGACGCAAAGCCTAAGTGTACCATCGGACTTACTTACGAAAATAGCTGAAGCTCCCCAAGGCGAGGAACTAGAGCGAATAAGTTGCTTCGTCTCCAACTCGGATAGTTGTTTGCGCATCTCTTCGTTCTCCTTATTAGACATGCGATAAGGAGGACGGGTAATAGGTTGAGCTCCAGGTAAAAGGTTAATTTTGAACTCAATTGCTCGTTTAGGTGGTAATCCTAAAACGGGCTCAAAGATGTCGGAAAATTCATGAACGACGCGAATACGAGAAATGACATCCTCCTCATCATCATTGTCATCATCGCGAGGATTTAAAGAATATAATGATGCAACTAAAGCGGAATCCGAATCTTTAAGAATAATAGAAATCTGATTAACAGATTGCGGATGACGGAGATAAATAGTCCGCTCAGGACATAGGATATGAGCTTCATAACGAGTAAGCCAATCCATACCCAAAATCATTCCAAAGCCTAAGTAACGCATGACATGCAAATCGGCTAGGAAAGAAAAATCACATAAAATAATCTCTACGTCTTTACAAAGTAAACTAAGAGTTGCGGATCCACCAACCGGATTCGCAATTCTTAATGAAGTCATTAAAGCAGTAACACTTATAGAAAAAGTATCGACAAGTTCTTTTGATATAAAAGAATGGGATGCACCCGTATCAAAGAGAACTCTAATTGGTTGATCATGAAATAATATAATGCCATCAAGGACAGAATGTGACATACCTTGACGGCCAGATGTGTTACCAGGGGCTTGAGCCACATTAAGCTTTCCCTCCTTCTGTTGAAGCCTTTTGCATTGGTGCATATAATGATCTGTGGCTTTACAGTAGCGGCAAGAGCGGGGCTTTGGACACTTGTTCGAATAATGGCCCTTAACTCCACAGTTGTAGCATTTGTTATCATCAGAGGAAAAAGTCTTTGCAGTAGGAGCTGCTTGTTTACCCTTTTTGTTCGGGTAAGGACCTTTAAATTTGTTGGGCCTCTTTTTGTTGTTAAAGCCAGGTTTGGAAGCTACTACTTCAACATCACTTTCTTTATCAGCCTCTTCAAGACGAAGAGCGATATCTACAATTTGGTCGAAAGAAACTTCTAACTTCAAAAGTAATGGCTTCTTGAGGCTTTTGTTTAAGCCATAAACGAACCGCTGGTTCTTCTTCAGTGGAGTATTTATATATTCGACCCCATATTTGGAAAGGGATTCGAATGATGCGACGTAATCCGCCACAGAAGCCTGACCTTGAACAAGGTCAATAAATCGCCGAGCCAATGTTACCTTTTCAGCCTCGGGTACGAATTTCGATTCGAAGCGTTCTCGGAAGTGCTCCCAAGTGAGGTCCGCTTCATTAATTTCGGAAGTGAGAAGTTCATACCAATCCAATGCTCTCTCTTGGAGCATACTGGAAGCCACTTGAATGCGATGCAGGTCGATAAGGTTCATGCGAGAGAAAATTCGATCGCATGATTTTAACCAAGCTTGAACCTCGATAATAGGTTCGGAACCTTTGAAAGGCTTCCCACCCAAATTGGTGTAATCGCTGCACAACCGTGCAAATCCCGACTTTGGGTGAGTAGGTTCCGGGTTAACTCCAGCTGCTTGGGCATTCGTCACTAACTCAAGAAGCTGTTGAGTTGTCATAAAAACTCCATCTCGAGGAGCCGCAGTAGATGTCCCAGCTCTGGGACGGCCTGGTCTTGACATCCTCTTCCTTTAGAAAGAAAGAAGAGAAAGAAGAAGGTTATTCACCAATGAACATCAAACAATCTTGAATGATGAAACAAGGAATCATAAAGAAAATAGGATAAGTCGGTTCGAAGACTCGAACTAAATCCTGAAACACAACTCCTAAGGTGGACTTAGGACGATGATCCTTGTTAAGTTATTCTACGTTGTTCCGAAGTTTGGCTCTGATACCAAGCTGTGACGCCCCACCTCTATACCCAAGCTAACCAAGAACACTACGATGTAGTGCTGTCAATTAGCGCGGAGAATAAGGCTGTGGAGGAGCGACCATCCATGTAACTTCTTTGTGCGAGCACCGATACGTCAGATAGAATAGAATGCATATCTTTTAAGGAGGAAATCCGACATACCGGTACAAACACAAAGCTATCACACGGTGGCTATATATAGTCTTCGGAAAACAAACATAGAAATAATCATAACGTAAATCAGTCACAGACATCCATATCACAAAGGCGGAAGAAGATATGAATAAATATATAACACATGAAAGTGTACATCAGAGTAGTGGTCAGAAAGATCCACGATAATACAAAAGAATAGCATCACGTGCTATACAAAAGAATAAGTACACTACATAGAGTCTATATCTCAAAGGTGTACATCCAAAAACTACTAATCTAAGTAGTTAGCCAAAAGTCAGAATAATCCTGAAGAGAAGTCAAGCAGAAGCACCTGTAACATCTCGGTCTGACCCGAGTATTATTTATAAGAAAATAATAAACGGATCAGTCTAACTATAAATATCAGATGATATGGTATACAGTAAAAGGCATGACATGAACATGTAATAACCATAGCGACATACTACTATAAGTATGTAAATGATAATCAACAAAAGATTAATCAATATCACAAGAATCTTCTCAAAGATAAAATAGGGCATCATACCCTAAACTTGTATTCATAACAAGTCAATAACACATGAATTCACCAATGCACAAAAACTGATATCATATCAATGAAAATCATGAAAATTGGTGAAGCGCAAAATTCCAGAAATCATCATCAGAAATCCAGAAAACACATAAAGGGGGGGAGGCCTAACACATGAATGGGAGCATGAAAACTCACCTACGCGTAAACACATGACGAGAAGTTATCTCATGGAAGCTATCCATTAAATTTTCACACAGGAATGGCCCGAAGACCATAGGAAATGTGATGGCGAAACATCACATGATCGGGGTATAGTCTCCCACGTAGACAAAGAGACATCGCTCAATCGCTAGTCTAAATCACAAAAATGATCGTCATGATCATAAGGAAGTGTCAATCACACCAAGCCAGTAAATATATGAGTTTAGCTTCATGTCCCATAACCACTTGCTTAACTTAAATATTTACGAACAAGCTGTAAATCTTCACTAGGAAATTGTCACAAAAAGGGTTCAATCGAACAAGTCCAAGAGCTAACCGACGAAGTGAACGCAAGCGTTTCATACCACTCGTTTTACTAAGTCGTTTAAGTCGATTTCTCATTCGAGTGAAGTAAAGGCTTGTACATACTAGTAGATTGAAAATCGGTTTGAGAAAACGAACTTTTGATACTTAAAATAGTGTTGAAATCGCTTTGATGAAAGAGTTTTGATATTTACTATTAGTATTGAAACCTTCATATATCTTTAAAGTGACAAGTCATAAAACGATTGTAGAAACAAATCAATTCACGTTCGAAGACGTGAGTAAAGTCCAAAGAAGTCAATCCCAAAACCATCAAAGTAGAAATTCTGATAAATGCTTTGTCAGATAAGATTGCCTACGCAGAGTAATTCGGGGTTCGACCTGCCCGGTCAGGTCGCGGGGGTCCAGGGGGCAGCGCCCACGGCGGGGTGCGGGGCAGCGCCCCGTCACGGTACGACCTAGTGAAGGCAAGCGGTCTCGAGAAGCCAAACCGGTCAAATGACCAAGTACTAACTCGCGAACGACCTAGGGGAAAAATAGGTCAAACGACCAAGTACTAACTCGCGAACGACTTACGACTTAAGGGAGGCAAGCGACTTACGACTTAAGGGATAAGGTCATACGACCTAAGTGGAGAATGCCACGCGACTTAGCAGAAGAACAGGTCGAACGACCTAGGGGAAAAACAGGTCAAACGACCAAGTACTAACTCGCGAACGACTTAACGACTTAATCTTCTATTCGAGCTACGAGCTAAGGCTGGAACGACCTAGTGGAGTTAGGTCGGGGACGACCTACGACTTAAGGTCATACGACTTAACGGTTTAAAAGCCAACGACCTAGGACTTAAGAGCCATACGAGCTACGACTTAAGCTCAAATACGAGCTACGACTTATCACTTAACTCGCGAAAGACCTAGCGAAGGCAGAACACCCAGAACGACTTAACACTTTAACTCGTGAACGACTCAGGCCTTTAACTCGTGAACGACTCAGGCCTTTAACTCGTGAACGACTCAGGCCTTTAACTCGTGAACGACTCAGGCCAGGCGAACAGAAATGCACGCGCGCGACTTAAGCCCTTAACTCGTGAACGACTCACGACTTAGGCTTAACTCGTGGACGACTCAGCGAAGGCCAGAAACGACTTAAGGCCAGAAAAATCACCAAAACGCTGAAAATTGAAGTTTTTCGCCAATCCAATCCAAACCAAATGCAAATGTTGATGCAAATACAATAGGGGATCATTCCCAACAGTCCAAGATAGATATAGGCAAGATGTGAGATCAAAAATCTCACCTTTTCATGGAATTTGATGAAGATGGAGATTTGAGAGCAAAGCAAGAACACCAACAAGCTTGAATCAATGGTCTAAACGTGAATTTGATGTTGAATCTCGGATTTGCAATGGAATTTGTGTTTGGGAGTTTTAATTTCTCTTTCCCTCCACCATTTTTGAAGAAGCTTGAAGTGATGAAGAGAAGAGGGGGTGGGCTGAGTTAAGAAGGTGCAGTCCAAACCAAAGTCTCAAGCGGGAAAAGTGACGAAAATTTCACTATCTCCAAACATATCGAAGTTTACACTCAAAAAGATCGCAAACGTCATTTTGAACTCAATGGGGGTGGTCTCGAGTCCTAATTTGACCGTATGCAAAAAGTAGCTTTTCGGACTAACATCCGACAAACGATAAAATATTTAAATAAAATATTTAAATATAGAATTGATAGATATGCGGGTTGTTACAATATTAGTGACTATATGTTGCATTTCCTATTTCAGTTGTTTAATAATAACACTATATTATTTATTAAAATACTACACATTAATGGTTGTATGTTGTATTTCTTGAAACACTATATTTTGATACTATATGTTGCATTGCCTATATCAATTGCTTAATAATATTTATATTAGTGACTGATTTCAAACACTATATATGATCTATACTGTTATATCAGAGACTCATAAAATTGTCTCTAATGAATTTCTACTCTAGAGACGTACTTGAGACCATTAGTGAGGTCTTTAATATTTTAGAGACAAATATTTTTTGCTTCTATTTATTTAGAGACCTGATTTTAAAGACAACATTATTTGTTTTAAGTGGGTCTCAAATATAAATTAGAGACAAAATCTTTTATTTAAAGACAAAATAAAGGAGTTTCAAATATTCATTTTTGTTGTAGTGAAATACCCCCTTGAGTTACACATATTTTTCTAAAAATAGAGATGTATTTTATAAAACGAAATTGAAAGGGACCTAAATCTTACTTTTTATAATTATAAAGATGTATGCTAAAATTTCTCTAATAAAATCTCGTTCATACAGCATTTTTCATTTCTAATTATTTGTCATGTGGAGAAACCACAAGTAATATCAATACCAATATTTCTTGTAGTGAAAAGAAGAGTTCTATGGTTATACCTTATATGTAATGTGTATATGTTCTTAGCATATTATATTACATATATATAGTTATATATATCTGTAACTTATCATTTTTATTTAATACATACATATATATGGCTTGGCCCATAACTAATTTTTTTTAAACATAATATATATTTAAAAAAGCCCATGGTCGAAAAATATTCGTTTTTAACAAATTTAATATGATATATAGGTATATAAGTAATTATAGAATTTAACAATTATAATAATATGTGTGTGTTTGGGGGGGGGGGGCTTTGCCCATAATAAAATATTTGAAAACATAATATTTATTTAAAAAAGGCGCATGGTCGAAAAATATTCTTTTTTAACAAACTTAATATGATATATAGGTATATAAGTAATTATAGAATTTAACAATTATAATAAAATACACACGAGCATATATTCTTTGTGCACGTGTAAGTGTTCAACCAAAAAAGAAAAAAATGGTTTTTTCTCTATATATATATTATATGTATACATAAGCGTGTGTGTATATGTATATGTGTGTGCGTGCATATGTATGTGTGTAAATTTAAATTTTAAATTAACTTTGAAATATTAGCGCGTCGGTATTATATTAATTATAATTATAAACACACACACACAAATATATATTAGGGCTGAAAATAAAAATCCTTTTTCTTAATATATTAAGATAGACATTATTATTACTGGAAATTAGAGATACGTCCCTATTTTTAAATTTGATGTAAGTTTCCCCCCTCCGAATTCAGCATTAAAAATTTAGTCCCTATAATTTATACCGTCTGTCCAGGTAAATATCTGCTATAATGAGAAGTTAACTTGCAATATTAAAAACGCGGTATCTTTCAGTAGATTTATCGGATTTCCATTTCGTTTTCACTATTAAATCATAAAATTTATTATCTTTCTACCAAGATCCATATATTATATGTTTTGACAATTTTTTTTAATATTTAAAGGGGAAAATATTTGCCCGGTAAATATTTGCTTGAATTTGCTCAAAGCAAATATTTGCCAGGTAAATTTAGTTGTTAAATAGGCAGAGGACCAAGCAAGCGAAATAGACAGGGTGTGATTCAGGTGATGCTGCATAAAGGCACTAAGACATATCACATGGATGTTGGGGAAATGTCGAGGTTTGCCGCAAATATGAAGAGTTGTTGTCAATGCTTCTTTAGATTACAGTTGAAGTAAAGAGCTGTGTGATATGGAGTTGTGTGATTGTTTTGCGCACAATATGAAGGAGCGGCATGAAGGGGCATGACACATGAAAAATATAAAGGAACTACTTGCAAGAAGACATGTTGCATGTTGCAACATGAAGGTACAAATGATACAGGAAAAAGCTATGTTGCACGATCCTTCTGAGTGGATAACCGCAACATGCTGAAACTAACTGCACATGCATAATAATCAGCACTGCATGTATAAAGTGAGGTAGAAATAGGGAAAAAGCAAGGCGACGATTGACTAAGTTGAAAGTGATCGAAACCTGAAGCATGAGGTCTGAAATATTTTAGCTGGAAGTGAAGTATGAAAAGCTGAAATAGAATGCAAAACATGGTGCAACTGAAACCAAAATCTGAACTGCGATGTTTTATAATGATGATGTTGTTGCAACAAAACATCGAGCAAATATTTGCCTGGGCAACCGGAGAGAAAAATTTACCTGCAAATATTTGTCGATGTTGTAATTTAAAATAATTGTCAAAACATATCATATATGGATTTTAATAGAAAGATAATTTGTGATTTAATGGTGAAAATGAAATTGAAATCTGATAAATCTACTAAAAAATATCACGTTTTTAATATTGCAATTTAACTTGTTTATGATAGCGAATATTTGCCTAGGTGCAAAAACATGAATGTAATTTGTATTTTAAAGTATGAAAGGATGTGGACCTAATTTATTTAAAAGAGAGATGTGAGCCAAAAGTTCCCTTATTATTATATATATATATTATATTAATATATTATCTTTTAAAATATTTCAAGTGCGTAAATATGTTAATAATAAAGTTAATAAATTATTATATGTGATTTTATGTATATATATAAGCCGAACAAAAGATTTTTCTTTTAATATATATATATATATATCAGTTCCATGTTCAATATATATATATATATATAACATAATTAATTAATTATATATATCTAATTTTTTGTATAATGGTTGAAAGTTATATGTTTTTAAAAATGAAAAATGAAATTATTTAACCCTTCGATCAAGTCGGTTGTTAACACTTTGTATTTGCAAGCCTTTTTCCCTTTAGAGTATATCCCTTTTCTACTCCTAGCTTGGTTGCAAAGCTATGCTATAGATCCAGTTTTCTCTAATGGAGACAAGGGATCCATGTTAGAAAAGCATGAAAACAGTGAGAGAAAATGATTGTATTTATAGCCACAAAATGGCAATAAATATCATGCCCTCTTTTTCTCCCTGCTTTCCTCCAAATCTAATATATAGTACAAAGAGCGTTTGAAACCCCATCTCCTCTCATCTATGGCCACCTCCACTATCACAAACATTTTGTAAATTTTGAGCCTAGCTAATATAAAAATTAATTATTCAAAAATTTATTTTATCCTAATTAAATTAATATAAAACATTTATATATTATTTAATTAATTCTAAAGCCGTAAATAAATAAAAAGAAAGCATAAAAAATTAATACAACATTTATATTAATTTCCTCCATTTTAATTTATAACATTTATAAATTGCTTCGCTTTGGATGTGTTCAAAAATATGCTGACAAATACTATTCTATGACACCCTAGTGCTCATTAATATTGAAACGATTTAAATTTTAAAACCAGTACGGACTTTGTAAAGCATGGCACTAGACATGAATTTGGTTTCTAAAAAATCATTTAAGTGGATTTATATTTCTAACCAATTAAAGTTACACCATGAGTAACGATATATTGTGCACGCTTTCTTTTCATCATTGACGTACCGTTGACATACACCAAATTAGTTATATTGCAACATTTATTTTTTGGAATTCTCAACGGTTATTACCGTTACAAATTAGAATTATATTTTTTCATTGGTTTGCCTTTCCAACGGATATTCCAACGAATATAAACGTTAGAATATTTGGCAGCTATGTAAATAAATCTAATTTGGGAGGGTAGATTAGTATTTTTGCTCTTTTTTCCCATTTTCTATGTTTCTAACGCATCATCTCATCACCTTCATTACTTGTCTAAATCTAGGATTATCTCCCTACTACGCTCCTTTATCGTCTAATAAGTAGGTATTTCTTTTTTAGATTAAAATCCAACAAATCTATAGTATTTCTTTCTCTAAATTTTGGGTATATTCTTCATGGTTGAATCTCAGATGTCATCTGGTTCTCTAGTACTCTTTCCATTTTTATTCATATTCAATTTTTATTATTAGCATACTTTCAAAATTGAGTTCAATTTTGGTTTCATTCCTTTTTTATTGGGTAAATTACGTTGTTTACTAGACCAGTGATATTATAAACATACTTTCAAACAGTTTTTCATTTGAAAAACCTTTTTAAGTAGTAAGTTAGGCCTTTGATATTTACCACTCATCATGCTTTTCTTAGACATATTTTGAAACGTTAATGTGGATATAATCTACTTTATGAATAGTGTGTTGGGTTTTATTTCTAGAAATGTCCTATATGAAAGATGTCAGTACAAAAATATAATGCTAGACTACAAATACTACATACTAATCAAAGAATATCCAAAATATAAAACTAAGGCTCCCCTAACTACGGTATAGAACTGAATGCATAGACATTGTATTAATTAGATAAATTGCTTTGATTTCTACAAATAGTGCTAAATAAACGAGGCTGTTGATCCTAGCTCTTTATATATATATATATATATATATATATATATATATATATATGCGCGCGTGCGTGTGCGCGCGCGCGGAGGCGTGCATGTGCGTGTGCTACTATAAGTAAATAAAGATATATATTTTCATTTAGTTATCCTATAAATGTATGCATTTGTGCATGTATATTAGTTTTTTCTTAGACTTACTGGATAGAAGTAAGTTTTTGTAGAATTACCAGTTTCTTCTTTAGTTCAACTGCAATATGTGTAAGTTATATAAAATGTGTATAAGAAGTGAAAAAAATGTTTCCCAAACACTAACTTCTGATCCCAAAAATCAAAATTTCAATTGTGGGTACAAAGAAAATTCAATACCAAATTTTATATATTCACTCTATACCACTGTTGCCTATTGCCTAATTGCATTACACTTATTGAATGTACTATATAATATGTTTAAAGTTTCTTCTTTCATTGTTCATTTCTTGAATATATCATATACTATAATTATTTATGAATCATATGGTATATTTGCAGCTACATTACTATATCTCGTAGCTCTATGCTAATTTGGATGTGAATTATGCAGTATATTCAATGAAAACATTGGATTTGCAATTATATGGCATGAAAGCGTATTATGCAGCATAAAAAAATAATACAAACATAATGATGCTATTTTTCTAATTGCATTTGCATTTATAGTACTATATAATTGGTATAAAAGTATTGTTCAATTGCTTTTCCATTATTGAATATACTATATAGTTATTTGGCTATGAATTATACGGAATATTTGCAGCCACAATAGTATAATATACAGCTCTGTACTAATTTGGCTGTGAATTAATAGTATATTTTATGAGCATGTTGATTTTACAATTATATAGCATGAAAAGAAACTATATAATAATATACTATGAACACATTAGGAGAATTATATCATTTGTCATGTAATTAAAATAGGGAAAAAAGGAAGTTGTATATCTTGTTAGCACAATTGTTTGATGGGATACTTCAACTATGGTTTTTAATTCATATCACCCATCATCGCTTACAATTTAAAAATGTTATCGTGTAATCATTGCCATCATCGTTCGGTGATCTTTTTACTTATGCTTCCTTTGCACCTGGAATGAATAGAGGTCCCATTGCCAAATTTTGAAGTAATACAATAGTCATGATGCTTGAATCATATGTATTATTTCAGGCACTAAGTATCTCAGCATTAGTTCTAGCTTATATAGCACATACTGGCAACTAGCATGATTCTAATTTTCTTTTGATATAGAGTTGCATCTTAATTCATAAATTTATCACAAATGATAATCAGAAATCTCAAATGATAATTTAGAATTCTCAAATCAACAAATATCTAATTATCACAAATGATAATCAGAAATCTCAAATCAACAAATATCTAATTATCAAAAACGATAATCAGAAATCACAAATCAACAAATATCTAATTATCAAAAACGATAATCAGAACTCAAATCAGCAAATATCTAATTATCACAAACGATAATCAGAACTCAAATCAGCAAATATCTAATTATCACAAACGATAATCAGAATTCTCAAATCAACAAATATCTAATTATCACAAATGATAATCAGAAATCTCAAATCAACAAATATCTAATTATCAAAAACGATAATCAGAAATCACAAATCAACAAATATCTAATTATCAAAAACTATAATCAGAACTCAAATCAGCAAATATCTAATTATCACAAACGATAATCAGAACTCAAATCAGCAAATATCTAATTATCACAAACGATAATCAGAATTCTCAAATCAACAAATATCTAATTATCACAAATGATAATCAGAAATCTCAAATCAACAAATATCTAATTATCAAAAACGATAATCAGAAATCACAAATCAACAAATATCTAATTATCAAAAACGATAATCAAAAATCACAAATATCCGATTATCAAAAACGATAATCAGAAACAACAAATATCTGATTATCAAAAACGATAATCAGAAACAACAAATATCTGATTATCGATACGATAATTAAATCTCATAACAGCAAATATCTAATTATCGATACGATAATTAAATCTCATAACAGCAAATATCTAATTACCTGCAGATAATTAGAAACAACAAATATCTAGAAATCAATTAAGATAATCTAGAAAATCAACATAAAAGGTGGATCGATCCCATCAGATGGCGAGTTTTTAGCTACGCCGCACGTGCATCAACAAATGGCCGAAGCCTACCAAGTACTGTCATCATAATTTTGGCACCCAACAAATGACCCGAAGGTCCGTAGAGTGACCCGAAGGTCTAGTATTGGTATTTGACCCGAAGGTCCATAATATGACCCGAAGGTCCAACATATGACCCGAAGGTCCAACATAGTGGCTCGAAAGCACATAAAATCATCAGAATCATCAAAACAACAAATATTTCAATTTACGAGTCCGGAATTAACCGAAATAGCAAACGCACATGTACCATACCACGAGTTTTCATAAATCGTTTGATTCTCTTCATCATTTCCTTGAAAGTGCAAAATTGTGTATTTTGTAAAAATAACATTTTACATTCTCAAACGGACAAGTCCGGAATTAAGCGAATCGGTAAAAGTGAGGGTTCATAGTCCTCAATTTTGCTAAAGCGTTTAAATCGCTTCCTCATTCTTTTGAAAGCGCAAACTTCAAAATTTTTAAAACAATTTTCAGAATACATGATTAAAACAGCAATATCAGTACCAATTTCGAAAAGGAAATTGTACTTCCCAAAACACCGTAAAATCGGATCTCAAAATCAACATTGCGGAATTATCGCTTGAAAATCCACTTTAAAATTGACGGTTACTGAAGTCAAAGCGACAGTATTTTTTAAACGTCAAAATCTCATCAAAATAATTCGCATCAAAATATAATACCAGTGAATTTTCATTCATTAAAAATGTCAACATAACACCTTGCTTCAAAAATTTAGCATCGGTGTAAAAATCCCGTTATAAAAATAACGGCAACTAAATACGTTCAAACCAAACACCGGTTCAACGTAAAATTAATGTAGTAACATGCAACTCAAATCTGCACGTACACTACAAAATGAACAAAGAAATCATTCGAATGTATCTTCAATGAAGATAATTCAAAACAACAAAAATCTCAACAGAAATCACATAACTGCAATCGCTTCGAATCCTCAAATCGGATTCGAAATTTTCAAAGAAACAAAATAAACCATCCATGGACAACACAATGAAATTTTTATTTCAATTTCAGATTTTGGTTTTTAAATCAAAAAGGTTATCAGCTGTACTCAGCGAAGACAGTGTCACTGCTTCCGCTGCGCACTCTGATAAACAGTCACAAATTAATCAATCATCAAAACATAATTTCACTTTTATTTTTAAATAAAGATATTTAAAAATTTCATCATAATTTCAAAACTTTAGTTTTGACTCAAAGCACAAATAAAAACATCGACAAATAGTTGTAACACATGTTCCATCTAAGTTATGTTTTGTATTATGTCCATAAACCCCAAGCTCTGATATCAACTGTGATGCCCCACCTCTATGCTCACAATAACAAAGAGTATTAAAAGAAATACTGTCTGTTATTACGAAGAATAAGGCTGGATAGGAGCGGCCATCCGTAGTTGGGCCTTACACTAGTATTGGTTACCTCGATAGGAGTGGTATATATATTTATTTTTCATCTCTTATTTATTTACTCCCATCGACATACCCAATTCCAGTATAAAACGAACTACGATGGTTCATAATAGTTTAGGACAATATATATAATAATAACACAGATAAGATAAATGTGGAACACAAATAATAAAAGTCACATATATATATATAAAACTGATGTCAGTTACAATACATTTGACACAATACATATGATACAACTACAACTGTCGACTCTGGAAGTTATATATACAAGTACATTATCGAATAATATACATGAAAACATATCAACCTAGATCAGATACACTGACTACTACAAAATGACAACGACTAAACCAAAAGATATAAAGAGACTTCATAGCTCAAGCAGCAACCCAAAGCAAGATATCTACAACCTGTAATAACTCGATCTGACCTGAGTATTAAATTCAAAAGAAAATAATACACGGGCCAGTCTAATCCAAACTCAGTTATTAATGCATAGAAGCAATAATAATTAAATAATCAAATAGACGACAGTCACAGAAATCTCGTCTATCCAATCCTTTAACGAGGAAATCGGATAACAGTAGATATAACACTAAACAGTGTTAAACAATAGATCAGCAAAATCAAATTATCAATGAAGATAAATGAAAGGATTATCAATAAAGATAATTTAGAAAACAACAGGATTGCCTAAACGACAATTATCAACAAAAATCTAATTATTAAATAAATAATTAGAAACTCATAATCTAATTATCGAATAGATAATTAGACAATAACAAAATGATCAAATCGAACCAAATCAGAATACAATTTCAAAATATTGAATTGAACCCACAAAACAATTCAAGCAATTGAAATATCACTTAAAAACAAAGTCAATACTGTGTGGCTGCAGTACATGCTCGCGTGCACTGCCTCGCCACTACAGTGATGAAATAGAAATCAGCACAAGGTCAAATCCGAGCGATTAAGCTGGATTCAACTTAATGTACAAATCAATGTACAAGTCACAATACAACAATGTCCAGACCAAATACTATTAATATGATCGAACAGAGACTCCAAGCATACAAGAAGATATGCACAGATCTGAAACAAAGAATGGCCAGACAGGTTCAAATTTCATTCGTGTATACCAAAGACTGGAAACATAGGTAACTCAACACAAATGAAAAGCACAAAGATTCGAGAGACCAAGGGCACCAAAGATCAAGCTACAGCATGGAAACAATGCAACTGATCATAGGTGGTAACTTGGAGCACCAGACAACCAGAAGCACAAGGGCAGTTGTACCCAAAACAAATGCGACAGTAAAAAGAAACAAACTCAGAAATGCTCAAATTCCAAGACATGTCAAAGCAATCACAAGATATGGCAACACAACATAACTCAAATGAAGTTCAGGCCAAAACTGAAGGCACAAGAATGGCCAAAATTGCATTTTAAACAACAACAGTCCATGTCAAAGCTAGAAAGGAATACGCCTGACAGTGAAACAACATTGGTGCAACAACATACATATATTTATGTATGGTCACAGATGTATGTATATACCTGGTAGCTGAAACAAATGACTCGAACTCAAGTAAAGAAAATGTCCCAGCAATACCCAAAAATAATTCAGGCATGCACAACAGAGAGGAGCAAGTGCACCAAAGATATAGCCAAAACCAAACAACCAATTGCCAACAATGACCAGACTCGAGGGGAACAAGGAATAAAGGTTCACAAAAAAAGAAACAACAACCTGAAACTTATAGTGCAACTGGCCAGAGATTCAAGTGCAAGTCCACTATCAGAAATGTAGACTGCAATTAAACAGACCCAAATGCTCAAAGAAAATGCAAAATTGACAAATGCAAAACACATGGAGGCAAAGCTCAACCCAACCAGTCAAGTTCAAGGCATAGCAAAGGATGGCCGAGAACTGATACAAGCAATTCAGGAAATGGCAATATCAATGTCATGATATTGCCAAAGCCGAACGATTCAACCCAAATAAATGAAACAAAGTGGAGACTGGCATCAAAGCCAGTTCAGCCATCAAGTATAGTATGCACAAAAGTACAAACCAGTCCAAATGCCTAAAAATAAACCAAGTCGAAGTCAACGAGACCAAATAACATGTACAGGTCAGTGTGACTTCAACAAAAATACAAATCAAAGCAGTAATTAACAAGTAACACTGCAGTTCAATGTAACCACAATGGTGATGGCCAAAGATGGCAAAGACATGGGATCACATACTCAAATCAGACCATACTATAATTTGGAAATACAACTCGTCACAAATATGCACACTCTCACATGCATATCAAAGTGCAGACTCAAGCACAACGTGAACAAAGTCTAGGCAACAGACTGAACAACAAAAAGCACAAGAACAGGGTCAAATGTGCATTCTGGAATGAACACAAAAATGGCTCAAGTCGAAGCACACAGAAAAATCAATAACTATGGTGACAAGTTCGAACAAAGTCAATCAAGTCGAAGCCATTCAAATAAAGGCAAGGAAAAATCGAACAGCGATGACCACGAAAACGAACAGCTCAAAATCATCTCAAGCAACTAAAAAAAATCGAATGGCCGAAGTCCAGTATAGACAAAATCACCAAAATTCAAAGCAGTAATAACCAACAGAGAATTAAAACCAACCATGAACAATGTCGAAGCCGAAGACAACGAAAACAATTAAGCAGACAATCTCAAACTATTTGAATTAGATGTGAGGTAAGAGATCACTCACCTTTTTCTACGAAGGAGAAGCAGCCTTGAACGAGCGCAAGTGAGGAAAGCATCGATCGACAGAGCTAAGGGATATAAAACATCATTCGATCGAGATGATCATAATCAGTGCCCTTGATTTCACAAAGCCCTAATTTCAGATTTCAGAAAGAAGACGAGGCGGCCATTTTTTATTTCTTTTGTTTAGATTAGGGTTGACGATGAAAATGAATGGATCGGGGAAAATGAACGTCATTGATAACCATCATGGCAACAAAAATGAAACATGGGCTAGATTCAATTGAAATCCCACAAAATTCCTTAACCAATCTATAAAAGAATTTCAACTGAATAAAATTCCAAATAGCAATCAGCTAACAACATTAATCGTCTAATGACGATAATTAATTGGTGCAAAACTCCGGGTTGTTACAGACTCCCCTCCTTATAAAAATTGCATCCCCGCAATTTTCATAATTAAAGTCGTCAATAACAATTTTTTTTCTAACATAAACTGGTTAAGCTAGAAAAATAAAGGTCAAGAACACAGACGTCAAATAAATCTTTTGATTTCGTGAAAGAAATTCACAAATCCTCAACAAAATCTAACTATCAAATAGATAATCAGAAAACAACAAAACAGAATAAATGCAATTATCAGCAATATTCAATTATCAATTAGATAATTAGAATACAGAAATCACAAAACAGCAATATCTAATTATCGAAACGATAATTAGAAAACAGCAAAATCTAATTATCAACAAAGATAATTAGAAAACACAAATCACACTTCGCAAAACTGCAAATATCTAGTTATACAACAATTAACTAGAAAACACAAACTTCATAATCAGCAAACTCTAACTATCAACAGAGATAGATAGAAAAGAACAATTCAATAAAATCAACATAATCTAGAATCAATTAGAGACTAGAAAATCTCATAATCAGCAAAATTTGCAAATATCCAATTATCAAAAACGATAATAAAAAAACATCAAATATCTAATTATCAAAAACGATAATCAGAAACAACAAATATCCGACTATCAAAAACGATAATCAGAAAACATCAAATATCTAATTATCAAAAATGATAATCAGAAACCACAAATATTCGATTATCAAAAACGATAATCAGAAACAACAAATACCTAATTATCAAAAATGAAAATCAGAACTCAAATCAGCAAATATCTAATTATCACAAACGAAAATCAGAACTCAAATCAGCAAATATCTAATTATCACAAACGATAATCAGAACTCAAATCAGAAAATATCTAATTATCACAAACGATAATCAGAATTCTCAAATCAATAAATATCTAATTATCACAAATGATAATCAGAAATCTCAAATCAACAAATATCTAATTATCACAAACGATAATCAGAAATCACAAATCAACAAATATCTAATTATCAAAAACGATAATCAGAACTCAAATCAGCAAATATCTAATTATCACAAACGATAATCAGAACTCAAATCAGCAAATATCTAATTATCACAAACGATAATCAGAATTCTCAAATCACCAAATATCTAATTATCAAAATGATAATCAGAAATCTCAAATCAACAAATATCTAATTATCAAAAACGATAATCAAAAATCACAAATCAACAAATATCTAATTATCAAAAACGATAATCAGAAATCACAAATATCCGATTATCAAAAACGATAATCAGAAACAACAAATATTCGATTATCAAAAACGATAATCAGAAACAACAAATATCTAATTATCGATACGATAATTAAATCTCATAACAGCAAATATCTAATTATCGATACGATAATTAAATCTCATAACAGCAAATATCTAATTATCGATACGATAATTAAATCTCATAACAGCAAATATCTAATTACCTGCAGATAATTAGAAACAACAAATATCTAGAAATCAATTAAGATAATCTAGAAAATCAACATAAAAGGTGGATCGATCCCATCAGATGGCGAGTTTTTAGCTACGCCGCACGTGCATCAACAAATGGCCGAAGCCTACCAAGTACTGTCATCATAATTTTGGCGCCCAACAAATGACCCGAAGGTCCGTAGAGTGACCCGAAGGTCTAGTACTGGTATTTGATCCGAGGTCCATCATATGACCCGAAGGTCCAACATATGACCCGAAGGTCCAACATAGTGGCTCGAAAGCACACAAAATCATCAGAATCCTCAAAACAGCAAATATTTCAATTTACGAGTCCGGAATTAACCGAAATAGCAAACGCACATGTCCCATACCACGAGTTTTACTAAATCGTTTGATTCTCTTCATCGTTTCCTTGAAAGTGCAAAATTGTGTATTTTGTAAAAATAACATTTTACATTCTCAAACGGACAAGTTCGGAATTAAGCGAATCAGTAAAAGTGAGGGTTCATAGTCCTCAATTTTGCTAAAGCGTTTAAGTCGCTTCCTCATTCTTTTGAAAGCGCAAACTGTAAAATTTTTAAAACAATTTTCAGAACACGTGATTAAAACAACAATATCAGTAGCAATTTCGAAAAGGAAATTGTACTTCCCAAAACACCGTAAAATCGGATCTCAAAATCAGCATTGCGGAATTATCGCTTGAAAATCCACTTTAAAATTGACGGTTACTGAAGTCAAAGCGACAGTAATTTTTAAACGTCAAAATCTCATAAAAATAATTCGCATCAAAATATAATACCAGTGAATTTTCATTCATTAAAAATGTCAACAAAACACCTTGCTTAAAAATTTTAGCATCGGTGTAAAAATCCCGTTATAAAAATAATGGCAACTAAATACGTTCAAACCAAACACTAGTTCAACGTAAAATTAATGTAGTAACATGCAACTCAAATCTGCACGTACACTACAAAATGAAAAAAGAAATCATTCGAATGTATCTTTAATGAAGATAATTCAAAACAACAAAAATCTCAACAAAAATCACATAACTGCAATCGCTTCGAATCCTCAAATCGGATTCGAAATTTTCAAAGAAACAAAATAAACCCATCCATGAACAACACAATGATTTTTTTTTTCAATTTCAGAATTTTGATTTTTAAATCAAAAACGTTATCAGCTGTACTCAGCGAAGACAGTGTCACTGCTTCCGCTGCGCACTCTGATAAACAGTCACAAATTAATCAATCATCAAAACACAATTTCACTTTTATTTTTAAATAAAGATATTTAAAAATTTCATCATAATTTCAAAACTTTAGTTTTGACTCAAAGCACAAATAAAAACATCGACAAATAGTTGTAACACATCTTCCATCTATGTTATGTTTTGTATTATGTCCATAAACCCCAAGCTCTGATACCAACTGTGATGCCCCACCTCTATGCTCACAATAACAAAGAGTATTAAAAGAAATACTGTCTGTTATTACGAAGAATAAGGCTGGATATAGGAGCAGCCATCCGTAGTTGGGCCTTACACTAGTATTGGTTACCTCGACAGGAGTGGTATATATTTTTATTTTTCATCTCTTATTTATTTACTCCCATCGACATACCTAATTCCCGTATAAAACGAACTACGATGGTTCATAATAGTTTAGGACAATATATATAATAATAACACAGATAAGATAAATGCGGAACACAGATAATAAAAGTCTCATATATATATATATAACTGATGTCAGTTACAATACATTTGACACAATACATATGATACAACTACAACTGTCGACTCTGGAAGTTATATATACAAGTACATTATCGAATAATATACATGAATACATATCAACCTAGATCAGATACACTGATTGCTACAAAATGACGACGACTAAACCAAAAGATATAAAGAGACTTCATAGCTCAAGCAGCAACCCAAAGCAAGATATCTACAACCTGTAATAACTCGGTCTGACCCGAGTATTAAATTCAAAAGAAAATAATACACGGGTCAGTCTAATCCAAACTCAGTTATTAATGCACAGAAGCAATAATAATTAAATAATCAAATAGACGACAGTCACAGAAATCTCGTCTATCCAATCCTTTAACGAGGAAATCGGATAACAAGAGATATAACACTAAACAGTGTTAAACAACAGATCAGCAAAATCAAATTATCAATGAAGATAAATGAAAGGATTTTAAATAAAGATAATTTAGAAAACAACAGGATTGCCTAAACGGCAATTATCAACAAAAATCTAATTATTAAATAAATAATTAGAAAGTCATAATCTAATTATCGAATAGATAATTAGACAATAACAAAATGATCAAATCAAACCAAATCAGAATACAATTTCAAAATATTGAATTGAACCCACAAAACAATTCAAGCAATTGAAATATCACTTAAAAACAAAGTCAATACTGTGTGGCTGCAGTACACGCTCGCGTGCACTGCCTCGCCACTACAGTGATGAAATAGAAATCAGCACAAGGTCAAATCCGAGCGATTAAGCTGGATTCAACTCAATGTACAAATCAATGTACAAGTCACAATACAACAATGTCCAGACCAAATACTATTAATACGATCAAATAGAGACTCCAAGCATACAAGAAGATATGCACAGATCTGAAACAAAGAATGGCCAAACAGGTTCAAATTTCATTCGTGTATACCAAAGACTGGAAACAAAGGTAACTCAACACAAATGCAAAGCACAAAGACTCGAGAGACCAAGGGCACCAAAGATCAAGTTACAGCATGGCAACAATGCAACTGATCATAGGTGGTAACTTAGAGAACCAGACAACCAGAAGCACAAGGGCAGTTGTACCCAAAACAAATGCGACAGTAAAAAGAAACAAACTCAGAAATGCTCAAATTCCAAGACATGTCAAAGCAATCACAAGATATGGCAACACAGCATAACTCAAATGAAGTTCAGGCCAAAACTGAAAGCACAAGAATGGCCAAAAGCATTTTAAACAACAACAGTCCATGTCAAAGCTAGAAAGGAATATGCCTGACAGTGAAACAATAATGGTGCAACAACATACATATATTTATGTATGGTCACAGATGTATGTATATACATGGTAGCTGAAACAAATGACTCGAACTCAAGTAAAGCAAATGTCCCAGCAATACCCAAAAATAATTCAGGCATGCACAACAGAGAGGAGCAAGTGCACCAAAGATATAGCCAAAACCAAACAACCAATTGCCAACAATGATCAGACTCGAGGGGAACAAGGAATAAAGGTTCACAAAAAAAAGAAACAACAACCTGAAATTTATAGTGCAACTGGCCAGAGATTCAAGTGCAAGTCCACTATCAGAAATGTAGACTGCAATTAAACAGACCCAAATGCTCAAAGCAAATGCAAAAAAAATGGAGGCAAAGCTCAACCCAACCAGTCAAGTTCAAGGCATAGCAAAGGATGGCCGAGAATTGATAAAAGCAATTCAGGAAATGGCAATATCAATGTCATGACAGTGCCAAAGACGAACGCTTCAACCCAAATAAGTGAAACAAAGTGGAGACTGACATCAAAGCCAGTTCAGCCATCAAGTATAGTATGCACAAAAGCACAAACCAGTCCAAATGCCCAAAAATAAACCAAGTCGAAGTCAACGAGACCAAATAACATGTACATGTCAGTGTGACTTCAACAAAAATACAAATCAAAGCAGTAATTAACAAGTAACACTGCAGTTCAATGTAACCGCAATGGTGATGGCCAAAGATGGCAAAGACATGGGATCACATACTCAAATCAAAACAGACTACAATTTGGAAATACAACTCGTCACAAATATGCACACTCTCACATGCATATCAAAGTGCAGACTCAAGCACAACGTGAACAAAGTCTAGTAAACATACTGAACAACAAAAAGCACAAGAACAAGGTCAAATGTGCATTCTGGAATGAACACAAAAATGGCCCAAGTCGAAGCACACAGAAAAATCAATAACTATGGTGACAAGTTCGAACAAAGTCAATCAAGTCGAAGCCATTCAAATAAAGGCAAGGAAAAATCGAACAGCGATGACTACGAAAACGAACAGCTCAAAATCATCTCAAGCAACTAAACAAAATCGAATGGCCAAAGTCCAGTATAGACAAAATCACCAAAATTCAAAGCAGTAATAGCCAACAGAGAATTAAAACCAACCATGAACAATGTCGAAGCCGAAGGCAACGAAAACAAATAAGCAGTCGAGCTCAAACTATTTGAATTAGATTTTAGTGAAGAGATCACTCACTTTTTCTACGAAGGAGAAGCAGCCGTGAACGAGCGCAAGTGAGGAAAGCATCGATCGACAGAGCTAAGGGATACAAAACATCATTCGATCGAGATGATCATAAACGGCGCCCTTGATTTCACGAAGCCCTAATTTCAGATTTCAGAAAGAAGACGAGGTGGCCATTTTTTATTTCTTTTGTTTAGATTAGTGTTGACGATGAAAATGAATGGATCGGGGAAAATGAACGGCATTGATAACCATCATGGCAACAAAAATGAAACATGGGCTAGATTCAATTAAAAGCCCACAAAATTCCTTAACCAATCTATAAAAGAATTTCAACTGAATAAAATTCTAAATAGCAATCAGCTAACAACATTAAGCGTCTAATGACGATAATTAATTGGCGCAAAACTCCGGGTTGTTACATCACCCAAGAAGTTTCACGACCGAATTCCCAATATTGGGCGATCGGTATCGATTGGTCCTAGGAGCCGCATAGCGTCCCACGGTCGGTTATGTGGATCCCTCTCCATGCTAGCTTCATGTTTCCAAATTTGTTTGCATAGTTGCCTCTATGCACTTAGAGGTATTGATCGATTCTTATTGAGTTGAATTACCGATTTAAGTTGTTCATAGCCAAAGTGTATGATCTGATCTCCTACCTAGGGGAATGGATAGGTACCGATCTTCTGCATATGGAAGGTACTAATCCATACTTAGAATATGCTGGAGATTCTATCTCTTGGTCTTAATTGTTCGTTGCTTCATACCATTGTTTGTGATTGATCTCCAGACTTTATGATCACCTATCGGGGCTGCTTTCCTTGTCTATCATTGAGTCTAATTGTCCAATCAGTCTGGATATAGTTGGGTCAAAAGGCTGGATAACACTTGCCCCCAAAGTACGCCTTGTTTCAAACATGACGTGCTTTGAATCGAAACAAGTTAGAGTTTCTGAAAAGGATTCCATTCAATTTTTTGAACAATCGTTATCCTTTCGTTGAATTATTTTTTTGAAGAGTCATATCTCTCTGTGTTTGCTGCGAGCTTGGTTGATGTTAGCCAGTATAAATTTAGGATGTAATCCTCATTCTTTGTCTACACTCGGTTCCATTGAGCTAGTTAATTGAGTTAGTAGGTCTTGGCTATCCGTAGTGACTTCTTTTCTGAGAAATCCAGGCGAGAATTCAATTTCTGCTGACTTAAGAAATCAAATGTTGGATATGTACACGTGCATGTTCATGTACACACTTCGTTAATGGCTCTCGAACACGTTCATACGTTTACGGGTCGTTACCAAATTTTCGTAGTTCAAATGCAATTGAGTTGCACTTTTCTATTTATTTTATTTTAATTTTTTACAAGTAAGGGATCGGTATAAATCCCTTAGGTAAGGGATCGGGTCCGATTCCTTCACCTATATGGAGTTAGCCAATTTCAGGCTTTAAAGAATTAGCCATATATACTATGACATGTTTGAGTATATAACTCATTCATCTAACCAATCCCTCTTTTACTTTCATTATCTTTTTTGCCGAACCATTTGCTTCTTCCATCATTAGAATCTTCGAATTCAAGAAATCCACCCAACTGCCATGAATTCAACTACCGATTTGCTCCTTTATCCTCTCTAACACCTCCATCTTAGACCACTTCTTCACCTACTTCAATGATTTGAACCTGGTTGAATTCGAGCCTTAAATCATATCCGCCCTTAAATCTCCAATCCACCTAGGTCTACTATATACGTATTCAAGGTAGGTACTCAAGTAGATGGAGAATTTGATTGTGACGAAATTATGGGGTTAATTATGTTGATTGATTGGACTTAGGGTTCGGTAGTATGGAGTGAGTGTACATGTTGAGATTAGTTGGTATGAGGGAGATGAAGCGGAGAAGCAGCAAGCATTGGGATCGGTCGATGGCGTGGAGGTGAAGTGAAGTGATGGAAGGCGATCGATGTGGATATGAGAAGAGACGAGATGTAGTTGCACGTAAGTGTGGGATCGGTTGTTTGTTGAAATCGAGGGATCAGTGTGATTCAGATTGAGGGATTGGTCAGTAAGGAGGGATCAGTTGTAAGCATTTGAAGTTCGAAATGGCATAAGGGAGTGCTGCATAGGTGAGGGATCGGGTACGATCCCTTTGCTTAAGGGGACCTAACCATTTTCAGCTATTGAACTTGAACTCGAATACATACATATAATTGCATACTTGGACTTTGGGATGAAAGCATGTGACTTCGGACTTGAACCTGAACACTTGAACTTCAGAATGGGACTTATACATGATTCAAGTACTTGGACTTGAATAAACATGCATATGACTTAGAACTTGAATGTGAACATGGATTGTAACATATGCCTTGAATAGATTTGGATGCTCATATGTAATCGAATGCAAATACCGGAATTCAACACATCGATAACTGATCCGCAACTTAGATAAAATCCACAACAATTGATGTGAAAGCCGGCCGGGACAGTCAACGATGACGGTCACTTCGGTCGAATCCCAGAGTCTCGTCACAGTTATCATTTTAGTTTTGAATTTTTTATCATTACAATGCATGACACCACACCACACGACACTAGTTTACACTTTACATAGGGGGATAGGTTTCTTTCTCTAATAGTAATTATCTACTAAGTTTGATAGCTATGGGTTCCACAACGCTCGCAGCGTTTAGTTGCTATGGCTACTGAATAGACTACTTCGCACGATAATTCTGATGTCGTGTCAAGCTCCGCAACAATATCTGCTTGGCACATTCTGGGTAATCAAGCAGATGAGCCCAAAAGCTCTCAACATGTGCTTGAAATTCCTGTGGAAGATGACCCAGCTCCTGACACTTTAGAAGGTGATATATTTTTAGAAGACTCCATGGCTTCAAAAGTCGATGAGGCTTCTCTCTGTAGGCTTTGTATCAAACATGGGATCCCGTATGAGGATGTACGAGTCTCGTCTCCTAGTAACAGAGCTCACTCACCTCCAGAAGGATATATTACTTGTAACAGGTATATGTGCTAGGCATGGTGTGCCCCGCCTTTCAATCCATTCATTCGGAAGACGTTACATCAGTTGAGATTGGCTCCGACCCAGTTGCATCTGAACAGCTATGCATTTCATTACTGTACATACATGATATTCCTCGAATTCTTATATTGTGAACTAACTCAGGAGGACATTAGATTCATCTTCAATTTTAAGTGATGAAAGGGAAGCCTCTCATATACATTTCTTGAGTCGATCGGTAATTTCAAGTCGTGACTGGTACTTGGAATAAGCTATGTGCTTTCAAGAACGAGTGGTTTTATGTGCATTGCCCGCTTGGCTTCGGGGGACCTGGCTGGAAGGATTTGAGGTCATTTTGCACAACCTTGAATTATTTTATTCAAGTCGTACTTTGAACTGAGCAGTTCTTTGAATTTTACTGGTAGTTATCCATGTCCTATCGGTGATAGTTATTCAGAGGCAGTCGTTTTGCTCAGGAATATACCTCCAGAAGATAGAGATGCAATATCCCTTATTACTAATTAGCGTCTCTTCGCCTTCGGCTTGTTAGAAGAGGGTCGTAGCACCGGGTTAATAGGGAAAGATGATGAGGAAGTGAGCGGAAGAAGAGGCACTGCTCAATAGGGAGCTGGCGATGCTAATCATGTCGTGCCCCCAGTCGAGGAGGCTCAGGATGATGTCGAAGAAGTCAAAATAAGGGGCGATTCTAATAAGCCTGGTCGCGATGATGCGCGTTCAAGCCACGAGCCCGTAGTTTAGTCAACTCAAGACACACGGCTTCCCACCTCAAAGAAGAGAAAATGAAAGAGGCTCATTTACAGGCTACGTAGAGGGTAAGTCACCAAGCATCCCAAGCAAACCACTGCTGCCACCAATCAATCTACTTCTTTGCCTCTAGAAAAATAATTTGAGGGACCGTCGAGCATCCCAATCCCAGATGATATCGGGAGTTATGATTTTGCTAACATGAGCTTTGGGGGGGTCTGACTCTCCTATCTGAATTGGTGCTTACATTCCTCCAACTAGCATGGGAGAGATTACTCCGGCTAGCAAAGTTCCAGCACCTAGTCTGCCGGGGGGACACTAGGATACTCACCATTGCATGCACTGCACCGCACGACACCTATCTATCTTTAATTCTAGTGGTGCTTATACAACTTTGTTTTATTCGCTGGTTCCATGGGACGCACCCACAACAATGATTGTTTGAAGACATCATCATATTCTCACCGTCTTATTTCAGGCCCAGTCGAGGTCTAGATTCTAGTCGATGGCCTGGCCAGGAAAGAGAAGGCCATAACGGAAAGGAGGACCTGGACAGAAGTCATTAATCCAAGGATTCATCATCTAGGTATAAGTCAAAGTCCTAGTCTTCTCATCACAAGGGTGCTGATCCATACCCCGCCGTCTATAGTAATAGCAAGTCATTATCTCACGCCCCTACTTCGGCTACACCACCCGAGCAACATTCAGGTTCTTTCAGCATTCGGCAATCTTTTGAATGCCAGACTGATGCAGGATGTCTTGATACATCTTCTTATAGGCATGACAAATGGTCCCTCTTAGCTCCAACTGCTCTGGATGCCACTGCTACAGAAAAGATGGCCGAGCTCAAGGCCAAATTTCCTAAGTTATGTTTTGATGAGTTCAAATTTGTTCTCGCTTTGCATCCGATTCCTCCAAAGGCCAAGGACATAATGCTCTCTTATGTTAATGATGTCTTTGTCTAGCATGGCATAATTCTTTATGTGGCTGAGGGATTTCTGAAGTGTCAATTAAAAGGAAGCATAGGATCGATCGCTTAACTCTTGAAGTGATTCATGATAAAGACATTTGAAACACTTGGATGAAAAAGCCAAGGGGCTGAATACAAAGCTAGTCGATTCTGAGAAAAGAGAAAGCGAATCTTCTAAAGCAGTGGAACGTTTAAAGAATGTGCATTAAGTTGAACTGGACACCGCTGTCCGTCGTAGTGACACTTTAGCTCTTGAGAAGGATGTTTTGCAGAAGGAAAATGAAGTGCTGAAAAAAGATAATAACGCCCTAGCCCTCCATATTCGACAACTTGAGGAGGAGCTTGAGAAGGAAAAATAAGAGAAACTTGAGGCTTAACTGGAGTCCCGATGATATGGCGAGGAAATCGTCTAGGCTCGCCTGACCAAGATTAAGGCTTATAAACAACTTGCGCAAATAGAGACCCTCAAAGAGCAAGCTAGGGAGGCTGGCCAAACAGAGATAAAGGATGACGTTGATCCCCTGTTGATATATTACAATGCAAGTGTCCTCATGGACCGCAACCTTCGCTTCCTTGGAGAGGGTTATCCTGAGTCGTTAGTCAAGGCTTGGGACTATATTGTAGAGCTAAAGAAGAAATCCCTTAATGGCATTGACGTTGATGAAGAGTAGCTTATGCGTGAAATCTTGTGCAATGAATAGCCCGACGAACTCAAGGCTGCTCAGCTTAGTTTACTCCGTAACCCAGTAATCACCAAGAAGGGGAAGGATGGCGATGAAGCCTCTTGGTCTGGCTCTCAAGGCCCTCTTACAGGTTAGGCAACTGGTGCCTCAGCTTCTCACGCCCCTGAAAAGGAGAGAGACTACGATTTAGATCATCTTGAAATACACAAGTTTTTTGGCTATCTCCGATTCTTGAAGGCAGCACTGCAGCTTCGATCAAAGGCCAATCCAATGAAGGTATATCTCTCACCTCCCTGACGTGCGAAAAGGTTTAAATCTTGGACACTAAAATCATGAACTTACCCATTGAACCTTATGAAATTGTAGGTTTGTCCACATCTATACATGCTCCTGGTGGTGAAGCTATCATGGGACAACAGGCACCGACCACGAAGTCTATAGTAGTTGCCACTTCACAGATGGTCCCGACCGTCCAATCCAAGGAGACTCTCGGCCTGGATGATGAAGTTATAAGGGATTTGAATGAAGAAAAGACCAATGATTAACATGCCTAGGATGAGACAGAAGATGTCATGAGGACCAATGCCTCTGAGCATAAAGACAAACATGACTTAAAAGAGCGCATTGAAAAAGAAGAGATGGATAAACAAGTTAAGAGGGAGCATGCCGAGGTAGATATCACTCCACTCCAAATCGTACTGCCTGGTGGTATCGCCCCTAAAGAGGTTGACCCTTCCGTATCCCAAAGTGAGACTACTTCCATTTCTATCTCTAAAAGCATTTCACCTAACAGTGGCAAAGTGGAGGAAGATCGATGAGGAGAGGCAAGGGTGAGAGCTCCAGTGAGTCTACCTCGATGAAGCCTAAGAGGGACTAGAAATAGCCATCAAATTGGCTTGAGTTATGTATAGCTAGGCAACTAGTTTCTTTTTTGTTGGTCGTGATTGTACGGATACGACCCCCGCTTTTGGTTTATAGTTCTAAGAATAAACTTATACTTAGCTTTTCGAGTTTTTTCTTGTGAATAAAAAATTCTTTTGTTTCAGTTTAACTTTTGTGTGAATTTGTTTAATTGTTCGAGCTATTACGGTTTCCATTCAATGTACTTGTAATTTGTCACTCATCATTTAAGTTGTAATGTCCTTCGGTCATCCATTTCTTCGAGCGTCGATTCGATAAGTTCATCTCAAGACCTCCTTTCGGTCATGGCCTTAAGTCGTATCAAACACAAGGCACGAGCCATGGTATCACGGTGTCGTATTTAGCGATTAAGCGATTATACTCCTTCCCCCAGTCTCGAGTTGGCAGAGTTAGCTCGTGAATGGTTGGATCCCATCCACTATGAGTTTAACTCCTCCTGTCGGTTTCAGGTCAGAGTTGGTGAATGAATGATCGAGTCACACTCATTTGTTAGTTTATACTCTTATCCGCACTTTGGGAACTAAAGTTAGTTGATATGCGGTTCATCGCACCCGTTGGATGTTTGTATTTCGGCCCACACTCTGGAGACTGGAGTTGTCCTCGTAAAGGGTCAAACCACATTTTCCTTGGTTAATTCCTTTGCCCCCCAAGTCAGGAGAAAAAGATGAAGAGTGGTCTGTCGTATCACTTCCACTTCTACTTTACATTCCTCCCATCAAATTTGGGGACGGAGCTAGATAACGGATGGTCAAGTCACATTCGTTCTATGTTTTATACTTAGCTGTCGGATCATGGGCGAGATTTAACGGATAAATGGTTGAGTTACGTTCATTGTTATCAATTCGATCACAAACCTAAGAACTTGGTTGGCACCAGACTCAGGGTACTCTCTGGTCTATATTAGGTGTATGTAGATGTAAGTCGGTTGCATATCACAAATATTATACTACGCACAAAGAATCCATGGATATGGAAACATACTTTAAGTTTTATTGCCAATTGAAAGAGAAAACGATAGAGTCTTTCTTATTAAACGGCTTCGAGCTGAAATGTAAAAGCAAATTCTAAATGGAATACAACTGAATGAAATAAAATTAAGTGAAATAGCATCATAAATGCTTGTTATTCCACGCACTAAGGAGTGTGATGCCATCAATAGTCGTTAGCTTGAAAGTTCCATCTTCCAGCATTTGATCGATGACATATGGTCCTTTCCATCTTGGACCCATGTTTGCAGGGCTAGGAAAGAAATGTTTCGAGACAAGATTGCCAATTTCAAAAGTCCTAGCTCAGAATTTAACATCGTAGTATCGGACGACTCGGTGTCGGTGTGCAGCTGCCCTCAAGTTAGCTTCTTCGTGCTCCTCATCGACCATGTCTAGAGATTCCAAAAGTGAGATCTTTGTTTTTTCTGGGGTCATAGTAAGTCACTCGATGAGAAGGGACTTTAAAGTTCTACAGGAATCACGGCTTCGGAGCCGTAGCCAAGGGCAATGAAGTGTGGCCAGTCGCGGATTTGTGGGTGGTTCTGTATGCCTATAGTGCTGACGAGAGTTCATCAACTCACTTGCCTATGACTTCCCTTATTTGGAGGCCTAAAACTAACCACTGTAGGAGCTGCTGTCATCCATAGTTATTATTTTTCGGTGACCAAATGTGATAATGTTAGATACATTGATATACTAGAAACACATGGATATGAAAAATTTTAAACTCAATTTTTAAAAAAAATTCTCATTCTATTTCAAATTGCATTTCAGATTCATTACATAATCCCAATCCGTAAATCACGTTCAAAGAAATAAAATTATTACAAATTACGCCAAAAGCGACATATGAAGATGCCCCTTGGTTGATCAGAGTCTAAATATAAGCACTAAATAACTTTTCCATTACATCCAATTACACAACGGAATCAAACAAAAAGAACTCCTAATAGCTAGCTTGTCTCCTGCACGTCTCCGAAAGCTTATTCGTCTAAAGGAGAACTTGAAAATATTAACTCTCAAACTACTTAAAATCAATTGAGCACCCGAGAGTTTGTGGAAAAAACATAAACTTCAAGTCAGACAAAAAAGGTCTGGTGTGAATAATAACATACCATCTCGAACCATATAGATATCTAATAAGACCACGCCGCTTAGCGGATTGGCTTTTCCCCTCACTAGTATCTTAACCCAAATTTATAATAATCATATATTATGCACCTGCATCCACAATGGTTAAGACATAACATAATAAAATGTATCATGATGATATGCAACATGCATTATGCTCTGGATTTCCCATCCCAATTCACCTAACTATCTGTCTCAAGTTATAGTTTCTAGGGTCACTATTAACCTATTAGTTTTCACGGGCTAACTAATAACCTGTTCCAAGCTTCTGGACTATTTGTCCGGTTTCATAGTTTATTTTGGGATCACTAATAACCTATTGGTGTCTACCAACATCATCCAATCATAGTTTTCACGGGGTCACTATGAACCTATTGGATTCTCCAATAACATCTCTCATGTCATAGTTTTCATGGGCTGATTATGAACCTATTCATCTCTATCAACAACCTGTTTCGGACATAGTTTTTATGGCATAACTAAGAACCTATTGGCCCCTGCCAATAACGATTTCTATAACATAGATTTTATGGGTTTCCTAAGAACCTGTCTAACCAATAATCATATGATCAGTCTTGGACATCCTATATTCTGGTCTGTCTGACCTCTTGGATGCAATTTTACTCATATAGGAGTTAATTCAATGTATATTCACTACTGGGCCAACCTAGCTTGTTATTCAGTCCTTAACACCCTAAAATGCAGTTATGAGTTATAAATGAAGCGAATATGATAACACAAGCAAATATGACAACTGATCAAATAATACAACAATATAAATATTGATGGTTTAATTCCTTTTAATCATTTTCTAATGAAATATGCTTAATATCCTTAACCCACTATCTTTAGCAAGTAAAGCTTCCTCTAAAATTTTAAAGTTAAATGCCATTTAAAAACTCTTTTACAATGCCATGTGTTTGCTTTAAAAATGAGATTGGGTTGTCTAATTTGAAAACTAATGCTTTCGACAATACCCTTTGGATCATTGTGACATCATGAGTTACCTTCCGTCACTCTCCCTTTCAACATCATAAAACAAAAAATCCCTCCGTGCCCTTCCATTTAACTAATGGGTTTGAAAAAAGCGGCTATTCCCCTTTCGCCACTCTACTCAAGTTGCATGACCTTTCGAAATCGTTGCAAAAGCAATGTGGAAGGCCCCTTCCGTTACTTCTTTGAAACCGTACAAAAGGACCCTGTCGACACCATTGATTAGGCGGGGCACAGCTCTTCCACTTCTATAATTAAACATCCACGTAGAAGGATCCTTTCGACACTATCAACTAGTGCGGAAGGTACCTTGTGCAATGGTTGGACTTACTCAAGTATAAAGGTGCGGAAGGCATGATGTCAACACCATTGATTGGTGCAGCACACCCCTTCTGTCCTCATTGATTAACATACTTGCGGAGCATATAAAAGCAGAAGGAACCCCTTCGACACTATCTTCTAGTGCGGAAGGTCCTTTCCATGATTCAATTAATGTGGCGGTGCACACTAGTTAAAGAGTATGTATATGGAGGGGCCCCTTAGACATTATTGATTAGTGCGAAAGGACCATTCTACCTTCATTCTAGTATATGTTAACTACAACGACACCCCTATCCCCTTCGTGTTCAAAGAAAAGTAGAATTGTATGCTTTCGAAAGTATCAATGCTTTCGAAGGCATCAATGCTTTCGAAGGCAAGTGGCGTTGCAGTAATTATTATAAGAACTGATTTTTAACTAAGTAAAGCAATTTCTTTTTACCTAACCCCTTATGTTGTAAATTTTCTATTGGATAATAAAACCTTTATAAAATTCTTTTCATAATTTGCTACCGCCTTTAATCCCTAATGCTCCAATATTTAATTAAAATTAATAACTAACACCTTATATTTCATTAATCATTAAATACTAATCTTTCTAATTAAATCCAAAACTCAACCAAATCTCTTGAGGAAAAGTCTTAGAAATTCACATAAATTCCAAAATGATAATATCTTTATCATATAAATTTTTCAGTCCGAAAATAATAAATTAATTCCTTAAATTAATTAAAAACCAAAATATCCATTTCTTTCACTCGAAAATTCACAATAAATTATCCATAGCTTGGAATATTACGAAAATTTAAACCCATCTCCGAAATAATGTTTTACATAACATATTAAAAAATCATGGCATTTGAAAATCATTTTGCATGATTTTATCTTTAAAACCGAACTACATTATTCCACAAAATCCTTGTTTAAATTATAACATGCCATTTAAATCAGAACATATCATCATTCATCCAATCAGAAGATTTTAAACCTCAACCCGAATTAAAACATTCGAGATGACTTATATGAGATGGTTTAGATCATTATCCACCTTGTTTGGATAAGGAACTTGAGATTTGCTCTACAGTTTAATCTTCCTAGCTTGAATCTTAGCCTCTAATTGATTTTGATTTTTGTTTTTGTTTTGAGCTCCTCTTCTCCTAGGGTTATGGTTGGTCTTGTTTTTCTTTTGTTTATGTTTTGTAAGAATGTAAATGAAAATGAGAATGTGGTAAGGGATTTTAGGGGTTATGGGGTTCGGCTATTCACATATTACCCTTGCCTTATTCTCTTAAGTATTATGTCATAACTCTTTCTCATTAATTAATTTAGTTAAGGGTCGATCTTTATTAGTTTTCAAATCTCAATTCCCTTATCACTCTAGTCTCTACATTATTCTATTTAATTCTCTAATTAAATCTCTTGAATTATTTTATTTAAAATTAGGGGTGTTACAGGCTCCCTTCCTTAAAGAATTTCATCCTTAAAATTCAGCAAGGACTAAATACTAAGCATAGTAATCATCTGTAACATCTCTTAACTACCATACTAGCCTACCTGAATAGCAAACAGTCTATATATATATATATAACAAATATAGAATATACCTTCATAATAGATCATAATAAGTATCTCTAATCCTTTCTTCTGTCTTCCAAGTACAGTCTTTCTCGTTGTCACTCCACTGAACTTTCACCAACTTGACTGTTTTGTTTCTTAACCTCTTCTCATCTCTCGCTACAACCCGAACTAGTTGCCTAACAAAAGTAAGATCTTGTTCTACTATTAAGTCTTCCAATACAGTCGGAGAGATGGTAGTCTGTGGATCATCCACATACTTACGAAGGTGAGACACATGAAACACATCATGGACATCTACCAAATTGCCCGGCAACTCTACTTTGTATACGAGCTTTCTGATCCTCTCTGTAACTAGGAATGGTCCAACATATCTCGATGATAGTTTCCCTGAATTTACGAATCGTACCACTCCCTTCATCGACGATACTTTAATGAAAACCCTATCTTCAACTGAGAACTCTAGATCCTTACGCCTCTTATCTGCGTAATTCTTTTGCCTAGATCGAGCTTCCTTCATTTTACCTTGGATCAACTCAATCTTTTCTATTGCCTCTCTTACCAGATCTGGACCTAAGACTAATCTATCTCCGGTTTCCAACTAAGATACTGGTGACTTTCATGGCCTTCTATACAAAGCTTCAAAAAGTGCCATTCCTATAGTAATCTGATAACTGTTATTATAAGAAAACTCGACTAAGTGTAGGTGATCTTCCAATGATCCACCAAAACCTAGCACACAAGCTCTCAACAAATCCTCGAGTACTTTATTGAGTCTCTTTGTCTATCCATCTGTCCAAGGGTGATAAGCAGTACTCATCTTAAGCTTGATACCTAACACATCCTGTAGACTCTTCCAGAACTCGCTAGTAAACAAAGTATCTCTGTCATTGACTATACTACTAGGAATCCAATGTAGTCTAACTATGTTCTTCATAAACAACTTAGCTAAAACAGGTGCAGTCCTGGTTGATTTATTTGGAATGAAATGGGCACTGTTGATCAACAAGTCCACTATGACCCATATACTTTTATTTTCTCGATTAGATCTTGGTAACCCATCTATAAAATCCATGGATATCGAATCCCATTTCCAAACTGGTATCTTCAAAGGTTGAAGCAACCCACTCGGCTTCTGATGTTCAGCCTTCACTTATGGACAATTCACACACTGCTTTACCCACAAGGCAACATCCCTCTTCATACCTACCCAGTAGAAACTCCGCTTCATATCCTGATACATCCTGCTTCTCCCAGGATGAATCGTAAACTTCGACCGATGACACTCCCTAAGAACTTCTCTCCTTAGGTCCCCAACATTTGGAACACACAACCGTCCCTTCTTTCTCAACCATCCCCTCTGGTCAAGACTAAAATATTTTAGATCATCGATCTCATATCCAACCTCAAGCCTTCTAATCTTCTCGGCCAACAATGGATCCTCTTCTGCTTAGAAGCAATCCTTCGATCAGAACTGGTCGGACTTCCAAGCAGGATAACATGGAAGTGCTCTAACTAGAACTAGCAGTCGATCTTAACTGCACACTATAAGTAGTCAAAGCCTTTAGGTCCTTCCACTTTGCTAACATAGCTAACACCACATTCTGATATTTTCTGCTAAGAGCATCCGCTACTTTATTTCCCTTTCTAGGCGTATACTCTATACCAAAATCATAAGCTGCTAAAAACTCCAACCACCTCTACTGTCTCATATTTAACTCCTTCTGAGAGAATAATTACCTTAAGGACTTATGATCTGTGTATAACTCAAATCTCTCCCGTAAGAGATAATGTCTCCATGCCTTCAATGAGAAGATCACCGCTGCCAACTCTAGATCATGAGTAGGATATCTCACTTCATGCGGCCTAAGCTGTTGTGAAGCGTAGGCAATAATTTTACCTTTCTACATCAATACAGCTCCTAATCCAGTTCCGCATGCATCTGTATACACAACTAACCCCTAATTCCCATTTGGAACTACTAACACATGCACTTTGGTCAACAAGTGCTTTAATTTAAGGAATGCCTCCTCGCATTTGTCAAACCAATTAAACTTTACGTCCTTTCTGGTTAGCTTAGTCAAAGGCGCTGCTATCCGTGAGAAATCATTAATGAATCTCTGGTAATAGCTAGCGAGTCCAAGAAAACTTCTGGTCTCAGTCACCGTCTCTGGTCTTTTCCAATTGTTAACAGCTTTGATCCTATCCGGATCAACTGACAAACCTTTCTTTGAAACCACGTGACCAAGAAACTTAACTTCTTTCTTCTAGAAATGACACTTTGAAAACTTCGCTTTCAGTTGATGCTGCCTCAGCGTCTCAAGCACCACTCTAAGGTGAACTGCATGCTCTCTTTCAGCCTTAGAGTATATTAGGATGTCATCTATGAATACGAATATGAACTTACCTAAGTGCTCTTGGAAAACCCGGTTCATCAAATCCACGAAGAAAGCCGGCGCATTCGTTAACCCGAATGGCATCACTAACCACTCGTACGAACCATACCTAGTCTGAAATACCGTCAATGGAATATTGTCCTCTGCCACATTTAGCTGATGGAAACCTGTTGCCAAATCCAATTAGGAAAATACTCTATCTCCACTCAACCGATCAAATAAATCATCGATTCTCGGTAATTGATACATATTCTTGATCGTCTTCTCGTTCAACTTACGATATTCGATATACATCCTTGACGACCCATCCGATTTCTTTACGAAAACCGCGGCCACTCCCCAAGGCAAACTGCTTGGTCTAATGAAATTCTTTCATTATAAATCCACTAGCTGCACCTTTAATTCCTTTATCTCGGCAGGTGTCATCCTGTTAGGTGGTCTACTTACAAATTCCACTCTTGGCAGAAAATCTATCTGAAACTCAATAGCTCGCTTCGGTGGTAGTCCCGTAACTGACTCAAAAACATCTGCTTTTACTAGCAAAACTTGATTCAACTCTTCTTCTACTTCATAGCACCCAACAAAGCATATACACCTAGATCTGAATTCTCCATTGAGTATATAATTCGATTATGACTATATGATGTCTTAGCGATATTTCCCTATCTTGGCAAAATATCCTAGCATCATATCTATCTAACCAATCCATACCCAAAATGATCCCGAAGCCTACGAAATCAAAAACATACAAACTGTATGCAAACTTATGATCTAAAAAATCAAGTTCTAACTGGTCACATCTGATCCCCAGAGTTGCATACCCTTTTATCGGATTCACAACACTTAAGGAAGCAACAAGGTAAGAGGGTTCTAAACATAAATTATCTACCAAACATTGAGATATAAATGAATGCGATGCACCGGTATCAAATAGTACCCAAACTGGTATACTATGAATCAAAAACATAACTTCTATTATAGTCTTTCCCTTCTCGGTAGCGGTTGGTCTAGAAGATGATGGTTCCAAGGAAAAAACTTTTCCCTTGTCTGCTCTAACTGGTTCTGGACACTGTTTCTTGTAATGATCGATCTAGTCAAAGTTGAAGCACTTCACTCCTTTCTTATTTGTAACCATCTTCCCTTATCAAGTTCGACAATCATGAGAAAAATGTCCTTTCTTGTCGCACTTGCAGCAAACTACATTAGCATTCCCTTTCTTGGCAGCTCTTCCTTTCTGAGCTCCTTTCCGTTTAAAGAAATTTCTCTTCTTTCCCTGGGGATCTTGAAACCCAACTGACATCCCCTTACTAAATGTAGAGAGCATCTCTTCATTCCCGATGGCCATCTCCGCTGCGACATTGCTTGAGTCACGGAGGTGTGGCATATTCGCCCTAGCAATCTCGGGTCTGAACCCTCGAATAAACTTCTCATTCCTTTTAATGACGGTGTCTATCATGGCATATCTATATCTGAACAACTCATCAAACTTCATAACATACTCAATCACCGACATCTCACCTTGCATTAAGTCCATGAACTTTCTCAACAATTCTGACTTGGCAACTTCAGACAAGAACCTCTCTTCGAATCTCCTTTGAAACTCTGCTCAAGTTAGCTTTTCCTCGGGAACTCCCACAGTAATACCATTCCACCAATAAAGTGCTACTCCCTGCAACTGTCTAGAAGCAAGTCTCCTCTTTTGCTCATCATGTAATCCCAAGTCAGTGAAAATTTTTTCACAGTGCAGCAACCGGTTCTCTACTTCAACAACATCCTCTGTTCCCAAAAATGGCTTTCCACCAAAACTGGTGTACTCCTTGCTCAGCTTGGCACAGTTATTGCCAACCGGGGCCATGGGATTAGATTTTTTAACATTCATGGTATTTCCTCCAGCACTCCTGCAGCTTCTCCAGCTTGCATTAGATTGACGAAGAACTGATACATCATCCCCATATCTATAAGCGGGGTTCCAACATCTACATTGGCGTTTGTATTTGGATTAGCATTCACCTGTCGACTCGGATTCCTCCTGATATTAGGTCGAGCATTTCCATTAGTTATTGTGCTTCTTACACCTAGATTTCCTCTTTCGTTTCCTGCCTCTGTATTTTCCTTTCTCATATATCTGCATACGAGCCTTAGTAAGACACAGAAGAACGGTCGAAGAGAGAGGGGAATACATACTTATAGACATGTGTGTATAACAAATGCAAGTACGTTACTATAGCGTTAAGCTAAACCCGAATCTCATTTTTTGATTCATTAGGTTATGTTTTGAAAATCTTTTAGGTTCAAATTTCTTTTAAATTACATAAACCTACGCTCTGATACCAACTTGTGACATCCCCTATTTGGAGGCAAACTAACCGCTACTGATGCTGAAGTCATCTGTAGTTATTACTTTTTGGTGACCAAATGTGTTAATGTTAGATACATTGATATACCAGAAACACATGGATATGAAAAAATTTAAACTCAATTTAAAAAAAAATTCTCATTCCATTTTAATTCGCATTTCAGATTCATTACATAATCCCAATCCTAAATCACGTCTAGAGAAATATAATTATTACAGATTATGCCAAAAGCGACATATGAAGATGCCCCTTAGTTGATCAGAGTCTAAATATAGACACTAAATAACTTTGCTATTACATCCAATTACACAGCGGAATCAAATAGAAAGAACTCCTAATAGCTAGCTTGCCTCCAGCAAGTCTCTGAAAGCTTATTCGTCTAAAGGAGAATCTGAAAACCTTAACTCTCAAACTACTCAAAATCAATTGAGCACCCGAGAGAAGGAGAAAACATAAACTTCGAGTCAAAAAAAAGTCTGGTGTGAATAATAACCTACCATCTCTAACCATATAGATATCTAGTGAGACCAAGCCGCTTAGCGGAATGGGTTTTCCCCTCACTAGTATCTTAACCCAAATTTGTAATAATCATATACTGTGCACCTGCATCCATAATGGTTAAGACATAACATAATAAAATGTATCATGATGATCTGCAACATGCAATATGCTCTGGATTTCCCATCCCCATTCACCTAACTATTTGTCTTAAGTTATAGTTTCTAGGGTCACTATTAACCTATTAGTTTTCATGGGCTAACTAATAATTTGTTCCAAGCTTACGGACTATCTGCACGGTTTCATGGTTTTTTTGGGGATCACTAAGAACCTATTGGTATCTACCAATAACATCATCCAATCATAGTTTTCATAGGGTCACTATGAACCTATTGGATTCTCCAATAACTTCTCTCATGCCATAGTTTTCATGGGCTGACTATGAACCTATTGATCTTTATCAACAACCTGTTCTAGACATATTTTTATAGGATCATTAAGAACGTATTGGCCCCTACCACTAGAAATTTCTATAACATAGTTTTTATGGGCTTACTAAGAACCTATCGAACCAATAAACTTCTGACCAGTCTTGGGCATCCTATATTCTGTTCTGTTTGACCTCCTGGATGCAATTCTACTCATATAGGAGTTAATTCAATGTATATTCACTACTTGGTCAACCTAGTCTGCTATTCTGCCCTTAACCCACCAAAATGCAGTTATGAGTTATAAATGAAGTGAATATGATTACACAAGCATACATGATAACTGATGAAATAATACAACAATATAAACACCCGTGGTTTAATTCGTTGTAATTATTTTCTAATGAAATATGGTTAATACCCTTAACCCACTATCTTTAGCAAGGAAAGCTTCCTCTAAAATTTCAAGTCAAATGCCATTTCAAAACTCGTTTACATTGCAATGTGTTTACTTTAAAAATGAGAATGGGTTCTCTAATTTGAAAACTAAGGCTTTCGACTATATCTTTCGGATCATTTTGACATCATAAGTTACCCTCCATCACTCTCCCTTTCAACATCATAGAGCAAACAATCCCTCCATGCCCTTCCATTTAACTAATGGGTTCGAAACAAGCGGCCATGCCCATTTCTCCATTCTACTCTAGCGGCAGGACCTTTCAAAATCGTTGCTTAAGCAATGTGGAAGGCCCCTTCCACTACTTCTTTGAAACTATGTGAAAGGACCCTGTCGACACCATTGATTGGGCATGGCACAACCCTTCCACCTCTATAATTAAACATGCATGCAGAAGGACCCTTTCGACACTATTAACTAGTGTTGAAGGTACCTTCTGCAATGGTTGGACTTACTCAAGTATGAAGGTGTGGAAGGTATGCTGTCGATACCATTGATTGGTGTATTTTAAGTTTAAGATTGGTTTGAATTTTTGGCACACCCCTTATGTCTTTACCGATTAACATACTTGCGGAGCATATAATAGTGGAAGGAACCCCTTCGACACTATTTACTAGTGCGGAAGGTCTTTCCATGATTCAATTAATGCGGCAGTGCACACTTGTTAAAGTATATGTATGCGGAGGGGCCCTTCGACACTGTTGATTAGTGCGGAAGGACCCTTCCGCCTTCATTCTAGTATATGTTAAATACAGTGACATCCCTATCCCCTTTGTGTTGAAAGAAAAGTGGCATTGAATGCTTTCGAAGGTATCAATGCTTTCGAATGCATCAATGCTTTCGAAGGCAAGTGGCGTTGCTATAATTATCATAAGAACTGGTTTTTAGCTAAGTAAGGCAATTTCTTTTTACCTCAGCCCTTATGTCGTAAATTTTCTATTGGATAACAAAACCTTTATAAAATTCTTTTTAGAATTTGTTGCCGCTTGTAATCCCTAATGCTCCAATATTTACTTAAAATTAATAATTAACCCCTTGTATTTAATTAATCATTAAGTACTATTCTTTCTAATTAAATCCAAAACTCACCCAAATCTCTTGAAAAAAATCTAATAAATTCACATAAATACCAAACTGATAATATCTTTATCATATAAAACTTTTTGCTAGAAAATAATTAATTAATCCCTTAAAATAATTAAAACCCAAAATATTCATTTCTTTCACTCGAAAATTCACAATAAATTATCCATAGCTTGGAATACTATGAAAATTTAAATCCATCTCCAAAATAATTTTTTACATAACATATTCGAAAATCATGGCATTTAGAAATCATTTTGCATGATTTTATCCTTAAAACCAAACTACATTATTCCACAAAATCCTTATTTAAATTATAACAAAGCATTTGAATCAAAACATATCATTCATCCAATCATATGATTTTAAACCTCAAACCTGAATTAAAACATTCAAGATGACCTATAAAAGATGGTTTAAACATTATTCACCTTGTTTAAATGAAGAACTTGAGATTTGTTCCACACTTTAATCTTCCTAGCTTGAATCTTAACCTTTAATTGATTTTGATTTTTTTTGAGCTCCTCTTCTCCTAGGGTTATGGCCGGCCTTGTTTTTCTTTTATTTATGTTTTTGTTTTGTAAGAATGTAAATGAAAAAGAGAATGTGGTAAGGGGTTTTAGGGGTTATGAGGTTCGACTATTCCCATATTGCCCTTGCCTTATTCTCTTAAGTATTAAGTCATAACTCTTTCTCATTAGTTAATTTAGTTAAGGAATGACCTTAATTAGTTTTCAAATCTTAATTCCCCTATCACTCTAGTCTCTACATTATTCTATTTAATTTATCTAATTAAATCTCCTGAGTAATGCTATTTAAAATTATGGGTGCTACATTGCCTCTGGCCTTTTCCAAATGCTTCTTTAGAATGAACTTTATGATTTTATTAATAGCTTCGACCTTTTCACTAGCTTGAGGATGAGAAACTGCTATAAATATTTTCTCAATACGGTCCGACAGCAAAAGTCTTTGAATTCAACACTGCCGAACTGGGTCCTGCTGTTAGTTATGATTGTTCGGTGGAGATCAAAATGATAGATGCTGTTTTGAACAACAAAGTTGATTACTTTCTTTGTAGTGTTGTGGCTAAAGGTTCAGCTTCAGCCCATTTAGTGAAGTAATCAACTGCTCTGAAGATAAACCAATTCAAGGTGGCGACCTTCCCATTTAAACTTTGCACCTGCTTAATCGTCTTCAGTACTTGGATATCTCTTATCACCTAAACCTCGAGAGTTAATGATGAAACCCAATAATTTCCCTGATGTAATGCCGAAAGAGCATTTCAGAGGGTTGAATTCATCCCATATTTTCGAAGAACACCAAACATCTTGGCCAAATCATCGATGTAGTCATTTGATTGCCATGACTTCACAAGCATATCATCCACATATACTTCCATTGATCATCCGATCTAATCATTAAAAATCCGGTTAACTAGTCTTTGTTAAGTAGCTCTAGCGTTCTTCATAGCAGTATAACCTTAGATCGATAATGAACCTGGTGTGCTCCTAGTTTGGGAAGTGCATCAGGATCTAGTTGTATTCGGAGTACGCATCCATAAATGAATGCAGTTCATGTCCAGGGGTCGAGTCTACCAGTTGGTCGATCCTTGGAAGTGGAAAGCTGTCCTTTGGGCATGTTTGTTTAGGTCTGAGTAGTCAATTCATGTCCTCCACTTTCCATTAGCTTTTCTCACAAGAACAGGGTTGGATACCCATTTTGGGTAGAGGGCATCACGAATAAACCCATTGTTTTTGAGTTTATCCACCTCCTCCTTAAGCGCAACAGATCTCTCTAATCCATGATGCGTCGTTTTTTTCATTGGGACATGCCTCGGATCGATATTCAATGCATGGATTGTAATGGTAGGTGAGATCCCGTACATGTTAGAATGGATCCAAGCGAACACATCAAGATTTGCCCGGAGAAAGCCAGCTAAATCTTTCGTCATTGTTGCACTGAGCTGTAATTTGATCTTCAGGACCAGTGATGAGTCATCATAGCTGACCGTGATGTCAATCCTCAGCTCCCAGGTGCAGCCTTTGGTTCTTTGGGCCCCTCTTCCTCGTCTCTCAGGTCTATATCTTTATAGAACTGACTATGGTGCCCGAGCCAAGGCTCAGACATTGATTTCTAAGTTTCGTTAGTTTTAATGCAAAGAGACGTCTCCACATCCTTTCCTTTTTTCTTTCGCTGAGCATCCCTCAACTCAGCAACATAGTAGGTACGGCTAGTTACCTGATCTCCATAAATGATTACCACGCCATTCTCTGTCGAGAATTTGAGTATTAAGCACTAATGGGCGATAGCTGCCCTGAATTCAGCAAGGGCCGGTCGGCCTAAAAAAGCATTGTATGGAGAATTCACATCCATCATAACAAATTGCAACATCCACACTCTCCTATGGTTGTCGTCTTCCAGTTCCACCGATAGCTTGACACAGCCTACCTCTTCAATAGCAATACCATTAAAGCAATGAATATGGGCTTTGCACGGTTTCAAATCTTTGGCTTTCAGTAACATATGGTCGTATGCCTTCTAGAAAATGATATTAATAGAACTTCCACAATCAATCAGAATCTTTCTCACCAAGGCAGGGCCGATCATGGCCGAGATCACCATTGGGTCTATTATAGGAGCCTCCACTTTGCCTGCATCTCTACTCAGAAACACGATGTTGTCAGTCATAGTCCTCTCTTGCTTTGCCGGAGCAACGTCCTCCGAGTTCGAGTAGCATTCAATATCAACATGCCTTATAGCGTTCATGTAACGCTCCATTTTGTTCCAGCTTTTGTCGGCCGGATGTGGTCTTCCAACAATGGTGTTAATGACTAACCTTCCTCCCATCCGTCTAGGTTCCTCAACACTAGACGGAGCTTGTCCTCTATTGGGGTTGGATGTCTTCTGCCCGCCATCCGGCGGGGCTTTAATGAACTATTGCAATTTTCTTTCACGAATCAACATTTTAATGACATCAAGGAGGCGGTGACACTCGTTTGTGGTATAAACATAACTTTCATGGAATCTGCAATACTTCCCTGTTTTTCTCTGCTTTTCCGTCAATTCCTTCAGAGGCGGTTTCCTGTACTACATAGTGTTACAAGTCGATTGATAGATGTTCTCTAATGACGTGTTAAATGGTGTATAGGTGTCAAATATCAAGATCTTTGGCTTCCCTCTCCCAGAATCTCTTCTTCGATCGTGGTTTCTATTCTAGCCTCTGTTTTGCTCATTTGTTTTCTTTTGAATATTAACTTCAACTTTTCCAAAACTATCTCTGGACTGTTTCACCGCCCCATTACTTTGTACTCCCTCGGCACTCTGGCCTACAACGTCTCTTTTGCTGGTCCGCTCACCTCCTCCTTCCTCGGGTACTGAGCTACCTTCATGTAAAAACGGTCCAATGTCGAAGGAGGCTGTCCCGCCAATCAATCGTCAAAATCAGAATCAGGGTCGACTCCCTTAGTCAATGTCATCAGTATTGCATCATCTTTTAGATTACTAACTTCTGTAACAGCTGTATTAAACCTTTCTAGGTAATCTTTCAATGACTACCCCGGAGCCTGGATCAAGTTGGAGAGGGACATGACACCTTTAGGGCAAGCTATGTGCATGTGGAATTGCTCCACAAACTTCCTTGCTAATTCATCGAACGAAAAAATTGACCGTGGTGGTAGCTCGGTAAACCACACAGTCGCAACCCCTTTTAGAAAAATAGAAAAACATCTGCACTTGACTGTATCGGTGACTCGTGCAGAGTCCATGTGCCACTCGTACTTCATGAGATGTTGCCTGAGGTCAGTTTTTCCTACATAAGCAGGCATCGTAGGCATATTAAACCTTCGTTGGTACTCTGTGTGTAGGGTATTGTCAATGAATGGAGTATGACTCCTGAAGAGTCCCCAATCATTGTTAGTCGGGCCTTGACTTTCTTTCACTAGCTATCTTACCATAGCCGTCAGGTCTGGTGTTTGGAGAGCCGGTGCCTGGTAGTGGTTGTGTTCCACCTCACGTGAATGGCCCAATCCACGCCTTAGGGCAACAATACATTGCCTTGGCTTAGCATTATCTTGATGTTCCTCCTGAACAGTAGTCCTATCATCGTCTCTTAGCTAGGGTTCATTCACATTTGCTTGGGTCTCAACACCTTAATCGGTCACGGTGCGTTCGGAGTTAGCTCCTCCAACAGCACGTAAGTTTCCCCTTGGTTTGAAGTTTTGGTGACGATCCCCTAGGGGGTTTGTTACCGATCTGTATGATCTAGCGATGGTCGATCGCGTAGTTTCTACGTGATGTTCCAACTTCGTATGCATTCGCCTTGCGGTCTGCTCCTGTGCTAGCCGTTAGATGAGGAGGAGTTCTCTGATCCTCAGTATGGAGAGAGCTCCTTTCTTGTCTTCCTACGTTGGTCTTTCAACTGGTTCATCAAGTCAATATTGGCCTGGATTTGCTGATTGAGCTGCCGAGGGCTATCTAACAGTTTCTTCATTAGGAATTTAAAGTCGACTTTGGTGATGTAATCAGTTGGATTTAGGGCATCAGCAGCTGCTGGTTGTACGTTCTAGTTACCTTGTTGAATGCCGATCTCTTCATTACCTTCAACAGCACGAGAAGTAATAGACTTTTCTCTCACCATGGCTAATAGCTTCCTTTTAGATCTTCTTCAAATCTGCATAGAAACATAAACTTGTTGGCAGAAATCTAGATCTATATCGCAAATACGAGAATCACAAGTAGATGATGAGATCCAATCAAGCTAAGAATTCTTTATCAGTGAAAACACCAAAATGTTTGCGCCAAAAGTTGGCACAAACACCCAATAGATTTTATGTTGGGAAATAAAGTAAAGAACTAAAATTAAAATAAAGGAAAAAAGCAAAAAACAAGAACACGTAGATTTATATTGGTTCGATATTGATTTTTGACGTCCACTTTGAATGAATTGCTTTGTTAATCATTTGGAATTCTGAGTATTGGGAGATCAGATCGGAATAGATCCTTGATTACAATTGAGTACAATTAAAATAGTAGTGTAAAAATCCTATAAATGAATAATGAACTCTGTATTTATTGGGGTAGACGACCGAATACTTCTTGAAATTTTGCAAGTAGAATCTCACGGAGCAGACGAGGTCATCCAAAAAGTTTCACGACCCAATTCTCAATATTAAGCGATCGATATCGATCGGTCCTTAGAGCCACGTGGCATTGTGAGGTCGGTTACGTGGGTCTCCCTCCATGCTAGCTTTATGTTTTCAAAGTTGTTTGCATAGTTGCCTCTATGTTTTTAGAGATATTGATCGATTCTCATTGAGTAGAATTGCTAGTTTAAGTTGTACATAGCCGAAGTGTACGATTCGATCCCTTACCTAGGAGAATGGATAGGTACCGACCTTTTGCATAGGGGAGACACTAATCCATACTTAGAATTAAGGTTTCAAATCTCGGATTTTGGCCAATATCTCGGGCAAATATCTCGGCTGTCTCGAGCGATATTTAAAAGACTTATAACTAACCAAGCTGCCAAATCTCGGATTTTGGCTAATATCTCGGATTTTCATCTCGGCTGATCTCGGGGAGATTTAAAACCTTGCTTAGAATATTCCAGAGAGTCTATCTCTTGATCTCCCTTGATCGTTGCTTCATACCATTGTCTATGCTTGATCTCTGGACTCCATGATCACCTCTCGAGACTGCTTGCCTTGTCTATCATCAAGTCTAACTTGTCCAATCAGTCTGGATATAGCCGGATCAAAAGGCCGGATAACAGTTTTATTTCCGTAGTCTTCATGTGTCCCTTTCAATCTCAACCATTGAAGCTAAAGTAGATGAGATGGCTTATAACAATTGAAAATGTATTGAACTCTTATATTTTGTGAAGTTTGATTTTCTTGACACTATTAGTTGACTTAGATAGGTACGTCAATTGCTGATCAATAAACAAAGGTAAGGAGACCCACAAACATAAATTGATTTTTCCATTTCTAGTCAAACAATTGTTAAAATAACACTAAAAACTGGCGTCAACAATATTTGCTTCTATAGATTGGAAGGTAGGAAGGTCAGAAAATAGTGCAGGTGAATTCTTGGGTGGGTATGGTAAAAAAAGGTTTTTTTTTTGTTTTAAAATTAGTTTGAGCTTGGGCACCTTAGTGATAAATTTTAGAATTTTCTATAGTAATATCCCATGAGACAAAAATGATTAGGTTATTTCCGTAGGAGGACTTCCAATGTAAAAAGTTTATATCAAAAAGCTTACAACTTTAACGTTTGACAATAAAACATGTAAAAAATTAATGAGTCAGAACTGATTATGGAAAAGATTAATGAATCAGAACTGATTTTGTTTTTTATGTAAATCCAAAGATTTCAACAGTTTCCAAAAGAATGCTTCTGTAGTTAGGTGAATCAATTATCAACATCCATTTTATATAGTTTCTATAATGTACTGACAAGACTTTAACCCCAATTTTATTTTACAGTAACATGTATAGTTGTAATGCAAGCTAGAGCTTCAACCCATAGATTATTAGAAGGTGATATTAGTAGTCATCCATCTTTATCTTTTATAGCAGCGAGCTTGCAAATTGACTTCATAGAAAATAAATAATTATTTTCCGTTCATAATAAGTATTTCATTGCCAAGGCACATGAGCAATTAAATGGAGTTGCAGTTTTGAGCAATTGCCACCACTCCAAAATAATCATGTCTAATTTTAATTTTTTAATTGTTTATATGATATATCCACACAAATACATGTATATATGTATACATACAACACATACGCTATGACATCACAATGTAATACTCATCGATAAATTTATTTCAAAATAATTGATTTGACCATTTTTGAAGTATTCTTCACTAATTGTGATAAGCATTTAACATTAGTGAATTCTTATTTTATATACAAATATATAATTCAAGTGGGAACTTTTGTAAAAACGCCCTCCTTAAGTTTCAAACACTGCACCAAATGAGCTAATTAAAAAGGAACTGATTCTTCTATTTAGGATTCACTTCTAAAGAAGAACTGATTCTTAAATGCATGAAAACTGTGTACAACCTACTTCTATTCCAAAACAAAAAGAATTCACACAATGCGAGTCCCTACCTACAATAAAACTACTCTATCCAAAGGTATCACAAGACCAATAACCAGTCATAAATAAGAAGACGGTTTACATTAAGAAGAAGATAACCACACAAGGGAGAAAATTGAAATGCCAATATATTAATTAAGTGATTGGAGGAACATGATTGATTGCATGCATCCCACCTCATCAAACAGCTTTTAAACAATGGCCACCATTTAGTTGCAACTGTCAGAGACCTAGGTACTATTTTCATTCAATTTCATTTTATTTTTCTAACTATATTTTTCTTTTTCTTATGATTCTAACTATAAATTAGTATGGATGAGAAAGAAAGAAAAGGTTTTTATGGAGCTTTGATGGTGCAATGGAAAGATTAGATCTTGTTAAAGCCGATCTCATGGTTGAAAATAACTTTGATGAAGCTTTTGAAGGTGCAAATGGAGTGTTTCATGTCGCTTCTCTTGTATTTCTTGCTTCAGCAAATGTTCAGGTAAAATATTAGGACTACACACATACACGTCTGTCTATGTATGTGTGTGTGTATGCACACATACGTATGTGTGTATACATATGTGTGTGAGTTTGTGTGTGCGCGCACCTAGAACTTACCATTAATTAGTTTGCCTTTCAGAAAATAAAAATGCAAAACACTTTGGTTGATCCAGCAATAAAGGGCACATATAATGTGCTCAACCCATGCACAAAATCAAGCTCTGCGAAAAGAGTTGTTACCTCTTCATGCGCAGTATAAGATACCGAGAGGACGTTACTCTCGTATCTCCACTAAACAAATAACATTGGAGTGATCCAGAGTACTGCAAAAATTACGATGTATGTTTACTACTGGAATACATTCTAGTTATACAGTCTGTTGTAAAATTTTCAAATATAGTTTTGGGGATTTGGGTTTTATTTGGAAGAGAAGAAGTAAAGAGGGAAGAAGAAATCAATTAGTCTCACATGCTAGAAAATTATGCAATATATTTGTATAAATATAGATTTCTCATGTGGATGTTGGGGCCTTGGGGCTCCCACAAGTTTGATTTGTTGTGAGGAGAAAAGTCATGTAACACCACACGAGCCGCCGCCGTCCGTCCGACCGAACCGGGCCGGGTTCGGATCTGAAACATATTTTTTGGATCGAATGTAAACAGTAACGGGTTAGATTTCAGCCCGTTATGGACCCAAAACCAAAATTTCTGAATTTAAATAAAGGGCGGGAAATTTGTAACGTTTTCTAAACGTTACAAAATGAATAGACGCGACGTTTAAATATTGAATGGATAAAGCCGTTTGTAACCGTTGCAAATGGTTGTGACGCTTAGCGAATAGGCACCTCTCTACCACTATAAATAGTGACGCCCAGAAAACGTTAGAGATAATTGTGAATCTTCTTCTTCTTCTTCTTCACAGAGCAGTTTTTTTTGCGACGCCAGAAAGTGTTACAAAACATTGCGCCACCATTACTCTGTTTTGTGATGCCTCCAAGGTGTTGCAAACTCAGAAAACGTCACAAAATTGCTCTCTTCTTCCTCTTCATTCTATTCTATACAAATTTCATCATCAGAAACCATTACTAAAGTGTTCTTGGTCGGATCGGAGGCGTACAAACTTTGAATCCGATTTCGCTGTTATAGGGCTACATTAAATCTTGAAAGTCGATAGTTCGATAACCCGTTTGTACCTAGTGGGTTGAGTCTGAAAGAATCTATTCCATAGATCCTTGAAGTCGGAAGTACATCATTATCTTCTTCACAATCGCCATCAAATTTGTCTCGAACCGCAAAATTCCCAACAAATTTTCAGACAATAGTTCAACCATGGAAGGTTCGAGCGCTCTACAAGTTATGAATCAGCGTCTAACTCGATTAGAGCATTTTGATGGCGACAATTTCACTCGTTGGCAAGAGACGATGAAATTTTTCTTGGGCACCGTCAAGTTGTTCTGCATTTTGGAAGATGACTTGGAAGAAATCCCGGAGGAAACTGATAAGGATGATGCTGCTCTAAAGGCTATACATGCAAAGCCAAAGAAGACGATTTTCTATGCAGATGCCATATTCTGAATGCGCTATCTACCCCAGTCTATGATGCTCATAGGACCTTGGAAACAATGAAGGCACTCTGGACTGCACTGAAGAATAAGTACCGCATATCCGAGGCAAGTAATAAAAAGTTTCTTATTTCCAATTTTATGGATTTCAAAATGGTCACCAATAAGTCCATAATTGGACAAGTAAGCGAAATCTTACTGTTGATAAATCAACTTAAAGATGTTGGAATTGATCTCCCTGAATCTTTTGTTGTTGGAGTTATAATTTCTATACTTCCGCATAGTTGGAATGATTATAATAAAAAGATGAAGCATGCGAAAATGGATTATAATTTAGACAGTTTACAGCGTCATCTTCGTATTGAAGAAGACTCTCGCAAACGCGATCTAGATGATAATCCGCAAACTAAGTCCCATTCTAAGGAAAATAATGTTGAAATTATTGATAAGTTAAAGCCAAAGAATGAGACACTGTTTAAGAAGAAAAATCATTCCAAAACCAACAACAAAAAGAAAGGTGCTTGTTATTTTTGTAACAAGCCCGGCCACTATGCCCGAGACTGCCGTCTGCGGAAGAAACAACAAAAAGTGAATGTGGTCGAAGGCTTGCTTGTGGCTGTAGTGCAAGAGGCGAACTCCGTTAGCGGCAATGATAATGATTGGTGGTTCGATACTGGAGCAACCATTCACATTTGCAAAGATCGTAATCTGTTCAAGAGTTACGAAGAAAATAAAGGATAAGCCGACGAAGTTACTGGAGCAAATAAGGTTCCGAGCAAAGTTCTGGGAAAAGGCACTATAGAACTTCCTTTCACCTCTGGAAAAGTTCTTACATTAGTAAATGTATTTTATGTACCTGATATGTGTAAGAATTTGGTCTCTGGATACCTTCTTAACAAAGGAGGATTCAAGATGGTGTATGAGTCTAATAAGCTAGTGTTGTATAAGAATGGTAGATTCATTGGACAAGGATACTCTTCTAACGGCATGATTAAGTTGAATCTAATAAAGAAATCTTCTGTTTATATTGTCGATTCTATTAATTTATGGCATGGTAGATTAGGACATGTTAATTATAATTCCATTAAAAATATGCATAAATTAGGATTAATTTCTGATTGTGATTTCAATACCATCTCTAAATATGAAATATGCGTTCAAGCAAAAATACACCGAAAATCCTTTAAATCCGTAGAAAGGAAAACTGGTTTGCTTGATTTGGTATATAGTGATGTGGGTGACTTAAAAAGTCATATCACCTATGGTGGTAACCAATACTATATAGCATTCATTGATGATTATACTAGATATGCATATATATATATATATATATATATCTAATGAAAACTAAAGATGAGGCTTTTGATAAATTCAAAATTTACAAAGCAGAGATCGAAACACAATTAGGATTTAAAATTAAAATATTACATTCAAATCGTGGTGGTGAATATTTCTCAAATGAATTCACCTTGTTTTGTAAACAACAAGGTATAGTTCACCAATGTACTGCCCCAAATACACCACAACAAAATGGTGTTGCTGAAAGGAAGAATAGAACTTTAGTAGAAATGGTTAATGCCATGCTCATAAGTTCTAATTTACCTTATAACCTATGGGGTGATACTATGTTATCTGCATGTTATATTTTAAATAGAGTACCACTTAAAAAGAATAATATTTCCCCTTATGAATTATGGTTTAATAGGAAACCTAACCTAACTAGACTTAAAGTTTGGGGTTGCTTAGCAAATGTTAGAAAACCAGACCCTAAACGACCAAAGTTAGGAAATATAGCATTTAAATGTGTTTTCATAGGATATTCACTTAATAGTATAACTTATAGATTCCTTATTCTTGACACCCTAGAAGTTATAGAATCTGTAGATGTAGAATTTTTTGAAAATCAAACTGTTGAGATCCCATTGAGATCATCTAGTCCAGATCATAGTATGGCTAATGATATCAATGATGATGATTATGCTCCTGCTCAAAACAGCAAGGAAGTATCAGTACCATATAATAGTACTGAACAACGGAGAAGTAAAAGAGCGAGAATAGAGAAGGACTATGGTCCTGACTTCATTACATATCTTATAGAAGGCAGTAAGGACGAAGTCCTTAATGTGACTAAATATGTAAAGAACGTCGGTGATGATCCCAAAACTTATTTTGAGGCTATGAGTTCCAGAGATTCCAATTTCTGGAAAGAAGCTATCAATGACGAAATGAATTCCATACTGTTAAACCAAACTTGGGTTTTAACTGATTTACCTCCTGGTGCTAAACCTATAGGATGTAAATGGATATTCAAGAAAAAGTTGAAAACAAATGGATCCATTGATAAGTTTAAAGCCAGATTAGTTGCTAAGGGATATAAGCAAAGACATGGAGTAGATTACTTAGATACATATGCTCTAGTTGCTCGCATATCTTCTATACGCTGTTTAATTGCACTTGCATCAATTCATAAATGAGTCATACATCAAATGGATGTAAAGACTGCTTTTCTAAATAGAGATTTAGAAGAAGAGATATATATGGAACAACCTGAAGGTTTCAAAACCCCAGGCCAAGAAAAGAAAGTTTGCAAATTAGTGAAATCGCTTTATGGCCTGAAGCAAGCTCCCATGCAATGGCATGAGAAATTTGATAAAGTTGCACTGTAATATGAATTCATTGTTAATGATGCTGATAAATGTATTTATAGCAAATCGGATAACAATGGTAGTGTTATAATATGTTTATACGTTGATGACATGCTAATATTTGGTTCCAATATATCATGTGTGAATGAAACTAAAAAGTTTTTGTCTTCTAAATTCGATATGAAAGATCTAGGAGAAGCTGATGTAATTTTGGGAATTAAAATTGTTAGGAAAGAGGGGGAGTTATTACTAACTCAACCTCATTACATAAAGAAATTCCTACAAAAGTATGGTCATTACGATGAAAAACCAGCACCAACTCATTTAGATCTTAGTATTAAATTAGAAAAGAACACTACACGTACTATCTCTCAACTAGAGTATTCCAGTGTTATTGGGAGTCTTATGTATGTTGTGCATTGCACTAGACCAGACATCGCACATGCTATAAGTGTATTATGTCGATTTACGAGTAATCCAGGTTTCGAACATTGGAAAGCTATTTCCAGAGTTTTAGCTTATTTGAAAGGAACCATTGAATATGGTTTATCTTATAAAGGATATCCTGCTGTAATAGAAGGATATAGTGATGCAACCTGGAACAATGTAGAATCCAAATCCAATTCTACTACTGGATGTATCTTTACATTAGGAGGTGCTACTGTGTCTTGGGCTTCCAAGAAGCAGACTTGTATTTCTGACTCAACAATGTTGTCAGAATTGATTGCATTAGCAGATGCATGTAAAGAAGCGAAATGGCTTAGGAATTTATTAATGGAAATCCCTTTATGGAAGAAGCCATCTCTAGCAGTCTTGATTAACCGTGACAATCAAGCAACGATATACAATATGTCTAATACGACATATAATGGAAAGTCTAGAAATGTGAGTCTAAGACATCAAATGGTGAGACAGCTACTCAAAAGAGGAGTTATAACTATTGACTACATAGAAACGAAGAAAAAATTGGCCGATCCACTTACGAAGAGTCTTCCAAAGGCAATGGTTTCTATAAAGTCACAAGAAATGGGACTAAGGTCTGTGAATGAAGGTTGATCATCCTTAACAGAAACCCAACTTATGTCTTGAAAAGGATAGACAAAGTTTAATGGGTACCAACAGGTTAAGAGAATGATTATGGAACACTAAATCGATAATCCCATAATATTTAGTGTTGGACTCTGCAAGAACAAAGGATGGATATATATCCTTAATAAGTCTAGAAACCTTAAAAGGTGAATCGCAGAAACACCTTAAGAGACTTACCTATATGAGTATGGAAATTAGGTCATTTCCTAGGAAAGTAAGTCCGCTTTCTAAGTAGACTCATGAACCAGGATTTAAGCACATGGCCATTAACGTGCTGAGCAATACAGAACACTTTACCTAAGGAAATCAACATGTGTGATTGTTCCGGTTTTATCATTAGGGATACTTGGTTCAAGATTCGTTCACAATAGAATCTCGAAAAGGCTTTGAATGATTTACACTAAGTAAAGGTTAAATCCAAAAGATACCTTTTATTTATGTGTTGGTTTTCACGATGATGCAAAACTTGATCTTAGAACTACATAGGCTTGATCCCACTTGGGTATGTAGGAAGTCACTCTAGTGATGCAGCCGTCCTATTTATTTATTTTTCTTATTTGAAATTTGGGGGAGATGTTGTAAAATTTTCAAATATAGTTTTGGGGATTTGGGTTTTGATTTGGAAGAGAAGAAGTAAAGAGGGAAGAAGAAATCAATTAGTCCCACATGCTAGAAAATTATGCAATATATTTGTATAAATATAGATTTCTCATGTGGATGTTGGGGCCTTGGGGCTCCCACATGTTTTCTTTGTTGTGAGGAGAAAAGTCATGCAACACCACAGGCGCGCCGCCGCCGTCCGTCCGACCGAACTGAAGCGGATCGGGTACGGGTTTCGGGTTCGGATCCGAAAAATATTTTTTGGATCGAATGTAAACAGTAATGGGTTAGATTTCAGCCCGTTAAGGACCCGGAACCGAAATTTCTGAATTTAAATAAAGGGCGGGAGATTTGTAAAGTTTTCTAAACGTTACAAAATGAATAGACGCGGCGTTTAAATATTGAATGGATAAAGCCGTTTGTAACCGTTGCAAACGGTTGTGACGCTTAGCGAATAGGCACCTCTCTACCACTATAAATAGTGATGCCCAGAAAACGTTAGAGATAATTCTGAATCTTCTTCTTCTTCTTCGCAGAGCAGTTTTTTTTGCGACGCCAGAAAGTGTTACAAAACTGCGCCACCATTACTCTATTTTGTGACGCCTCCAAGGTGTTGCAAACTCAGAAAATGTCGCAAAATTGCTCTCTTCTTCCTCTTCATTCTATTCTATACAAATTGCATCATCAGAAACCATTACTAAAGTGTTCTTGGTCGAATCAGAGGCATACAAACTTTGAATCCGATTTCGCTGTTATACGGCTTCATTGAATCCTGAAAGCCGATAGTTCGATAACCCGTTTGTACCTAGTGGGTTGAACTATTGTCTGAAAGAATCTATTCCATAGATCCTTGAAGTCGGAAGTACAACATTATCTTCTTCAAAATCACCATCAAATTTATCTCGAACCGCAAAATTCACAACACAGTCAACGTATGTTTACTACTTAATTACCTTGTTTAATCTAATTATACAGTTATAAAATCTGACCATATAAGTTACATACTTATGAATGTTTACATTACATCAGAGTGAAATGACAGCTGTGGTACGCATATGCAAAAAGAGTATCAGAGAAAGAAGCGTGACTCATATACAAAGAGCATAACATCGAGCTTGTGGTGATGAACCCTTCCTCTGTTGTTGGACCAATGATCACGTCGCAGCCTACAAGCACTCTACAGATGATACTGTGCATTATCAAAGGTATATACTATTTTCTTTTTTTGAAAAGTTTTATATATATTTCAAAATTATGAAAAGGTATATGTTCTGAATTCTACAGGAATATCTCTGGTGTATCCAAGTTTCGAACACAACTACAAGGTTTGTGTAGATTGATGATGTGGTTCATGCACATATCATAGCTATGGAAAATAGCAAACTTTCAGGTATTCATTTTCATTTATTGTCAACCATAATAATCGCTCATTTTCATTAGTTTTTACTTTCTGGTATTCATTACGTGGTTCTAAAACTGAGATGCAAAACTCAGTTCTCTTAATTTCAAAACTAAGTTTTGAAACTCGGTTTGAGTTTTGAAACTCAATTTTGAAACTGAGTTGCCTGTTCAGTTTAAAACTGAGCTGCGAAACTCAATTTTGAGTTTCGGAACTCAGTTTTGAAACTGAGCTTGCAACTTAGTTTTGCTTAACTGAGCTTCAACTCAGTTTTAGAACTGAGCTACAAACTAACTTTTAAAATCGGCAGCTTTTGTAAATCTCAGTTTTGCTATTGCTCGGCCAGTTTTAATCTAAACCAAGTTTCACTTTTTAAACGAGTATATATATAATTGGATGCATCTAATCACAATGTGTATCCATTAATTCAACAACATGGGGACATTTAAAAATGCTATAGTGTTGAGGGGAGCCACGTACAAATTAACATAGACAGATGCATCCTGCCTTTAGTTGGACTGCCCTCATAAGAAAATCCATTTCAATAATAGAAACACACAACGCTTCCATTAAAAGAATAACAAAAACCCACAGTATTATACATCATTCTCAAAATTTTCACTTCACAGAATCTTTAAGTTTGTTGAGGGAAATACCGGAACGTGCATAGTCATCCTTATCCTTTCATAAAAATATATATAAAATAATAATACCATAATTCACAAACTAACATTAATCAGTATGATATATTCTAATTCCACTCAAAGCCCTGCAAATTATCCATATTTGAATCTCTAAAATTCAAATTCTCACTTTATAGTTTACACACAACCACGTGTAAAGCTTCATGCTTTGTATATTTCATTGGTTAACGCTTCTAACTTTTTAAGTTTATAATTAGTAAATCTAATAATTTCCAACTTAAAATCCACTATCATTGTTACAAACTTACAGTATATTAGCAGCAGATGGTTGTTTGAAGACTAGAATAATACACCACTGATTTCATCCTCAAAGTTGCATTCCATATACTTATCTAACAGGACTTTCTGTTCACTTGTTTTAACAGGATTGGATTTTGTATTTTCTTCTCAAATCCGTGATATAAAAAAAAAGACAATATAATGTGTCAGTTCATGAGCATATTGTTTACTAACAAATTGCACACCATTATGATTACAGTCATTTAACAACACACAAACAATACAAAACAAAGAAATATAAGAAAGATTACATCACCTCTTAAATACATCATCATTAAAACCTGCACATTCTATTAAGAATAATCATATTGCTAGGGACAGAAATAAAATGAAAGTGGGAGATGAAGGTTTGGTAATGAGATAATATTTGTGTGTCAAACACAGTCACTCGTTTGGACTCTCCAGGAAGATAGTTTATGGTAAACTGGGGTTTTCTAGATGCCTGTAATACGAATGAAGATGGAAAATGGCAATCACTATACATCTATCTTATTAACTAAAAATAAACGTTCACCTTTTGAAATCAGTCTCTATTGTGTTGTCATTCATAAACAAATCTTCTCTTATAGCACGTTGGATGGTCAAAAAGAAACTCTACAATATGGGATAAAACCATCTAGGAATACAACCGATATGCGCATTTGCAAGAGCAGTTGATATTGTGAAAATAACTACATCAATGTCAAAACCAAAGCCGTCAAATGACTGGATAACAAACAAATACTGGATGCATATTCATAGAAAATTAAAATAAATCTTTCTTTTCTGTACCTCTCCACCAAGAGTTAGCATCTCCAACTAATTACCAACACTTCCATAAATCATAATTTCAATAATTTAGTCACCACAAACGATTAACAATATAAAATAAGAACAACAAACAAACTTCTCTACATGCTATATCTCTACTATTAATAATGAAAATTCCTTGAATAGAAATTCAACCGTGTCTTTTTAAAATACCAAAAATACCCCTAGAATGTATAATCCAAATAACATGTAGTTGCAATAAGGCATTAATATTCTCAGCAATGATCACTGTTTTCTTCATAAGCTTCTGGAATGAAATTATAAAATTTAAGTAATTTTGTCGTCAGATTATAGTCATAGACGCTGCCACAAACCTAGGTGAAACATTAAATAAAACATCAAATAACCATTTTTCAAGGCATTCTAAGTTGAATATTAGATACACTATGATTTCCAGTTACCAAACTACCAAATCAAGATTAACATTTGTAATGAAGATCATTTTATTTAAGACAAATCTAATATAAAATCGAGCCATATGTACCTGATTCATATTTTCACCTCTAGGAGTTGTTGTAACATGATGATCATAGGAAACCACAGATTAAATTATTGATGTGTAAAATGCATACCCAAGCATTAAACGTAATCAAAGGTAAGAAGAGGAGGTAAAGGCAATTGATATGAATGACTAAACTGGAATTTAGTGCAATTGATAATGTATTGCTTCTAACATAACTTCTCTAAAGTTCGGTATCATGCCAGAAATTAAGTTTAGAAAATGGAAAGAGGATCAATATCATAATTTAAAAAAAAAACTAAAGATTGCGATATTATATGAAGGAAGGACGTGTTGGTCACCATATGATTAAATTATCATTCTTACATCACATTTTTAGTAAATTTGGATAGCTTTAGAGCAATCATAACCTGATGCCATCCTATAGATTGAATGGTTGAAATTCTATAAATAAAAATAATACCAAAACATATTCAAGCAAAATATATGATCAAAAAAAAAATTCGAAACTATAAAATGTCATATACTATTGGGCCAGCGATAAGCAATCTCATAGCACAGAACAATATCCTAAATAAATATGTTTTTATAATTGACATTCAAAAAATATAACTGTATCTCCAAACTTGCATATTATACTGGTTAAAGAAAAATTAGTTACCAGTCTCCTTTCCATTTATCAGTACATCTTCCATATTGATCGGCAACAATCATCAACGTTATGGTCGTTAACAAATTAGAAATTCTACTTATTCTTATCTCTATCTTTATCTTTACTATTAATAAAGAGAATTAAATCAACATGATTTACACGGTGTCTTTTTGAAATTCCAAAATTACCCCATTCGTTAATGGAATCTCACCATCCTTTCCGCCTACCCACCAACGGAATTTTACTATCAATTTATCATCAATATCACCAACAAAACAAATTGAAATGTGTTGTGACTACAAAAGCATTTGCACTTAAAACACAAATTCATTCAAGGTAAACATCTTTGGATATTAGATGCACGTACGTGCATTGTATCCTAGTATAACATAAAAAATTTGTGAATATATTGAATATAGAAGTTATCAAGTGAGAGTTCATTAGCAAGCTTTTCAATGTTATTTTAGTTTATCACTCAAATGACATCGATAATGTTTCACTTTTCAGTCGATTTGTTTCTTTCATTTACCCAGCTGTATTCACAATAGAAAGAATTTGAAGAAAATGATTTTATTGATTTCAATCTGATATTGATTTCACAGTTGCTTTGTTCTGATAATCAGCAAATGAAAGATACATTACAAAACTGATACAACAGTATGTATTTATATGATATGGAGGCATATTTGTTGATGGGCTTGAATAATTATTGATGGGCTGGAGCTGATCCATAGTTGTGCACCCGCATTCATTTTGTATTTGTATTCTCTACAGAGGCAAACACTTTTATTTCGCCCTCTCAAACCCTATATAAGATTAAGGGTTTAGAGAGGAAAAAATAATGGTGCCGCCGACTCTATTTTCCTTCAAAAATTTCTTCAATCAGACAGAGTTTTACTTCAAATATGATAGCGAATCTTCTGCATCTCTCTCCATAGCCCTGAATCATCACAGATAAGTTAAAGATCTTCAATTTTTTTAAAAGTATGAAATTTTTCTTCGGAAATTTGCTAACTTTGATGCGGATTTTTTTTTGGAATTAGATTTCGATGAGGATGGAGATTAGATCTGAGTAACTAGTTGCTTTCAGTTATCGCATCGGATCTGGTAAGATTTTTTTATCTCATACTTCCAAATGAATAGTTATGATCAGTAAGACTTTTCTTAAGAAGGTTTACCGACTTAGATTTCCTTGATGTAGGTTTGGTGAATAACACACTCCAGATTTATGAAACTTGATACTCCAGATTTTGATTTGATGAACTTCGAGCTTTAGCTCAAATGAAGTTGCTTCAAAATTGATGATCATTGTCAACAGCGCTGACCTTGAGCTTCTGCTTGAACAGTAGGAAGTTCTTTTTAGATAGCGGCTTTGTCAATATGTCTGCAATTTGGTAAGACGCAGGTATATGAATTACATTCAATTTGTTGTTGGTAATTTGCTCTCTAACATAGTAAAGATCAACCTCCATATGTTTAGTTCAACTGTGTAGAACTGGGTTCGCACTGAGTAGAACAGTGCTATAACATTATCACACCAAATTGTAGCTTTATTGTCAGTTTTGACTTTAAGTTCACTCAAAAGTGAATTAACCCAGATTATTTCCGCAGTAGCGTTCTCCACACTTCTATATTCTGCTTCTATGCTAGATCTAGATATGGTTGGTTGTTTTTTTGAACACCATGATATAGGGTTTTCGCCTAAGAATATACAGTATCCTGTTGTACATCTTCTATCATCCGGGTCTGTAGCCAATCTACATCTGCATATCCATTAATGTTTATATTCTTGCATGACTCTAAGATCAGTCCATGTTTTATTGTGCCTTTTAAGTACCTTAGAATTCTCTTTACTGCTTTCCAATGCTCATCAGTGGGTTTTGCATAAATTGACCGACCTTATTTAAACTAAAAGCAATTTTTGGTCTTGTGATTGTTGCATATTGCAATGCTCCAACGATGCTTCTGTAATGCTTGCTGTTTTGTATTGCTTTACCTTTATTTCTGAATAAGTGTAAGTTGCTTGCCGTGGGTGTGGATAATGCATTTGCCTTGTCCATTTTTGCTCTTACAAGAATTTCTGAGATGTATTTTTCTTGACTTAGTTGAATCATGTTGGACATTCTTTTAACTTCAATTCCCAGAAAATAATTTAAGCACCCTAGATCTTTAATTGAAAACTCTTTATCTAGATGTTCAGTAAGCTTGATGATTTCTGCATCACTACTACCTGTAATAATAAAATCATCAACATATATTAGTACATATGTAACTTCAAGCTTACTGAATTTTGTAAATAAAGAGTTGTCAGATTTAGTTTGTGAATAGCTAAGGCTGATTAAGGTTGACTTCAATTTGTCAAACCAAACTTTGGGTGCTTGTTTGAGTCCATAAATTGCTTTGTTTAATTTGCACACAAGATTTTCATTGCCCCTTTGTCTGAATCTTTGTGGCTGCTCCATGTATGCTTCTTCCTGCAAAATACCATTTAAAAAGGCATTATTCACATCAAGTTGTTTGATGGCCCAATCTCTACTTAAGGCAATAGTAAGAACTATTCTAATAGTAGAAGGTTTCACAACAGGCGAAAATGTCTCATTGAAATCAAAACCATTTTATTGTGAATAGCCTTTTGCTACAAGCCTTTCCTTGTACTTAGAGATTGGACCATCAGAGTTATTCTTTATTTTGTATGTCCATTTGCATCCAACAACATTTTTATTGGATGGCAAAGAAACCAAAGTCCAGGTCTTATTTCTTATTAATGCATCATATTCTTCTTTCATTGCTGTTTTCCATTTTTCATTTTGTACAGCTTCAAAATAAGTGCTTGGCTCTTTGATTTCTATGACAGTATTATAAGTTTTTGGCTTGAAAATTCCACTTTTAGCCCTTGTTATCATGTGATGTCCAGTTGTTTCAAGTTGTTGATCACCGCTTCTAACTGTGGCTTCATCATCATTAGATGATTGTGAATCATCTAATGATTGATGACTTCCTGATTGAATATCTACATCATGTTGTGTATCTTTAATTTGAGTTTCAAATTCTTACTGCTCATGACCTGGTTCATTTCTGATCACTGTGTGTTGTGAGCCATGACCTTTTTCACTTAAAGTAGTGGGTCGAGCATTTTGCCTCACCTTTGTATGAGATTGCATAACAATCTCAGAGTATTCTGGTAGCTCAGGTATTGAGAATCTTGGATTGTATATTTTTTTTGATGTTTTATATCTATCTTGCTAAAAGGAAACACATTTTCATTAAATACAACATGTCTTGATATGAAATAATTTTCCTTATTATCCAAACACTTGTACCCCTTTTTGTTTGTGGCATAACCTAAGAATGTGCATGGTGATGCTCTGAAATTTAGTTTATGTTTGTTATAAGGTCTTAGGCAGGGAAAACATAGACAACCAAACACTTTCAAACTTTGATAATCCGGTTTAATTCCCTATAACATTTCTATAGGACTTTTAAAATCTAAGACCTTTGTTGGTAGCCTATTAATTAAGTACACAGTTGTTGAAAAAGCATCAGGTCAAAATTTTAGTGGTAATGATGCTTGAGCAAGTAAAGTAAGACATGTTTCAACTATTTATCTATGTTTCCTCTCAACAAGACCATCCTGTTCAGATGTGTATGGACAAGTTGTTCTATGAATTATTCCCTTTTCTGAGAAATATTCTTTAAAAGGGTTAAACTCTGTTCCACCATCAGTTTGTATGTTTTTCACATTACAACCTGTTTGATTTTCAACCTGAATTATAAATTGTAGAACTGCCTTATAAGTTTTAGATTTTGATTTCAGAAAATAAATCCATACATATCTAGAATAAGCATCAACAAATGAGACATAATATTTGTATCCATAATCAGTATTGATTGGTGCTGGTCCTTATAAGTCTATGGCAATTAATTCTAGAGGTTTATTATATTCAGTTTGTGAGTCTGGAAATGCAAGTTTATGGCTCTTTCCCATTTGACAGTATGTGCAAACATATGGTAAAGAAATTTTCTTAAAAGAAATTGCATTATTATTCAACACATGTTTAACAATATTTACATTTGGATGACCTAGTTTATAATGCCATACATTAAAAGTCTTACAGTCATTTTCAAGTTTGATTTCAGAAATATTCCAGCATTTTCCCTTAAATCCGGAATTTCTTGACTTAGCAACATTGAATTTGTACAATCCTCTAAATTCTTTACCCTGCAACAAAATTTCTTTTGTTAGGATATCTTTGACTAAACAATATTTTGGATCAAATTCAAAAAACACATTGTTATCTTTTGCAAATTGGGATACACTTAGTAAAATTTTTCTTATTAGTGGGACTCTTAAGAGATTGTTAAGATAAAGTTGTTTCTTGCCAATAAAACTTGCATTTCCAGTGTGTGTAATTCTAATAGATTTACCATCACCCATATGCATAGAATGTGTACCTTTGTACTCTTTGCTTCCCAAGTTTAGATTGTTCAGGTCATTTGTCACATGATTATTAGCACCTAAATCTGGATACCAGCATTTGTTATGAATATATTCAAGTTTGGCTGCCTCACAGTTTGCGTTTTCTGAATGATTTCTGTTATCTTGCTGAGTGTTAACTATGTTAGCATTTGGTTGGTAGTTTCTTGCACTATTTTGTTGTTGTGGCACATAATTGCCATCAAATCTGAAATAGCATTTACTTGCAATATGAACATACTTCGCGCATATCTAACACCTGATTCTGTTGTTGTTATTCTGTCTGCCACCCCTTCCTCTGGCTCTATTTGCCTGGCCACCTCTTTGACTGTTAAATTGATTTCAGCTACTGTAGCTCTTTCCTTGGTTCTTGTATCTGTTATTACTAATAAGATTGGCAGAAAAATCTGAACCAATAGATTTCTTTTGCTCTATTCTACCTTCATGAGCAAGAAGTGTAGAATGGACATATTGAATAGTGGGTGTTGTTTCTTTTGATGAAATTACTGCTACAACGGCTTCATATTCGTCATCTAAACCATTTAAAATTGACAGAATTTGTTCATAATCAAAATTTTATAACCAGCTGAAGCAAGTTGATCGCACAACATTTTAACTTTAGACAAGTAATCTCTCATTGATAGAGGCTCGTTTTTTAAGTTTTGCAACTGTCTCTTACAGTACATAACTTTTGCTGCTGACTGAGTATTGAACACTTGTTCAATTGTAGACTAAATTTCATTTGCAGTTTTGCATCCAATTAATTGTGGCAAAAGATTAAAACTGATTGTAGAGAGTAACCAAGAACTTACTAAAATGTCTTGCCTTTGATGTGATATGAATTCTTGATTACTTATCAGTTTTCCATCTTTATGAGTGACAAATCTAGGTGGTGTGATTAATGTTCCACGAACATAATCCTCCAATCCATAGCCTTTAATTGCTGTTTCGATTTGAAATTTCCAGAGAAGAAAATTTGATTCATCCAGTTGTACATTGATAATTTGACTTTGTGGTTTGACCAAAGCCTTGATCAAACCTTGTATTGCAGATCTTTAGGTGGTTGATTCTGTGTTTCTTGCTGTGGAAGAGGGTGATGACTCTTCTTCAGCCATTGATGCAGACTGATATATGATGAAAAAACAAGATCTTGATTCCTTAGTGGTGAGATCTTGAAAAAGAAACTGAAAATGCAGAACAACAGATAACAACAGATTGCAGCCAGAAGTTAACTGGATGATGAAGCAACTCTGAAAATTACTTCTTGGCGTGGCACTGACAGAAACTTGATATAGAACTGATAAGAGCCTTGATACAGACATAGGTATGTTCGAACTTTTACAATCAAATGATGAGAATTTTGATTCTCTGATGATATTGGATGTGCAGCCTGATCTCTGTGATGATATTGAATTTGAGAGATTATTGGCAAAGCGTTACCCTTTGTTTGATGTTAAGCATATGGTTTTTGCTCTGATACCAAGAAAGAATTTGAAGAAAATGATTTTATTGATTTCAATCTGATTTGATTTCACAGTTGCTTTGTTATGATAATCAGAAAATGAAAGATACATTACAAAGCTGATACAACAGTATGTATTTATATGATATGGAGGCATATTTGTTGATGGGCTTGAATAATTGTTGATGGGATGGAATTGACCCATAGTTGTGCACCCGCATTCATTTTGTATTTGTATTCTCTACAGAGGCAAACACTTTTATTACAATGTGAAACCCAATAGGCCTGTACACCAAGCTATATAATTCGAAGATTATATGTTGGGAAAAATTTGTAGAAATAAGAAGGAGGGAGAAGTAACTTCTAATTTACTAGTGGAGATTGAGAGAATATTTTGTAAAAGCGGAAAATAGATTTATTTTCTTTGCACTTTTTTTGCTTGCTTACAATTACATTTACCTGCTTACAAAAGGAGAAAACATTCTTATTTATAATGTGATACAATCTTTAGACTTTTCTTCAATCTTCTATTTTCTAGGTTTTTCTTGACAAAGCATATTCTGGGATTCTCCAAATTACATATCTGGTAAGTCTAGATTTTTCTCTATTCTTAATTTGACAATTCCATCAATACAAAGATTATAATCATCAACATAATCGACGTTTAATAAAAACCAAGTTTATTTCCAACATCCCCTCGTAAACTTGGTTTTGTAACTCCGAGAATGTCTCGTAATCTTTCAAAGTTGTCATGCTTCAATGCTTTTGTAAAGATATCTACAACGTGGTCTTTTGAATTTATAAACTTTGCTTGTACGTCCTTTTTTGTAATCTTTTCTCGAATAAAGCGGTAGCGTGTATCGATATGCGAACTTCGATTATGAAAGACGGGATTCTTAGCGAGTGTTATGGCCGACTTGTTATCCATAAATATTTCTGTTGCATTATGTTATGACATATGCAACCCCTTCAATAAATCTCAAAGCCAAATTGCATGGCGTACACAAGTTGAAGCAGCAACATACTCAGCTTCACAGGTTGATAGTGTCACGATTGGTTGCAATTTTGAGCTCCAAGTGAATGCTATATCTCCCATAAAGAAAACAAATCCAGTCGTACTTTTACGGTCATCAATATCTCCAGCCCAATCGCTATCACTATAACCAATCAATTTTAAATTATTAGAATGTGAATATAATAATCCAAAATTAGTAGTACCTTTAATATATCGAAGGATTTTTTTTGCTATCTTCAAATGCGATGTAGAGGAGCTTTCATGTAGCGACCAATAAGACCCACTCCATAAAGTATATCTGGCCTTGTGCATATTAAGTATATCAAGCAACCGACCATGCTCTTAAATCGGGTAGGATCCACATTCTCTTCTTACATATGTTTTGATAGCTTTGTACCATTTTCTACTGGAGTGCTTACGGATTTGCGTCCATCCATTTTGAACTTCTTCAATATTATATTGCATATGATTCTTAGGAAATAAATGTACCATGCTCACTTTGAATCACTTGGATTCCAAGATGGTATGACATCAACCCAATATCCATCATCTCAATTCTAAACTCATCTCCTTCTTGAAACCATTAAAAGAATTTGGATTATTTCCAGTAAAAATTAAGTCATCCACATATAAGCATACAATTAAATATCTCCATTTTGATTTCTCTTTATGTAAATAACATGTTCATGGGGGCATTTTACAAAATTATTTTCTAAAAAATATTTATCAATTCTTATATTCCATGCTCTTGGAGCTTGTTTTAAACCGTTAAGCGCTTTTTTCAATTTTAAAACTTTGTCTTCATGTCCTTTAACTTTATAACCCGGTGGTTGCTCCAAATAAACTTCCTCTTCTAATTTACCATTTAAGAAAGCAGATTTCACATTCATTTGATGTATTTTCCATTTGTTTTGAGCTGCTAAAGAAATTAATAATTTTATAGTTTCTAAGCGAGCAACAAGAGCAAATAGTTCATCATTGTCTATACCTGCTCTTTGCTTGTATCCTTTAGCCACCAATATTGCTTTGTATCTTTCAACTTCTCGTTTAGCATTCTTTTTCACTTTATATACCCATTTTGCACCAATAGCTTTATGTCCTTTAGGTAAAGTAGCCAACTCTCATGTATTGTTCTTTATAATTGCTTTGATTTCTTCATCCATAGCTTCTCTCCATCTTTTGTCTTGTTTTGCTTCTTTAAAATCTATTTGTTCACAATTGGCAAAAAGACAAAATAAGGTAGTATCATCGAAAATTGGATTTATCTCATATAATTCTTGCAAAGATCTCATACGTGGTGATCTTTCATTTGAACTTTCTTCAAATGTATATTCTTGATGGATAGTTGAAGGAGATGATGGCATTGGACTAATGGGTTCTTCTTCCACATCATCGTTGAACTCTCTTTATAAAGCGGAAAGAAACTATTATCATCTTCTTGTTTGTTCCAATTCCAAGCACTCTCTTCATAGAACTCCACATCTCGACTAACAACAACTTTTTCATTAATAGGATTATATAACTTTTGTCCTTTTGACCGTGAATCATAGCCAATGAAAATGTATTTTCCGCATTTGTCATCTAATTTGGAGCGTCTTTGATCTGGCACATGGGTATATGCGATGCTTCCAAATACTTTCAAGTGAGATATACATGGCTTTCTACCATTCCATGCTTCTTCGAGGGTTTTGTTCCACACACTTCGAGTTGGAGAGCGATTTGGTAAATACACCGCATATTCGATGGCTTCAGCCCAACACTCTTTTGGAACATTTTTGCTTTTTAACATGCTTTGTGCCATGTTAAGAAGAGATCTGTTCTTTCTTTCTAAAACTCCATGTTGTTGTGGAGTGTATGGGACTGTTAATGGATGATGAATTCCATTTTCTTCACAAAACTTCTCAAACTCTTTTGATGTAAATTCTCCACCTCGGTCGGATCTCATGGCTTTGATCATATAACCACTTTCATTTTCTATAAAGGCCTTAAATTTCTTAAAAGCATCAAATACATTTGATTTTTGTTTGAGATAATAAGCCCATATTTTTCTACTAAAATAATCAATAAAAAGTGCAAAATAGTTACTTTTTCCAAGTGAGCATGGTTTTATAGGGCCATAAATATCCGTATGAATTAATTCTAATGGTTCTTTGGCTCTTGTGGTTGATAGTTTTGGAAAACATTTTCTTGGTTGTTTTCCAAATAAGCATCCTTCACATAATCGGTTCTCATGATTTATTGATGGTAAACCTTTCACCATGTTTTTGTTTTTTTAATAATGTTAAGCCCCCTAAATTGAGGTGTCCAAACCTTAAGTGCCAAAGCCATGATGAATCTTTATAGCATGATTTTAGGCATTTAGCAACATTATTCGAGATATTTAATGGAAAAATTCTATTTTTTGACATCTCCACTTTAGCAATTAAATTTCCTTTACCATCTCTCATTAAAACTGACGCAGCGGATTAAACAAACACAATGTAGATCAATGAATGTAGTAATCGGTGGATTGGAAGATACTGAAATGCCCAAATTCATTGATCCGAAGATGCCGAATTCTAGCTATCTTTGACACGTTGATCGCGCACGATACCGTGAGGAGAGATCTTCAATTCTTCGAGCGTTGATCAAGCGCACTTGATTCCGTGAATCGGCTTCTACAATCGTTGAATCGAGCGCACTCGATTATCCGAAAGAGGAGATAGGAGATTACACTCAACTACCAATTTAAATGAAAGCACAAAGCAATCAAACAAGAATTTTATTCCAAAAATCAACAACCTTTTACAAATGAGAGACTCGGCCTATTTATAGGCGTTCAACTTTACAACAGAAATTTCATCAACTCTTAGGTCGGTTCCGACTTAGCACGTCTCTCCGACTTACGACTCAAAGGAATACAGACAATATACGACTTACAAACAGACGACATATGAAAACAGACGACATACGACTTATAACAGATGCGACTCAACATATATGTATATTACAAACGACTCATGAAAAAGTTGCGACCTACGACTTAATATAAGTCGGTAACGACTTATCAACAGTTCTAGCTTCCATCAGCAGCAGAGATTAACTCGGCAGAAGAATCAACGGTAGTAAGCTTCAGCGACTTAAAAACATGCGGCATCCCAGATCAGCGACCTAAAGAGATCAACGGTAGAGATTAACTCGGAAGAAGAATCCACGCTCCAGTCTTCAGCGACTTAACTCCTGACTCGTTAGGTCATTCACGACCTAATACTTCGCCAATTTGCTCTGCCTTTCCTCTGTGTGACTCGATAGGTCGGTTAGACGACTTAACTAAGTCGTAACTTGGTATCGTCTTATCATCTGTTCCGTTAAGTCGTACACCAACCAAAACACTACCCTTAAGTCGTTGCCGACTTAAGCCTTCGCATTTGTCAACCTGTGTTGCTCCTGTAGTGTTAGGTCGTAACCCAGCACGTCCCTTAAGTCGTTGACGACTCATAGCTCCTTCCTTAAGTCGGTCACGACTTATACCTCCTTCCTTAAGTCGGTTACGACTTATGCCTTCACCTTCCTCACTACTTACTCGACTTATGTCTTTGCCTTCCTTGAGTCGGTCTCGACTTATACCTTTGACAAATGTTGGCTGCGCTGCATCATCCTCCCCAGGTTGAGAAAAATTCGACCTCGAATTTGTAAATTCTTCCACATCAGCTCGTTCATCCCCATGATATGGTACGAGATGTTTAACATTGAACACATCAGAAGTGTACACATCTTCTGGCAGCTTCAACTTATAAGCATTTTCATTAATCCGTTTCACGACTTCGACAGGACCAATTTTTCTGGCTTTTAACTTGTTATAAGAGCCCACTGGAAAACGATCCTTTGTTAACACTGCATAAACCAAATCACCTTCATTAAATTCAACGTTTCTCCATTTCAAATCTGCAGATTGTTTGTACTTCTCATTTTCTTTCTTCAATCGTTCCTGAACGATTTTATGACATTCCGTCAACCCGTCAACAAAATCAGCAGCTTTCTTAACTGTCCCCTTTGAATGTGGTATTACCGTTAAATCCAACGGTCCTTTTGGCATACTAGAATATATAATCTGGAATGGACTGAACCCAGTACTTCGATTTACAGCATGATTATGGGCAAACTCTGCCTGGCATAACTTTACATCCCAACTCCTCAGATTGTCTTGCACAAGACACCTCAACAAATTTCCCAACGATCTGTTCACGACTTCGGTCTGTCTATCCGTTTGCGGATGATAAGCGCTGCTAAAATTCAACTTCGTTCCCATCATCTTCCACAAACTTAGCCAAAAATGACTCAGAAAAGGAGTATCTCTATCCGACACAATAGATTCTGGCAATCCATGAAGTCGATAGATCTCCTTGAAAAACAATTGAGCAACATGAACAGCATCCGCCGTCTTCTTACAAGCAATAAAATGTGCCATTTTCGAAAATCGATCAACCACCACATAAATGGAATCGTTACCACACTGTGTTCTTGGTAACCCCAACACAAAATCCATACTCACATCAACCCATGGTTTAGTTGGTACAAGTAACGGCATATATAAACCAGCATTAGTCGCAGTTCCTTTCGAAACCTGACAGATATGACATCGCTCCACAAACCTCTCCACCTCTTTCCTCATCGATGGCCAAAAGTAAGATTGCGAAATTAATTGCAATGTACGGTCTCTCCCAACATGTCCTTCTTCAAGTAGTTCTTTTACAATCTTCATTCTCAAACTACAATCAGGTATGCACAATCGATTTCCCTTGAATAGAAAACCGTCCACCATCATAAAATCATAAAATCATTCAGATAAGAAGTCATGAGGAAGCACCTATAATATCTCAGTCTGACCCGAGTATTATTTAAGAAGAAAATAATAAATGGATCAGTCTAACTATAATTATCAGATAAAATGAGATAGGATATGAGATATGATAATAAAACGTATGATAACAAAAAGGTGTCATACCATGATAAGTATACATTAGAAATCCCACAAAAGTCATACAATATCTCGAGAATCTCAAAACAGAGAAAATAACGTCATATTCTTAATTTAATTCACCAAGCCACAATAAATGACATACATATAAATGCCAACTGAAAAAGTTGGTGAAACATAAATCCCAGAAATCATTACATTAGAAATCCAGAAATCACCAGAAAGAGGATGGCCAATCCCATAAACTGAACATCGACGCACCTAGAAAGGTTCGTCCCATGTAAAGTCTAACATCGATACATCTAGAAAGACGTACCCCATGCAAAGTCGAACATCGACGCACCTAGAAAGATACGACCCATGCTCTAGCATTGACGCACCTAGAAAGATACGCCCCGTGCATAAATAAACATCGACGCAACTAGAAAGATACGCCCCATGTAATGTCTAACATCGATGCACCTAGAAAGATACACCCCATGCAAAGTCGAACATCGACGCACCTAGAAAGATACGACCCATGCATAGACGAACATCGACGCACCTAAATAGATACGCTCCATGCCCCGACTTATTGAGCCGATTGCTCCACGAAGTAAATAAACATCGACGCACCTAAATAGGTACGACCCATGCGAGAAATAAACATCGACGCACCTAAATAGATACGACCCATGAGTCTAAACCATAAAATGATCGTCATCGATCATAAAGAAGTGTCGATTACACTAAGCTAGTAAATATAAGAGTTTAGCTTCATGTCCCATAACCACTTGCTTAACTCAAATATTTACGAACAGATTGTAGATCTGCACTAGAAAATTGTCACAAGAGTTTCAATATGTGTGAATCGAAATCACACCAATGAGGTATAGACTAACCTTGAAGATAAAGAGACATGTGTGAATCGAAATCACACAAATGGTGTCTAGTCTAACCTCGCAAACAAAGAGACATCGCTCGATCGCTAGTCTAAATCACAAGAATGATCATCATGATCATAAGGAAGTGTTAATCACACCAAGCTAGTAAATATATGAGTTTAGCTTCATATCCCATAACCACTTGCTTAACTTAAATATTTACGAACAAGCTGTAAATCTTCACTAGGAAATTGTCACAAAAAGGGTTCAATCGAACAAGTCCAAGAGCTAACCGACGAAGTGAACGCAAGCGTTTCATACCACTCGTTTTACTAAGTCGTTTGAGTCAATTTCTCATTCGAGTGAAGTAAAGGCTTGTATATACTAGTAGATTGAAAATCGGTTTGAGAAAACGAACTTTTGATATTTGAAATAGTGTTGAAATCGCTTTGATGAAAGAGTTTTGATATTTACTATTAGTATTGAAACCTTCATATATCTTTAAAGTGACAAGTCATAAAACGATTGTAGAAACAAATCAAATCACATCAATTCACGTTCGAAGACGAGAGTAAAGTCCAAAGAAGTCAATCCCAAAACCATCAAAGTAGAAATTCTGATAAATGTTTTTCAGATAAGATTGCCTACGCAGAGTAATACGGGGTTCGACCTAATGAAGGCAAGCTGGTCCAACGACCTAAGGAAAATAGGTCATACGACCTAAGGAAAATCGCGACCAAGCGAATCACAGGTCATTCGACCTAAGGGTAAGGTCGGAGGCGACCTACGACTTAGTGGTGGAAGACAGAGCGACTTAACGAAGGAACAGGGTGCGTGACCTATAGGGTACACGATCTAAGAGGGTTCGCGACCTAACGGGTCAAAGGTCCAGCGACCTAACAGATGCAGGCCAAGCGACCTAAGGGGTAAAGGAATCGAACGACCTAGAGAGAATGCGCGACCTAACTGGGTTCGCGACTTAAGATAGGCGAACGACCTAACTGGGTTCGCGACCTAACAAGGTGCGACCTAAGGGAAAAAGTCTTACGACCTAACAGTTAAAAGGTCCTACGACCTAGAGAGGTACAAGGCCATACGACCTAAGGTTTGCCTGGAGGATTTTAGGTCGGCAACGACCTATAACCTAAAGCTGCTTCGACCTGAAGGTGCACGACCTAAGGTCTATACGACCTAACTACCTAAGGTCGATACGACCTAATGACTTAAGGTCGAATACGACCTACGACCTATGGATGAGCGACCTAACTCCGAACAAGCTAAAAATGGCCAGAACGACCTAGTAGCAGTTTTTCACCAAAATCACTAAAATTTGGAGTTTTTCGCCAATCCAATCCAAACCAAATGCAACAAACATGCTAAAGTGATGAGGAATCATTCCCAACAGTCCAATGACGATTATAGGCAAGATGTGAGATCAAAAATCTCACCTTTTCACGGAATTTGATGAAGACGAAGCTCGGGGGCAAAGCAAAGATCAACCACAAGCTTGAATCAATGTCTTCACTTTGAATTTGGAGTTAGATGTTGAATTTGCTAAAGAACTTGAGCTTGGAATTTTAATTTCCTATTCCCTCCACCATTTTTGCTAAAGCTTCAAAGTTTTTGCAAGTAGATGAAGTGATGAAGAGAAGGAAGGGGTTGGGCTGAGTTAGAAGAGGTGCAACCCAAACCAAAAGCCCAACACAAAAAGTGACGAAAATTTCACTATCTCCAAACATATCGATGTTTACACTCAAAAAGATCGCAAACGTCATTTTGAACTCAATGGGGGTGGTCTCGAGTCCTAATTTGACCGTATGCAAAAAGTAGCTTTTCGGACTAACATCCGACTAACGAAAAAATATTTAAATATAAAATCGATAAATATGCGGGTTGTTACACAACACAGCCCCTGGAACAAGATCTATCTGATGTTGTATATCCCTCAACGGTGGCAACTCCGTTGGTAACTCCTTTGGAAATACATCGTCAAATTCTTTCAAAACTGGCTTCGCTTCTTTCGGAATTTCAACCTCCTCACTGCTCTCTCGCCCAATCAACAAAAACACTTCAGGCTCCTCCTCTACTTCCTTCACAAACTCCTTCAAAGATAACAAAGTTTTGAGCTCTTCAATCTCCTCCAACTTGTTTTCCTCCTGTTGTCGCTTCTTTGGAACTAGAGTAATCTTTGTGCCTTCAAACATGAAACTGTAACTGTTGGTACGCCCATCATGTTGCACCGCCCTATCATACTGCCACGGTCTCCCCAGCAACAAATGACAAACGTCCATATCTACCACATCGCACTAGATTTCGTCTTTATATTTCTTCCCAATTGAAAACTTCACGCTAGCCCTTCGTCCAACCTTCACCTCCCCGCCTTTCCTCAACCAAGCTAGCTTGTATGGTTTCGGATGTTTCTCAGTTTTCAATGCCAACTTCCTCACAACTTCTGAAGAAATTATATTATCACAGCTTCCATCATCAATAACAAATTTGGAAACCTTCCCTAGAATGGTACATGTTGACTGAAAAATATTGCTCCTTAACCAACTACAATCCTCCTCTTGCTTTGGTGTTAAACAGGACCTCTTCATCATTAGATTATAACCTTCGTCTCCCGACACTTCTTCTTCCTCCTCATCAGGTGGTGAATTGGAACATTCAGCTTCTTCATCCTCATCCTCGACCTCCGCTATCATAGCTCTCTTCTTCGGCTTTGGACATTCGCTACTTTTGTGGCCCATTTCTTGGCAATTATAACACTTGAAACCATTATTGACTTTCGCCTTCCCAACCTCATTCACAACTGGTTTTGCAGCGACTTTTGAAACATTAGAACTTCCAATAACACCCTTCACTTGATTATTGGAATTGGTAAACATACCACCTCCTCGTATTCCCTGCTTCTCCCAAGTCAACGCTTTCTGATGTGCTTCCGCTACAGATCTGGGATCAAACATGTTAACCATATCCTGAATCTGCATTTGCAATCCCCCAATGAATCTAGATGTCAGCTGCTCTTCCGTTTCCATAATATCATTTCTCGCAATAAGTTGATAAAATTCGTCAGCATAGTCATTCACAGATTTCGTCCCTTGTCTCAAGTTTTGCAATCTCTGATACATAAGCGACTGATAGTTATAAGGTAAGAATGTTGCTTTCATCAATTTCTTCATCTTTTCCCAAGATTCAACCTTTGACTTCCCCATCCGTTCACGTGTAAGTTTAGTTTGCTGCCACCATGCCAAAGCTCTACCCCTCAACCTTGTAGCAACCAACTTCACTCTACGATGTTCTGGAACTTCTTTGAAGTCAAAAATCTCCTCAACATTAGCCACCCAATCTAGAAACTCCTCCGCTTGCATACCACCTTTGAATTCAGGAATTTCAGTCTTCATCCCCGACTCCCACTTGTGATCATACTCAGAGTGATTTCTTCCTTGTCCTCGTCCTTGTCCTCGAACACTACCACCATCATACTCCTCTTCAAAATCAGATGTATATCGTTGTCTATCTCGTCCACCCACATCTCTACTACCATCACGTCTACCACCGTCATCCCTTCTATTTACATTCCTCCGTTCACGATCATCCACGTTCCTCCCACGCCTTTGATCATTGTCAACACTTCTTTCTCGATTGGATTGTGGTGAGACTCTACTTCCCCCATGGTTAGGTTCAGGTGAAACCCTTCTCCGATTTTGATTCATTTCTAACATCATCTTCTCTAACCGTCCAATTCCTTCGTTAAGCTTTTCACTGAAGTTTTCATTGATTCTTTGCTCCATCTCATCAGCTGCTTCTCTTCGATACAATGCTTCAACGTTTTGATGTCGATTAGCTCTCCTTGGTGGCATACTTGAAATTTTACAAACTCTTCAAATTCAAACACAATTCGAACTTTGATCCAAAATGAAATGGATCGAAAACTCCCACTTTGTTGCTACTTCGCGATGAACACGATGAACACAACTTCTCCAAATGAGGAAAATTTGATCTCCCACTCTTCTACTTAGCTCGGCTTCTCACTTCAAGCTCGGTTATCACTTGATCTCTTCAAAACTCCAAAATGATTAGGCTCCAAGTCTCGATCTAGCTATGATTGGCTAGAACAGGCTCTAATACCAAAAACTGACGCAGCGGATTAAACAAACACAATGTAGATCGATGAATGTAGTAATCGGTGGATTGGAAGATACTGAAATGCCCAAATTCGTTGATCCGAAGATGCCGAATTCTAGCTATCTCTGACACGTTGATCGCGCACGATACCGTGAGGAGAGATCTTCAATTCTTCGAGCGTTGATCAAGCGCACTTGATTCCGCGAATCGGCTTCTACAATCGTTGAATCGAGCGCACTCGATTATCCAAAAGAGGAGATAGGAGATTACACTCAACTACCAATTTAAATGAAAGCACAAAGCAATCAAACAAGAATTTTATTCCAAAAATCAACAACCTTTTACAAATGAGAGACTCGGCCTATTTATAGGCGTTCAACTTTACAACAGAAATTTCATCAACTCTTAGGTCGGTTCCGACTTAGCACGTCTCTCCGACTTACGACTCAAAGGAATACAGACAATATACGACTTACAAACAGACGACATATGAAAACAGACGACATACGACTTACAACAGATGCTACTCAACATATATGTATATTACAAACGACTCACGAAAAAGTTGCGACCTACGACTTAATATAAGTCGGTAACGACTTATCAACAGTTCCAGCTTCCATCAGCGGCAGAGATTAACTCGGCAGAAGAATCAACGGTAGTAAGCTTCAGCGACTTAAAAACATGTGGCATCCCAGATCAGCGACCTAAAGAGATCAACGGTAGAGATTAACTCGGAAGAAGAATCCACGCTCCAGTCTTCAGTGACTTAACTCCTGACTCGTTAGGTCATTCACGACCTAATACTTCGCCAATTTGCTCTGCCTTTCCTCTGTGTGACTCGATAGGTCGGTTAGACGACTTAACTTAGTCGTAACTTGGTATCGTCTTATCATCTGTTCCGTTAAGTCATACACCAACCAAAACACTACCCTTAAGTCGTTGCCGACTTAAGCCTTCACATTTTTCAACCTGTGTTGCTCCTGTAGTGTTAGGTCGTAACCCAGCACGTCCCTTAAGTCGTTGACGACTCATAGCTCCTTCCTTAAGTCGGTCACGACTTATACCTCCTTCCTTAAGTCGGTTACGACTTATGCCTTCACCTTCCTCACTACTTACTCGACTTATGTCTTTGTCTTCCTTGAGTCGGTCTCGACTTATACCTTTGACAAATGTGGGCTGCGCTGCATCAAAAAGACTTTTATCTTTCATGTGTATATCATATCATTTTCCCAAAAGTTGCCCCAAACTTAATATATTCGTTTTCATTTTAGGCACATAACAAACATTAAAAATAAAGTCATTCTTTCCATTCTTCAACTTAATTTGTATGTTTCATTTTCCTTTAACTAGAATTTTATATTCATCTCCAAAATGAATGTTTCCACTTACCGATTCATCAAGCTCCGTAAACATGCTCTTCCTTCCATACATATGATTGCTTGCCCCCGTGCCCAAATACCATGTACTATTATTGCTAATTTCATCTCATTTATGTGCCAATAGTTGTGCGGAATTTTCTTCATCTTCTTTATAAAAATTTGTCCTCTCTTGGACTTTATAAAAAGTGGATCTTGGTATTCCATTTTCCTTTATACGAGTACGAACCCGTGTTACACATACAGGAGTTAGTATATAATTTTGTTAATGGTGTATCATTATATTTTATAGTATATGAAGATGAAAGCACATATTTATGAGATGTAAAGTTTTAGATTAATTTGTTTCATGAGTACTACTAACAAAAATGTGTTGATAAATCTGCTTAAATAGTCTTAAGGCATATAGAGTATAATTAGTATTTTAGAGCACAATACCTTTATATTGAAACATTACATCAACTATTGGTTATTCCTAACTTTGTAAGCACTATATTACTAAGAATGTCATTTAATTAATTTTCAAATGTAATTTACATTGGTTCAACATAGTTTTATCCTTATTTTAACATATAAATCTAAATATGTGCATAATTTTGTTTGAAAATAGTGTTATAAACCTAAAATAGAGAAATTATGCTCGAAATGAGATAGCATTTAAATTTGGCTTAGTGAAACAACATTTTCATTATTACACATTTTGATATTAAACTATACTAATTAAATTAGAGAATATTATATTTGTTTTGAAACATCATGTTCTTTACATATATCACAATATGATATGAGAAAATGTATAAAATGATCAGTCAAATTTTGTATCTTTTGTATCTATAGTATCGTTTTGGTTTAAAGATCATGCAATAATTTGTTAACTAATAATTACGTATATAGCTCTCATTGTATTATTGTTACTATATTAAGCTTCTTAAAAAAACATGACTGGTTAATTATGCATATTCCAACATTGATGATTCCAACTAATTAAACATAATCCTTGTTTGTTTCAACTAATATGAATAAGAGATACACAACATGATTTAATAAATGTATATTTTTGAAATATACAATGAAGTAAAATTTAAAATTAATTTTAATCCATCAAAAAATAAAATGTTATATTAAACTAAGAGTGAATACCAATTGATTAGCAATAATTAGAATCAGGATGATTTAGCGGACAACTATGATTTGAGGTTAGAGGTTGGAGGTTATGGTGTTCGTGGACAAATTGGATTAGAGCTTGGATAGGAAATATTTATGTAATGTATATTTTTTTCCATAATCATTAATTAATTATTATCGATTAATATATAATATTGAATAGGAAGTATTATCAATTATTTACAAAATTATTCAAAAAAACAGGAATTATGTCCGACATATCTTAGAAAAGTCGGACGTAATTCTCGCTAACCGCTTTTTGGTTAACGTTTCCGGTGTCCATGAACATGGGGATTTAGTATGTAACTATTCCCTTTTAGATTAAATATTAACAAAAAAGAATTAATTGTAATAGTTCTCAAATTAGTTTGAATTGGAATCAAATGAAATTAGCAACAATTTATTCCTGTTTAACACAATTATTTTCGTTTGAATTAAGCATACTCATAAACATTATTATTAACCCATCTTCAATTCTTAATGATTTATAAACATCTCCACATTGGAAAAAAATCAAACAAATATAGCATAAAGAATCTTTACTGAAAATAAAAAATAATTGCTAAGATGTTCCAAAAGATCTACAAGTATTCAGTGTTAACCATGCATTAAATTGGAAAATACTTGCTGCTTATGAACATTTCATGGTCAATGAAGCATTACTATAGAAAAATGTATTACCATAGGTCGATTAAGATGGATAATATCTAATATTACAAAAAATAAGCCTAGATTGTGTATAGCAAAATAAAATATTTAGGTAAAAATTAAATTTATAGAACGCCTATTTAGAACTAAACTTTTAACATACTTTTCTCGAAATGCAATATAGAAATTTATTATTTGACTATTCTTTTACTTCATGGATGATATTTTCCCAACTTGATTTTCTTAAATACTTATAGTTCAAAATAGAAAATACATCAACTTTATCTCATATTATACTTAATTAAAGATTCTTTGATGTACATGTGTTAGTAAACCAATTATGCCTTATAAATTTACAAAGGAAATGAAATTCATGATCGTACTAAACAAACATAAAAAAGATTAGAGAAATTATTATATATAAATTACCTTCGATGATAATTTAAGAAACTAATTTGCCATAAATATGATCGTATAATTTTCAAAAAATTTGGTTGGATTCTATTATAACATCAAACAACCGAATTATAAAATAAATATGTTACCAAACTATAACTAAATTACACATACTTTATATTGAGTTTTAAAAAATATATTTGAAATCAAGCATTTAGCTTTAAAGCAAAAAATATTAAAGGAACTAAACATACCATTATTTTCAAAAATGAAAGCATAGATGTGAATTAGTAGTTGACCTATAACCATTTGACCTTCTATCTTTTGTATCTAAAGTAACATTTAGGTTTATAGATCATGCAATAATTTTTTGACTAATAATTTTATATATATTATCTATTGTATTATTTTTCCTATATTAGGCCTTTTCGAAAACATGACTTATTAACTATGCATATTCTAACTTTGATGATTCCAACTACTTGAACATGATCCTTATTAGTTTGAAAATGTACAAATAATACGAATAAGAGCTACACAACATGTTTAAAAAAGTATACTTTGGAGATATACAATTAAGTAAATTAAAAATTAGTCTTAATCCATCATAAAAATAAAATGTTATATTGACTAAATTTGGACACTAATTGATTAGGATAAATGAAGATTAGTATGTAATTGTTCTCTAACAATAAACTTCAATAAAAGAGAATTAATTATAATAATTCTCAAATTAGTTTGAATTTGAATTAAATGAATATTATCGATTTATTCCTTTTAAATACAGTTGTTTCCATTTGAAGTTAGTTTACTTGTAAACATTATTAATAACACATTTTCAATTCGTAATTATAAACATCTTCAAACTACAAATTAAAATCAAAACAATAGAGCATCAAATAATCTTTGTAGAAAATAAAAGATAATTGCTAATATGTTCCATAAGGTCTCCAAGAACTCAGTGTTCACAATGCATTAAATAGGAAAATGTGTGCTATTTATGTACATTTCTTGGTCAATGAAGCATCACTAAAGGAAAATATATTAAACCGTAGGACAATTAAAATGGATAATATCACATATTACAAAAATGAGTCTAGGCTAAGTATAAAAAAAATATTTAACTAAAAATAAAGTTCATATAACACCTTTTCAAAACTAAATTTTCAACATAAAGTTACATACGCTAGACCAAGCAAAAGTAATATTTATACATTTATATTTCTTTTCTCAAATACGACATAAAAATTTATTATTTGACCATTCTTTTACTTCATAGATGATATTTTCCCCAACTTGATTTTCTTGAGTACATATTTTTAAAAATGGAGAAACATCAAATTTGTCTCAGATTATACATAATTTAAGATTAATTGGTGTACATGTGTTAGTAAACTAACTATGCTATTCAAAATATACAAAGGAAATAAAATTCAAGATCATACTAACGAAACACAAATCAGATGATGATGAAAATATAAAAATTGACAACTAAAAAATAGTTTAACAATACATATCAAGGATTTTATTAAAAAATAATAATATCGATGTATTAATCAATCCAATAACCTCCTGTAGAATATGAAGGAAACCAAGTTGATAATGAAACAGATTGAAACTAAAATAATAAGAGAGTATAAGATTTTTCCCAACTTGATTTTTTAATATACCTATATTTCAAAATAAAAACGATTAACTTTACCTCTTGTGTATTATAAAAAGTTTAGGATTATTTTACGTCTATATGTTAGTAAGTCAATTATTCCCTACAAAATAAATGAATAAAATGAAAATCATAATCGTACTAAACGAAAACAAATAAGACGAACGTCGATGTAAATAGAAAACTTAAGAGTGAAACATTGTCAAGCTTCATGTATTATAGAATATAGAAAATAACCAAAGATTATGTGATATCTATGTATTAATAAATCTAATAACCTTCTAAAAATATAAAGGAGACCGTATTCATATCCATACTAATTGTAACGAAAATAAAAATAAAATAATTTTTTGGACACAAAATTTGAAGTAAAGATCTGCAATAATATATTATAGCTAAAACAAAAAATTCAACCTTAAATTAAATGAAAATAAAGATAATAAAATAAAAATCAAACCTTTAAATCCATCTTGATAGATCAGTAAGCAAGATTTTTTGGAGGATTTTAGACAATTTTCCATGTAAAATACAATACTGAAAGCAACAAACAAAACACAATCTCTGCAAAACATGATTTAAATGATAATTTTTTAAATGAATAGAAATTAAAGAACTAATGATGAATTCAACCAAATTATAGTTAGATAAAAAATAAAGAGATTGGCTAAAACTATTTGGATAGTAAGTTGATTTAGATTGGAAATAGATATTTTAGTTTTTTTTGAATTGTAGTATACGTATGAAACTGATATATAGGAAGAGATAACATAATGAAAAGAATTTAAATGAGAGGAATGTAAAAAAATGATGGGAAACAAATCAGGAATCAAAAAATTGTAATGATAACATGGAGAAGAGAAAGAGATCTTTGCTAGAGTACAAGAAAATAGTGATTATGAGTTTATCAAAAGAAAAAAGAATAATGATAACATTAATTGCTATGTTAATGATGGTAGTTTTGTGGAATATCGAAAAATTTTAGGGGTCTAAAAGGAAAATTATACCAAAAATTAAGGAGAATGCACTGTTCAATCTGAGAGTGAATGAGAGATAAGAATACTTAGATTTCTATATTCTCTTTTTTATATAATAGAATAGATTTCCTCCTCTTCCTCGACCACTTGGGGTATATGTATTTTGCCTTTTCTCCTCTCTATGATAGTTATTTCTTCCATAGCTTTAACCACAACCTCTTCCTCTTTGGCTTTGACTTCTTCCATTTTTAAATGTCTCATTTTCTCGCAAGATGAGTTTTGTTTGAAGAGCTTGCTCTAATGGCTCTTCTTTAACTATTCTCTTCAATTTTTCTTCATGGGGTTGAAGTGAGCCCATGAGTTGATCAACAGTCATGGATTCTAGATCTTTAGATTCTTCAATTACTACAACTATGTAATCAAATTTTGAATCTAAAGATCGTAGAATTTTCTCAAGAAATCCAGAGTGTTCTATTTTTTCTCCATATCTTTTCATTTTATTTACAATAGATAAAACTCGAGAAAAATAATCATCAATTGATTCTGATGATTTCATATATAAGGATTCAAACTCACCTCGCATAGTTTGTAGTCTAATTTTCTTTACTTTGTCGATTCCCTTAAAAGAGTTCTCCAAAATCTCTCATGCTTCCTTGCTAGGTTGTGGATTAGCTATTTTCTCAAACATAGCATCATCCAAACTTTGGTAGATGAGCGTAAGAGCCTTTCAATCCTTCTTCTTCCCATTCTTCAAATTATCCTTTTCAATTTGGGATAAAGTGGAAATATCGGTGGGTTCTTCATACACATTTTCTACGATATCCCATGCATCTTGTGATCCAAGGAGCGCCTTCATGCGAATGCTTCAATTTTCATAATTCTCCTTCTTTAATAAAGTAACTTGAAAAGGATTCGTTCTGTTTGCCATCTTTCTTAATTAGCAACCGAGCTCTGATACCATAGTTGGGAATTTTAGGAGGATCTTTAAGCTCTGATACCACTGTTGGGAAATTTTTATTGGAAGAAGAAGGAGAGAAAAGTAACTTCTAATTTATTAGTGGATATTGAGAGAATATTTTGTAAACGAGGAAATAATTTTTATTTTCTTTGCTTGCTTACAATTACATTTACTTGCTTACAATTACATTTACTTGCTTACAAAAGAAGAGAAAACATTCTTATTTATAATATGATACAATCTCTAGACTTTTCTTCAATCTTTTATTTTCTAGATTTTTCTTGACAAAACATATTCTGGAATTCTCCAAATTACATATCTGGCAAGTTTAGATTTTTCTCTATTCTTAATTTGACATTTCCATCAATACAAAGATTATAATAATCATCAACATAATCGACGTTTCCTAAAAACCAAGCTTATTTCCAACATTATAGCCATTAAAAATAGGCCTGTACACCAAGCTATATAATTCGAAGACTATAACCATTAAAAATAGAGATGAACGTGCATGTATTCCAATAATATCGAGTCTCGGCAGTTCCAACATTAGCAGAAAAAATACATTCAATTATGTTATCATTTTAGTTGGATAAATTTCAACCCAAAATTTAGTATCATAGTATCACTCCAATATCAATTCCAACATTGTATGAGATTATGCTTGAAAAGGAGATGACTTGCATCATCAAATCAAAAATCATTTTCATATCTGCTGGCAAGAAATCACACATTTCGCATCTCTTAATTATAGGTTGTACGCATATTTGTATATGATTAATAACTCATATAATGTGTGAGCATTTTTTTTCATAATTTATCATTTACCACTAAACTAATAAGCTCATAAGCACACATAACTTTCAGCCATATTATTTGCAGTAACAACATGTACGGCTTGGTAAGTGAATTTTTGAAAAGCTGAAACTTTTTCATCTGTCAATAATTAACCTACCCCTATCAACCTATATCAATGATTTACTACAAAACTAAAAGTACTACCCATAATGAGGACATTTTTGGAATTAGGTATTCTAATATATTACTTTCCTAAAATGAGAAGGGAATCTGTATTATTGGTACAAAATTTTAAATGCATCACCTATAGAAATTAGGGATTTTCAACAATTTAAAGTGCAAATATCATACTACATAATCTAAAAAATAACCAACACTTCATAGAAAAATGACCAATTACCTAAAAACAATTATCCAAATTCAAGATTTCTTATCATGCTGCTTAGCAACCCAAATTCCATTCTTATATAAGGACGCCAAATAGCTCAATCACTACGTAATAGTAGGCCATTAGAATTATTTCCATTGTTGAAATTGGAGAGTAAGATAGGAATGCAAAAATATGGTTGTGGTGATTTAAAGAAAATTATATATGGATATTGACACGTTATTAACTAAAATCAAGGTGAATGCATTTTGAAAAAAAAGCTTCCTCCATCAGTGACATGTCAATTTAAAAGTTCAATTTGGATAACAAATGAAGGGTAAAATGGTAGTTTTGATTGCTATATTTCAGCGAGGGCTGAAATTGCTGCTATGTCCATGCTGCATCATTAAATATTTAAGATTATCTGCCTTTAATTATTTGACGATCCTGCTTGAACTCAGTTTCGTACTATGTATTGGGGTTTTGAGCATTTGCAGATAGACTGTTGAATTTTTTTTTGTTCTGTGGTTAGGCTTGCCTCTTGGTAAGTAAATTTTGTATTAGGCTTAATTTGGTAAATGATACTTGCATATACATAAGTATATATACATTTTTTTGTTAAGTTGTAATTTCCTGCTTTACTTTGCTCTAAGCAACTTTAATTGTTTACCAACAATAAAATTTGATAAGTTTCTCAGCTGTTATAAACTCAAATTGACTTAACCTTTGATACGTACATGCAGGTAAATGCTTACACAGATAATTTCAAGTAGAAAGGTCTACCAAAAGCCACGAAGTATAAAGAATTTCTTGCTCATATTTTTTCACACAACACACAGGGGCAACCACAGCCACAACCCTAGTCACCCACACACAAATACAAACGCACACTGTGAATTAGTGAAGCGAGGAAGGTTCAATGCAAAAATAAGCAAACGAAGTTGCAGTGGAGAGTAAAGTACCTGGGAGCGAAGCCTATTGGATTTCGGATCAATGATGGTTGAACGTAATCGTGTAGATGCACAGGTGATTCGGGGAGTAGCGGTTAATCGTCACTGTTGTCGCAGTCACTGGAAATCGATTGCACAGATGAATCGTTAGATGTCATTGTTGTCGATCTCAATGGAAATCGATTTAAATGATGAATCGTCAGGTGTCGCTGTTATCGCACCAAATGGAAATAGAATTAATAGATGAATCGTTGCATAACAGGGATGGAACTCCTAGTCGATCTAGTTAATGAAAGCGAATGGAAAATTGCCTGCCAGTGTAGCATAATGGATGTCAGTCATTGGAAATAATTTTAGATGATGAATTGTCGCTGTCGCACTCACTATAAATCGTCGTCTGTGGTGAACATGCGAGGAAATTAGTTTTTTTATAATGAATGCAAAAGGAAAATTAGGGTTACGCAGTGTTCGGAAGAGTGAGGAAAAACACAAAGGTGAGATAGGCAGTTGGAAAACAGAGTAATGGTATATTTGGAATTTCAAAAGGACAACGAGTAAATTCATTCAATGAATTCTCTTTATTGGTAGTAAAGATAAAGATAAAGATAAAGACAAAAATGTAGGCGCTTTTAGTGAAAGAGGGGAAAAAGCAAAAGTTGGAAGTTAGAGGTGATGACATAGCAAGCTTATACGAACTTAAGAATGATCCTGTTACAAGAGTGTTTTGTCAACAAAAAGAAAAAAGTATTATTGTGCAGATAGATTTACTTCATCTATACAATAGAATGTACGAAAACCTTCAAAGTGTCTAAGCATTTATATTATTTGTAAGACTTTAGTTAACATTTTGTAATTTGAATAAGCTATTGTTGTATTTTGGAACTAGAATTTGGAGCTGAAATTGTAATGTTATTCGAATATGATAGTTCTATTTAAAAAATAGAAAATTTAAAGTCAAATTGTATTATTTTGAACTTTTTATTGAATTTATATTTACTTCTTTATGATGAATTGTACATATGAATTTTGCAATGGTTATTAGTGTTAGAAAATAGAAACTGTCAACGTCTGTAACGACCCACCTTTTGAACAGTTTTAATCGACAATAAATCACACATGTCAACTCAGACCATTCAAAAGGGAGGATTGTTAATGGGGTAAATAAAAAAATAATAAAAAAGAAGGAAAAACAAAACACAGAATCTCACAACGGAATGAAAAAATATAATAATCAAATAAACAGTTCATGAAGCCGTTTTACAAATATCATTTGATTACACTTTTACAATACAAATCAGAGTTATACATACAACATGATAAATAAATAATGCAGCGGAACAACATGATGCAGCAGAATAATACTAGTAATATAATACCAAACTCCGTCTTCGTCCTCCAAAAATAAGGTCTTCAACACTGAAATACTCAGGCTGACCCGAGCGTAATGAAAAGACAAAACACTTGAGTGAGAACTAAAAGTTCTTATGTAAGTTAAATCAACAGTAGATAAATATGAGTGTAACGACTTCAGAGATGTTTATGGAATTTTACATCTCCTATCTAGTGTCTAACGTGCGTGCAATAACTTAAGAGATGTTTAGGATTCCATCTCCTAAGGATCTGTTAAACTATCTACATACATAGTATAATACACTAGCATAACATTTGTACAATAAAGTAAAGTATTAAAATAACGTTAAGGCGTTACCTATATCTCCCTTAACACATTTTATATAAGTACCGTAGTCTATATAGATACTGTAAGCTCCACCAAACCGGTGGTTTACTCAAGGAGCACTCCATAGGTACGATACAAACCAAAGTCGTAGTGGGCTCGATCGGGATAAATATGACAAGCCACACGAGGAAATGCCCAGGGTAGGATACTACCATTTTGCACTCCCGGACTAGTGGTAACGCATAGCAGCTACTACCGCCCACCTCGGAACATACTCCCATAATCAAAATCGAGGGGTGGCCACCAAATGAATCACAAAGTAATAATATGGTATCGAAGAAATGTGCCTGATAGGGGGAGTGACCTTACTTGGCCCAGTATAGCTCCTATTTTAGTCATTTTAATTATGACCCGAAAGTCAAGACTATCCATCATCGTTCTCTTACTTCATTCCAGTGGCGTTCGCCAAATCAGCCTACTTCATTTTGGATTCTCCACCACGTGCACAGTTGTTAAATTGGTTTTTAGTATTGGCAGAGAGTATGACAATATCCGATCCTGTTCTCTTTAACAACCAAACGCTTATTTCACACCGGTTGGTGCTTGTCACGACCCGGTTTTTTCGACCTCCGAAAATCGACATCAATACGTCCACGGTATTACATGCCGAACAATCGAATGCCGAAAATACTGACTGTAAGGGAAAAGAAGAAAGAGGTAGAAGAAGAAAATAGAAAACAACATCAGAATCTCACAATCGCAGCGGAACAATATATAATAGATAACAATTGACCTTTACACAAAAAGAACTGTAATCGTTTATACATTGCATCATCAGAGTACAACACAGAATAATATCACAGTGCTGGACAGTTATAATAACTAGTCCTCACAAAGCTGACTATACAGCTTATGATACACAGTAGAATATACATCAAGTACGTGTGATACATCTCGCCATCGAGCTTGTCTCCTGAGCTCCACAGCATTCTATCTTGTATTTGTAATACTCGGTCTGACCCGAGCATTATAGTAAAATAACACCCGAGTCAGTCTGGAAAACCAGTGTGAGAAAACACACTCAATTGAATTATTAAAGTTTCAAAATCCTTTGAAATCAAAGGTATCTCGTAAGACCATGCCACAAATAAACATGTCGGGTTTTTACCTTACGATAACCAAAACATTTCATATCAAAATCCTCTGATATTACAATAGTGTCTAAGTACAAATACTTATTCAAATGGCCGAAATTGTTACATTAATTAAATTCCAGCATACTAGGCTCTACAACCAAAACCGTAAAGGCATGTAGGGAGAATGAATTTCCAACTGAATGACTAGGCACTAGGGTACCACCTGTCACGGTACCTGGTCTAGATCAGTATACCGAGGACCACTCCCGATCCCCTGCAACGCAAGACCGGACAACCCCTTACTGGATAGCCCGAATAAGATCACCCCGTGGTTGGGATCAACAACCGCCACATAGCCGAAATAAAAGGGACTCTAGATAGGGGAAATCTTACCCTAATTGGAAGCTACCCACTTAGCCTTGCTACATATCCCCTGATTTTCAGTCATTCTCGGTTGATGAGGCTTGAGGCTAAGCGTTACCTTTTAAGATCGAATTTCACTTAGAACGCTCATCGTCCTCCAATGAAGATGGTCTGATAGCATTCGTCCATACAAGTTTTCCTAGGTCTGGACAAACCGAATCACCATCTTCATCATCTTCACGGTATTCGTTCGCTACGTTCAAACCGGATCGAAGTGGTTTTCGGATAATTAAATCCAATCCCGGTCTCTTCGAAATGATCAGCACATTGACCAATATTGATAGTCGGTTATTTAACTATCAAATTTAAACAATCATTCAACCAATTATTTTATTTCCACTGAAAAACCCCAAGTCTTATTAAATTTAGATTTTAAATAAATTAAATCACTTTACCCCAAAAATATATACTTGACACATTTTAAAATAAAGCTACTTCAAACACTTTATTCAAATAATAGTTATGAAATTCTATAATAATTTTCCCAAGTAAAACTTTAGCCAAACTACTTTTAAAATAAAACTGTTTATATAGGGTATAAATATTTAATAGTTATTCTTTTTAAATCATAATACTAATTTATCCTTTTAAAATAATTACTACTAAAATTAACTTAATTTATATTTACTTTAAAAATTTTACAAAAACTAAAAATTAACTTTTCTAAACATTCCTTTAAAACATCTTTAAAACTTCTAATTTTTTTACTTAAAAATCCTTCTTTGACTTAGCTTTTTTAGGAAAATACACTTTCCATTCCAATAAATCTAGTTTTGTCATTTATAAATCCTCCTTGATTTATTTCCAATTTAATTTACGTCCCAAATCCCGTAAATTTTCTTTCCCATACTTTTAAAAATAAAACCACTATTTATTTTTAAAACGAATTACCCTTTCCTTATAAATTCCCACCGTGAATTTATAAATCCAAATTATCCACTGATAAATATTCACTTTATTTATAAACCCAATTTATAAATCCCATAGCCTCATTTTCCTTTATAACCACAGCTTCAAACACTTAATCGTTTCAAATCAATTTTCCGAATTAATTCCTTTTGAATTTTATTTCTTGATTTACTCAAATCTATTCCAAGATCCTTTAATTCCATATTCACTCCTTTATCATGATTTAAAATCTTATTTCAATCTGAAATATAAATTTCACACTCTATTTCAAAATTCTCCTTTTATTTTTACCAAACCATTTAAATCTTGAATTTAAAAATAAATCCTTTTATTTTTAAACAATCTCGCTTAAGTCCTCAAAAACTCCTTTATTCCCATTTATTCAAAAACTCTATTTCCCATTCCCCGGAATTTATGCAATAGGATTTCAAAGTCAACTATTTACTTTTCTCAAATTCACCATTTTTATTTATACATCTTCACTATAATTATTTTACTTCAAAATTCCCTTTATTTTCCTTCACAACCCAATCTTTATATTTTTTTTGATATCTTAAAATATCAAAATATATTCAGCCAAACCATAGCATTCAATAATTTCAATTTACACTATAATCTATCACAGATTAATCAATATTTCATATATCACTGAAATGAAATAAATTTAACATTTTTCAGGAATCCCGTTGGATCCCTCGAACCTGTTTTCCTACGTCCACAGATGTTAGCACAATATAAAAATACCAATCCCACTTCGAGGGGGATATCGCGGTATAAAGGGTCATCTGCTATTATGCGGGGTGCATAGGGTCTCATCCGCTATATAATGCGGGAATATCAATCACTCTAATATATATATATATATATATACTACTATATATAATATCACATCCAGACAAATAATAATTTTCAATTTCAATCAATCATCCAATCATTTAATTTTAACCAATTAAATTAACTAGTAATCCAATTTGAGTGGGATTAACTCACCTTTGATTTTATTTGCAACCCAATCCAAACTGGCTTGTCTCTCCACGATTTTAGACATTGTATAAACATTATACGATTTATTAATGTTTTAAATAATCGAGCATCAATTTCCATTTATTAATTTAATTTAAACTAATAACTTAATTTTAAACTAATTTTCCTATGATAAATAATTTTTAATAACTAAAATAATTATATAAGTTAATTAAATAAATTAATCTCCATAACACATTAATTTAAAATTAACTAGTAAGTGAAAAATATGTATTTATGTATATGTATTTATTTTTTTGAAACTACATATATACTTATAAAATAATCTATATAGATTTAAAAATCTATTTAAATATAAACTCTATAACATTTAAAATCCCTATATTTTCCCATTCTTATCCATATATATTTTTTTTCAAAACCTTATCTATAAATATATTTTTCTTTTTATCTATATATTTGTTTAAATTAAAATAGGTATGTGTGTGTGTATATATATATATATTAAAATCAGACAGTAAGTTCCAGTATTTCATTTTCTGTTTTATATATATATATATACACATACCGAATTTAAAAAGAAATAGAATTGTTCTATATCCTTTTGTAAATTAAAATCCTATCAATATATATATTCTGTTTCCTCTAATATGTTTATATATATATAATTTAATAAAATAAACAGAAAATACCTCACTGCCCAAAACCCCTCTAATTGATCGAACCCAAAACGACATCACTGCAACAATAATGCGACAACTACACCACTGCGAACCCTCCGCCACGTTGTCAGCCTCATTGCTTCCCAATCAACGCCAACCTGCCATGGTCTCCCGTGCATGCGCGAGCGCCGGCCTCCCATCAAGCCGAAGTCGAAGTCGTAGACCCTCTCAACTCGCGAAGTTTGCTGCAATTGAAATCGCGCCCAAATCTTATCTGCCATTATTATTCTTTTTTTGAGTGGATTTGAGATTTTCGAATCCCAGAAAAGAACGGGAGTTCACCATTCCTGAATTTGAACTTCGTATTATCTTTTTTAATGCCTGCGCGATTCTTTGATTTGAATTGAGGAAGAAGGAGCGACAGTTTTTATTTTGTGTTTTAAAAAGATCTACTTGCGTGCTGTAGTTTTTGAAAAGCTCGGCTACCCTATTTTAAAAGGAAGAAGACACGACTTTGAAAAGAAGTTGGCGTGCTTGAACCAATATGCTACAGTGCCATTGAATTTAGGGGAAAATATCTAATGTGATAAGTTTTGACCAGTCAATAATTTATATATTTTATTTGAATTTAAATCGTTTCGAAAACGAAGCCTAAAATCTCGATCTCCTAACGAGGCTTGCCACTAAGCATTCATAATGTTATACTCCTATTCCGAATGAAAAGGAAAAGGTTTCTAGTCTAAATTCGATCGTATGGAGAAGATAGCTTTTTGGACCCAATTTTTATATTGAATTTCGATATAAATTTCAACGCGTTTATATATCGTACGGTCACACAACAACTCCAAACACTACGAAATTTGAAACTCGATAATAATACAATATTACAGATCAAAAAGAATTAGTTTCGTCGAAATCCGAGACTGTGCCTCAGAAGGCTATTTTTAAATATCAATTTAAACGATATATTTTTAAAACTGAACAAATCACCTTTAAATTCAATTTTAAAAGTTCTATTGTCTCCAGTATTATCAATATAAATTTTATAAGCCTTCAAATTATTTTTAACAAGCCTAAAACCAAGATTCAATATTCTACCCAATTTCCAATTATTAAATTCAAATATTAAATTGCCCAATAAATAACTATATTTGAAATTCAAGCTAAGAAATCAACATCTGAATATTTAAAATCAATTAAATATTCCAATTTCAAATATCTAAAATTCCGGGTCGTTACAATTCTTTTACATTTTCAAAACCAATTCATAATTGATATCTGTTTGCACCAAAATTGGTCACAAACACCCAATAGCCGTTGAAAGCACCAGTTCGCAATCACAGATCACAAATATCAAATATGCAGAATAATAAGTATGCAAATCACTTAGGAAACTCAATAAAAATGGTAAATGACACAGGATTTATAGTGGTTCGACGATCTTGCCTACGTCCACTCTGAAGTTGATGATTTTATTGATGTTCACTTGATGATTACAATTTCTTCTGATGTAGTACAACTGATTATATGATTACAATCTGAATCTAAGGAAGCAGTGGTAATTCTGAGTAAATCTGGCAGAGTCTGGGCGCTCTTTAGCTCCTAAAATTCTTCCACCCCTTTTCTGAATGACCAGGGGCTCTATTTATAGGTGTAGGAGGCTGATATTTCGCCTAAATTGAAGGAAGACCAGTTCTGGCACGTGAGGGGGCCCACATGGCCGAAATCTGGAGATCCGGGCCCACTTTGGGATCGATTCGACCCTTGGTTCGAATCGATCAAGAAATTGTCCGATCGAGCTGAAAATTGGTGTGGACATTCTTCAACATGTGCTCTAGCTTCTGTGAAAATTTCATAGCATTTGGACTTATAGATCTCAAGTTATGATCGATTCAAGGTTGCATTTCTGGTTGACTAGCTTGGTTCGAATCGATCCCTTCGAATCGATAGGGTCGATTCGATGGCTTCGCGCGTGGCATTGTTGACATGGCGCGCTTTCTTCGTATCGATCCTACTTTCACTCCGAGTTGACTGGGTCGAATCCATTGTTCTAGCCGCCTTGACTTAGTGGATTCGAGATGTTGGATTCGAAGGTGCTCTTCCTTCGAATCGATGAAACTGGTGCTCGTTCAAATTGATCGAGATGTGCTACTGTGGATCGATTCGAAGTTGGCTCATCATGGGGATTCGAAGGCAATGGAGTCGAAGCACCCTTAATCGTATGGATTCGAAGGTCTTCTACCTTGCTAGATTCGAACTGAAGGCACGCTTGATGGAGTCGAAGCTAAAGTACTTCTCATGGATTCGAAGTAGTGAGGGTCTGATGGATTCGAACATACCTATGCTGATGGATACGAAGGAAATATCATTGATGGATTCGAACAAGATGGTTGTGGGGCTAACTTGATGGATTCGAACATGCTGAGGCGATGCCATTTCGATGGATACGAACTTCATGGATTCGAACAGTGGCTCTCCTATGGATTCGAACATTTCATCTTCCCTAATTTGCATCGATCATATCTCATTCATACGAACCCCGATTGACTCGAAATTTGGAACTCTAGTTCCCATGACTTTTCTTGATGTGTCTTATCAATTGTAGCCTGATCTGGACTCGGGCAAAATTCATCGATATCCACGGTGAACTTGGGATGTAGCCGTCCTACAGGATGGACTGTCTTTGATTTCTAGTCAATTTCTTGGTGTCACGGCCTTGCCAAAAGGCGGGATAACATTTGCCCCCCAAAATATGCCTTGCGGTAGGAAGGCGTGTTTTGTAATACCATAAGCTGGATGTTCATATCTTGTTGATGACCTGCAATGAAATTGATAGTTTTATCTGACCATGAATGACGATCGTTCGCGACCGTATGTCATTTGAGGTAATATGGGACCGTTCGAGGTCGGATGTCGTTCTAGACGAATTGTGACTGTTCGAAGTCGGATGTCGTTCTAGACGAGTTGCGACCGTTCGTGATCGGGTGTCGTTCTAGACGAATCATGACCGTTCGCGGTCGGGTGTCGTGGAAAGAGGAACGTGATCGTTCGCGATCGTGTGCCGTACGAGGCAAAAATACGATCGTTCGCGATCGAATGTCATATTAGGTGAATTGTGACCGTTCGTGGTCGGGTGCCGTACGAGGCAAATGGTGATCGTTCGAGGTCGGGTGTCGTTCGTGGCGATTTGTGACCGTTCGTGGTCGGGTGCCGTTCGTGGCGAGTTGTGACCGTTCGTGGTCGGGTGCCGTTCGTGGCGATTTGAGTGTGCCCGGGGAGGGACTTAGTATCATCGATACCAGGTTTCACGTTCGGGTGAATTCCCGGATTGTTTGTTGCAACGGTTTATCGCCATCTCAGAGCATGCCTAGGGACCGTTCGCGATCCCGTACATGTGTAAGTGGCTTAGCCGTTACGAAATTACAAGTAGCATTTTCTCATTAAAAATAAGTCTTTAGCAGAAATGTTAAACAGAATTAAGTTCAAATATTCAAATCAAGACGAAACAAAAGCAAAGCAAGGATGTCAAAGTGTAAATTCCCACAACGATAGGGTTAGTAGTCATTCAGCACATGCTTATGGACCGTTCGTGATCTCGCACATGTGCAAATGATTTACCCGTGTTGGTGAGAGGTTTACGACTTGTTCATCGTTATTTTAATTAATTGATAATCATACGTTGTCCTGGTTCAGGATCACCCCTAGCCGATGTAGACGGTGGTTGCTCTGGTTCCACCATTGGAGCTCGCCTCCTCACATACTGAAGTAGCCTACCGTTCCTGATATGCCCTTCTACTTCATCCTTTAGGTGTCTACAATCATTTGTGCTATGTCCATTCAGCTCGTGGAATAAGCAAGATTTGTCTGATTTTCTCTCGTCGGTAGTTGGATCCCGTCGTATTGGTCTACGATAGGCAACTTGCTCTCGGGTGTCTTGGTAGATTCGCTCCAAACCCTCGTTGAGTTCTGAATAGGTGGTAAATCGCGGCTCCCTTCGTTGCCGCTTTGACCTGTCATCATTTTCTTCAGCCTTTCGTTTTCTTTTATCCTGGTCTGAATCCTTTTCAAAGGGCTTTTTGTCTTTAAGTGCATAAACTTATATTCCCTCCCCTTCTTCTCTTTTAGCATTAGCGTCTTCCAATCGTAAAAACTTTTCTGCCTCGTGATAGAATTCTCCTAGATCCATAGGCGGATCCTTAGTTAATGAATTTTTGAATTCCATGCCGTCAGTTACTCCGGACACAGCTGCCATCATAACCATGGATGGATCTGGCCGATACACCGATGCTGCTGCCGCATTGAACCGCGTCAAGAAATTCCTCAAAGACTCCCCAGCTTTCTGCTTTAGCGTTGCCAAACTCATCACATTCTTGGGTCTTGAAATATGAACCCTGAATTGCCTCATAAATTTCTCAATCAAATCGGTCCATGTCCCAATGGAGCCGCTCTCCAGCTGTCTGAACCATAAAGCTGCTATGTTTGTCAAATACAATGGGAAGCACCAGGCCATGACTTCCTGTGATGCCCCCAGCACTTCCATGTGCCTTATATACCTCGTTAGATGGACCGCAGGGTCCGTCCTCCCATCATACCTTTCTACTGTTGGCAGTTTGAATTCTGGTGGGTTCCTAGCCAACCTAATCGCAGGAGAAAAGGGACTCTTGTTCACGTCTTCAAGATCTCTGTTTACTAATCCGCCCCTCATGGCTCGCCTGACCATCTCCGCCAATCTATCATTGTCTCGAAGCTGTAGTTCGCGGACACTATCTTCGATCCGCCCCCCGAGTCCGTGTGAGCTTTCGGGTGTCTGCCCCCCTGGTTGAGCATTCATCCCTCTATCGCCGCCAGGTTGCTCGGATGTCCTTGTCTCTCTTCCCAGGTTCGGATCAACATGTCCTAAGTGTGTGCCCCCCAGCTCCGGCGATGCGTTAGATGGTCCTGCTCCGTTCTGGATTCTGGTTGCTCCTTGATTTTGTGCTCCAAGTTGTCCAATCTGTTGAAGCAAATTTTGGATCATTTCCTCTTGTCTCTTCATCATTGTCTCCATCTCATCCCTAGTGATGAAAACTGAAGCTTGGTTTGCTCCTGAGGAAGCCTCTTGACTCCCTTCATGCTGACTTTGCTCTGGTCTCTGCCTCCTACTTGTTTGTCTTGTCATGATTCTTCGGATCTAAATCTCTCAACCTTCAGATTCAACTTTCAAATGATAGAACTCCCGAGTTTAGTTCTCAGTGAAAGCACCAAAATGTTTGCACCAAAATTGGTCACAAACACCCAATAGCCGTTGAAAGCACCAGTTCGCAATCACAGATCACAAATATCAAATATGCAGAATAATAAGTATGCAAATCACTTAGGAAACTCAATAAAAACGGTAAATGACACAGGATTTATAGTGGTTCGGCGATCTTTCCTACGTCCACTCTGAAGTTGATGATTTTATTGATGTTCACTTGATGATTACAATTTCTTCTGATGTAGTACAACTGATTATATGATTACAATCTGAATCTAAGGAAGTAGTGGTAATTCAGAGTAAATCTGGCAGAGTCTGGGCGCTCTTTAGCTCCTAAAATTCTTCCTCCCCTTTTCTGAATGACCAGGGGCTCTATTTATAGGTGTAGGAGGCTGATATTTCGCCTAAATTGATGGAAGACCAGTTCTGGCACGTGAGGGGGCCCACATGGCCGAAATCTGGAGATCCGGGCCCACTTTGGGATCGATTCGACCCTTGGTTCGTATCGATCAAGAAATTGTCCAATCGAGCTGAAATTTGGTGTGGACATTCTTCAACATGTGCTCTAGCTTCTGTGAAAATTTCATAGCATTTGGACTTATAGATCTCAAGTTATGATCGATTCAAGGTTGCATTTCTGGTTGACTAGCTTGGTTCGAATCGATCCCTTCGAATCGATAAGGTCGATTCGATGGCTTCGCGCGTGGCATTGTTGACGTGGCGCGCTTTCTTCGTATCGATCCTACTTTCACTCCGAGTTGACTGGGTCGAATCCATGGTTCTAGCCGCCTTGACTTAGTGGATTCGAGATGTTGGATTCGAAGGTGCTCTTCCTTCGAATCGATGAAACTGGTGCTCGTTCAAATCGATCGAGATGTGCTACTGTGGATCGATTCGAAGTTGGCTCATCATGGGGATTCGAAGGCAATGGAGTCGAAGCACCCTTAATCGTATGGATTCGAAGGTCTTCTACCTTGCTGGATTCGAACTAAAGGCACGCTTGATGGAGTCGAAGCTAAAGTACTTCTCATGGATTCGAAGTAGTGAGGGTCTGATGGATTCGAACATACCTATGCTGATGGATACGAAGGAAATATCATTGATGGATTCGAACAAGATGGTTGTGGGGCTAACTTGATGGATTCGAACATGCTGAGGCGATGCCATTTCGATGGATACGAACTTCATGGATTCGAACAGTGGCTCTCCTATGGATTCGAACATTGCATCTTCCCTAATTTGCATCGATCATATCTCATTCATACGAACCCCGATTGACTCGAAATTTGGAACTCTAGTTCCCATGACTTTGCTTGATGTGTCTTATCAATTGTAGCCTGATCTGGACTTGGGAAAAATTCATCGATATCCACGGTGAACTTGGGATGTAGTCGTCCTACAGGATGGACTGTCTTTGATTTCTAGTCAATTTCTTGGTGTCACGGCCTTGCCAAAAGGCGGGATAACAATATCAAAATATCATATTCACTTTAAAACCATATCACTTTCGAAATCATATTCATTTTCGAAATCATTATTCACTTTAAATCATATTCATTTCAAAATCATAACCATAAAATAGGTTAAACCCTTATATCAAAATATTTGCATTTAAATCAGTTAAATCTAAATCAGAATATTTCCAACTTTAAATGGTTTGAATATTGAAATTTGTTTATATATTGGATTAGTTATACATTAAAAGTAGTATAGATTTAAAATAGGTTATAGATTAAAATAGTTATATATTAGAAATAGGTTATATTTTAGAATTAGTTTATATATTAGAAATAGTTTATATTAGAACTAGTTTATATTAAAATATATTTATTAAAAGTTGTTTATAAATTTAAAATAATATATATTAAAATAGTTTATAACTTAAAAATAGGTTATAGATTACAATATTTTATATATTAGAAATAGATTATATTTTAAAATAGGTTATATATTAAAAATAGTTAATGTATAAAAATAATTATTAATATATTAAAATGGTTTGTATGAGAAAATAGTTTATATATTAACGAGTTTGTATATAAAAAGAGTTTATATTGAAAATAGTTTCAAATTAGAATTTGTTTCTTCCAATTTCACAAATCAATTCAAATCAATCTCAGTTCAACGATTTCAATTCAAATGGCTAAAAGTTTCAATTCAAATTCTCATTAAAAACCATTTCAATTTGTATCGATTTCAGATCCATGTTTGAACTACAAATTTAACCACTTCAAATTCAATAGGTTTCAAAGTTTAAAAATTCAAATGTTTACAGTAACTCAATTTTGGAAATTTCATTTATATTTCAAAATTCAACTTTAAGATTTCAATTTAAGTTCTTTAAATAATTCATTTAAACCAATTTAAACATTTTAAAAGCTTGGATTTAAAAATATTCCAGTTCATATAAATCAAGTTTATTTCAAAATATCATTTAACTGGATTCAAAAATTAAGGATTTAAAATCATTTAATTTAACCAAACCGGTGTCCGTATATAATTTTTTACCCTATGGTCAAGTGATACGGATATGTATCATTTCAACCCGCAAATCCCAAGTAAAATTCAAAATCCATAAAATCGCTTGAGTTTATCATTTCAATCCATAACGATTTTTCCCTAATCTATAAGACCATTCGGGTATGTATTATTTCAACCCATAGTGATTTTCCTAATGATACTAAGGGAACTTGCAGTGTGATAACAATATATAAAATAAATATAATATCGAATCATCCAAATATCAACAGTTAAACATCCATCACAATCATCATTCAAATCAACCAATAAATCACAACAAATAAACTGGTTATCATTTCAGGTATTTAACTGGCAATTAAATTCAATATTAATTTAAATTATGTTTAAATGACAATTTAAAATACCAAACAACATTCAATAAATTTCTAATCGCCTCATAAATTTAATTTAACTAACATAGGATGATTTAGTAGTTGTGAGTGGGTTAAATAACTCACCTTTGATTTTCAATCGATCTAAAATCCAATTAAAACCCAATAATTTAACAATCTTAGAATGTAGCCAAACAAGTTCCAAAATGTTCGGAATTCTGATACGATCATAATGGAGAAAACCGCGCATGAATCCGAGCTCGTTTGCAAATGTAACAGATATTAGAACGATTGAATTTTAAATTTAAATTGAACTAAAACAATGGCATAATAGCAATTAACGCTACTTTCCCTACAACGTCGTTCAAACCCTAGCACGAGATGCCTTGACATCGTTCTCGACCACGAACCCTAGTAGCTACCATTACTACTGTTGGAACTGGACCAGCCTGCAACAGGAGTTATGGGTGAATTTCAAAAATTTTACCCTATTGGATCTTTATTGGGCCTATGAAATCTAATTCATTTAGAACAATTCTAAATTTATTTTAAATAAAATCATATATTTTATTTAAATTTAAGTATTTTATAATGTAAAGTTAATTTGAATGATTTAATTTATATATATATATATATGTATGTATATATATATGTATGTGTTATATACATATACATATGTATGTGCATGTGTAACATAATAATCCGTGAAGATTATAACATGCCCGTATATAGATGTTGGGATTTACACCGCAATCGACACATTAGCTCATTTCGTATGTATTGTATGTTGTCAAAATATGAGTATAAATCTATAATGCAAAGTATATTTATATAAATACGTATATATAAATATATATATTTAAAATATATTTTATAACTAAAAGTCTCAAAATTAAATATATATATAATTTAAAAAAATTGTATAAATATATATACATAATTAAACATATAAATTATACATACATACATACATACATACATACATACATACATACATACATACATACATACATACATATATAATAATTAAAATTATATATATACATATATATAAGGTTAATAAAATGTATATATATGAATAATTAATTACATTCAAATACTTAAAAATATAATTATATATATCTTAACTTTATTCCCAGATTTAAATTAGCATAACAAACATAAAATAATAATTTTATCATTATTATATATATATATATATAATAAATAGTTTTGATCATAATAATTAAAAATAATAGCAATAAATATTAAAAAATCAAATTTTAAAATTTATGAAAATTTAGAATCATAAAATACAGGTTCAAATTTTTTTCATGATTTTCTGAAATAAATATTATTTTTAATAAATAAAAGAAATGTTCAACCGAAGTAATTTTATTATTAGAAATATCAAATTTTAACAAAAAATTCTAAATTTTTTTCGTAGGTTATTGCATAGATGTAGTAATTACAGAAAATATAAAATCAAATTTTTAGTGCAATAATTATTTTAGATATAATAAACAATTCAAATAATCAATAAAAGATAATTTAAAATTATTTATATATATTAAAATTTTATTTTTGAATTTGATAATTCATATTATGTATAAATAGGTGTAAGGAAAAATTCTAAGCTGTTTATACATTATAAATATACATATATGTAATTATATGTTTAAAATATACATTAGTCTATATTTAAATTAATATATAAATATACATAAAATAATTAATAATGATAAAATTTAATTTTTACAGCAAATTAGATTTGTTTATACATAAATTATAACACATAATAATATAACCATGCTCATAACCAAACTAATTTGTGATAACTACATATACCTAAGAAAATCTCACCTAACTAGATATACAACATTAATATATATATATATATATATATATATGTAACATCCCGCCTTTTTGTACCTTTTAAACAGACACACGTGCCAATGCAAACCATACAGGAGGGCGGATTGTTATGGGGTAAATAAGAAAAAAAACAAAGAAAGAGAAAAACAAAACAGAATCTTGCAGCGGAATGATAAAATATAATAATCAAATAACAGGTCATGAAGCTGTTTACAAAACATTTGATTATACTTATACAATACAGAATCAGAGTTACATAGATAGAGAATAAATATTCAAATGCAGCGGAACGGTATGAATGCAGTGGAATAATAGAATAAGTAATAATAGTACAAATCTTCGTCTTCGTCCTCCAGAAAAAGGTCTTCAAATCCTGAAATGCTCAGGCTGACCCGAGCGAATTGAAAAGAAAAAACACTCGAGTCAGAACTAATAGATCTTATGTAAGTCAAATCAACGGTAAATAAATATGAGTGTAAACGGCGTCGGAGATGTTTACGGGGTTTGACATCTCTTATCCAGTGTCTAACGTGTGTGCAATAACTTAAGAGATGTTCGGGATTCACATCTCCTAAGAATCCGTTAAACTATATACTATGCAGTACAATACGCTATTATAATATGTCTACAGTAAGATAAACTATTAAAATAGCATTAAGGCGTTATCCATTTCCCCCTTAACACATTTTTATATATTCTCATAGTCTATACAGTACCGTAATCCCGTTCGTACTGGACGTTGTCAGAGGGCACTCCATAGGTATGTTACAAAACAAACTCGTAGTGGTCTCGATAGGGTTGGTGACACGGCACAACTAGGCAATGCCAGGGTAGATATACCAATTACACTTCCGGACTGGTGGTAACGCGTAGCAGCTACTACCGCCTACCTCGGAACACACTCTCAAATCAAAATCGAGGATGGCCACCAAATCAATAGCAAAGTCAGAATATAGTATCGAAGGAGTGTGCCCGATCGGAGGAATGATCACTCTTGGCGCAATTGCTCCTGTTTTAGCCACCTTAAGCTAACTCATGGGAGTCAGGTCCACGTATATACCACAGATAGGATCGTCGCCAACCATCCTACTTCATTCTTGAATCTCCACCAAATACACAGTTGTCAAAGTGGTTTTCAGTATTGGCGGAGAGTATGACAATATCTGATCCCGGTCTCTTTAACAACCAATCACTTATTACACACCGGATGGTTCTTTTACATTTCCAAAATTATTTCATAATTGATATCAAAATATCATATTCAATTCAAATCATATTACTTTCGAAATCAGTACTTGCTTTCGAAATTATATCACATTGAAATCATAGTTCGAAATTATATTTCGTTTCAAAAGTCATATTTCCAAAATAGGCTAAAGTCTCATTTCAAAATATCATATTAAACCAAGTATGTTATTTAAATCCCAACTTAGGTTATAACATCATTAACCATATTCACTTAAAAATCGAGAATTTGAATATAAACCCATCCATTTTACTTAGTTTGGAATTTAGAAGAAAATAGTTTTAAATAGTTGTAAATAGTTAATATAGATTTAAAATAGATTAAATATAATTAAAATAGATTAAATATCTTTAAAATATATTAATTAGATTTAAAATAAGTTAAAATAGGTTAATTAGTTTAAACAAATTAAATGGTTTAAAATAGGTTAAGATGATTTAATATAATTAATACAGGTTAAAATAGTTTAATACTTTGAAAATCTTAATAATTAGAAATTTTGAAATAATATATTTATAAAATAGTTTATATTAAAACATGAATTTGTAATTAATATCAAATTACTATTCATTTCATTTCAACACATTTGGATCATTTTCAATTTCTAAGTCAACAAACCAAATTCCAAACCTTTAAATTTAACATTTCAATAAACTATTGAATTTCATATCGTTTCAATCCATGTTCAAACATCAATTTGGATTACTCCAATTTCAAAATATTTCAAAGTTATTTTCAAATAAGTTCAATAACTTAATTTCGATAGAATTTCATTTATACTTAAAAGTTTAACTTTAAACTTCCAATTTAATTTCTTAAAGCAATTCCTTTTAAACCAATTCACATTTCAACACAAAACTTGATTTTCTAATAATACTTCGATTTATATACATCAAATTTTATTTCAAGATATCATTTAATTGATTCAAAATTTAAGAAGTTCAAAATCATTAAATTTAACCAATCCGGTGTCCGTATATAATTTTCTACCCTGGGGTCAAGGATACAGATATTTATCATTTCAACCCGCAATTTAAAATGTTACGGTTATATATCATTTCAAACCGCAATCTCGAATTAATAATAAAACCCATAAAATCCCTCGAGTCTGTCATTTCAACCCATAATGATTTTTCCTTAATCTATCGATCATTCGGGTATGTATCATTTCAACCCATAAGGAACTTGCAGTTATAATAATATAAATACAACATCCATTCATCCAATACAACAAATCAACATCCATCATCCAAATCAATCAATAAATATCAATATAGAACTGGTAATCAATAATAGGCATTTAACTAGCAATTTATATTCAATAAAAAATTAAATAACGATTTAATTCAAATAAATTCAAATTAACTGAGATGATGATTTAAAATATACTAAACAGTCATAAATAAATTTCTAATCACAACATAAATTTAATTTAACAAACATAAGAAATTTTAGAAGTGGTGAGTGGGTTAAAACACTCACCTTTGAATTTAAATTGAATTAAATCCAATTTAAATCAAAAACTCAAACAGTCTCAGAATTCGTCCAAACCAGCGTCCAAATGTCCAGAATTTCGATATGATCTTAGCACACGAAACCGCGCGTGAAACGGGCCTCGTATGCAGAAGTTATCGACATAAGAAGTTAAACGATTTAAATTTAGAAAATAAATAAATAAACATACTAACCCTTGCCACGTCGCCGGTAAATCTCGAAATCATCATTCGCGTGTCGTTCCAGGCCCTAACCCACACATGCGACTAGTTGCCTCCGCCATCCACTGGCGTCGTGGTCGCAACCACCTCCAACGACCTCACACGCCCCCACAGCGACCACCCGCAAGACAAACCACGGCCAAGCTTCGATCGCGGCAAAAAAAAAAGAACAGCCACTGCAAATTTTAAAACCCAAATCAAATTCTTCACGATGACCTGACCATCATCCAACGACGTGACCAGCATAGATGAGTTGCATGAGGCACTCTCTACCCAACGGTACCTATGATTTGACGATCCATCGAAGTTGATCGGAACCCTATGGACGGCCGAGAATAGTTCATCAATTTCTGGATGGATAGAGGTGCAAATTCGAAAACGAATTACAGATCTAAGATGCGCTCGTCGAGAGCTTCAAATCGATATATAATTCGATATAGTTTGTGGAGTTTGAAATTTTGATTTGAATTTGATTTTGAAATTGAATTGAGAAGTTTGTTTAGTTTGTCTGCCATTGAGAAGGAGGAGAAGACTGAAATGTACATACAGATAAATGAAAATGAGGAGTGGCTAGGGTTTATAGCGGGCTATTTATAGACAAAGCTAAAAATAGAACGGATAGACAAGATTTGAATTACACGTTGAACGATAAATGGCTCGAAAAGCCCGTTCTGTCTCCTGAACGAAAACGGGTCATCTCATATATCAAAATAAATGTTTTCATTATTTTTAAATTCAATTGAACAGGTTTCAGGTCCTAATTCCATCGTATGAAGTAGTTATATTAAAATCAGCTTATTTCAAATTGATTTCAATTGATTTTAATTAAATTGATTTCTAGGCGTTTTGAGTCCGTACGAATCAAACGACAAGTCCGATCGCTACGAAACTTAAAATCCTACAATAATTCACTGTTACGAATTCGATGAAACTGGTTTCGTCGAAATCTGAGTCAGTGGCCAAAATGGCTATTTTCAAGTTAATTAAATAAATTAATTAATTAAATCACTTTTTAATTCACAATTTATAACCTAACCAATTCCATCATTTTAATCACTTAGACATTTACCATGACTTAATACAAGTTTATATGCCCATTTCAAATGTTGGTTATTACACTAATTACAGTGTTCAAGTCCACTGTAATTAAATCCAATTTATTATAATTTAATTTCATTAAATTGCTTTAAATTTGATTCCGACCTTTATATTCAACCAATTAAAATCTTATAACATAGTTAACATTTGTTTGTCTTTTATTACATTAATATTCTCCAATTTCCATTTTTATTTGTATTAACTATTATATTTCCATTTATATTGAAATTTTGTCAAATTTATATATTAATTATAATTAAAATCTCAATTAATTTATTCAAATTGGTATCATTCTTTTTATTACATCAATTTGTTACCTTATGAATAAAATTAACATTTCTATTCATTTCGTTACATTCACTATTTCAGTTATTGTCTATATCTTATTAATGTAACATTAAAGTTCATTTAATTCTAATTGATTTCCCATTTAAATTTAATAGACCAAATAAACAGGTAACTTATAACAACCGTTACCATAACTCTTAATTTCACTTATGAATTCATTATTCACAAACAAATGTTACAATTCTTGTATAATACTGATTTTGTTCAATTTCTATTAACTATCTATTTCGTACAATAATTAAATATTTACATTTATTTCTTATATTCAAATTTATAACAAAGTATAACATTTACATTATTTCAATTAATTAAACTTCCATAAAAAGGTTATCCTTTTCTTAATTTAACCTTATTCCATTTCATTATGTTTATAGTTTCCGTTAATAAATCACAAATTTCTATTTTTCCCAATATTAAATAACAAAATTTAATTAAATTAACAATTTTAATTATCAAAAATTTACGGGTCGTTAGACTCTCCCCCACTCAAAACTTTTCGTCCCTAACAAGGAAAAAGAAGGGAAAAGAAGGAATCAAGTAATCAATATATCTTATTTAAAATATTAAATTTTATAACACATAAATTTACAAAATTAAATAATTTAAATAAAATATATTAATTTATAAACAGTTAAATCCTTTTATACTCAAACTAATAAAGTTTGGAAAACAGTTCATAAAATTTTTCTAAGTCCAAAATTTACAGAAAATTTCGGCAGTCTCCTTTGTACGGAGAGGTCCGGGAGAAATAATAATACAAATAAAACAATATATATCACAAAATTTTCAAAATAATATATCCCAACACGGGAAAATTAATATAATATCCCTAGAAAACCGTAATCCAAGAACGTACCTATTTGTCGGGCAAACAACGCTTATTTTATGAAACCAAAAGTAGTAGCAATTGCTTCCATAACCTGTATTTTACTTATATAATCCAAGGATGTTAATAATTATATAAAAGAGAAATAATTAAGTTGTTTCAACCAATAACAAAACAAAACAATGCAACATAACAACAATCACTTACAAACAAACATACAATCATCACAAGAAATCAAAGTAATCAACCATTCACCCATAGCAAGTAAAACAAATGGTTCGTTCGGGTTTAGACACTTCAATCATACAAAATGATAAATAACTACTAAGTATACTGTACACTCAACAGTCTTAGATAAAACTCAATAGATTATCCATACATCCAAACAATTAGAAGTATCTTTACCATAAATCAAAACAAACAACAAATTCCAACGTTATTTAAGTTTACTCTTATTAATTTCCTTTTTATATCATTTGTTGTTCACCATTTTCATTCATACAATGAATATTTCTTTAACATTCATTCATTTAATACTTATTTTAATTTATTTCATTCATTACTTACTAAATTCATTTCATTTATAATGAAAATTTCTTCTTATTACTTTATATTAATTTCTTACATAAATTATATCCATTCAATTGTTTATAATGATCAATGAATTCATTATTTAAGTATTACATACAATTTATTGTAGTTTAATTTACATTTATTAATTTATATACTTGATTTCAATTAGACATTTATACTCATTAGTGCATAAATTCATTCTTAAGTTTCTTACTTTAAATTTTACATTCATTCTTTTCTTATATAATGTCATTGGGTATTAAATCCATTTTCCAAATTATTTCACTTTTCTGAAGTTATAACCATTTAATTTTATATAGTATTCATTTTAATTATTCACTTTAATCATAAGTAGCTCCAAATACTAACTTAAATTTATGATTGTTTATTTATAGTATTCATGTTCAATTCAATTACTTAGTATATCAATTCATTTACTTAAGTTTATAATTATTTACTTACCATACTTACTTTCTATTACATTTTTATTATAGTACACTTCAATTATAACTTAAGTTTATAACAACTATGATATCAAGGTTCTTATTCATAAAAGAATTTCATTGAACACTTTCATTACTTTAAGTTTTACTTGTATAAATTTCCATTACATTTTCCTATTAAACATTACAAATTTAATATTGGGTAAGTTATATATATATGCTTTTAAGAATGCAATTGAAAGTTACATAAGTTTATCTCATTTCTTTTAATTAACTTAATGTTCAATAATCATATCCTTTGTTTTATATGTTACAAATTTCAACTTTCTTGTAATTTCATTTATAACCTAGCATTTAATTTCTTATTTCATTTTAGAAGTTCCAATTATTAATTTGTTAAATTCCATTTCATTACAATAATTGAAACTATTAATTAACAGAAACTTGAGAACTAAATACCGGGTTCCATTCCAATTCATTTTAAAAATAATAGATAGATGTATATACTTACAACTTATATATCCGATTATATTTAAAACAATTTGAAATTTATATCTGTTTATCAAAATAAATCTGCAATAAAACTACTACAGTGGCCTTCCCACTTTGAAACTCGAAAAGGAACGTCGATGATGCGTGCACTCATCACCGAAATTATTTTCCAGCGATAGAGAAAGGAGTACAGAACTTATTTCCTTCCAAAATTTCTTTTAAAGCATTTCTTTCAAATCATGTTGAAATATTTATATCTAAAAATAATTCAAAATAATACTAATATTATATTCCAAAATCATTCGAAAGAAATTTTCAAAAAACCCCGGAACTTAAGTTCTAAATTTCCAAATTTCATTTATTTTATTTTCAAATCTTATTTCCAACTAATATTCATAAATTTCACTACCTAACAACCAACATATTACAACCAAATATATATCATTTATAAAATTTATTATTTTATATACAGAAAATATAATAGACGGAATTATTTCATTTACCTATATTTCAAAACAAATATTGTGTCCATGATTCCTATTAAGCATTTAGAAATTCCCATCGATGTCATAGCGTCCTATGTACCGACCAGAATTTATAAATATAAAACGGAACAAACTAACACAATATAAAAAACCTTTTATAACACTAACAAATACGCTCTCTCATATATACACACTCAGCGACTCATTCTAGGGGATTACTATCCTATTTAATATGAGTACGACCCCACAAAGCTAAGGTTATCGCTAAACCAAAGCTCTGATACCAACTGTAACATCCCGCCTTTTTGTGTGTTTTAAGCAGACACACGTGCCAACTCAAACCATACAAAAGGATGGATTGTTATGGGGTAAATAAGAAAAAAAACAGAGAGAGAAAAATAAAACAGAATCTCACATCGGAATGACAAAATATAATAATCAAATAACAGGTCATGAAGCTGTTTACAAAACATTTGATTATACTTATACAATACAGAATCAGAGTTACATAGACAGAGAATAAATATTCAAATGTAGTGGAACAATATGAATGCAGTAGAATAATAGAATAAGTAATAATAGTACAAATCTTCGTCTTCGTCCTCTAGAAAAAGGTCTTCAAATCCTGAAATGCTCAGGCTGACCCGAGCGAATTGAAAAGACAAAACACTCGAGTCAGAACTAATAGATCTTATGTAAGTCAAATCAACGGTAAATAAATATGAGTGTAAACGGCGTCAGAGATGTTTACGAGGTTTGACATCTCTTATCCAGTGTCCAACATGAGTGTAGTAACTTGAGAGATGTTCGGGCTTCACATCTCCTAAGGATCCATTAAACTATCTACTATGTAGTACAATACGCTATTATAATATGTCTACAGTAAGATAAACTATTAAAAAAGCGTTAAGGCATTACCCATTTCTCCCTTAACACATTTTTATATATTCCCATAGTTTATACAGTACCGTAATTCCATCCGTACTGGACGTCGTAAGAGGGCACTCCATAGGTATGGTACAAAACAAACTCGTAGTGGTCTCGATAGGGTAGGTGACATGGCACAACTAGGCAACGCCAGGGTAGATATACCAATTACACTTCTGGACTGGTGGTAACGCATAGCAGCTACTACCGCCCACCTCGGAACACACTCCCAAATCAAAAATCAAGGGTGGCCACCAAATCAATCGCAAAGTCAGAATATAGTATCGAAGGAGTGTGCCCGTGTGACGCCCCACCTCTATACCCACGCTAACCAAGAACACTACGATGTAGTGCTGTCAATTAGCGCGGAGAATAAGGCTGTGGAGGAGCGACCATCCATGTAACTTCTTTGTGCGAGCATCGATACGTCAGATAGAATAGAATGCATATCTTTTAAGGAGGAAATCCGACATACCGATACAAACACAAAGCTATCACACGGTGGCTATATATAATCTTCGGAAACAAACATAGAAATGGTCATAACATAAATCAGTCACAGACATCCATATCACAAAGGCGGAAGAAGATATGAATAAATATATATATCACATGAAAGTGTACATCAGAGTAGTGGTCGGAAAGATCCACGATAATACAAAAGAATAGCATCACGTGCTATACAAAAGAATAAGTACACAACATAGAGTCTATATCTCAAAGGTGTACATCCAAAAACTACTAATCTAGGTAGTTAGCCAAAAGTCAGAATAATCCTGAAGAGAAGTCAAGCAGAAGCACCTGTAACATCTCGGTCTGACCCGAGTATTATTTATAAGAAAATAATAAACGGATCAGTCTAACTATAAATATCAGATGATATGGTATACAGTAAAAGGCATGACATGAACATGTAATAACCATAGCGACATACTACTATAAGTATGTAAATGATAATCAACAAAAGATTAATCAATATCACAAGAATCTTCTCAAAGATAAAATAGGGTATCATACCCTAAACTTGTATTCATAACAAGTCAATAACACATGAATTCACCAATGCACAAAAACTGATATCATATCAATGAAAATCATGAAAATTGGTGAAGCACAAAATTCCAGAAATCATCATCAGAAATCCAGAAAACACATAAAGGGGGGGAGGCCTAACACATGAATGGGAGCATGAAAACTCACCTACGCGTAAACACATGACGAGATGATATCTCATGGAAGCTATCCATTAAATTTTCACACAGGAATGGCCCGAAGACCGTAGGAAATGTGATGGCGAAACATCACATAATCGGGGTATAGTCTCCCACGTAGACAAAGAGACATCGCTCAATCGCTAGTCTAAATCACAAAAATGATCGTCATGATCATAAGGAAGTGTCAATCACACCAAGCTAGTAAATATATGAGTTTAGCTTCATGTCCCATAACCACTTGCTTAACTTAAATATTTACGAACAAGCTGTAAATCTTCACTAGGAAATTGTCACAAAAAGGGTTCAATCGAACAAGTCCAAGAGCTAACCGACGAAGTGAACGCAAGCGTTTCATACCACTCGTTTTACTAAGTCGTTTAAGTCGATTTCTCATTCGAGTGAAGTAAAGGCTTGTATATACTAGTAGATTGAAAATCGGTTTGAGAGAACGAACTTTTGATATTTAAAATAGTGTTGAAATCGCTTTGATGAAAGAGTTTTGATATTTACTATTAGTATTGAAACCTTCATATATCTTTTAAAATGACAAGTCATAAAACGATTGTAGAAGCAAATCAATTCACGTTCGAAGACGTGAGTAAAGTCCAAAGAAGTCAATCCCAAAACCATCAAAGTAGAAATTCTGATAAATGCTTTGTCAGATAAGATTGCCTACGCAGAGTAATTCGGGGTTCGACCTAAGATTGCCTACGGTATGACTTAGTGAAGCCAAGCTGGTCAAGCGACCTAAGGAAAAGTAGGTCATACGACCTAAGGGTAAGGTCGGAGGCGACCTACGACTTAGTGGAGTCGAGCGACCTAAGGACAGCCGACTTAACAATTTGCGACTTAGTGGGGCTTAGGTCGTAGACGACCTACGAGGTAAACTAGGCCGACTTAGTAGACGAGCGACCTAAGATAAATGGTCCAACGACCTAACTCGAACGACCCAGAGGGTCGAACGACTTAACTGGAAGGTAAGTCGGAGACGACTTACGAGATATACTGGCCGACCTAACTCGACCGACTTAAAGACTTAGCAGGGTCGAGCGACTTACGAGCTACGACCTAAGGTGACGAGGGCGTTAGGTCGGAGACGACCTAAAACTTGACTCGCGAACGACTTATGGAAAAGAAGCTTAGGTCGGAGACGACCTACGAGATAAGCCAGTGCGAGCGACCTAAAGTTTGCCTGGGGGATTATAGGTCGGCAACGACCTAACGTTTTGCCTGGAAATTATAGGTCGGCAACGACCTAACGTTTTGCCTGGGGATTTTAGGTCGGCAACGACCTAAGACTTAACAAAATTCGAGCGACTTAGTGGTTTGCCTTGGAATTTTAGGTCGGCAACGACCTAACGTTTTGCCTGGAAATTATAGGTCGGCAACGACCTAACGTTTTGCCTGGGGATTTTAGGTCGGAAACGACCTACGACTTAAGAGCGAAGACCTTACATTTCGCCTGGGGGTTATAGGTCGGCAACGACCTAGGACTTAAGATAGTGGTGACTTTTCAACGCGCGAGCTAGCAGCCTGGACGACCTAACCTAGGCAGAACGACTTAAGGCTGGAAATTCACCAAAAACGCTAAAAAGTGGAGCTTTTTGCCAATCCAATCCAAACCAAATGCCAATGTGCATGTAAAAGTGATAGGGAATCATTCCCAACAGTCCAATGACAATCATAGGCAAGATGTGAGATCAAAAATCTCACCTTTTCCACGAAATTGATGAAGATGAAGATTGAAAGCAAGGAGAAGCAACCCAAAGCTTGAATCCACAATCTTCTACTTGAATTTGATGTTGAATCTCGGATTTGCAATAGAATTTGAGTTGGGAGTTTTAATTTCTCTTTCCCACCACCATTTTTGACAAAGCTTGAAGTGTTTTGATAGAGTGAGGAAGATGGTTGGGCTGAACTAAAGGGGTGCAGTCCAAACCAAAGTCAAAGGCGGGAAAAAATGTTGAAAATTTCACTATCTCCAAACATATCGATGTTTACACTCAAAAAGATCGCAAACGTCATTTTTAACTCAATGGGGGTGGTCTCGAGTCCTAATTTGACCGTATGCAAAAAGTAGCTTTTCGGACTAACATCCGACTAACGATAAAATATTTAAATAAAATATTTAAATATAGAATCGATAGATATGCGGGTTGTTACAGCCCGATCGAAGGAATGACCTCACTTGGCCCGTCAATTGCTCCTGTTTTAGCCACCTTAAGCTAACTCATGGGAGTCAGGTCCACGTATATACCTCATATAGGATCGTCGCCTACCATCCTACTTCATTTTGAATCTCCACCACGTACACAGTTGTCAAAGTGGTTTTCGGTATTGGTAGAGAGTATGACAATATCTGATCCCGGTCTCTTTAACAACCAATCGCTTATTACACACCGGATGGTTCTTTTACATTTCTAAAATTATTTCATAATTGATATCAAACTATCATATTCAAATCATATCACTTTCAAAATCAGTACTTACTTCCGAAATTATATCACATTCAAATCATAGTTCGAAATTATATTTCCTTTCAAAAGTCATATTTCCCAAATAGGCTAAACTCACATTTCAAAATATCATATTAAACCAAGTATGTTATTTAAATCCCATCTTAGGTTATAACATCATTAACCATATTCACTTAAAAATCGAGAATTTGAATATAAACCCATCCATTTTACTTAGTTTGGAATTTAGAAGAAAATAGTTTTAAATAGTTATAAATAGTTAATATAGATTAAATATAATTAAAGTAGATTAAATATCTTTAAAATAGATTAATTAGATTTAAAATAAGTTAAAATAGGTTAATTAGTTTAAATAAATTAAATGGTTTAAAATAGGTTAAAATGATTTAATATAACTAATATAGGTTAAAATAGTTTAATACTGAAAATCTTAATAATTAGAAATTTTGAAATAATATATTTTTAAAATAGTTTATATTAAAACATGAATTTGGAATTAATATCAAATTACTATTCATTTCATTTTAACACATTTGGATCATTTTCAATTTCCAAGTCAACAAACTAAATTCCAAACCTTTAAATTTAACATTTCAATAAACTATTGAATTTCATATCGTTTCAATCCATGTTCAAATATCAATTCGGATTACTCCAATTTCAAAATATTTCAAAGTTATTTTCAAACAACTTCAATAACACAATTTCGATTGAATTTCATTTATACTTAAAAGTTTAATTTTAAACTTCCAATTTAATTTCTTAAAGCAATTCCTTTTAAACCAATTCACATTTCAACACAAAACTTGATTTTCCAATAATACTTCAATTTATATACATTAAATTTTATTTCAAGATATCATTTAATTGATTCAAAATTTAAGAAGTTCTAAATCATTAAATTTAACCAATCCGGTGTCCGTATATAACTTTCTAACCTAGGGTCAAGTGATACAGATATTTATCATTTCAACCCGCAATTTAAAATGTTACGGTTATATATCATTTCAAACCGCAATCCCGAATTAATAATAAAATCCATAAAATCGCTCGAGTCTGTCATTTCAACCCATAACGATTTTTTCTTAATCTATCGATCATTCGGGTATGTATCATTTCAACCCATAGGGAACTTGCAGTTATAATAATATAAATACAACATTCATTCATCCAATACAACAAATCAACATCCATCACAGTCATCATCCAAATCAATCAATAAATATCAATATAGAACTGATAATCAATAACATGTATTTAATTGGCAATTTGTATTCAATAATAAATTAAATAACGATTTAATTCAAATAAATTCAAATTAACTGAGATGACGATTTAAAATATACCAAATAGTCATAAATAAATTTCTAATCACATCATAAATTTAATTTAACAAACATAAGAAATTTTAGAAGTTGTGAGTGGGTTAAAACACTCACCTCTGAATTTAAATTGAATTGAAATCCAATATAAACCCAAAACTCAAGCAGTCTCAGAATTCGTCCAAACCAGCATCTAAATGTCCGAAATTTCGATACAATCCTAGTGCAAGAAACCGCGCGTGAAACGGGCCTCGTATGCAAAAGTTATCGACAAAAGAAGTTAAACGATTTAAATTTAGAAAATAAATAAATAAACATACTAACCCTTTCCACGTCACCGATAAATCTTGAAATCATCGTTCGCGTGCCCTTTTAGGCCCTAACCCATGCATGCGACTAGTTGCCACTGCCATCCACTGGCCGTCGCGGCCACGACCACCTCCAACGACCTCGCACGCCCCCCAACGACCACCCGCGAGACAAACCACGACCAAGCTTCGGTCGCGGCAAAAAAAAAATGAACAGCCGCCACAAATTTTAAAACCGAAATCAAAATCTTCGCGACGATCTGACCATCATCTAATGACGTGACCACCACAGATGCGTTGCGTGAGGTACTCTCTACCCAACGGTACCTATGATTTGACGATCCATCGACTTTGATCGGAACCCTATGGACGACCGAGAATAGTTCATCAATTTCTGGACAGACAGAGGTTCAAATTGGAAAATTAATTACAGATCTGAGATGCGCTCGTCGAGAGCTTCAAATCGATATATAATTCGATATAGTTTGCGGAGTTTGAAATTTTGATTTAAATTTGATTTTGAAATTGAATTGTGAAGTTTGTTTGGTTTGTCTGCCATTGAGAAGGAGGAGAAGACTGAAATGTACATACAGACAAATGAAAATGAGGAGTGGCTAGAGTTTATAACGGGCTATTTATAGACAAATCCGAAAATAGAACGGATGGACAAGATTTGATTTACATGTTGAACGATAAATGGCCCGAAAAGCCCGTTCTGTCTCCGGAACGAAAATGGGTCATCCTATATATCAAATTCAATGTTTTCATTATTTTTAAATTCAATGTAATAGGTTTCAGGTCCTAATTCCATCGTATGAAGAAGTTATATTAAAATCAGCTTATTTCAAATTGATTTCAATTGATTTTAATTAAATTGATTTCTAGGCGTTTTGAGTCCGAAAGAATCAAACGACAAGTCTGATCGCTACGAAGCTTAAAATCCTACAATAATTCACTGTTACTGTGACGACCCAGAATTTTGGATATTTGAAATGGGAATATTTAATTGATTTTAAATATTCAAAAGGGTAATTTTGACTTGAATTTCAAATATCACTATTTATTGGGTGATTTAATTATTGAATTTAAATAATTGGAAATTGGGAAAATTGTTGAATCTTGGGTTTTAAGTTTGTTAAAAATATTTCAAAGGCCTACAAAATTTGTATTAACAATGCTGAAGATAATATAACTTTTAAAATTGAATTCCAAAGTGTTTTGTTCAATTTTAAAAATATATTGTTTAAATTGAATTTAAAATAGCTTCCGGGGCACAGTATCGGATTTCGACGAAACCAAGTCCATTGGATCCATAATATAGTAGTATTATTGGATTTCAAATTTCGTAGTGATCGGAGTTGTCGTGTGAGCGTACGATATATAAACGCTCTGGAAAATTTTATCGAAATTTAATATAATATCTGGGTCCAAAAAGCTATCTTCTCCATACGATCGAATTAGGACTCTAAACCTTTTCCAATGCGTTCGAAATAGGGGTATAACCTTATAAACGCCTAGCGGCACGCCTCGATAGGAGTTTGAAATTTTAAGTTGCATTTGAATTTGAATTTGAATTTAATTGTATATGTTTATACTTGTCAATTGCAGTTAAAATTATATCTACATCAACTGCAATTCTGTCCCTCTTCAATCACTATAGGCAACCTTCTCGTGCATGCCATCCTCTCCCGTCTTTCACCTTCCTCTTCACAACCGCGTGTCTCATGCCTTTTCAAATCACGTACCAGATGTCCCCCTTCTCTTTCTTTTTATTCAGTCGAGAAAAAGGAAATAAAAGCTTGGAAAAAAATGGAAACCAGATCAAAAAAATAAAAATAAATAATTCGAGCGAGTTTCTCCTATTCAAAATCAAATGAAATCAAAATCTCGAGCCTCCGCAACCCTCATCTTCGTGTCCTCAAACGATTCTCAAATTGAAATGGGCAACCCAGTGAGCTCCCGTAATTTCACGCTCGAGGTGGACGAGGAAGGGTGGAATCGATCGAGTGCGGGCGGCTCGTCAATGGTCTAGCATGAGGCGTGTGAAGGCAGCGGAGGCCGGGGTCGAAGTTAGTGTCGATGGCACGTTCGCGATGGCGTGGGGTGTTGCGTGGCATAGGATGGATTCGTCCCTGGCTCGTCGATTCGAGCAATGACGATGGTGATGGGCTCATCAAACGAAGGCGGAATCTCGTTAGAGCTTGGGTGCAGTTCTCGTGATATTTGTTTCCAGCACGTTTAGGTAATTTAAATTTTCACAACATTTTAATTTAATGTTTGCTTAGGTTTAAATTATTATTTATTATTTCAATTATCAGAAGATTTTTACAGGGTTTAGAATGCTTTTATCAAATATATATATATATATATACATATACATATTTCAGAAGAAAAAAAACAGAAAATTCTTTTTAGTCTGAAATATAATTACAGAAAGCAGAGGAAAACAAATGATTACAGTAAAGTATAAAATAATTATGTTTTTAATTTAATAACATGTATATATACAGACAAGATTTTGGGAAAAAAAATATAAACTCTGGAAACAGAAAATTTTCTGGTTGGAAAGAATAAAAATAAAATACAGCGGTTTATGTAATCGTGTTTAAACCGGAATATAATATAGATATGATTTATGAAAATTGGGATTTAAAAATGCTTAAATTGAAAGGTTATATAAAAAAAAGTAGACTTTTGAAAATCATATAGATCATTTTATATATCGGATGTGATTTCCAAGGGAAATTTTAATTGGTTATAACAATTTAAAATTTTGTAAGTCAACTTTAATTTAAAACAAATTTAATTACCTCAGTGATTAATAAAGATATGAAATTTGCTTATTCAAGGTCTGAAATCGTGAAGAAAATAGTCGAGATGGAAATGGATTGGAAAACAAAATCAAAGGTGAGTTAATCTCACTCATCTGGGTTTTATTTAAATTTAAATGGTTAAATTTAAATATTTGGTTGAATGATTGAATTGATTGGATGTGGTATATTATATATAGTGTATATATATATATTGGAGTGATTGATTTCTCGCATTATATAACTGATGAGACCCTATGCGCCGCATAATAGCGGATGATATTATATAAACCCATATACCGCGATATTCCACCTCGAAGTGGAATTGGTATTGTGCTAACATCTGTGGATGTAGGAAACAGGTTGGAGGGATCCAACTGGATTCCTCAAAATTATTTAGGTTGTTCTAATAATTCTGTGTTATGATTTTTGATATTCTGTGATGAATTATATTGATAATTGGAATATTGGATGCTATGGTTTGATTGAATATACCTTTCGGTATACCGAGTTATCAAAAATATATAAAATTGGATTTTTGAAAAAGAAAATATATGAGAGAATGTTAAGTAAAGTAATTATAGAAAATTTAAATAAATTAAAGAATGAATTGGGAAAGGATAAAAATGATTTTTAAATTCTGTTAAATAAATTCTGAGTATGGGAAAGGAGATTTTGAATAAAAGAGGAAATATTAAATTTCTAAACCTAAGTGATATTACTTAGGGGAATAAAAGAATATATTTTAAAAAAATTCAAGGTTTGAATTTACTTAAAAGGATAAAAAAAGGATTTTGGAAAACCTGAAATTGATATTTTCAGTTTAAAAGATTTTAAATCATAATAAAGAAAGAAAAGCTGAAGTTAATGGATTTTGAGATAAATGGAGTAAGTAAAGGAATTTATTTCAAAGTGAAGTAAATTGTAAATCAATTTGAAAATTGATTTAAGCGTTTGGAAATTGGAATTTTAAAGAAAGATGGGACTAGGAATTTATAAACTGGGATTATAAAGGTGAAGTAATATATATCAGTGGATATTTGGAAGAATAAATTCACGGTGGGAATTTATTAAAGAAATGGGTAAATTTGTTTAAAAATAAATAGTGATTTATTTTTAAAGATGTGAAAGAGAAGTGTATTTCCCTGGATAGCCAAGTACGTTTCCAAAGCAAACATTTAAGTATGAGTTAAAGGTTTTAAAGTTGTTTTTAAAGTATGTTTTAGAAAATTTATTATTTTTAAATGTTTAAAGTTTAAAAGTAAGTATTTTCTCAAATTTAATTTAGTAGTAATTATTTAAAGGTAACTTGGTATTGTGTTTTAAAAGAATAAAAATGTAGTTTTATATTTTATAAAGTAGTTTATTTTAAATATTCTTAAAGTATATATTTTTAAATAAATTATTGAAGTAGTTTTAATTTCAATATTTTAAAGTGTATTTTATAATTAAGTGTTTCTAAATTATTTTTAAAATCTAAAGTGTTTGTACTTGGTGATTTCAGTGGAAATAGAAATATTGGGGAAATTTATTCCATGAGAGAAAGAGGGTTTGAAACTGTTTTCAAAGGGTTAAAAGGTGGAAATATATCTTGCGAAGATGTTTGAGAAAAATAAATAATTTGGGAGAAATTATTGTGGCTTGATGATTGGTTGTGAATGTAATTGATAGTTAAATAACCGACTATCAAATATTGGCCAATGCGCTGATCGTTTCGAAGAGACCAGGATCGGGATTTATTTTCCGAAAACCACTTCGATCCGGTTTGTATGTTTTCGTGGAAAAACGAGTTCGGAGTCGAAGATGGAGCAGTGAAGTGCAAGGGCTAGTCGCTACTAATCCTGAGGATGATTCCAAAATGGATGTAGTAGGAGTAGTGCCTTCGGTTCCGTTCGAACCCAGGACGGACTTGTATGGATGAATGCTTTCGGAACATCGTCAGGTGGACGGGGGGTATTCTAAGTGAAATGTTCTATAAAGGTAACGCTTAGCCTCAAGCCTCATCAACCAGGAATGACTGAAAATCAGGGGTTATGCAGCAAGGCTATGTGGGTAGCACCCATTAGGGTGAGGTCATCCCTGTCTAGATGTCCCTTTTATTTCGGCTTAATGGTGCGGTTGCTGATCCTAACCGTGGGGTGATCTTACTCGGAATTATCAAGTAAGGGGTAGTTTCGGTCTTGTGTTGCAGGGGATCAAGTTTGCTATATTACAGCATGATAGGGGGTTCTCGCTTCGCGTTTGGTGGCGAATGGGAGACTCTTACCTTTACATGTCCCTTTGAGGTAGTATAAGGCCTTGGGTTGGTTGCGAGTCGAGAGGCTGGCCGTAAAAGCAAATTCGAGGTACCACTGTGTGCCACGGTGGGTCTGGGATGGTTGCAAAGCCTACCGGTCGCCACTGCTTCGGGTCATTATAGTGGTATCAGAGCTGAAGGTTAAGCGAGAACCTTGGCTCTGGTGGGGATTACTCACTAGAGATAGAGTCAGTAGTACTCTAGAATGAGTTTGAGTGTAATAATAGATATGAGCGCATATTTGTTAGTGAATAAAATAGTTTAATATTGTGTTGATTGATTTATTGAGTGACATATGAACCTTCGTTGGCACAGTCTGGACAACTGTATCGAAGGGGTTTCTAAACACTTGAATAGAACAATTCGACACAGTATTGTTTTAAAATAGGGTAAATGAAATAATTTTACCCAAATTATTTTTGTGTATAAAAGAAATAATTTTTTTAAAATTATTATAGTTATATATGGATGCTTGGTTGTTAGAGAGTGATAATATTAAATTATTATCACTATTGTGTGAAATTGAATAAGAAATTGAAATCATAATTAAAAGCTAAGAATAAATTCATATATAAAATGGGATTTATGAATGTGAATTATAAATGTGATTTATAATTGAAATGAGGTAAACTCCAGAGTAATGTTGAATATAGATTGAAAGAATTTAAAATTTGAAATAGAATTCCAGAGAAATATTTGAAAATAAATTGAGATGAAAATTCCAGAGTAATGTTTGAATATAAATTGGATGGATTTGGAATTTTGAATTTTGGAAGTTTAAATTCCTTTGAGTTTGAAAATGGTTTTCAAAAGCTTTGGAGAAATAATAGTGATATTATTTTAGAAATATTTTTTAATTGGATTGGAAATCTGGTGAGATTTGGGATTTAAAAATATTTGAAATGCTTTTGATTGGAATAAAAGCACTAAACTCTCTTCGGTTGCTGGAAAATAATTCCGATGATGATCGCGACATCATCGGTGTTCATTTTCGAATTTCCAAGAGAGAAATTGCTACCAAATTGTTTTAAATTGGAATGGTATGCAAAAGTTGGGTTTGATTTTAGAAATGCAAAGGATTTTGGATATAATTGATTCCAAAGGTGATTTTGAAATGTTAAAGTTTTGGTTTGGTAAAACCGCTTTGATTTTTGAAATATTTAAGTGATTGTTAGAAACTCTGGAGTTGGTATAAAAATGTTCTGGAATGTTTAATCAATTGTTTAAACTATGGAAGTAAATTGGAAATGTTTAGGGAAAATAAATGGGTTTGATAACTTATTAAAATTTGAAATTTGTTGGAATAAGATTCAACTTGAAAGGATTAAACAAAAGTAAGTGTGAAACCCAAATAAGTGGGAAGGTAAGCTAATCAATTGAGGTGAATCAAAGAAAATTAGCAAATGTAATTAAATTTGAGAAACTTATAGAAGTTTAAAAATTGAATTCAATTGTAATGTGATTGTATCTAGTAAGATAAAAGTAAATTTAAGGAAAAAGTCTAAGTGAGCTATGAATGGCCATTGAAATAAAAATTTACTAAGTGTGAAATAAATTTGTAAATGAACAAATGAATTCACATTTCTAAATAATAGGAATTTAAACTGGATATTGGAGTTAAATTCGAATTGTGTAAAATAGGAAATTAGTCAAGTTGGACTAAACAAGACAAAGTATTGAAATTAAAATTTGTAAGCAAGCTGATTGGTTTAAATGGTAAGCAAAAGGAATTTACATTTCTAAGTAAATGAATTGAAATTGAATATTGGGATGATATTTGATTTTAATTGTGTGTAAGGTAAAGTGAAGTTGGAAAATTAGTTCGAGGAGGACTAAAATAATTTAAGTATGGAAACAAAACTTTTAGGTTTAAAATAAATTAGTAAGGGGAACTAATTTAAATAATGATATGAACTAATTGCGAATGGAAGATAGTTGATAAAATTCAATATTCAGAGTTTAAAGATGAATTAAATTCATGTAGAATTGAAAATGAAAATTTGGAAAAGATGGAAATAAAAGTATTGAAGTTTGAAAGTAATTAGTATATTGAAGCAAATTGAAATTTATATGGAATTGGGACTCAATTGGAGTATACACTTCAGTAGTGAAGTAAAAATTAATATAAGAAGTATATAAAATATTATATTGAACTTAAGAAATGAATGATGAAATTCTTAAGTAAATTTGGTATTGAGAAAATTATTCTAAGTGAATAATTGAATGGAGATTAAAACTGAAAGTTGTGAAATGGGATGTAAATAAGTGAATGGAAATCAAAATAAATGTGAATAAAAGAGAAAATTGATATAGTTGATAATCAATTGGAATTAATATGTAGGATGTACGTATATTATTTTATTCGCATAATGGTTTGATCCAGATTCGAGCACAGAATTTCGAGATAGTTATATCGGTCCGAGTTGGGATTTTTCACTCGATTTTCGACGGCGAACCTTGGATATGGATTTTGATTGATTCTGGATTTTCTCTATCATAGTTTGTGGCTATGCAAGGAGGATGACGGTTTTTGATCAAGAAACCAGACCTGAGTCCGCACTAGGAAGTCGGGTGGACGATACTAGTTCAGAAGTGAAATTGTGTGATTGAGTGAGCGATCGGATTTGGTTTTGCGTACGGATGATATATGTGCAATGTACGGGCTTAAGGGAAGCAAATATTGTGAATTTTGTAAAGAGATGTATAAAATGATTTTGAAATCTGCAATTGGATATTATTGCTAAGTAGGATATACAGGTGTTTTAAAAAGCAAAAGAAAATTGGTGTTTATGATTCAGAAGATAGAAATTTGAATTACTCGACTTAAAGGTATGTATTTAAACTTCTGTATGAAATTTGATGATTTTCCGATCTAGCCACTTGGCTTTTGTTTTCTTTTGGAAATCTGGGGCCTGTTGATGCATTTTGTAGTTGTACCGAGCTAGCCGCGCAAAGGAGACGCTGGCAAAAATTTTCGAAAATTTAAGGAGTTAAAAAATTTTGAGAAAAATTTTGATAATTCAAAATTTGGTTTCAAATTTAAATTTGAAATGATTGAGTGATTAATTTTGTTTGGAAGTTATGGATGAAATTAGAAAGTTGTTTAGAGCGATAGTGTAATGCCCCACTCCGAGACCCACATTAGCAAAGAGTATTACAAGGTAATACCGTCTGCTAATGCGAAGAATAGAGCTGGATAGGAGCGATCATCGTAGCCTTGTCTTAACTATCTACTGAATACATCGATAAATGTAGCTTATAAATTTTTTTTCCCATGTGGATCGACATATCCAATATATATTTAATACAAAACTATAATGGCTATAAGATGTAACAGAATAAAATATAACAACTCAAATGTAAAACACATCACAGAACAGTAGATCATCACATACATATACACATATACCAGTACATCATAGAGTAAATAAAATGATACATGTCAAGTGGTGTAGCAACCACAATATACAGGCGAGTCAAAAGAATATACATATCAGAGTTACAAACAAAAAGGACTACACAAAAAGCTATAACAAAAGGAACTAGCAGAAAAGTCCATGCGGAAGCAGAATAGGCTAAGTCCAAATGTACCTAACCTGAAACACCTCGGTCTGACCCGAGTATAAAATACACAGGTCAGTCTAGCTAAACAAATCAGTTAGATAAGCTAAATGATAATGAACATGCAAGGTCATAAAGTACCACAATAATCTCTAAAAGAAAAAACATGATCATCCAACAAGAGATGAATCATAACAAGCCTCATATCATCGGCAACTCAACTAAACAAAGGATATAAATATCCCAAATCAAGCCAAAAGGCAAATAACAAATACCAATGAAGGTAACACAAGTTTCCACAAGGTAATCGCTATGTATCGAGTGGTTCAAAAGACCTACTCCGAAAGGCGATACTCTAGGGAAATGTAAATATCAATGAAACAAAAGATGCACGTGCTCAGTACTGTATAAACAAGGATCCACAAGCCCGAAGGCGACAAACCCAAGTATCCCTCGAGCGGTGACGAAGGACCAACTCCAAAAGCGATACTATAGGGCAACAAGCCCAAAGGCACAAACCCGAAGGCACAAACCCGAAGGCACAAGCCCGAAGGCAACAAACCGTAGTGGCGAAGGTCCGGAGGCCCAGTACTGGACATCACTAACTGGCAATATGTGTCACAAACCCCTCGGATAGGAACCCGCAAAGTGTTAACGTATGTCCCATACCACACGTTCGCACTAAACGGTTTACTAACCGTTAGTCAATTCCACACTCAAAGCAGTACAAAGTTTACCTCATCTCATCGGTAAACCTGACCCGAAGGTCAAAACGATCAAACGAATAGATTAGGAATTAACTTAAAAGATAAACGCACGTGTTCATAGCACGCATTTTATCTAATCATTTAATTCTCCTCCCTCTTCGCTCGAAGTGCAAAATTATGTGTTTTATATAGAAATTAGATTGAAGAAAACGAGTTTTAGGAACACTTCAAAATCGTTTTAGAAATTACCTTTGAAATTCTCCTATTATGAAGTAATTAATTTAATACTTAAAAATAATATTAAATAATAATTTCAAAAGTCAATTTGCTTGAAAAACACTTTTTAATGCTTTATAAAACCCGTGCACGAAATCCAGAGAGAAAACTCAAGAATTCAGGAAAATATCAAAAATGACAGAAATTATTCCAAGCATAGAAACCGCTTAAATCAAGCTGTGATCACTAGTTCGACAGCAGGTTTGGACCTGAAAACAGAGTCCAAATAACATTAAATTTGGCAAGAATGTAGATCAACATTCTTACTTCAATCTGCAAAAAGAATCATTGATATTCGATTTGAAACGAAGAATCTGCGTCGTTTCAAAGTCGGACCAAAACAAGGTAAAATCACTGAATTTCAGCAGGCTGTGGGTTCAAGTTCGACAGCCATTTTGAAATAGAAAACCAACCCAGATTGTTATTAAAATTTGCGGAATTATAAATCAACAATCCTACTTCAACCTGCAGAAAGAATCACTAAAATCCAATTTAAAACGAATGAGTTATGCTATCTCAAACATGGACTCAGGCCATGTTTGCAACAGTTCAAAAACACAAAAATGTGCAGACCTAAAACCCTCCTGGACTCAATTTCCAGGCATGAAACATGGGATCAAATAGAATTGTATTGAGCTCAAAATTGGTAAACATGCTTTTGAAAACTTCGTATTTCAACTAAAAGAAGAATGATGCAATTTGGATAAAATATGAGAAAGCTATGATGTCTCAAAGTTGAACCCAGACAGTGGTTTCAGTGTTGAACTCTGGGCTTACATGGTTCAGGTCAATGTTTGACAGCAGATTTATATAAGCTAATTATGTCAAAATGACATGAAATTTGGTATGCCTAAAGTATAGAAATTCATCTTTCAAGAAAAAAAAGAATCATGAAATTTGATTAAGAAATGAAAGAGATATGATGTCTCAAACATGGACTCAGGCCATGTTTTGCAACATCTCAGAAAACAAAAATGTGCACAGGATATTTCCAGGCTGTGGACTGATTTTGCAGCGACGATTTGAACACCCAAATGACAAAATTATTCAACCAAAATATGTAGAAATGAATTTCAACATGCAAGCTATCAAATGCAATAAATCCGGCAGCATTTCGTTACCGGAATCAAAAGTTACAAGCATTCAAAGTAGCAATCAGAGAAGGTTTTGACAAAGAAACAATTGAAAGTAAAAACGAATTACAAAGCAATTTTGGCGATTTTGAGCTTGGCTCAGCTAGTTTTTGTAAGTTTTGTAACTCACCTTGCTGTTGCAATGAAAAGACTTGGATTTGTGTTGCAAATTGGAAGGATTTTGCTTGACCCTAGCCTCTAGGAACCTATAGAACAAAAGAAAAGGATATGCAATAGGAATTCAACAAAAAATTAGAAAACCCAATTTTGAAATTAGGATTTTGTTGAAATTATAGGATTTTGGAGTTGATTACCTTTGGTTTGTCTCTAGATTGCAAGAAGACTTTGATTTATTTGAATTAAATGAAGAAATTGTTTGGATTTTAATTTGATGGAGGTGGGTTTACTGTTTTTTTTTAGGCTAAGGAGGAAGAAGGAGTTGAGATAAAGAAAATGAATATACTGCTAATTCATTTTCTCACTTTCTTACCAGGTTAAGGAATAATGGGCCAAAAGTTTAATTAATCAACGCTTAACAATATATGTGCATATATCACATATATACGAACAAAATTCATTTTCTCCATATTTACTCATAAGAAATGTATGAAAACTTGTTTACATACAAAATAAAACATTTTCTATCATATAAAAAGATTAATTTGTATTTTTAAAACATTTTTATTATTAAATTCCTTTATTTCATAAAAATGCACAATCTTCACAATAAATGCATAAAACCCTATTTTTAACTTCTAAAATTTCACAAAAATATTTTTCTTGCTTAGAAAAATATAACTAACCATTCTAAACATAATTTATAATTAAAAATCATTTTAAAAACAATTTTCAACCTTTTTATTTGAATAAACAGCCTTTAAAAATCAAATACTTCCTTCAAAATTATTAAAAGAAGTAATTGGCAATAATTAATAAAATTATTGCATTTTTCCTAAATAAAAACTATTTTCCATTTATTATTAACCCAACCAAATAAAATAAAGCTTCAAACTTTATTTTCTCATTTTATTCCAAAATTCATTGTTTGTTCCTAATAAACAATTTAATTTCTCCAATTTCTTTTAATTCACAATATTAAATTATAACTACCGTTATAATTTAATATTTACAGGTAATCTCCAAAATCAGGGTTGTTACAGATAGTGTGTCTTTAATAAATAGATTTTGGAAAGTTGCAAAAGTTGTTGGGTTTTGGAAAGTTGTATGAAACTATTTGGATTTGAGAAAATAGTTAACGGGGATTGAATTATTCTTCCTAACTAGTAATTTCGGGGACGAAATTCTTTTAAGGGGGGAGGAATGTGACGACCCGAAATTTTGGATATTTTAAATGGGAATATTTAATTGATTTTAAATATTCAAAAGCGTAATTTTGACTTGAATTTCAAATATCACTATTTATTGGGTGATTTAATTATTGAATTTAAATAATTGGAAATTGGGAAAATTGTTGAATCTTGGGTTTTAAGTTTGTTAAAAATATTTCAAAGGCCTACAAAATTTGTATTAACAATGCTGAAGATAATAGAACTTTTGAAATTGAATTTCAAAGTGTGTTGTTCAGTTTTAAAAATATATTGTTTAAATTGAATTTAAAATAGCCTTCCGGGGCATAGTCTCGGATTTCGACGAAACTAGTTCCATTAGATCCGTAATATTTTAGTATTATCGGATTTCAAATTTCGTAGTGATCGAAGTTGTCGTGTGAGCGTACGATATATAAACGCGCTGGAAAATTTTATCGAAATTTAATATAAAATCTGGGTCTAAAAAGCTATCTTCTCCATACGATCGAATTAGGACTCGAAACCTTTTCCAATGCGTTCAAAATAGGGGTATAACCTTATAAACGCCTAGCGGCCCGCCTCGATAGGAGTTTGAAATTTTAAGCTGCATTTGAATTTGAATTTGAATTTAATTGTATATATTTATACTTGTCAATTGCAGTTGAAATTATATCTACATCAGCTGCAATTATGTCCCTCTTCAATCACTATAGGCAACCTTCTCGTGCACGCCATCCTCTCATGTCTTTCACCTTGCTCTTCACAACCGTGTGTCTCCTGCCTTTTCAAATCACGTACCAGATGTCCCCCTTCTCCTTCTTTTTATTCAGTTGAGAAAAAGGAAATAAAAACTTAGAAAAAAATGGAAGCCAGATCAAAAAAATAAAAATAAGTAATTCGAGCGGGTTTCTCCTATTCAAAATCGAATGAAATCAAAATTTCGAGCCTCCGAAACCCTCATCTTCGTGTCCTCAAACGATTCTAAAATTGAAATGGGTGACCCAGTGAGCTCCTGCAATTCACGCTCGAGGTGGATGAGGAAAGGTGGAATCGATCGAGTGCGGGCGGCTCGTCGATGGTCTAGCTGGAGGCATGTGAAGGCAGCGGATGCCGGGGTCGAAGTCAGTGTCGATGGCATGTTCACGATGGCGTGGGGTGTTGCGTGGCGCATGATGGATTCGTCCCTGGCTCGTCGATTCGAGTAGTGGCGATGGTGTTGGGCTCGTCAAACGAAGGCGAAATCTCGTTAGAGCTTGGGTGCAGTTCTCGTGATATTTGTTTCCAGCACGTTTAGGTAATTTAAATTTTCACAACATTTTAATTAAAGGTTTGCTTAGGTTTAAATTATTATTTATTATTTCAATTATCAGATATTTTTACAGGGTTTAGAATGCTTTGATTCAAAATATATATATATATATACATATTTCAGGAAAAAAAAAGAAAATTCTTTTTAGTCTGAAATATAATTACAGAAAGCAAAGGAAAAAAAACAATTACAGTAAAGTATAAAATAATTATGTTTTTAATTTAATTACATGTATATATACAGACAAGATTTTGGGGAAAAAATATATAAACTCTGGAAACAGAAATTTTTCTTGTTGGAAAGAATAAAAATAAAATACAGTTGTTTATGTAATCGTGTTTAAACCGGAATATAATATAGATAAGATTTATGAAAATTGGGATTTAAAAATGCTTAAATTGAAAGGTTATATAAAAAAAGTAGACTTTTGAAAATCATATAGATCATTTTACATATTGGATGTGATTTCCAAGGGAATGTTTAATTGGTTATAAAAATTTAAAATTTTGTAAGTCAACTTTAATTTAAAACAAATTTAATTACCTCAGTAATTAATAAAGATATGAAATTTTCTTATTCAAGGTCTGAAATCGTGAAGAAAATAGTCGAGATGGAAATGGATTGGAAAACAAAATCAAAGGTAAGTTAATCTCACTTATCTGGGTTTTATTTAAATTTAAATGGTTAAATTTAAATATTTGGTTGAATGATTGAATTGATTGGATGTGGTATATTATATATATGTTTCCTGGGGATTTGACCAGGCAACTAGTACTCGGCATCCATTATTGTCCAGCATCGAGACTATTCGGCGTACCAGAGTACTCGGCGTCAAGGCTGCTCGGCATACAGGAGTACTCGGCATCCCCTGGTGTTCGGCGAGGCACTTGATAGCCAGGAGTGTTCGGCGAGGCACCCAACATCCAACGAGTGCTCGGCGACAAGTGTGCTCGGCATAGTACTCGGCATCCATTAGTGTCCGGCATCGAGACTGTTCGGCGTACCAGAGTACTCGGCGTCAAGGCTGCTCGGCATACAGGAGTACTCGGCATCCCCTGGTGTTCGGCGAGACACTTGATAGCCAGGAGTGTTCGGCGAGGCACCCAACATCCAACGAGTGCTCGGCGACAAGACTGCTTGGCGTCAAGACTGCTCGGCATACGAGATTGTTCGGCGTACAGGAGTACTCGGCGTAAGGGCATTCGGCGTCAAGAAGAGCGTTCGGCTTCAACTGACTAACATCCTACACTTCCCAAACATCAACCACCTCGTTCGGCATAGAAGGGATGGTTCGGCGCAGAGCGTTCGGCCTCAACAGACAACCATCCTACACTTCCCACGACACCAACATACCGTTCGGCATAGAAGGGATGGTTCGGCGCAGAGCGTTCGGCGAACCTTGCTCGGCATACGACGACCACTGTACTCGGGCTGGAGCGTTCGGCGATCAGCCCACTTGGGAAGTCCAGCCCATCTTTGCCTATAAATAGAGGGGCAGGGTCACAGTGAAATGGATCCTTTTTTGGAGAGAAAACACCGGGGAGACTCTGCCATTTTCTAGACTCATCTTCTCTACTTAACAACTTCATTCAAGCATTTGATTCATGAATTGTATTTGTAATCAACTATAAAGAAGATCAATAAAGTTTAACCTCAAAGTGGACGTAGGCAATTACGCTGAACCACTATAAATTTGGTGTTCTTACTTTCTGTATTTAGATTAGCACTGTCTTCTCTGTTTAATTTGATTTCATCACTTATATCTCTTCACAATCTTCTTCTACGAGGTTAGTGACCAATTTTGGTGCTAACACTTTGGTGCTTTCACTGAGAATCGAATTCTCAAACCTCAAGGATCTGCTTTGAAGCTACTGGATTGAACAAATCCCCCAAAGAAGATCCGACTTACTGGTAGGACATCCGTTGATTCTACTTAGAGTTCATACCAATAACTCTACAATGGCGAGACCACGTACCAGGTCAGCTTTTCTTAATGCGGATGCCCGAGAGACTGCTTGCGTGCAACAAGCAGGACCTAGCAATCAACCTGCGATCCCGAGTGCAGGGATTGCCGCTCAAGAACAGACTCCAGTTGTCACCAGAGTAGAGTTCAATGACTTGATGAGAGAACTTAGGGAAAGCAGGAGACAACTGGGAGAACAGATGCAAGCTAATGCCAACCTGATGGCACAACTCACACAACAGCAACAGAATGCTGGGGGCAATCCAGCTGCTTATTCCTCATCTGACAGCTCTACTTCTTCTGATGAACCACCCAGGCGTAGACGCCGTAAGACTGAAGCTGCAAGGGCGGATGCTGCTGTTCGAACAGCTGGAGATCGCGACCAAGCCAGAACTGGAAGCTTCCGAACCAAAATACAGATGGAGGATGGAGCTCCAGATCATCAAAATGCTAACAATGTTGAACCTCACGATGCACGATTGGCAGATCGCCAGGAAAGGAGGCATCAGCATGGACAGGCGCGTAGAACTGACTCCAACCTCCCAGCTTCCATACAGACACCCGATCTGACAGCCATGATCAGGCAACTGATGAAAGAAAATCAGGGCTTATCAAATGACGACTGGGGAGTGTCAAGAAGTCATACTCCGTTCACGGATGTTGTGCTGCAAGCGGCCTACCCCAAGAAGTTTAGCATGCCAACCATTACTGCATACGAAGGAAAGACTGACCCCAGACAACATGTAATGAGGTATGAATGGATGATGGATTCAGCCAGAGCAAATGATCCCACCAAGTGTAGGTGCTTTCCGATTACTCTATCTGGGATCGCTACTATGTGGTTCACCCGACTTCCTCCGCGATCCATATCAAATTTCGAGGAGTTGGCAAAGAAGTTTATTGAGCAATTCAGGATACACACTACACGCCCGAAGGACGTGATGTCTCTGTCGAGTGTAATCCAGAATCCCGGAGAGTCGCTGAAGGAGTACTTACAAAGATTCCACGTTGCGGCAACTGAAGTCAGTAATCCCAACGACCATGCAATCCTAATGGCTGTAATGAGAGGTGTAGATCCGGATTCTGAATTTGGAGACTGGCTGGCAGGAAAACCTCCGGCTACGCTAGAGCGTTTCTACTCCAAGGCACACCAGTTCATAAGAAGAGAGGAAGCTAGGTGGGTACGACGAGATAAGGCACCGGGACCTGCCCAAGAGTCAATCAAGAGCAACATTGCTGTGAAGCAATCTGGAGACAATTCGGGAAAGGTCCAAGTCAATGTCCAGAGTAAGCCTGTGCAGCCCAAAGAGTCCGGAGGAAGAAGTCAAGGAAAGAGGAAAGAAGCGGGAAAGTGGAAGTCGAGAATTCCAAGCTACAGCGAGTACACTCCGCTAAACGCCCCACTTGAGAACATTTACCTATCCACCTGCAATACTTTTCAGTACAGAAAACCACGTCCAAAAGAATCAACTGAAGAACAGAAGCAGACTGGGAAATATTGCCGCTTCCATGAAACTTATGGACACAACACGGAAGAATGCAGACACCTGCATGATGCTATCGAGAACTTGATCAGACAAAAGAAGTTGCAAGAATTCGTAAAGGATCCACAGGAAGGAGGACAGGCAACGTCCAACCCAGGTCGTGCACCAGCTCCACGTCATCCTGAGGAGCCTGCTCGGACTGTTGGAAGACTGGTCATAAATACAATTATCGGCGGACCTCATCCCGCAGATAAGAACTGGCAAGAGATGGAACGATATGCAAGCTCCTTGAAGCATGCAGATTTTGAGTGTTGTTCGAACGTAGAGGACGGGGCCCCTGCTAAGCAGCAGCGCGTGATGACAGACGATATTGTATTCAGGAACAGAGACGCTGATCAGGTAGAGGCTCCGACCGTCGATCCCATGGTCATATCTGCAACGATCGGACCAGCATATGTAAAAAGAATTTTGATTGATTGTGGAAGTTCAGTCAACATCATCTTCAAGAAGGCCTATGATCAGATGAAGCTAGAGACAAAAGACTTGAAACCATCCAAAGCTCGTATCCACGGCTTTAACGGCGCTGCGACTGACGCGGTAGGATATGTCGAGTTACCAGTTGAACTGGGACAAGGCGAGCGTCGGAGGGTACGAATTCTACCCTTTGTAGTTTTGGATGTGGACTCTCCGTATAATGTTTTCTTGGGTCGGCCGGCCCTGGCTGAATTTAGGGCGGCACTAGCCCCGTGGTGTTTGACTTTGAAGTTTCCGACTGACAAAGTAGTAGGCATTGTTCACGGTGACCAAGCAGCTGGTCGTTCTTGTTATGTAGCCGAGCTCCGAGAGGCCCACCGGAGGGAGAAAGGAAAGGTTGCGGAAAATCCCGTCCGCATCCTCAATACGAATAATTGACAAGTAGTGCCCGAGCCCTGCCTCGGGCATAGTTCTCGGATCTATGGAGATATAGATCCGAGAGACGACGATGAGAAACCCAGGGAAGAGAAGGCGGCACCGGCTGAATTAACAATTGACATCTCAGTTAGCCGTGACGACCCTTCGCGAATACTGAAGATCGGATCACAGTTAGGCCCCGCAATGACTGAAGACCTTAGCAACTTCCTCCGGGCAAACCTTGATGTTTTTGCCTGGACGCATTCTGATATGTGTGGGATTTCTCCCGCCATCACGAGTCATATGTTGAACATAGACCCGAAATACGTCCCAGTCAAGCAAAAAAGGAGAGGAATGGATCCGGAGAGATCCGCCGCTCTTGGAGAGGAGGTGGACAAACTCAAAGCAAATGGGTTCGTCCACGACGCCCTCTACCCGGAGTGGGTCTCCAACCCCGTGCTAGTAAAGAAGGCGAATGGGAAATGGAGGACTTGCGTAGATTATTCCGACTTGAACAAAGCATGCCCTAAGGACAGTTTCCCGTTGCCTAGGATCGATCAGTTGGTCGATTCCACAGCAGGACACGAATTATTGTCATTCATGGATTCGTACTTAGGATACAACCAAATCCCAATGCATATTCCGGACCAAGAACACACCAGCTTCGTTACAAATGTCGGGCTGTATTGCTATGTAGTGATGCCCTTTGGATTGAAGAATGCTGGAGCAACTTACCAACGTCTGGTGAATCGAATGTTCAAGGACCAGCTGGGCAAAACCATGGAAGTCTATGTGGATGACATGCTCGTGAAGTCACGACGGTCAAACGACCACATTCAAGACTTAGCTGAAATGTTTAACATACTCAGGTTCTATGGAATGAAGATCAACCCGCTGAAGTGTTCTTTCGGCGTTGCATCAGGGAAGTTTTTAGGATTCATCGTCAACTCTAGGGGAATCGAAGCCAACCCAGAAAAGATCCAAGCCATTCGAGATGTACAAGCGCCCAGGACTATAAAGCAGGTACAGAGCTTGAACGGAAAAGTAGCTGCGCTGAGTCGATTTATATCCAAGGCAACTGACAAGTGCATCCCGTTCTTTGACATAATAAAGAAAGGAAAGAGGAATTTTGAATGGACGTCTAGCTGCGAGGAAGCATTCCAGAACCTGGTAAGGCATCTGGAGAGCCCACCAATGCTATCTAAACCAGTTGACCATGAGATGCTGTACGTTTACTTGGCTATATCCCCTCATGCGATAAGCGCAGCTTTGGTTCGTGAGGAGGATCGAGTCCAGAAGCCGGTATATTATGTTAGCAAGCGTTTAACGGGGGCAGAGAAGAATTACCCTAAAATCGAGAAAGTGGCTTATTGCTTGGTGATTGCATCACGCAAGCTGCGCCCATACTTTCAAGCGCATTCAATCGGCGTTTATACCGATCAACCCCTGAGGCAGGTACTTCAACGACCGGAAACTTCTGGAAGATTGCTAAAATGGAACATCGAGTTGAGCCAATTCGATATCGCGTACTTACCACGGAGAGCCATCCGAGGGCAAGCGTTAGCAGACTTCATCGCTGAATTTACCATACCCATCAAACCGGACGATCACGACATCATTCCCCCCATTCGATGGAAATTATACACTGACGGTGCATCAAACGACTGTTGCTCCGGCGCGGGCGTAGTTCTTATAACTCCGGAAAACCGATCAATCTGTTATGCCCTGAAGCTCGATTTCCCGGCTACGAACAACGAAGCTGAATATGAAGCACTGATCGCTGGCTTGAAGCTCATCAAAGAACTCGGGATCGAATCAGTCGAAATCTTTTGTGACTCGCAGTTAGTGGTTTACCAAGTACGAGGAGACTACCAAGCAAAAGGACGAAAGCTTGCTCCGTACCTCGTTCAGGTTCAAGAACTACTATCAAATCTTGAGCGTTATGACATTTCACATATCCCACGAGAACAGAACAAAGAAGCCGACTTGTTGGCTAAGTTCGCAAGTACCAACGATGCTCAACAAATGGGATTGTATCCCATTGAAGTCTTGCATGCCCCGAGCGTAGACGAGATGAAAATCGATCGCGTGTTGGAAACAGAGATCAAGAAGGACTCGTGGATAACCCCATTCAAACTGTACCAGACAACCGGGGCTTTACCAGAAAAAAGAAGCGAAAGACGACAGGTCCTTCGAAAGGCTGCGCGGTACATAATGCAGGGTGGATCCATGTACCGGAAAGGATTCTCAGTCCCATTGTTACGGTGCATCGCTCATGATGAAACAAAGCGAGTCTTGAGGGAAGTTCACGAAGGGGAATGTGGCGACCATACTGGGGGGCAAACGCTAGCGAAGAAGATCCTCCGCTATGGATATTACTGGCCCACCGTAAACCGGGATGCCGCAGACTACGCAAGAAAATGCGACAAGTGTCAAAGATATGCAAAAATCCCGAGGGCTCCGTCAACGGAACTCACACAAATGATCAGTCCTTGGCCATTTGCGATCTGGGGAATCGACATAATCGGCTCTTTGCCTCTATCCAAAGGTGGTGCGAAATACGCAATAGTTGCAGTCGACTATTTCACGAAATGGGCTGAGGCAGAACCTTTGGCCACTATCACCTCTAAGAAGTTCGTTAACTTCGTTGTACGAAACATTATATGCCGCTTTGGCCTTCCACGCACCATCATTACAGACAACGGAACGCAATTCGAAAGTAGAGAGTTCAAAGAGTTTTGTTTAAAGTACGGCATCGAGAAAAAGTTCGCCGTCGTTGCACACCCAATAGCTAACGGACAAGTCGAGGCCGTTAACAAAATAATCAAGTCCATACTAAAGAAGCGTCTGGAGAAGGTTGGAGGCAAATGGGTAGATGAACTCCCGACAGCATTATGGGCGTATAGAACTACCCACAAGTCCGCGACCGGCCACACTCCGTTCGCCTTGGCATATGGCTCTGAAGCCGTTATACCTGTGGAACTTGAAGTTCCATCGCACCGAGTGACATACTACGATCCCAAGACGAACCAAAACCTCTTGCTGGAGTCACTGGACTGCATCGATGAAAAACGGGAAGAAGCTGAATTAAGGGCGGCGGCGCACAGACATCGAGTCAAGCGTTACTATGACGGCAGAGTCCGCCCAAGAATCTTTGATGTGGGAGATCTCGTTCTGAAACGAGTCTTCCCGATACCATCACGCATGAGTCCCAGCTGAGAAGGTCCATACGCCATTGAACGGAAGCTTGGAGAAGGAACATTCAAGCTAGCGACCGTTGATGGCGCGACACTCCCCCGAGCATGGAACAGTGAACATTTGCGGCACTATTACATTTAGCATGTTTCCCTTTCTTGTTATAGGCACTATTGTTTCCTTCATGTTTCCATTCAATAATGACTTAGTTTTCTTTTAAAGATGTAATCGAGCAATTTAGTTGATTTTCATTAATAAAGGCTTGAAGCCACATTTTCTATGAAGTTTCTATATCTCTTAATTGGATGATAAATTACATTATTCTGCGCGACATACAGGCTCGTACGAACGATTCCAAATCTCCGAATCCCCAAAGCACGGATCGGAGTACTCTAAGTCCCCGGAGCGCGGACTAGAGTATAAACGATTCCAATCTCCGAATCCCCAGAGTGCGGAGCGGAGTACTCTAAGTCCCCTGAGCGCGGACTAGAGTATAAACGATTCCAATCTCCGAATCCCCAGAGTGCGGAGCGGAGTACTCTAAGTCCCCAGAGCGCGGACTAGAGTATAAACGATTCCAATCTCCGAATCCCCAGAGCGCGGATCGGAGTACTCTAAGTCCCCAGAGTGCGGACTAGAGTATAAACGATTTCCAATCTCCGAATCCCCAGAGTGCGGAGCGGAATACTCTAAGTCCCCAGAGCGCGGACTAGAGTATAAACGATTCCAATCTCCGAATCCCCAGAGTGCGGAGCGGAATACTCTAAGTCCCCAGAGCGCGGACTAGAGTATAAACGATTCCAAATCTCCGAATCCCCAGAGTGCGGAGCGGAGTACTCTAAGTCCCCAGAGCGCGGACTAGAGTATAAACGATTCCAATCTCCGAATCCCCAGAGCGCGGATCGTAGTACTCTAAGTCCCCGGAGTGCGGACTAGAGTATAAACGATTCCAATCTCCGAATCCCCAGAGTGCGGAGCGGAGTACTCTAAGTCCCCAGAGCGCGGACTAGAGTATAAACGATTCCAATCTCCGAATCCCCAGAGCGCGGATCGGAGTACTCTAAGTCCCCAGAGCGCGGACTAGAGTATAAACGATTTCCAATCTCCGAATCCCCAGAGTGCGGAGCGGAATACTCTAAGTCCCCAGAGTGTGGACTAGAGTATAAACGATTCCAATCTCCGAATCCCCAGAGTGCGGAGCGGAATACTCTAAGTCCCCAGAGCGCGGACTAGAGTATAAACGATTCCAAATCTCCGAATCCCCGGAGCGCGGATCGGAGTACTCTAAGTCCCCCGAGCATGGACTAGAGTATAAACGATCCCAAATCTCCGAATCCCCAGAGCGTGGACTAGAGCATAAACTATTTCAAGCCTCCAAGTCCCCGGGACACAGAGTCTGCAAGAAGTCCAAGTACTCGAAAGATGTGGGACGAGAGGTACGCCACGTCCAAAAAATGTTTGAACATCGCAAGAATGGACTGGGAGATAATGCAACTCATAAGAACTTGAGTTATGGCTACAATTAGTCAGCAAACCAAATAAAGACAAGAGAAGCATTCAAACACAAAAGAAACTAAAACTTTATTCAATAAGTCCAAAATGGGGATACATGACCACTCCTACAAAATTCAGACCTCTCTATACAAACTACAAATCATGGGAGACAAAAACAATTACAAAGCTTAGTCAGGAAACTTGTTGAACAAGTGCATCGATTATTTCTTCGACTTCTTCTTCTTGTCTGCCTTTGGTGTTTCCGACGACTCCTCTCCCTCACGTTTTTTCTTGGACTTTTTGCTTGCTAGAGAGACGGAGTCAGGAGTAGGAGACGGAACATCTAGTGGTTTGGACCTGCCTGGGAGAATGATTTTCAGAGGTCTGTTCCGCGGGTCAGTGAGTTCCAGGACTTCAGATTCAACTTTGACTTTGACCTTTCTCTTCTCCTCGTCGGCGAGACGATCCTTCATGCTCATCTCTGAAGTATGTTCAGAGGCGCCAGTGATTTTAACTTCGTCGCTTCCTTCGGCAGGAGACGAAGTATCAAGTTTGTCATCATCAAGCGCCCCGATCACTTGAGCGTCTGGGCCGGGAGTTACCCCTGCGTGAGCAACGTCGCTTGTTTTCCCCGCTTCCTCCTTGGCGTCATCGCTCCTCGGAGTTAGCTCGGTGTCAGAACGACCTGCACGAAAATATAAGAAGTGGGCATTAGAACGAATAACCACTGCTGAAAAATGACGGGATCTCTTCGACTTCTAGAGAAAGAAGAATTTCCTACCAGGATTCGGTTGGCTATCGGTGGCGCGCGGGGTTTCACCCTCCAGGATAGGTGACAACACATGAACGCCGAGCCCGGGATCTTCGGGATCATAACTGGCATGCTGCTCGAATGGATCAAGCGTCGACCGACCGGCCGATTGAGCAACATAAGGAGCGGCGATGTGAGGAGTAGTAGCGTCGGCCTCTGACGGGCCAGCCTCGTCATTCTTCTCTTTCGAAGGGGAAGAGCCTTTGCCATAAAGAGCCAATGCTGCGGATAAATCCGATGGCTCATTCCCCCTCAGGAACTCCTTCACCAATGCATCCTCGTCGATTTCTTAGGAGCCTGACTCGACTTTCTTGATCTTTATCAGAGTTTCCCATGCCTCAGCCAGGGATTCGTGGTAGCCGTCCCCCAAGAATGTTAGGTCGCGGTGCATAAGGACGCGGGCTCCGTACTCGGCGATCGGCGGGTCAAACATACTTTTGACCTCTTCCCTACCGGCCTCTACGGCCGCCTCAAGGCGAGAATCAAGCTCCTCCACAGCCATTCTTTTGCCCTCCTCACGGGCCTCATCCTTCATTTTCTCGACCCCGGCAAGTTCACCGTCGAGCTTTGCCTTCAGGAGTCGGGTAGAAACAATCTCATCACAATACCGTTGTGATTCTTCCTGAGCGGCTATTTTGTCTTCTTTCTCCTTGGAGAGTTGTTCTTTCAGCTCTTTGACTTGAGTATCGAGCGCGTCCCTTTCTTTTTGGACAGAGTCTTTTTCTAGGGCAAGGGCGCCGCTGCGCTGAACTGCTTCGTCAAGCTCCTTTTTGTGAGCCACCTCTAAGCGAGTAACTGCTTCAGCAGTATCTTTTGCACCTTGTTCAGCGGCTTCTAGCTTTGACTTATAAGAGGCGAGTTCTTCGTCTTTGAGTTTGATGATTTTCTTATCGCTGTCAGCCTCCAGATTCAGACGGTCAATCTCGTGTTTACGCTCGACAGATACTTCTGAGATCTTCTCCACCAAGTGCACGAATGCGTCATGTTGAACATAGACGTCATTGTTGCAGGCAATGGCACTTTGCTTCACGTGCCCGGGAATGTGATGGATGGCCGGGAGGAATTTCAAACCGTCAAAACAGATTTTCGGAAACTTGGCCTTAAGGTCGACCATCTTTTCCGCAACAGTTGGGTCCACGGCAGGAGTAGGAGGAGGAGGCTTAGAGAATTCCGTTCTTTTACGCGGCTCTCGAACTTGCCTCGTACTCGATGAACTGGAATGTTGTTCTCGAGCAGCATCAGACTGATAACCCTTCTGCAAAGACTTCTCTTTATCCGGCTCAGTTGTAGGAGGAAGATCGCGGGACTGGGAAGATTGATAGTGTGCTTTCTTGCGGTGAGACGACTCGCGCGGACGATTGTCCCTATCTTCATAATCACCTCGGTCCCGGCGTCTGCCTGAACCGGAATCCCGTCCGGAGTGATGGAATATAGAAGACCCCTGAAGGCGATCAAGTCCGTGTGAGCGGCCCATATCACCTGCAAAGAAGGGAGATAACAACGAGTTAAGGAGAATTCACGATTTAAAAAGACTTGAAGTATATTATGGAATGCGCATGTGCGTGTGTGTCCTAAGTGTTCCCCCCGACGGACCCGTTCGTTTATCTTTGCTAATCGGAGTATTGTCTCTTTGAGCCGGTAGTTGAACTCCTACATTGCCTCTAGCGGGCGAAGAGAATTTGAGAGCTTCAGGATCATCGAACCCGTAATTAAGTATGTCTTCAGGAATAGAAAGGTTCGATAGACCTCTCAAGGAACTTTCCAGATGCTGCGAAGAAGCCTCTTTCTCAGGAGGGGTAGGCGTAACTTTTGAGGTGACACCAACTTTCTCCTTTTGAACCGTGTATTTCAACTTCTTCTTTCCCTTCGAAGGGGAGGATGATGTCTCAATATCCTGAACTTCGATTGCCGGATTCCAAGCGGGACCTACGTTCTCGCCCTGAGTTTCGGGGGCATCATCCTCTTTGCGCTCGCTTTCTTCATGCGCGTCGGGAGCGCGACGCGACGACGGTCCGGCAAGTTTTTTCCCTTTACCAGATGAAGGTTTGGGAATTGTAACACCTTCTGGAAGGCTGATCCGACGACCAGGAGTTAGCAAGCCGAACCCCGACAGCGATTCATTTGAAATGATAGCTCGGATATCTCGATCCTCGGCCGGAAGAGCTCTAATCGCATCGACAGCATCAGAATATCCTCGGCCTTCCGGGCGTGGGCTGATACCTGAAAAGATGAAACGGAAAGTTAGGAAAGACATGCTCGGGTTAAATATGAATAGTAACTCGGCAGAGAGACTTACTGCCTTTAACCCATCTCCTAGCGAAACCGGAAGGGCAGCGCACATAGAACCATTCCTGTTTGTACAGGGCGAATTTGCTACAGGCTCCTATCAAGATCTGGCACTTGTGGTATGGCTCGAGGAACATGAAGGAAGGGCTATCTTTCCGTCTCTTGAACATATAAATGTATCGGATATCGCCGGGGGTTGGAGGTCTGGAGAAGACGGCCATGAAAAGTAAATAAGTCCCATATAGAAACGCATGGCCGTTCAGGTGCAGCTGCGACGGAGCTATGTCTATACTGCAGCACATCCCGGAGAAATTAATTGAACGGAGGCACGCTGCCCATCCAACACATGAACTTGTTGCAGGCTGTGTACCCGACTGGGGGCAGATGAGGGCGGTCGTGTCTCGAAGGAACTAACACGTCAGCAAAGGGAATCCCGTGAATGGAACATATCCGTCGCAGAGCGGCCTCGTTGATCTTCGAGGCTTGAGAATCGATCGGATTGTCCAGTAAGATGGTTGACTCCAGAGCATCGGGCGCCAAGTTATGAGCGGGAGAGATTGACGGGTTGGAAGCATCTGCGTCTCCTTGCCTTGCTGACGGCCCAGGCCTATCAGATATGGTGGCAGAACTAGATTTTCTCGACATCCCGAATAAATAATGAACCTGGCTAAATGCTTGAGAGAGCTATACTTAAAAAGCGTTGAACGTTAGAATTAGCAACACGATTTTTCCCCCCATGTGGTGTGTGAACTAGTGCAAGCAATTGTGTGCAGGCAATAGGAATCTAAAAGTTCTAAAGATGTAATATTTAGCTTCGAATCATCGCCTTCGAAGACCGTCATCGCTGACCGTCTCAAAAAGCTCGCCTTGAGGAGATTACAGTCCCAGATTCAGAAGACATATGATTTCTAAAGTGACCGGCTTAAAGTGTAGTTAGACACCTATCCTGTTCGGCATTTTTAATGTTGTTCGGCATTTGTATTGACCGGCTAAAGACATTATCCGGTCCAAGAATTGTCCGGCAATTGCTTTGTTTGACTAAGGTAATGGTTCGACCTAAGGGTTGTTCGGCTGAAGTCAGTGTTCGGCATGTCAGTTATACTGTTCGGCTAAAGTCATCGTTCGGCATGTCAATTATACTGTTCGGCTAAAGTCATCGTTTGGCATGTCAGTTATACTGTTCGGCTAAAGCCATCGTTCGGCATGTCAGTTATACTGTTCGGCTAAAGTCATCGTTCGGCATGTCAGTTATACTGTTCGGCTAAAGTCATCGTTCGGCATGTCAGTTATACTGTTCGGCTAAAGTCATCGTTCGGCATGTCAGTTATACTGTTCGGCTAAAGTCATCGTTCGGCATGTCAGTTATACTGTTCGGCTAAAGTCATCGTTCGGCATGTCAGTTATGTTTTTCGGCTAAAGTCATTGTTCGGCATGTCAATTATATTGTTCGGCTAAAGTCAGTGTTCGGCGTATCAATCGTATTGGTCGACTAATGTCATCGTTCGGCTAAAAGTGGTGCTCCGCCACGATTTCAACTCTACCCTACACCTTCTCCATCCACACCGAACGACAGAGACGGATCGCCCGGCAAAGACTACGCCGTTCAACACCCCATCTACCCTTCTATCGTTCGGCATGGAGGAGCTATCCCCAATTAGACAACTCAAAACGAGCAAACCACGATGAACCTAAAATGGAAGTAGTGCAATTGTTAGAGGAAGGATACCTAATTCGACGATCGAAGTTGAGAATGGATTATAAAGGCTTTATATCTGGTAGGATGGGAAGAGTTGAAAGTCTCTAAGGAATGGCTGAAGAGAAGGCATAAAGGGAAGAGAGACGGCGAGGACCTGGTTATATAGAGGGAGGTAGAAGTTGAAGAGGCTATACCCGGTAGAACCGGTCAACACCGAAGGGTTCGGCATCGTAGCAGTGTGACGTTCGGCACACGAGGTACGTTCGGCTTCGAGCGTATCGTTCAGCATCTAAATCTCGTTCGTCTTGCACCTCCTTCGCTAGCATTCTCGAGAAGATACCTCCGAGGTAGATCGTATCAGATTCAAAGCGCATCACGTTCGGCCACGCAATACACTTTGGGGGGCAAGTGTTTCCTGGGGATTTGACCAGGCAACTAGTACTCGGCATCCATTAGTGTCCGGCATTGAGACTGTTCGGCGTACCAGAGTACTCAGCGTCAAGGCTGCTCGGCATACAGGAGTACTCGGCATCCTCTGGTGTTCGGCGAGGCACTTGATAGCCAGGAGTGTTCGGCGAGGCACCCAACATCCAACGAGTGCTCGGCGACAAGTGTGCTCGGCATAGTACTCGGCATCCATTAGTGTCCGGCATCGAGACTGTTCGGCGTACCAGAGTACTCGGCGTCAAGGCTGCTCGGCATACAGGAGTACTCGGCATCCCCTGGTGTTCGGCGAGGCACTTGATAGCCAGGAGTGTTCGGCGAGGCACCCAACATCCAACGAGTGCTCGGCGACAAGACTGCTCGGCGTCAAGACTGCTCGGCATACGAGACTGTTCGGCGTACAGGAGTACTCGGCGTAAGGGCATTCGGCGTCAAGAAGAGCGTTCGGCTTCAACTGACTAACATCCTACACTTCCCAAACATCAACCACCTCGTTCGGCATAGAAGGGATGGTTCGGCGCAGAGCGTTCGGCCTCAACAGACAACCATCCTACACTTCCCACGACACCAACATACCGTTCGGCATAGAAGCGATGGTTCAGCGCAGAGCGTTCGGCGAACCTTGCTCGGCATACGACGACCACTAAACTCGGGCTGGAGCGTTCGGCGATCAGCCCACTTGGGAAGTCCAACCCATCTTTGCCTATAAATAGAGGGGGCAGGGTCACAGTGAAATGGATCCTTTTTTGGAGAGAAAACACCGGGGAGACTCTGCCATTTTCTAGACTCATTTTCTCTACTTAACAACTTCATTCAAGCATTTGATTCATGAATTGTATTTGTAATCAACTATAAAGAAGATCAATAAAGTTTAACCTCAAAGTGGACATAGGCAATTACGCTGAACCACTATAAATTTGGTGTTCTTACTTTCTGTATTTAGATTAGCACTGTCTTCTCTGTTTAATTTGATTTCATCACTTATATCTCTTCACAATCTTCTTCTACGAGGTTAGTGACCAATTTTGGTGCTAACAATATAGTATATATATATTGGAGTGATTGATTTCCCGCATTATATAGCGGATGAAACCCTATGCGCCGCATAATAGCGGATGATATTATATAAACCCATATACCGCGATATTCCACCTCGAAGTGGAATTGGTATTATGCTAACATCTGTGGATGTAGGGAAATAGTTTGGAGGGATCCAACTGGATTCCTCAAAAATATTTAGATTGTTCTAATAATTCTGTTGTAACAACCCGGGATTTTGTATTGATTTATAATCGTCATTAATCGATTAATGTGCTAGCATTGCGATTTTATTTGACGATTGAATTGGCTGTAAATTACTATTGGGATTTTATCGGGTTTATTTTGTGTTAAATGTTGTTTGGGCTTTAAAGAAAATTTTGGCCTATGTTCTTTTTGTTGCCGTGATAACCATGTAAACCCGTTTCTCCACTCGAGAATTCCATTCGAAAACCCTAATCAGAAAAAAAAAGGATAAAGTATGGCGGCTCGCTTTCGTTCGATTCTCCATCAAAATTTGGGCTTAATCGATTGGTGGCCACCCCGGCTTCCAATCCCCTTGCTAGAAAAGATGATCATCTCTTGGGAGGCGCGCGGCTGGTCCTTCCACGTTCATCCCTCTTTCAACAATTAGGGTTTCAATTCGTAGTTTGCTCTTCGGTGGCTAAGGTGAGTAATTGTTATTACTCACATCTAATTCAAGAACTTATACCTGTGATTTGTGATTCCCACTGCTTTGGATTCGTGGGTTTTTCGTTTGTATACGAATGTTTGAGTCATTTTGATTTACCTTGACCATTCTAATTTGTTTGAATTTCTGGCTTTAATGACTTTTGATTTGAGTTTGACGATGTTGTTTTTTTTGTTCGCCCTAGACTATCTTGCGACCACCACAGCTTTGAATTGTGGTTCGAAATCGCCTCTGTTTAGATTTCGCAATTCACTGTTTATTTATGTTGTGAGACTTCATATGTGTTCATACATACTATTATATGTGTGTATACATGTAAAGTCGAATTTGCACTACAATCATCTTTGTTCAAAACTGATATTGTTGCTAGTATCTATTATGTTGTTTGTTGAACCAGTGAGTGATTTCTCACTCACATCTGTTATTCAATCTCGTTTAATTCATGAATTCCATTGCTTGATTTTTGGATACCACTGCTTTGAATCCTTTGGCATTCGATTTGACTCTATTTGGTCTTCGACCCTATTTTTGAAACTCACTGCTTGATTATTTTGAAATTATTCATATGATGATGTTTATTTCAACTTAGTTATTTCGAGTGTTGTTGCCTCTGTCTATTTGACTCTGGTTACTTTGGTTATTGGTTATACTTCACTTGCTGGTTGTGTGTAGTTGGTTCATCAGGACCTCTAGTTGACGCTTGAATTTTGTTGATGATTTTGCACTGCTTCATTTTGTATCTGCAGTTGTTCACTTGATAATTTTGAAAATTGGACTTCGAATCAGTTTCTTATGACTTGGTTTAAACTTGTACATTTTGCTGATTCGACTTTGGGTTTCTGCAGTCGAATTTGATTTTGACTCGGTTCAATTTTCGCTGGGCAATAGGGTTTGATCGATTCCGATTTGATTCGTTCTGTGATTGGAACGATGATTTCATTTTGACTTTGGCTTTGTTAAAACTGTTATCTTGAAATTGCACTTCCTATATATGTGTATACATATGCATATACATATGTATATATTTATGTGGTAATTACATTGTTGTTTCTCTATTTTACAAGTTATGGTTTGATTCTTTGTTTTAGATGGTTGCTTTTGCCTTGAGTATTTGTATACTCCTGCAGCTTTGTACATGCATTTACTGATGCATGTTATATCTGGTCTAGGTGTTGAGGCTGCTTAGCCCTTTTCCCTGGCCTTGTACTTGTTTGGACTGCACACTTTGTTTTTATGTAATTTGGATACCTCTTTGATGTCGAGGCTGCTGTACTATTTCCATTCTACTGCTGCATTGAGTTGTTTTCGTGAGTTTTGAACTTGTTAGAGTATTGGATGGTGTCTTCTTGAAATTGCAGTCGTGTTGTACATGATTGTATTTTGGAATCTGGGTAGCTTGTCACTGTGTTGCACTTGTTTGACCCAGTTTGATAGTTGCATACTTGCTCTTTTGTACCTGATTGTATTTTCATATCTGCACTTGATCTTCTGAGTGTTTGAAGTAGTATTGACTTCATTTTGAAGTCTTACTCTTGTTTTGTTTGGAGTTCCACTGTGGTACTCTTGGCTTTGTCTAATTTCTATGTGGTCACTGCCTTTGTTGGTTCAGGCCTGTTGCGTACCTGTGCCATCCCTTGGTGCAGTCGCATATATTTTTTATGTTCTATTTCCTGGCATCACCCTTAGTATAATTGAGCTTGTCAAACCGTTATGTTTTGTAGAAACCTGGAATTGCTTCATTTTTATCACCGTCACCATGTATTTGATTCTGTGGTTAGGTAGCACTTCATGTTACCTTGATTACACTATCTTTATATCTAGTGGTGGCTGCAGTTTTTGGTTGCAGTCGTGCCCTTGTTGGTTTGCATGGCATTAATGCATTTGGATTTGTTCTCGAATTCACTTGAGTTGAATCCGGCATTTGGGGTTTGACCATGTGATCGTTTATGAATTTTCAATGTGTACATACATGCACATTGTCCATATCTGTCTGCTTTGACCATTGAGTCCGTGGTATTGAGTTTTGAATCTTCATTTGATTTTGGTTTGTTGACCTTTTGTGTATTTCAGGTTGTAGTGGCGAGGCAGTATACACGTGCGTATACTGCAGCCCTACCAGAGTTGATGTTTTAAATTGATTATTTTGTTGTTAATTGCTGTAACGACCCGCTATTTTGGACTATTCGCATCCGCACATGTCGGACTTGAATAATTCAAAATACCGAATTGTTAATATAAATTGGCAAAACCCATCATATACAGTAAATAAAATAATCACAGATCACAGACACAGAGTAATATAACAATAGTGCAGCGGAAACAAAAGAATAGTAGTTCATGAAGCTACTATATATATATAACAGAGTTAAACAAGATACAACAGAAATCTCGAATACAATAGATATCAGAATACATCACTGGAATCAACTGAATATATGAAAGCTGGATAGATAGCTGGATCTCCAAGCGAAGCTCCAACTCCAAAGGTGAGTCTCGAATACTGTATCACTCAGTCTGACCCGAGCGTAAAGAAAACACAAAACACTCGAGTCAGGATTAACATTCTTATATCAATAAATCCAACTCAAGTGAAATAACGACTCAAATACAAATAACTCAAAGGATGTTTGGGATAACCATCCCTTAAGGATCCGTTAAACTATCTACTATGTAGTAGTGTACGCTAAGTAGATAATGTCTAATCAGTAAAGTACGATATCAAAATAGCGTTAAGTCATGGACCATTCCACCCTTAACACATTTTTATTCCCAAGAGCATATACAAGACCGTAGTTTCCCCAAAACCGGAAGTCACCAGAGGGCAATCCATATACTAAAGGTACAAACCAAAATCGTAGTGGTCGCGAATAGGATAATCAGTATGACAAGGTACATGAGGCAATACCAACTAGGATACTAGTAGTTGCGTGATCCGGACTGATGTTGGGCATAGCAGCTACTACCCCAACACCGCGAAACAACACTCCCAAAATCGAGGGGTGCACCCAAATCGAATCACAAAAGTAATAGATATGGTATCGAAGAAGTGTGTCCGCTAGAGATGGCGATCCTCAATGGCCCGGCGCGGCTCCTGTTTTAGTCATGTCAGGGGTCATCCAAAATCGTTCTCTTTCTTCAGTCAACGTGTTCACCAAAACCATCCACTTCGTTCTGGATCAACACTCCGCGTATATTAGTTATTAAAGTGGTTTCGGTATCGACAGAGAGTATGTCCATATCCGATCCCGGTCTCTTTAATAACTACGTATTATTACACCTATGGTCCTTTAATAAATTTTCAAAATAGTTATATTTCAAAACCGACATATCATTGCCATTTCAAAACCATATAAAACGATATCACTTTTCCTTCAGATAAATCCATTTCAAAATCATATCACTTACCAAAGTTATATTGCTTTCGAAATCATAAGTCTTTTAAAATCATAACACTTTGGAAATCAAACTTGAAATTCATAATACTTTGAAATCCTATCACTTTCCTCTTAAACAGTTTAGATATTCACAAATCAAATTTACATAAACTCGAATTCCAAAATTAAAATTTAATTAAATCTCAAATTATCAATTTCAATTCAATTTAGTTTCTCAATAAACCCTTTCAAATTATCGATTTCAAATGCCTATTTGAACCATAAATAGACCATTTCAATTTCAATATATTTCAAAGTTTTAAATATTTAACATTTCAATAGCATCTAATACAACTTCAATTCACAAATTCAAATAAACAAAATATCCCATTTAAATTTATATCATTTGAAATATTCATTAAAGTCACTTTTAATCAAATTCAAGTTAAAACATATCTTTAGAATTTCAAATTTTATAAATTTCGAATCAAACTTTATTTAAGTATAATTCTTAAATAAATATAATTTCAAGTCATTATAAACTCTATATTTGAAAATATAGATAAATAAATACTTAAACATATTTCATATTGATTCAAATCAACTTTATTAAATCAACTTTAATAAATCTTTAAAATCATTATTTATTAAAACCATATATTTCTTTCAATACGGTAGAAATGTTTTTCAAAACATTTATATATGGACCAACGGTGTCTGTATATAATTTTCTATCATATGGTCAAGTGATACGGATATTTATCATTTCAATCCGCAATTTAAAATATATTCGGGTATATATCTTTTCAACCCGAAATCCCAAATTCAATTTAATTTAAAAATCGCTTGGGTTTATCATTTCAACCCATAACGATTTTCTCCTATTCTAAAGTCCGTTCGGGTATGTATCATTTCAACCCATAGTGATTCTATACTAACAGGGAACTTGCAGAGTGATAAAAAATATGATAATAATATAACAATGGTAACAGGCATATATCATCAGTATAAATAACAGATAAGGGTGTCAGATGTCACAGGTGAACAGATACAGATGATGGCATATATATATATATCAATATAAATAACAGATAATGATGTCAGGTGTCACAGGTGAACAGATACAGATGATGTCATAGATATAGCAATATAAATAACTAACAGCAGCATATTTCAATATAAATAACAGATAATGATGTCATAGATATAGCAATATAAATAACTAACAGCAGCATATTTCAATTGTCGTTTCAATTGAAATCAAATTTAATAAATAAAAGAACGTTAATCGTGAGTGATTGCTCACCTTCCGAGGCTAGAGATGCACGAGAAGATGACCCGGATACGCACACTAATACAGACATAGAGATTGAGTTACGAATCCAAGCAAAACAAATCGGCACGAATTCAACGATCAAAGCTGATAACAGAAATCGATGAAATCAAATCAAAACATTCAACATAGCAACAAATAAAACATGCCTTGCGTCAAAGTTTAACAATATAGTTCTATGTGCTACCGAGATCGAAATGGTCTGAAATTTGGTACGAATAAAGATCAAAACTTGTATTTTAAACTGCAAAAGATTCACTTGTTTTGGACAAGAGACGAGAAAAGTTACGACGTTACGAACATAGACTCAGGTCATGTTTGCAGCAGTGTAAAATAATTTGTAAGTACAAAAGAATAGCTGCCTGGGTCTAACTTTCAGATCCTCGACCACTAATCAAACGATGTCGGATTTGGCTGAAATTTGACAGGCATAAACTAGGTAACTTTGACTTCTTTTTAAAAATAAAATTAACCCATTTCGACGTAAAACAGAAGAGATACGATGCGTCAAACATGAACTCGGGTCGTGTTTGCAGCAGTGTAAAATAATTTCTAAGTACAAAAGAATAGCTGCTTGGGTCTAACTTCCAGATCCTCGACCACAAATCAAACGATGTCGGATTTGGCTGAAATTTGACAGGCATAAACTAGGTAACTTTGACTTCTTTTTAAAAATAAAATTAACCCATTCCGACGTAAGACAGAAGAGATACGATGCGTCAAACATGAACTCAGGTCGTGTTTGCAGCAGGGTAAAAAAAAATTAAATTTGTATGAGCTAACATCATACAAGACTATTACATATATACGTATGAAAGTTTACTTTACTGTACTCATAAAGCAACTGCAAATGCACTAGGGAAAACTACAACAAGTCATGGCTGATATATATACACTATAACATTATCTATATAACAACACCAGATGCCAAATATATATGTAACATACAAATAATATACAAACAACCTTCAATGTTTACAAATATAAACAACATCCTGTACCATAAACTATTATAACTTGATAGAATCATTTACTTATATAACTTCTTTAATACGGTATATACATATATAAACAAATTAGCTGACATATATATAAAAGCTTATACATATCTATAAACAAACAGATTCAGCATATATAAGCTAATATAACATAAAATAAACCTTTATCTTATCTGTGAAGAATCCAACAGACAACTTATATTATAGTAGAAGTAAAAGTTTATAAACTATTATATTTTAGTTAATATAAAGTGTATGCGTCCTTTCTCTTTTTTTTTCTTTTTTTTTCTTTTTTTATCAAAATTCTGCTACCTAAATATACTTTGCAAACTATATATGTATATATGAAAGATGTACATATAACAAATATTCAACAAGTTTTCACCTTGCTAAAACATCAACCGGGAAAGAGGAGACTACTGCACGCTAGGAAGAGAACGGGATGTTGATACGCGGCGGCTGCTCACGGATCTGAGATAGCCAAATGACGAGGCAAAGCTGGTCGCCTGCGGAAGGAGGATGGAAGAACGAGCTAGGCTGCGTGAGCTGTAGGGTGAATGGGCGGAGGCCGGAGTTGGTGGCTATCGGCTGGGAGAAGGGCGACTCGACCATGGTGGTTGTGGTGGGCGTTCGGCGGGGATGGCGACGCCCGGGGCTGGAGCATGAAGACACGTGGAAGGTGGAGGTCGAGGTGGATGCTTGGGGATGAAGGCGGAGGTGGCGTGGTGGCTCTCAGGTGGTTTTGCTGGGCTAAAGACGATGTCGCTTCGGGAAGGGCGGAGCGGGTCGGGCTAGAGGAAGGAGTGGGTTCGGCCACGTGTGCAGAGAAGTTTCGGCTCGGTGACGTGATGGGAGGAGAATGGTGGGAGCTTGGTTGGCCGGAGATGTTGTTGGTTGGGTTTTGGCCGAGAGGAAGGACGTGAGAAGGAGGAGGGGAGTAGTGGGAGCATGGAGCAGGTGGGTGAGTTTCATTTTCTGCAGGGAAAAAAATAAAAGAATTATGAAGAGGAGGGAGAAGAGAAAAAGGAAGTAGCACGTAACAATAGCAGGGCACAATAAATGAAGGCAGAGCAGTTAATGCGAGGCAGAGGGGATATATACAGAGAAGTTTGCAGAGAAATGATGATTTTGCACAGTGGTGGCTATTGGGTTTCTGAAGGGACAAGGCCTTTTTGAATTCTGAGCGGGGAAAGTGTAGGGTACCGGTTTGTGTGGCGTAACGGACCAGTTTGTACTCCGTTAACCAATTTATAACTTGCGACGGCGAACTCCGATTGACACAAACAAATATACCATTTTGATCAGCGCGACGAGGAGGACACAACGGTATATAGATATCAGTGGTATGATTGAATTATAAAAATTCAGATTTTCTAATAGCGGAAAATGTAAGAAAAACGCTGAAAAATAAGATCGACGGAGCCAAAGATGTCCGAATTTGGAAAAACGACAAACTGAAATCCTGCTCAGAAGATGTTTTCGAATTTTTCTATGTAAAAATATTTAGATTTCGGAAACATTTTATTTTCGTCGCTTTTTAACTGATTGAATTGAAGTAAATTTACGCGCGAAATAACTTTCATATTTTCGGACGAAAATTTACCGGTTGCTATGTTTAACTAGACGTATTCCAAATATAATTTTTTTTTATTTCAAAATTTTATCGTTTAAAATTTCCTAAAATTTCAATTAATAACGTTATTAAAACTGGTTAAATTTACGGGTCGTTACATTCTCCCCCACTCAAAACTTTTCGTCCCCGAAAAGGAACGAGGTAGGAGAATAGAAACAACCAGAAAGAAAACAGATTTGAAATACAGAATAACAGTTAATTTAAACCATATAATTTCAAATTTAAATTAATTGATATTCAATAATTGATTTAATCCATTTGATTTCACTAAAATCAATCTCAACTATTTCTAAATTCATTATCTTATTATCCCATTTTCTTCAATTTACAATTTCTAAAACCATAAATTTGAATAGTCTTTTATTATAATCATATTTTCTTCGACAATTTTAAATTCTTCTTTATTCCAAATTACTGTTAAATTTATTCTACTTAATATATCTACTCACATATATTTAACCCATATAAATTAATTTAAACCATAAAAGCTTCGATTTAAATTAATTTACATCTATTAATTTCTTTTAAATTCAAGGTATTTTCATATGTTGATCAAATTTCAATTTATTAATTCTTTCAAAACAAATTTATTAATTCTTTTAAAACAAATTTATTTCATTATTAACTGAGTTTACTTATTATCCTATCTAACTCTATTAACATCTTTATAATCAAAATTTTAGTGTATAACATATATTATAACTACCCAAATTTTATTTATAAAATTATTTTATATTGTATATTATCCAATTACTTTTTAACTTCTGAATAATTTAGGTAAGTTATTTTGAAATGCAATTTAGTACTATACAAATAAAATTTTCAAATTCAATTATTTCAAGTTTAAATACTTATTCCAAATTTAGCTTTATTTATAATTGACAACATCTTTGAACATGATTTTAAGAATTAAATTTCCGTTTTATTTCAAATCCTTCAGAGATAATTATGTATATACTATATATACTAAATCAAATTAAATTTAAAATAATATACCCATGTATATATAAATCAAATCATACTTAAGAAATTCAAATTAAAATATTTTCCAAACAAAACTGTAGCAAAGCTTACAGAATGGTTTCTCCACTTTGAAACTCGAAAATGAATGTCGATGATGCGGCCGCCATCACCGAAATTATTTTCCAGCGACAAAGAGAAGGCCACTGGTTTCAATATTTTAAATTTTTTTGAAAATGATTCATATTCGAAAATATTTTAAATACTATACACTTTAAAACTTTCAAATCAAAGTTGAAATCACCAGAAATTAAATTCTCAAATTCTTTATTTAAATTCCTTTCAAAACCCAAATCAAATTATAACCTAGTTTCATAAATTCATTTATTTATATTATGCAATAATAAATGGTTTACAAAACAATAAATGAAAATCACATATTATCATTTTTGACAACAGATTCATTAACAATTTAATTTCATAATATAATCTTACAAAACTTTATTTTATTTACCAAATTTGAAATAATATTGTGTCAGTTTGCTCTGTTCAAGTGTTTTGGAAATCCTATCGATAGCGTTGATCAGATGAATCGATCGGAAACCCAACTCAACATCAACAACTCCAACAACATAGCATATAGTAAAACATTTATATATTAGTTTACAAATACATTTCTTTGCTTGACGATACAGGAATGAATTTCCAAAATAAAGATAGGGTTTCAAATTTGATGGACTCAAATCAAGAGAATTTTGATTCGAAAACAAGTTTGAAACAGAAGATAAGATAATTCAATTACCACAATCGGGAGATGGATGAGTTTATTTAATTCATGGGCAACCTTAACCGGGTCGTCCGTAACTTCAAGAATAAGATCGATGTTGAATTCCGAGGTAAATCAACACTCGATCTCAAGAGATGGAATTCAGGTATAGCAGGGAATAGATAGCATCGTAAACCGAGGATACAGAAATCTATGGTAAATCAATGCCTATTAGAAAAGAATTTTGCTCCTTTACGAATCATTTGAAGATTGGCGAGACCGCCGATCTATTATAGATATCATTCAAAATGGAGTTATGGGGTGCTCCAGAATTGACAGAAGACGAATAGTGAAGGACACGAATGTATTTCGGAACCGAAGGGAACGTTCCAAAATTCAAAGGAATTGAGTCAAAGGAAAAGATGGAAACTCGAATGAGAGTGATTCTGTAAATACATTTACCATATATGCTAAGTTTTGCCTAGAGCTACCAAAGCTCTGATACCAACTGTAACGACCCGCTATTTTGGACTATTCGCATCCGCACATGTCGGACTTGAATAATTCAAAATACCGAATTGTTAATATAAATTGGCAAAACCCATCATATACAGTAAATAAAATAATCACAGATCACAGACACAGAGTAATATAACAATAGTGCAGCGGAAACAAAAGAATAGTAGTTCATGAAGCTACTATATATATATAACAGAGTTAAACAAGATACAACAGAAATCTCGAATACAATAGATATCAGAATACATCACTGGAATCAACTGAATATATGAAAGCTGGATAGATAGCTGGATCTCCAAGCGAAGCTCCAACTCCAAAGGTGAGTCTCGAATACTGTATCACTCAGTCTGACCCGAGCGTAAAGAAAAAACAAAACACTCGAGTCAGGATTAACATTCTTATATCAATAAATCCAACTCAAGTGAAATAACGACTCAAATACAAATAACTCAAAGGATGTTTGGGATAACCATCCCTTAAGGATCCGTTAAACTATCTACTATGTAGTAGTGTACGCTAAGTAGATAATGTCTAATCAGTAAAGTACGATATCAAAATAGCGTTAAGTCATGGCCCATTCCACCCTTAACACATTTTTATTCCCAAGAGCATATACAAGACCGTAGTTTCCCCAAAACCGGAAGTCACCAGAGGGCAATCCATATACTAAAGGTACAAACCAAAATCGTAGTGGTCGCGAATAGGATAATCAGTATGACAAGGTACATGAGGCAATACCAACTAGGATACTAGTAGTTGCGTGATCCGGACTGATGTTGGGCATAGCAGCTACTACCCCAACACCGCGAAACAACACTCCCAAAATCGAGGGGTGCACCCAAATCGAATCACAAAAGTAATAGATATGGTATCGAAGAAGTGTGTCCGCTAGAGATGGCGATCCTCAATGGCCCGGCGCGGCTCCTGTTTTAGTCATGTCAGGGGTCATCCAAAATCGTTCTCTTTGTTCAGTCAACGCGTTCACCAAAACCATCCACTTCGTTCTGGATCAACACTCCGCGTATATTAGTTATTAAAGTGGTTTCGGTATCGACAGAGAGTATGTCCATATCCGATCCCGGTCTCTTTAATAACTACGTATTATTACACCTATGGTCCTTTAATAAATTTTCAAAATAGTTATATTTCAAAACCGACATATCATTGCCATTTCAAAACCATATAAAACGATATCACTTTTCCTTCAGATAAATCCATTTCAAAATCATATCACTTACCAAAGTTATATTGCTTTCGAAATCATAAGTCTTTTAAAATCATAACACTTTGGAAATCAAACTTGAAATTCATAATACTTTGAAATCCTATCACTTTCCTCTTAAACAGTTTAGATATTCACAAATCAAATTTACATAAACTCGAATTCCAAAATTAAAATTTAATTAAATCTCAAATTATCAATTTCAATTCAATTTAGTTTCTCAATAAACCCTTTCAAATTATCGATTTCAAATGCCTATTTGAACCATAAATAGACCATTTCAATTTCAATATATTTCAAAGTTTTAAATATTTAACATTTCAATAGCATCTAATACAACTTCAATTCACAAATTCAAATAAACAAAATATCCCATTTAAATTTATATCATTTGAAATATTCATTAAAGTCACTTTTAATCAAATTCAAGTTAAAACATATCTTTAGAATTTCAAATTTTATAAATTTCGAATCAAACTTTATTTAAGTATAATTCTTAAATAAATATAATTTCAAGTCATTATAAACTCTATATTTGAAAATATAGATAAATAAATACTTAAACATATTTCATATTGATTCAAATCAACTTTATTAAATCAACTTTAATAAATCTTTAAAATCATTATTTATTAAAACCATATATTTCTTTCAATACGGTAGAAATGTTTTTCAAAACATTTATATATGGACCAACGGTGTCTGTATATAATTTTCTATCATATGGTCAAGTGATACGGATATTTATCATTTCAATCCGCAATTTAAAATATATTCGGGTATATATCTTTTCAACCCGAAATCCCAAATTCAATTTAATTTAAAAATCGCTTGGGTTTATCATTTCAACCCATAACGATTTTCTCCTATTCTAAAGTCTGTTCGGGTATGTATCATTTCAACCCATAGTGATTCTATACTAACAGGGAACTTGTAGAGTGATAAAAGATATGATAATAATATAACAACGGTAACAGGCATATATCATCAGTATAAATAACAGATAAGGGTGTCAGATGTCACAGGTGAACAGATACAGATGATGGCATATATATATATATCAATATAAATAACAGATAATGATGTCAGGTGTCACAGGTGAACAGATACAGATGATGTCATAGATATAGCAATATAAATAACTAACAGCAGCATATTTCAATATAAATAACAGATAATGATGTCATAGATATAGCAATATAAATAACTAACAGCAGCATATTTCAATTGTCGTTTCAATTGAAATCAAATTTAATAAATAAAAGAACGTTAATCGTGAGTGATTGCTCACCTTCCGAGGCTAGAGATGCACGAGAAGATGACCCGGATACGCACACTAATACAGACATAGAGATTGAGTTACGAATCCAAGCAAAACAAATCGGCACGAATTCAACGATAAAGCTGATAACAGAAATCGATGAAATCAAATCAAAACATTCAACATAACAAATAAAACATGCCTTGCGTCAAAGTTTAACAATATAGTTCTATGTGCTACCGAGATCGAAATGGTCTGAAATTTGGTACGAATAAAGATCAAAACTTGTATTTTAAACTGCAAAAGATTCACTTGTTTTGGACAAGAGACGAGAAAAGTTACGACGTTACGAACATAGACTCAGGTCATGTTTGTAGCAGTGTAAAATAATTTCTAAGTACAAAAGAATAGCTGCCTGGGTCTAACTTCCAGATCGTCGACCACTAATCAAACGATGTCGGATTTGGCTGAAATTTGACAGGCATAAACTAGGTAACTTTGACTTCTTTTTAAAAATAAAATTAACCCATTTCGACGTAAGACAGAAGAGATACGATGCGTCGAACATGAACTCGGGTCGTGTTTGTAGCAGTGTAAAATAATTTCTAAGTACAAAAGAATAGCTGTCTGGGTCTAACTTCCAGATCCTCGACCACAAATCAAACGATGTCGGATTTGGCTGAAATTTGACAGGCATAAACTAGGTAACTTTGACTTCTTTTTTAAAAATAAAATTAACCCATTCCGACGTAAGACAGAAGAGATACGATGCGTCAAACATGAACTCGGGTCGTGTTTGCAGCAGTGTAAAATAATTTCTAAGTACAAAAGAATAGCTGCCTGGGTCTAACTTTCAGATCCTCGACCACAAATCAAACGATGTCGGATTTGGCTGAAATTTGACAGGCATAAACTAGGTAACTTTGACTTCTTTTTAAAAATAAAATTAACCCATTCCGACGTAAGACAGAAGAGATAAGATGCGTCAAACATGAACTCGGGTCGTGTTTGCAGCAGTGTAAAATAATTTCTAAGTACAAAAGAATAGCTGTCTGGGTCTAACTTCCAGATCCTCGACCACAAATCAAACGATGTCGGATTTGATTGAAATTTGACAGCCATAAACTAGGTAACTTTGACTTCTTTTTAAAAATAAAATTAACCCATTCCGACGTAAGACAGAAGAGATACGATGCGTCAAACATGAACTCAGGTCGTGTTTGCAGCAGGGTAAAAAAAATTTTAATTTGTATGAGCTAACATCATACAAGACTATTACATATATACGTATGAAAGTTTACTTTACTGTACTCATAAAGCAACTGCAAATGCACTAGGAAAAGCTACAACAAGTCATGGCTGATATATATACACTATAACATTATCTATATAACAACACCAGATGCCAAATATATATGTAACATACAAATAATATACAAACAACCTTCAATGTTTACAAATATAAACAACATCCTGTACCACAAACTATTATAACTTGATAGAATCATTTACTTATATAACTTCTTTAATACGGTATATACATATATAAACAAATTAGCTGACATATATATAAAAGCTTATACATATCTATAAACAAACAGATTCAGCATATATAAGCTAATATAACATAAAATAAACCTTTATCTTATCTGTGAAGAATCCAACAGACAACTTATATTATAGTAGAAGTAAAAGTTTATAAACTATTATATTTTAGTTAATATAAAGTGTATGCGTCCTTTCTCTTTTTTTTTCTTTTTTTTTCTTTTTTTATCAAAATTCTGCTACCTAAATATACTTTGCAAACTATATATGTATATATGAAAGATGTACATATAACAAATATTCAACAAGTTTTCACCTTGCTAAAACATCAACCGGGAAAGAGGAGACTACTGCACGCTAGGAAGAGAACGGGATGTTGATACGCGGCGGCTGCTCACGGATCTGAGATAGCCAAATGACGAGGCAAAGCTGGTCGCCTGCGGAAGGAGGATGGAAGAACGAGCTAGGCTGCGTGAGCTGTAGGGTGAATGGGCGGAGGCCGGAGTTGGTGGCTATCGGCTGGGAGAAGGGCGACTCGGCCATGGTGGTTGTGGTGGGCGTTCGGCGGGGATGGCGACGCCCGGGGCTGGAGCATGAAGACACGTGGAAGGTGGAGGTCGAGGTGGATGCTTGGGGATGAAGGCGGAGGTGGCGTGGTGGCTCTCAGGTGGTTTTGCTGGGCTAAAGACGATGTCGCTTCGGGAAGGGCAGAGCGGGTCGGGCTAGAGGAAGGAGTGGGTTCGGCCACGTGTGCAGAGAAGTTTCGGCTCGGTGACGTGATGGGAGGAGAATGGTGGGAGCTTGGTTGGCCGGAGATGTTGTTGGTTGGGTTTTGGCCGAGAGGAAGGACGTGAGAAGGAGGAGGGGAGTAGTGGGAGCATGGAGCAGGTGGGTGAGTTTCATTTTCTGCAGGGAAAAAAATAAAAGAATTATGAAGAGGAGGGAGAAGAGAAAAAGGAAGTAGCACGTAACAATAGCAGGGCGCAATAAATGAAGGCAGAGCAGTTAATGCGAGGCAGAGGGGATATATACAGAGAAGTTTGCAGAGAAATGATGATTTTGCACAGTGGTGGCTATTGGGTTTCTGAAGGGACAAGGCCTTTTTGAATTCTGAGCGGGGAAAGTGTAGGGTACCAGTTTGTGTGGCGTAACGGACCAGTTTGTACTCCGTTAACCAATTTATAACTTGCGACGCCGAACTCCGATTGACACAAACAAATATACCGTTTTGATCAGCGCGACGAGGCGGACACAACGGTATATAGATATCAGTGGTATGATTGAATTATAAAAATTTGGATTTTCTAATAGCGGAAAATGTAAGAAAAACGTTGAAAAATAAGATCGACGGAGCCAAAGATGTCCGAATTTGGAAAAACGACAAACTGAAATCCTGCTCAGAAGATGTTTTAGAATTTTTCTATGTAAAAATATTTAGATTTTGGAAACATTTTATTTTCATCGCTTTTTAACTGATTGAATTGAAGTAAATTTACGCGCGAAATAACTTTCATATTTTCGGACGAAAATTTACCGGTTGCTATGTTTAACTAGACGTATTCCAAATATAATTTTTTTTTATTTCAAAATTTTATCGTTTAAAATTTCCTAAATTTCAATTAATAACGTTATTAAAACCGGTTAAATTTACGGGTCGTTACAATTGCCGTTTAAGCAATTCTGATGTTTTTAAGATTATCTTCATTGATATTCTTTTCACTTATCTTTGCTGATGATTTAAATCTGTTGATTTGTTGTTTAACACTCCTTAGTGTTATATCTGCCGTTATCCGACTTTCTTATCGAGAAGTTGGATATACGTGATTTCTATTGCTGTCGTCTATTTGATATTTGAGTATTATTGCTGCTGTGCATTAATAACTGAGTTTGAATTAGACTGACCCGTGTATTATTTTCTTTTGAATTTAATACTCGGGTCAGACCCGAGTTATTTCAGGTTGTAGATTTCCTGCTTTGAGTTGCTGTTTGAGCTATGAAGACTTTTCACATCTTTTGGAGTAGTCGTGTCTTAGTATAGGTTGATATGTATTCATGTACATTAGTTGATAATGTATTTGTATATATAACTTCCGGAGTCGACAGTTGTAGTTGTATCATATGTATTGTGTCAACTGTATTGTAACTGACATCAGTTATTATATATATGAGACTTTTTGTTACCTGTGTTCCGCATTCTTTTGTATCTGTGTTATTATTATATATATTGTCCTAAACTATTATGAACCATCGTAGTTCGTTTTATACTGGTAATTGGGTATGTCGATGGGAGTAAATAAATAAGAGATGAAAAATTAAAAGTATATACCACTCTTATCGAGGTAACCAATACTAGTGTAAGGCCAACTACGGATGGCCGCTCCTATCCAGCCTTATTCTTCATAATAATAGACAGTATTCTTTTAATACTCTTTGTTATTATGAGTATAGAGGTGGGGCGTCACAGTTGGTATCGGAGCTTGGGGTTTATGGACATAATATAAAACATAACTTAGATGGAACATATGTTACAACTATTGGTCGATGTTTTATTTGTGCTTTGAGTCAAAACTGAAGTTTTGAAATTATGATGAAATTTTTAAATATCTTTATTTAAAAATAATAGTGAAACTGTGTTTTGTTGATTGATTGATTTGTGACTGTTTATCAGAGTGCGCAACGGAAACAGTGAAACTGTCTTCGCTGAATACAGCTGATAATCCTTTTGAAAAAAAAAATCAAAATATGAAATTGAAATAGATTTCATTTGTTGTTTACAAAGCTGTCTTTATTTTGTTTCTTTGAGAATTTCGAATCCGAATTAAGGATTCGTAACGATTTCAGTTATGTGAATTTTGTTGAAATTTCCGCTGGTTTTCTTTTATACTAATCATCTATTGATTAGATTTTGCTGTTTTGAATTATCTTCATTGAAGATACATTCGAATGATTTCTTTGTTCATTTTGTAGTACGTGCAAATTTGAGTTGCGCGTTACTGCATTTATTTTACGTTGAACCGATGCTTGGTAATGAAACGTATTTTGTTGTCGTTACCTTTATAACGGGATTTTTACACTAGTGTTATATTTTGAAGCACAGTGTTTAGTTGACCATTTTAATGAATGAAAATTCACTGGTGTTACATTTGATGTAAATTATTTTGATGGGATTTTGACGTTTAAAATTTCTGTCGCTTTGGCTTCAGTAACCTTCAAATTTTAAAAGTGAATTTTCAAGCGGTTATTCCGCAATGCTGATTTCGAGATTCGTTTTACGATGTTTTGAGAAGTACAATTTCCTTTTCGAAATTGCTACTGATGTTATTACTTTAATCACGTGATTGGAAAGTCTTTTTAAAATGAAAATTGTTTATAAAAATTTTAACAGTTCGCGCTTTCAAAAGAATGAGGAAGCGACTTAAACGATTCAGCAAAATCGAGGACTATGACCCCTTTCTTTTACTATTTCGCTTAACTCCGGACTTGTCCAGTTGAGAATGTGAATTGTTATTTTTATAAAATAAATAAAAATGTTTTCAGAAATTTAACAGTTTGCGCTTTCAAAAGAATGAGTAAGCGATTTAAACGTTTCGGCAAAATCGAGGACTATGACCCCTTTCTTTTACTGATTCGCTTAATTTCGGACTTGTCCGTTTGAGAATGTAAAATGTATTTTTACAAAATACACAATTTTGCACTTTCAAAGAAACGATGAAGAGAATTAAACGATTTAGTAAAACTCGTGGTTATGGGACATGTGCGTTTGCTATTTTGGTTAATTCCGGACTCGTTAATTGAAATATTTGTTGTTTTGATGATTCTGATGTTTTGTGTGCTTTCGAGCCACTATGTTGGACCTTCGGGTCATATGTTGGACCTTCGGGTCAATACCAGTACTAGACCTTCGGGTCATATGTTGGACCTTCGGGTCATTTGTTGGGCGCCAAAATTATGTTGAGTTCTTGGTAGGCTTCGGCCATTTGTTGATGCACGTGCGGCGAATTAAAAACTCGCCATCTGATGGGATCGATCCAAGCTTTTATGTTGATTTTCTAGTCTTCTTAATTGATTTCTAGATATTTGTTGTTTCTAATTATCTGCAGGTAATTAGATATTTGATGTTATGAGATTTAATTATCGTATCGATAATTAAATATTTAAGAACTCTGATTATCGTTTTTGATAATCGGATATTTGTTGTTTCTAATTATCGCTTGTGATAATTAGATATTTGTTGATATGAGTTCTGATTATCGTTTTTGATAATCAGATATTTGTTGTTTCTAATTATCGCTTGTGATAATTAGATATTTGTTGATATGAGTTCTGATTATCGTTTTTGATAATCGGATATTTGTTGTTTCTGATTATCGTTTTTGATAATCGGAAATTTGTTGTTTCTAATTATCGCTTGTGATAATTAGATATTTGTTGATTCTGATTATCGTTTTTGATAATCGGATATTTGTTGCTTTTAATTATCACTTTGGATAATTAAATATTTGCTGATTGGAGATTTAATTATCGCTTTTGATAATTAAATATTTGCTGATTTGGGTTTTAATTGTCGCTTTTGCTAATTGAATATTTGTTGATTTGAGAAATTCGATTATCGTTTTGATAATCGAATATTTGTTGAATTGAGAAATTCGATTATCGTTTTTGATAATCGAATATTTGTGATTTGAGATTTGATTATCGTTTTTGATAATCGAATATTTGTGATTGGAAATTTGATTATCGTTTTGATAATCGAATATTTGTTGATTTGAAATTTGATTATCGTTTTGATAATCGAATATTTGTTGATTTGAAATTTGATTATCGTTTTTGATAATCGAATATTTGTGATTTGAGATTTGATTATCGTTTTTGATAATCGAATATTTGTGATTGGAAATTTGATTATCGTTTTGATAATCGAATATTTGTTGATTTGAAATTTGATTATCGTTTTTGATAATCAAATATTTGTTGAATTGAAATTTGATTATCGTTTTTGATAATCGAATATTTGTGATTTGAGATTTGATTATCATTTTTGATAATCGAATATTTGTGATTGGAAATTTGATTATCGTTTTGATAATCGAATATTTTTTGATTTGAAATTTGATTATTGTTTTTGATAATCGAATATTTGTTGATTTGAAATTTGATTATCATTTGTGGTAATTGAATATTTGCTGATTTGAGATTTCTGATTATCGTTTTTGGTAATCAGATATTTGTTGTTTCTGATTATCTGATGTTTTCTGATATAGTTTTGTTAATTAGATAATTGTGTTTTCTGGTTGTCATTTTCGATAATTGGATATTTGCTAATTTTGCTGATTATGTAATTCTCTAGTCTCTAATTGATCCTAGAGTAAGCTGATTTGATTGAATCGCTGTTTTCTATCTATTTCTGTAAATAGTTAGAGTTTGTTGGTTATGGAATTTGTGTTTTCTAGTTAATTGATGGATAACTAGATATTTGCAGTTTGCGATATGTGATTGTGTTCCATAATTATCTTTGTTGATAATTGGATTTTGCTGTTTTCTAATTATCTATCGGATAATTAGATTTTGTTGAGAATTTGTGAATTTCTTTTATGAAGTTAAAATATTTCTTTGGTGTTTGAATTCTCGACCTTTATTTTTCTAACTTAACCAGTTTATGTTAGAAAAATAATTGTTGGTGACGACCTTAATTATGAAAATTGCGGGGACGTAATTTTTATAAGGAGGGGAGTCTGTAACAACCCGGGATTTTGTATTGATTTATAATCGTCATTAATCGATTAATGTGCTAGCATTGCGATTTTATTTGACGATTGAATTGGCTGTAAATTGCTATTGGGATTTTATCGGGTTTATTTTGTGTTAAATGTTGTTTGGGCTTTAAAGAAAATTTTGGCCTATGTTCTTTTTGTTGCCGTGATAACCATGTAAACCCGTTCCTCCACTCGAGAATTCCATTCAAAAACCCTAATCAGAAAAGAAAAAAAAAGATAAAGTATGGCGGCTCGCTTTCGTTCGATCCTCCATCAAAATTTGGGCTTAATCGATTGGTGGCCACCCTGGCTTCCAATCCCCTTGCTAGAAAAGATGATCGTCTCTTGGGAGGCACGCGGCTGCTCCTTCCACGTTCGTCCCTCTTTCAACAATTAGGGTTTCAATTCATAGTTTGCTCTTCGGTGGCTAAGGTGAGTAATTGTTATTACTCACATCTAATTCAAGAACTTATACCTGTGATTTGTGATTCCCACTGCTTTGGATTCATGGGTTTTTCGTTTGTATACGAATGTTTGAGTCGTTTTGATTTACCTTGACCATTCTAATTTGTTTGAATTTCTGGCTTTAATGACTTTTGATTTGAGTTTGACGATGTTGTTTTTTTGTTCGCCCTAGACTATCTCGCGACCACCACGGCTTTGAACTGTGGTTCGAAATCGCCTCTGTTTAGATTTCGCAATTCACTGTTTATTTATGTTGTGAGACTTCATATGTGTTCATACATACTGTTATATGTGTGTATACATGTAAAGTCGAATTTGCACTACAATCATCTTTGTTCAAAACTGATATTGTTGCTAGTATCTATTATGTTGTTTGTTGAACCAGTGAGTGATTTCTCACTCACATCTGTTATTCAATCTCATTTAATTCGTGAATTCCGTTGCTTGATTTTTGGATACCACTGCTTTGAATCCTTTGGCATTCGATTTGACTCTATTTGGTCTTTGACCCAATTTTTGAAACTCACTGCTTGATTATTTTGAAATTATTCATATGATGATGTTTATTTCAACTTAGTTATTTCGAGTGCTGTTGCCTCTGTCTATTTGACTCTGGTTACTTTGGTTATTGGTTATACTTCACTTAATGGTTGTGTGTAGTTGGTTCATCAGGACCGCTAGTTGATGCTTGAATTTTGTTGATGATTGTGCACTGCTTCATTTTGTATCTGCAGTTGTTCACTTGATAATTTTGAAAATTGGACTTCGAATCAGTTTCTTATGACTTGGTTTAAACTTGTACATTTTGCTGATTCGACTTTGGGTTTCTACAATCGAATTTGATTTTGACTCGGTTCAATTTTCGCTGGGCATTAGGGTTTGATCGATTCCGATTTGATTCGTTCTGTGATTGGAACGATGATTTCATTTTGACTTTGGCTTTGTTAAAACTGTTATCTTGAAATTGCACTTCCTATATATGTGTATACATATGCATATACATATGTATATATTTATGTGGTAATTACATTGTTGTTTCTCTGTTTTACAAGTTATGGTTTGATTCTTTGTTTTAGATGGTTGCTTTTGCCTTGAGTATTTGTATACTCCTGCAGCTTTGTACATGCATTTACTGATGCATGTTATATCTGGTCTAGGTGTTGAGGCTGCTTAGCCCTTTTCCCTGACCTTGTATTTGATTGGACTGCACACTTTGTTTTTATGTAATTTGGATACCTCTTTGATGTCGAGGATGCTGTACTATTTCCATTCTACTGCTGCATTGAGTTGTTTTCGTGAGTTTTGAACTTGTTGGAGTATTGGATGGTGTCTTCTTGAAATTGCAGTCGTGTTGTACATGATTGTATTTTGGAATCTGGGTAGCTTGTCACTGTGTTGCACTTGTTTGACCCAATTTGATAGTTGCATAATTGCTCTTTTGTACCTGATTGTATTTTCATATCTGCACTTGGTCTTTTGAGTGTTTGCAGTAGTATTGACTTCATTTTGAAGTCTTACTCTTGTTTTGTTTGGAGTTCCACTGTGGTACTCTTGGCTTTGTCTAATTTCTATGTGGTCACTGCCTTTGTTGGTTCAGGCCTGTTGCGTACGTGTGCCATCCCTTGGTGCAGTTGCATATATTTTGTTATGTTCTATTTCCTGGCATCACCCTTAGTATAATTGAGCTTGTCGAACCGTTAAGTTTTATAGAAACCTGGAATTGCTTCATTTTTATCACCGTCACCATGTATTTGATTCTGCGGTTGGGTAGCACTTCATGTTACCTTGATTACACTATCTTTATATCTAGTGGTGGCTGCAGTTTTTGGTTGCAGTCGTGCACTTGTTGGTTTTCATGGCATTAATACATTTGGATTTGTTCTCGAATTCACTTGAGTTGAATCCGGCATTTTGGGTTTGACCGTGTGATCATTTGTGAATTTTCAATGTGTACATACGTGCACATTGTCCATATCTGTCTGCTTTGACCATTGAGTCCGTGGTACTGAGTTTTGAATCTTCATTTGATTTTGGTTTGTTGACCTTTTGTGTATTTCAGATTGTAGTGGCGAGGCAGTATACGCGTGCGTATACTGCAGCCCTACCAGAGTTGGTGTTTTATATTGATTATTTTGTTGTTAATTGCCATTTAAGCAATTATGATGTTTTTAAGATTATCTTCATTGATATTATTTTCACTTATCTTTGCTGATGATTTAAATCTGCTGATTTGTTGTTTAACACTGCTTAGTGTTATATCTGCCGTTATCCGACTCTCTTATCGAGAAGTTGGATATACGAGATTTCTGTTGCTGTCGTCTATTTGATATTTGAGTATTATTGCTGCTATGCATTAATAACTGAGTTTGAATTAGACTGACCCGTGTATTATTTTCTTTTGAATTTAATACTCGGGTCAGACCCGAGTTATTTCAGGTTGTAGATTTCCTGCTTTGAGTTGTTGTTTGAGCTATGAAGACTTTTCACATCTTTTGGAGTAGTCGTGTCTTAGTATAGGTTGATATGTATTCATGTACATTAGTTGATAATGTATTTGTATATATAACTTCCGGAGTCGACAGTTGTAGTTGTATCATATGTATTGTGTCAATTGTATTGTAACTGATATCAATTATTATATATATGAGACTTTTTGTTACCTGTGTTCTGCATTCTTTTGTATCTGTGTTATTATTATATATATTGTCCTAAACTATTATGAACCATCGTAGTTAGTTTTATACTGGTAATTGGGTATGTCGATGGGAGTAAATAAATAAGAGATGAAAAATTAAAAGTATATACCACTCTTATCGAGGTAACCAATACTAGTGTAAGGCCAACTACGGATGGCCGCTCCTATCCAGCCTTATTCTTCGTAATAATAGACAGTATTTCTTTTAATACTCTTTGTTATTATGAGCATAGAGGTGGGGCGTCACATCTGTGTTATGATTTTTGATATTCTGTGATGAATTATATTGGTAATTGGAATATTGGATGCTATGGTTTGATTGAATATACCTTTCGGTACATTGAGTTATCAAAATATATAAAATTGGATTTTTGAAAAAGACAATATATGAGAGAATGTTAAGTAAAGTAATTATGGAAAATTTAAATAAATTAAAGAATGAATTGGGAAAGGATAAAAATGATTTTTAAATTCTGTTAAATTAATCTTGAGTATGGGAAAGGAGATTTTGAATAAAAGGGGAAATATTAAATTTTTAAACCTAAGTGATATTATTTAGGGGAATAAAAGAATTTATTTTAAAAAAATTCAAGGTTTGAATTTATTTAAAAGGATAAAAAAAGGATTTTGGAAAACCTGAAATTGATATTTTTAGTTTAAAAGATTTTAAATCATAATAAAGAAAGAAAAGCTGAAGTTAATGGATTTTGAGATAAATGGAGTAAGTAAAGGAATTTATTTCAAAGTGATGTAAATTGGAAATCAATTTGAAAATTGATTTAAGCGTTTGGAAATTGGAATTTTAAAGAAAGATGGGACAAGGAATTTATAAACTGGGATTGTAAAGGTGAAGTAATATATCAGTGGATATTTGGAAGAATAAATTCACGGTGGGAATTTATTAAAGAAATGGGTAAAATTGTTTAAAAATAAATAGTGATTTATTTTTAAAGATGTGAAAGAGAAGTGTATTTCCGTGGATAGCCAAGTACGTTTCCAAAGCAAACTTTTAAGTATGAGTTAAAGGTTTTAAAGTTGTTTTTAAAGTATGTTTTAGAAAATTTATTATTTTTAAATGTTTAAAGTTTAAAAGTAAGTATTTTCTCAAATTTAATTTAGTAGTAATTATTTAAAGGTAACTTGGTATTGTGTTTTAAAAGAATAAAAATGTAGTTTTATATTTTATAAAGTAGTTTATTTTAAATATTCTTAAAGTATATATTTTTAAATAAAGTATTGAAGTAGTTTTAATTTAAATGTTTTAAAGTGTATTTTATAATAAAGTGTTTCTAAATTATTTTTAAAATCTAAAGTGTTTGTACTTGGTGATTTCAGTGGAAATAGAAATATTGGGGAAATTTATTCCATGAGAGAAAGACGGTTTGAAACTGTTTTCAAAGGGTTAAAAGGTGGAAATATATCTTGCAAAGATATTTGAGATAAATAAATAATTTGGGAGAAATTATTGTGGCTTGATGATTGGTAGTGAATGTAATTGATAGTTAAATAACCGACTATCAAATATTGGCCAATGCGCTGATCGTTTCGAAGAGACCAGAATCGGGATTTATTTTCCGAAAACCACTTCGATCCGGTTTGTACGTTTTCGTGGAAAAACGAGTTCGGAGTCGAAGATGGAGCAGTGAAGTGCAAGGGCTAGTTGCTACTAATCCTGAGGATGATTCCCAAATGGATTTAGTAGGAGTAGTGCCTTCGGTTCCGTTCGAACCCGGGACAGACTTGTATGGATGAATGCTTTCGGAACATCGTCAGGTGGACGGTGGGCATTCTAAGTGAAATGTTCTATAAAGGTAACGCTTAGCCTCAAGCCTCATCAACCGGGAATGACTGAAAATCAGGGGTTATGCAGCAAGGCTATGTGGGTAGCACCCATTAGGGTGAGGTCATCCCTGTCTAGATGTCCCTTTTATTTTGGCTTAGTGGTGCGGTTGCTGATCCCAACCGTGGGGTGATCTTACTCGGAATTATCCAGTAAGGGGTAGTTCCGCTCTTGTGTTGCAGGGGATCGGGCGTGGTCCTCGATACGCTGATCTAGACCAGGTACTGTGACAGGTGGTACCCCAGTGCCTAGTCATTAGTTGGAAATCCATTCTCCCTACGTGCCTTTATGATTTTGTTTGTATACCTATTAGCTGGAATTTAATAGATGTAACAATTTCGGCTATTTGAATAAGTATTTGTATATAGACACTATTATAATATCAGAAGATTTTGACAAAAAGTATTTTGGCTATCGTAAGGTAGAAACCCGACATGTTTATTTGTTGTGTGGTCTTACGAGATGCTTTTGATTTCAAAGGGTTTTGAAACTATAATAATCTAATTGAGTGTGTTTTCTCACGCTGGTTTTCCAGACTGACTCAGGTGTTATTTTATTATAATGCTCAGGTCAGACCAAGTATTACAGATACAGGATAAGATGACGTGGAGCTTAGGAGACAAGCTGGATGGCGAGACGTATCCCTCGTATATGATGTATATTCCGTTGTGGTGTGTATGTTGTGTATTTTGTATGTGGGACAAGTTATTATAACTGTCCTGAATTGTTATGTTGATTTTATTGTACTCTGATGTTGTATCCTGATGATGTATGTATAAACAGATATAGTTTCTTTTATGTAAAGGTCAGTTACTATCTATTATATTTTATTCCGCTGCGATGTAAGATTCTGTTGTGTTGTTTTTTTCTATCTTCTTTTCTTTACCTTTTTCTTTTTTAACCCAAATGGTTCGTATTTTCTTTCACTTTGAGTCAATATGTTGGAAAATAGTGTCGATTCAAGGGATACGGGCTTTCGGGTCATTACAGTTACGGATCCGATGAAACTGGTTTCGTCGAAATCCGAGTCAGTGGCCAAAATGGCTATTTTCAAGTCAATTAAATAAATTAATATTAAATTAATTAAATCACTTTTTAATTCACAATTTATAACCTAACAAATTCCATCATTTTAATCACTTAGACATTTACCATGACTTAATACAAGTTTATATGCCCATTTCAAATGTTGGTTATTACACTAATTACAGTGTTCAAGTCCACTGTAATTAAATCCAATTTATTATAATTTAATTTCAATAAATTGCTTTAAATTTGATTCCAACCTTTATATTCAACCAATTAAAATCTAATAACATAGTTAACATTTGTTTATCTTTTATTACATTAATATTCTCCAATTTCCATTTTTATTTGTATTAACTACTATATTTCCATTTATATTGAAATTTTGTCATATTTATATATTAATTATAATTAAAATGTCAATTAATTTATTCAACTTGGTTTCATTCTTTTTATTATATCAATTTGTTACCTTATGAATAAAATTAGCATTTCTATTCATTTTGTTACATTCACTATTTCAGTTATTGTCAATATCTTATTAATGTAACATTAAAGTTCATTTAGTTCTAATTGATTTCCCATTTAAATTTAATAGACCAAATAAATAGGTAACCTATAACAACCATTACCATAACTCTTAATTTCACTTATGAATTCATTATTCACAAACAATTTTTATAATTCTTATATAATACTGATTTTGTTCAATTCCTATTAACTATCTATTTCATACAATAGTTAAATATTTACATTTATTTCTTATATTCAAATTTATAACCAACTATAACATTTACATTATTTCAATTAATTAAACTTCCATAAAAAGGTTATCCTTTTCTTGATTTAACCTTATTCCATTTCATTCTGTTTATAATTTCCCTTAATAAATCATAAATTTCTATTTTTCCCAATATTAAATAACGAAATTTAATTAAATTAACAATTTTAATTATCGAAAATTTACGGGTCGTTACAATATATATATTTATATATAAAGATTTGGGATTAATCAATATTAAATCATTAAATATGATATGATTACAATAATATATAAAAAAAATACAAATTGATGATGCCTTTGAGTCCACTTGAATCAGTGAATTCCCTTCTCTAGTTATGCCCGATCCGTCAGATTGTAAGTCTGTAATCGTCGACCTTTTCTATCAAATAATGTTTTTACTTAACTTGAATTGATTTGAGATTCTTAGAACTGATATGGGGATTTATTTCGGCCAGCAAACTTGATAATTATAGCAGCCTAAAATTCACTTTGATTAAGGGTTTCAAGATCCATATATATAGCCTTATACAAGAGAGATATTAGGACAATCTCATTACCTATTCTCTCTTAATCTTAGCCATCCTTCTCTAGGTCTAATCATAAGTTTTAGCCGCCTCCAATAACTTGAAAAAACTGAAATTTACAGCTCTAATGATGGGTTTTAAACCCGTTTAAGCCCAAACCAAAATGCTATGCAATTAAATCTAATTTAATCGCTTATCGATATCGTATATCGATTGGTACATTTATAACTATTATAAATATATATAAAATTATTTATTTCTCAAATCATATTCAAATTTTATAATTAATATTTCATAAATATTAATTAATTTATAACAGTTATAAACTAATTAAATTGTTCGGTCTTAAGGGAATTCATCATTTCGGCTGTGTAACTCTTGAGTGTAAATTTGATAAGCGATTAACATCGAACTATTCTAATGTTAACGTTCACACGTCACTTAGCAGGTGGTGTGACATTATGACCAAATTTATTGCTTACTCATTTTCGGGAAAATCCAATTTTCGTTTAATAAGCGTTACCCGGTTGTGACATTTGTTTACAACAATTCTCTTCGTCAAAACTATATCACTTTGGACTTATGGAATTTGGTAACGGTCAAAACCACAACCACATCCACATTATCCTTTATAGTCTAAATACAAAGTCGTTCGTTTAGTAATAACAAATATTATTAACCGAAATGCTCTGGCCAAAGACTTTGACTTTGAGTTGACTATGATACTAACCGCATATAACTGAGGAGACGAATCCTCTCTTGAATAATGATTCACTTCCTACTTCCACTCGACCCAACTATAGTCACTCGATGGACGCCATGCCATGATTTGGCTATAATCAAAGCAGAGCTTTCATATTGAAGATCCACAGTATTCTCAAGTCGAGAGAACTGTGTAAATCAGTCACATCGATATTTTCTGTTTGACCCTAGTTATATTAATCAACATAAAACTATCGAGTGAGTCATTCCATAGTTATCCAATAACTATTAGTACGTAACCACTAGGTGCCCTTAGCTGTCATGAGTAATACACTACCCAACATTTGGAGAGTGTTACGTACTTCAGTCTCAGTGGATACATCGATATCCAGTCTCGATGCATCTTGACTAGGAACATTTAAAATGGTATATTTGTTTCGCTGTGATAAATTACTCACGGTTACAACACTTTGTAAGTACTATCACAAAATATACAATTTATGAATTTGTCTATTAAATATACTTTTAATTAAGTTAATTAATTAATATAATCTCATTATATCAAGTATATAATAGGAAGAAAATACCTTTTATTTCGAACAAGATTGGTCAACGAGTTAGATATATGTAACAAATTACATAATTGCCCCTAGGGCATACCCCTAACTCTATCAATATCCCACTTGCACTTGGGGTCAATCATGGAATCTAATTCCAACTTCTCCAATCAGTTTTCTCAGAACCAATTAGGTCAGTCCCTTAGTGAATGGGTATGCTATTATGTTTTAATTATCTACTTTGTCGGTTAACTTTCTCTAACACTAACAAACTACCTTTATCATGTGGAACAATTCGAAGTATGTCTTTTGACTTCTAGTGAGATTTAAGTTCTATCATCACCAATTTCATGACATTGTTATCTTATAACAATATTATGGAATTCTCAACATTTGGAATCACCTTTGGCTCAATTATAAATTTGTGCATTTATATCTATATACATTGGTTTATTGTAGCTCTATTCAAGTTAATGTTCTCAACATTTCATTGAATTGACCACAATCACTTTTATTTTGAAACATTTTCAAATTAAAGATTTTAACTTGAATTTTATCATTGACATGTTATACTCAATATCACTTATAAAAGTTTGTGTCCAAACATTCCATTATAACGAGTTTGTTATTTCTATAAACAATTCTCTAGTATTTCATAAATAAGTAAGAACACCTCAAACAACCATTTAGTGATATCATTTCGGATTTCATATTTGCTCCATGTATCAAATACATAAACAAAATACAATACCATGCACAACATAACCTGTATGATAATTCCTATTGCTAATGCATAAGGAATCCAACTTACATGTTCTCTTTTTAATAGGGTGCTCTTGTATATCTTTTTGGGACAATCCCTATATCTTTTATGCTCACCATAAAAGACATCATTTAAAATCCAAAATTGAGTATTAAAACAACTAAAGTTGATTTTAATTCAAGCATATTGTTAAAATCAACAACGTGTTGTTTACTTATAGTTTAGAAATATCAATGTACCTTTTAACGTTCTTTCTTATGGACACACACTTCCTCAGCACTTTGATTGAAAATCAAACTATCTGATATTTCTATCAAAATACTTATTCAATCTTGATGCTTAAAAAATGATACATTCGTATCATTTCTTGGATCATATCCAAAGACTCACAAACTCAATATCGCTCCCACTGACTTTGAGGCATTTTTGGATAATAAGTGTAAACAACTTACTCTAAATCATTATTTAGAATTTTCTGTTTCAATACATAAGTACCAAACACTAAGTCTTATCGAGCGATAATTTTGTGAGTAAATTCGAAATTAACTTGAGCATGTTGAATACCGAATCTGTTATGCTAATTTCAACAATTGAAATTTGCGATATTATTCTTATCAACATTGCTCATTTAATTCCAACCACATTAGTCTTTCCAATAAAGACATAATCTCGGCCGATGGATCACATCTTTTTCGTTACGACCACCAAAATCATATTTTGATTGCATACTTGGAATTCTTTTAGATCTGCGATTCATACCATATAGAGTCAACAATCTTAATTGTTTAATTGAACAACCGAGGGTAATGTAAATTTTCAACATTAATAAGAAACTCATAGTTTCTATTAGATGTACGAGAATACTTATTAGACATTCTAATGCTATATGTTCATTTAGGTTAGTTAATTTCACTTCAGCTCATATAATCAGTTCTATCTATGGATCAGATCCAATTCCATTCAACTACCAAAAATTTCTCAAAGAAATTCCTTCACAATGAAGTTGATATATCTTGAAACAATAATTGTTTCTTATTGCAAATAGAATAGGGATTCATAAACACTTTATTAACCTTTTATTTATGAAACTGATTTTAGTTTACAAAAATTATGTTCAAAGCATAAATATGTCATTTGATGACAGACCTTTCCAAAAAACTTTTTGGAGATTCATACAAGATCCCTCATGAACAATTATTCATGCAATCTTTCGACTCGCTCAGCTTGCCAATTCCTTGGCTTAGGATATGTTGGGATTTCTTACGAACCCTTATCTTGTATGATTTTGTATACTGTTGTTTAGATGAAATAATATCAACCTTGTGTACTACTCTTAAGTACATGATCTTATAGAAAGAAACTAACTCAACTTCACTCATAATTAATCGTACACTCATTTTTGGGTACATTTGGAACTCTTTCCAATATACTCACTTATTCGACCAAATCAAATCATTTTATTCTATTGCATGTTATTTTATTTACTTTTCTTTTATATTCTATGATTTTATCATAAACTTACTACATGTGTATCTAATACACATGTTTATGTTGGTAATAAATCATCGATAAATATAACAAAGTATGTGGAACCTTTTGCTATTAATAGACTTGTGATTGCATACATCAATATGTATTAATTCAAAGAGTTCATCAACTATTATGATGCTCCCAATAAATGGGTGCATAGCCATTAATTGTTTGAGATATAATTAACCTGTATCATATGATTCATAATCATATAGTAAAATTTGTAACGACCCGTAAATTTTTGATAAATAAAATGGTTAATTTAATAAGATTCTGTGATTAAATATTGAAAGAAATAAAAATCTGTAATTTAATAATGAAATAATAACTAAAATGGAAATGTAACAATGTTAACTAAAGTTAATTTTTAACCACTTAAACGAAATTCCAATCAATTGAAATAATGTAAATGTTATAATTTGGTTATGAATTGAACAAAGGAAAACAAATGTAATATTGGATTTATTAATGAAATAATATAATTAAAGGGGATTGATTTAAAACAGTGTTAGGTAAGTAATTATGACATTTAGTTGTATGTAATAAACTTAAAAATGTAACTAAGGTTAATGGTGACAATAATTATATGTTACCTATTTATTTAATCTGTTAAATGAAAATTTGAAATCAATTGAAATTAATTCACTTAATTAATGCAGTTAATGTAGATTGAATTGATCATTGTATAATATTAATTCAATAGGATGTAACCAATGTAAATTTTAATCATAATATGACTATTGATTTGAATAAAAAGAATTGGAATCAAGTTTGACCAAATTATTGGAATTTAAATTATAATAAGTGAATTCATTACAATTAAATATAATTAAAGATTACTTTAATGGAAAGTAAGTTGAAATGGCAAATATATATATTGTAATAAAGGTATGGGAAGGTCAATATAAGTGCAAGACAATAATTGATTTAATGAAAGGAGTGAACAAAGATAAACTAAATTTGTTGAGATTCTGAATTAGAATATAATTGAAAAAGTTTCAATAAAAGAAAACTATAGTAATTATTACAAATAAAAGGGAGAAATTAGAATAGTAATGTAATAAAATATAAACAATGTTAATTATGAATGTAGAATAATAATTGATTGATGTTTGGTATGTTTAAATTATTATTAGATATGAAATAATTGTTCTACTTCTCATTACCTTCGTTTAGTCCATTTTGAAACTTAGTCAACTGAAATTAATGTAATTGAAAATTTTCAATTAATAGGAGAGAGAATGCTAAATTGTAAATTAATAGGTGTAATTAAAAGTAGCTTATGTTTTGTGAAAATATAAGGAAAATTTGATTTAATGAAAAGAACATTTACATCAAATAAAATGAATGTTTCATTTGTGAATGTAGGTTTAATTTCAATAAAATAAAGAATAGAATAATCGATTTTAAAGGAAGAAATATATGTTTATTGAACTGTGTTTTGGCTTACAGATTGATTACAAGAATAAGAAAATAATCTATTTCAAAGTTATTTATTACTCTTGTGTATAAACAACAAATTTATAAACATGTTTAAATAAACAATTATTCTATTTTTCATCCATTTTAGTTGTCTGTTTTGAAATTTAACATTGTAAGTAATTGCAATTAATGTAACTCAAATATTTCAATTAAAAGAAAAGAAAACGTTGATTGCAATTAATAGATTTAATAAAAGAAACACACGTTTTGTGTTAAACAAAAAGGGTGTTTTAATGGAAATAAAAGTTCATTTTAGGAAAACCAAATTGAACGTTTTCATTTTTAAGGTAAGTTTAATTTTTTATTATGCATAGATAAAATCTAAATGCGTACAAATTTGAATATTATTTGAGTTAATGAAGTTAATTTGGTTACGTTTCAGAAAAATTGAATTTCAAAAGGTTGTGCGATGTACATGGTCCCTTCATTTCTTTTGTTATTAATTGTTGCATGAACATTTTAAAATAGTTACCTTATTATTAATACTTAATATATTCATTCCTCCTTCTGTTTAATACTTGAGCCTAGACTTTTAGGTTGTATTTAATTCTTGCCACCTCATTTTCACGTATACAAAATTTTACTTTCCTTTGGTTTGCAAATTTTTCCATTCCTACGTACATTTCCTTATGCACTATTAATGCTTGAAGCTTTCAAAATAAATTGTGACATTTATTTTTATCCCTCCGCCTTCATTTTCTAATTATAAATAACCTACAGCTTATTTCTTTATTTACGTTTAGTTTCTCCTGACACCTTATATTCAAAAGCTCTTATTCTTGCAAATCCAAAAGCTTTCTTTTATGAAACATGATTTTTTTTTCATTTTTCCATCCACGTCCTGTCCTCATCTTAGTTGTTCTTGAATCTTTTCCTGAAGCCTCATCTTGAGAAAAACGTAAGTATTAAAATTTGTTTATTTTTTTGCGTACTAATTATTATTTTAATAATATTTCTTATAACATGAATATCTTTTGCATATAAATTTTGATTCACGCGCGATTTTGAAATGACCCTCCTCTTTCTACCTTAATTACATAAGGATTTTTTTTAACTTCATCAAAGGGAATTTAAATCAAATAGAAATCAAAATGCCATACAAGCTATTGACATAGCCACTTATTTCTTTTCTAAATAGGCAAATTAGGCAAAATCAGTAGTTCAGACGTCTAAATTCTTATGACAGGCGTCTAAACTTAATCCCAGACGTCTAACTAATTATGACAGACGGCTCAGAGATCTAAAATTGAAACAGAGAGAAAAAGACATTTTGAACTAAATTCAGACATCTAAATTTTTTGTGACAGACGTCTACATTTAACCTCAGACGTCTAAATTATTATGACTGATGTCTAAGTTTAATCTCAGACGTCTAAATTATTAAGACTGATGTCTAAATTTGATCTCTATGTACATGCATATGCACATTCAATTTATATGTGTCTGGATGTCCACCTACATTCATTTACACTTTTAAGTTTGATTTAAACTTCCTTTGAACTATCAGAGTCATTTTTTTTTCTTTCAAACAATTCAACCAGGATTCAAAACTTATTACCAATATAAATATATCAGTGCATCCCTAGTAATATACACATACATATGAGGATGTACGTGTTTCTCTTGTTTAAATTCAGAGTATATATATTTTTGTTAAACAAGAGTATCCTGCTTGATTTGGATTCTAGCAGTTCTGACTAAAGTTAATTACTATATACTTTTGAATATTTGTAATAAGTCAGTAAATCCTATGCATATCTAATTTATATGTACTTAAAAATATCCACAAGAATAATTCCAGGTTTTTATAGCTAAACTCAAATTTTTAACCTTCAAACTTAAGGTTTTAAGTAACTTGAAATTAACTAATACAATATATGTACCTATACATATCCATTTCTCAAATACAGGCATATCATTTCCAGATTTTCACCACAATACTCAAATATATATTTTCTTGCAAAAATTCAACCAAGTCTTTAGATTAATCCTAAACTTAGTACATCACTAGATTCATTTAGAACAACCAATAAATCCAAACTTTTAAGATCATTACATAACAACCAAAACAGAACTATAAAAACTCCCCAGATTACATGCAAATATTTCATTCTAAGTTCTTATTCAATTCTAATTTAGCATGCTTATATAATCACTCTCATTAGCCACAGCAGCTTCCTATTTAGATCCAGCATTCCCTGAATGAACATTAGAGGCTGCCCCATTTTAGATGAGACACCCCAGATGCCATAAGCAAACAAGGGTCAGATACAAGATCTGGTATGAGTAAAATCAAAAATTCCATGATATTAAGTAAATGAGTGAGACATAAATATTTTGTACAAGTGGGCATATCTTCTTTGAACAATTTGCCTGACTTGTTTATGATATACTTGTGCATATATGATCAGTATTTAAGACTAATCATGTACACACATTCAACCATGCAAACATATGTTTCAAATAGAAATACTCAAGAACTATCATAGCTCCAGTCCAACCATCTTAGGAATAACTCAAGTTCCTACTTCATCAATTTAAGGTTGCATTTACCAAATTAATTCCTAGCCTCATCTGCCATAAAGGAATCAAGGGGACACATTGCAATAAAATAATTCACAATATTGCACAAAGATCTCAGGGCTTAAACAAACCATGTGCCAACTTGCATACTTCAAATATGACAAGCATTCCAGTAGTCTTCTTGGCTCACAATCCTTAGTTTATTTACTAAGTGTTCATGTTTAATCCTATCGTGAGATAGCCAGGTGACTAAATCCCATTATACATAAAACATTACATAGAGTTTACAAGCATAACTCAAGAACAATCTAACATTCATGTCCAGGTAAAATCATATTTTCAAGTATTTTGGCTTAAAGAAAAATACAAGAATATTTACAACTGGGAATAAAGACTAGGCATGTGGGTTATTATTGTTTCATAAGCAACCATGTTTGAACTAAATTCAAGATCTAGCTTAAACAAGATTTCTGGCTCATGGATTTTCTATTTGATCAAGGGTTCAGCACTTTTGGATATTTCCATTGCAACCTTGAATCTTTCATTTGAGCCTCAGCACTTACACAAGTGTAATGCAACTCATATACATTTTTGGTTTCTATGTTTTCCATGCCATATCTAAACCAGTTACAAGTATTCTCTATTTACTTTCATGATTTCATACTTTTACCTTTCTGGGTGTAACCAAACAGAGCAAAACACTCAAACATCAAAACAATCCAAACATCCAGAAACACCCATTAAAACTTCCATTGAAGCATCCATTAAAACCATAGTAATGGAATCAAAAACATGTAGAAAAATAACATAAGTCTGGCTGCCTCATAACAGGACTTAATGCCATGGGTTTAGTGAGATTACTCACTTGAATATTTCTTCTTATAAATCCAGAGAATCCCTGAGTGTATTTTCTCTTCCTTTAAAATGTTTTCTTCTTTTCCTATTATAAGTAGCTCGGGTAAAACAATTTCTCTGGCCATAACTACTTATTTATAAACATATTTTTACTAGGGTTTTTCTCAAGACAAAATTCCATTTCTGTCCTGGCTAGCATCATGCATTGCGTGTTTGCATTTTCTCATTTTTATCCCTAATTACCCCCGGTCATATTACCAATTAAAGGCTGCATTTTCTTTTCTTTACTTTTTCAGAAAATGGCCACTCACCTAGTCATGTTAAAAGTGTGACTACCCTATTTTATATTTTAATTATTCCTGAGAATCCCCTTTGCTATTTTTGCCTACACAAGCATATTGACTTGTATTACATTTCATGTCATTTTAATGTTATAGTTTCACTTGCTTATATATATACTTTTCAGTACTTAAAATGTATATTTGTATACATATCTTATCTAGGCTTATTTAATTCCTCTTTAATTTCAGAAACATATGCACCTATATGTATACAGGTTTTCAAATCTTTATAACATATATATGTATAAATTTTTTTTCTGGGTTTTAAATAAAATCTGTTTACTGATTTTAAAATAAAACTTACTTTTCTTATTTTCTGGGATGATCCATATAATTCCAGAAATCAAATATCCATATCACAAAATCATGTTTGTAATGCTTTTTAATCCTTGTTTTAAATTCAAGAAATCTGGAGTTCTTCCTTGTGCCATATCAGTGTGCACGTGCACACATGCACACATACTTGCACACAATTAATTCCATATATTCTTATACAAATAAATTCAGATATTTTCAAAATTCAACTAAAATAAGATTCCATGAATTTCTGGGGCATTACAATCACCCCACCTTTTTAGGAATTGTGTCCTCACAATTTTTCTCATTTTGACTTTAAACATTTCCAGATTTTATAAAATCTATCAAACATAGCATAAGCAAACAATTCAGCCAAAACAACCATACATATTAAACTTTTTAGGGATTTAGATTTTTACCTTCCACTGCAAAAAGCTTAGGGTAATCCATATTTATCTTGTCCTCTAACTCCCATGTACAATCATTAGGGTCTAGGCTCCATTGAACCTTTACCAATTTCAAAGTTTTGCTCCTCAACTTCTTTTCCTCTTTAGCTAGAATCCCCACTGGTTCTTTCTCATAGACCAAGTCAGGATTTATTTGAACTTGAGTTGGTTTCTCTAGAATTTCCTCTTTATCATGCACCCATCTCCTAAGTTGTGATACATGAAATACATTGTGCATTGCACTCATCTCTTCAGGTAGCTCCAAACTATATGCCAATGAACCTATTTTTTCCAAAATCTTGTAAGGTCCAACATATCTTGGGGTAAGTTTTCCCTGCTTGCCAAACCTCAACACCTTCTTCATAGGTGAAACTTTGATGAAAACATAATCACCAACTTCATATTCTACCTGCTTCCTCCTCATATCTGCAAACTTCTTTTGCCTATCTTGGGCTGCTGCCATTCTTCTCCTCACCAATTCAATTTTCTCTGTAGTCTCTTTAACATACTCAGGCCCTAAGACAGCCTTTTCTCCTTCTTCAACCCAACATATTGGTGACAAACATGGTTTGCCATACAAGGCTTCAAATGGTGCCATACCTATGGTGCTTTGATAACTATTGTTATATGTAAATTCAGCCAAATGGAGGTGATCTTCCCAATTACCTCCAAAGTCCAATGCACATGCCCTCAACAAATCCTCCAAAACTTTATTTATCACTTCAGTTTGACCATATGATTGGGGGTGGTATGCAGTACTCAAGCATAACTCACTTCCCATGGCTTCTTGAAAGCTCTTCCAAAATCTGGATGTAAAGATTGTGCCCCTATCACTCACTATAGTCTTAGGGATTCCATGCAATCTTACTATTTCTCTCATGAATATTTGAGCTAGTTTAGGTGCATTTCTTTCTGCCTTCACTGGTATAAAGTGTGCCACTTTAGTCAATCTATCAACTACTACCCAAATGCTTGTGTTTCCTCTTTTTGACCTAGGCAGACCATCTATGAAATCCATAGATATATCTTCCCACTTCCACTATGGTATACTTAGAGGTTGTAATAGGCCTGAGGGTCTTTGGGTTTCTGCTTTGACTTGTTGGCAAGTCATACACTTTGCAACATGTTTTGCCACATCAGTTTTCATCCCTCTCCACCAATAATCCCTCTTCAAATTTTGGTACATCTTGGTGCTGCCTGGGTGTATAGAATATTTGCTCCTATGATATTCATTAAGTATCTCTTCCTTCAATTCTATATCCTTTGGAACACATATTCTACCTTTATTCCTTAAGTAACCATTCTTATCAATGTGGTAGTTTGCTACTTCTTCTCCTTTTTCTATTAAAGTCTTCTTTTCCAATAAATCTGGATCTCCCCCTTGCATTTTTCCCACTTTCAAAATTAAATCTGATTGCAAAGTTATCAAACTTAATTTTCCTTTACTCCCTTCTTCAATCATCTCCATGTTTACCTCACTGTTTTCCTCAATTTCCAAATCAGTAAGTAGAGATAAATTTCTAAACTCTTCTATCATTAGCATGGCTACTTTTGCATGCTGTCTGCTCAAGGCATCTGCAACCTTATTAGCTTTTCCTAGAGTATAAAGTATGTCTAAATCATATGCTGCTAGAAACTCAACCCATCTATGTTGCCTCATATTCAAATCTTTTTGTGAAAAGAGATATTTCAATGCCTTATGGTCTGTGTACAAAATAAACTTAGCACCTAGAAGATAATGTCTTCAGAGCTTTAGTGCATATACCACTGCTGCCAACTCAAGATCATGGGTTGCATACCTTGATTCATGTGGCTTCAATTGTCTTGATGCATAGGCTATAACTTGATCTTGCTGCATCAATACAGCTCCTAGCCCAAAACCACTTGCATCAGTATACACAATCAAATCCTCATTTCCTTTTGGTACTTTCAATACTGGTGCATTGACTAAGGCCTCCTTGATTCTACTAAAGGCTTGTTCACATTTCTCAGTCCATATAAAGGGTTGGTTCTTTCTAGTTAGGTTGGTAAGAGGTGATGACATCTTAGAAAAATCTTTTATAAACCTCCTATAATACCCTGCCATTCCCATAAATGACCTAACTTCTCCCACTGTGCTTGGCCTTTTCCACGCTTGGATTGCCACAATTTTATTGGGATTTACAGAAATGCCTTTGGCAGATATAACATGCCCAAGGAAATGCACTTCTTCTTTCCAAAATGCACACTTAGAAAATTTTGCTTTTAAATCTTTTTCTCTTAATCTAGACAAAACAAGGTGTAAGTGATTTTCATGTTCCTCTACTGTTTTAGAATAGATCAAAATATCATCAATAAAAATCAAAACAAACTTGTCTAAATAATCCCTGAATATCCTATTCATCAAGTCTACAAAGTACGATGGAGCATTTGTCAACCCAAATGGCATGACAAGAAACTCATATAAACCATACCTAGTGTTAAAGGCTGTGTACTTAACACTTGAGTCCTCAACCTTCATCTGATGGAATCCAGATGCCAAGTCTAACCTAGAAAATATTTTTGCTCCACTAAGTTGATCAAAAAGATCATCAATTCTAGGTAAGGGGTACTTGTTTTTGATAGTGACTTTGTTTAACTCCTTGTAATCTATGCACATTCTTAAAGTACCATCATGTTTCCTTTCAAACACTACTGGAGCACCCCAGCATGAATTACTTGGTCTTATAAATCCTTTGCTTTCCAACTCTTCTAACTGTTTCTTCAATTCCTTCAACTCACTTGGCCCCATCCTAGTGGGTTTCTTAATAATTGGACTTGCTCCTGGTATCAGATTAATCTGAAATTCCACTGGTCTGTGGTGTGGAACACCCTTAACTTCTCCAAACACATCTAAGTATTTGTTAATTATGGGGATTTCTTCAATAGAAGGCTCACTGGAATCCTTACTTAAGTCAATCAAGTGATATAATTTTCTTTCCTTGGTTATTTCACACAAAATTGTGATTCTTTGACCTCTAGAATTTTGTAATGATATGGTGGATGAGTCTAAATTAATTATTGCTTTGTATTGTCTTAACCAGTCTACACCCAATATAACACCTATATTTGGGTAATTTAAAACATATAAATTGGAAATAAAAACATTTCCCCCTATGTTTAATTCCACATCCACACACATCATGTTTAAAACACTAGAACTTCCCAATGGGCTTTGCACTAACAAAGGGGTTTTAACCAGTATGCAATTTAATTTAAGTAATGCAACTAACTCATGGGAAATCAGAGAATGTGTTGCCCCTGTATCATACACTACTGATATGGGTAGGGTACAAATAAATAAAGTACCTTCCACTTGACCATGGTTTTCTGCATTAGCCTCTACTGTGGATTTGCTTCTGCTTTCCAAACTTGCTAGCTTCCCTTGCTGTTTATACTCAGGGCAGTTTCTCTTGATATGTCCCTCCTTACCACATAGGTAGCATTTGAAAGCTCCTCCCTTCAATTCTGGGCACCTTGGTTTGATATGTCCCTCTTTTCCACAATGATGACATGTTATTTTTCTCTTTGTATTAGTGGTCTTAGTATCATTGGTTTTCTTGCCTTCTGTCTCCTCCTTCTTTTTGTCATAGGGATGATACCTTCCCCTATTTTTCTTATTGTTGTTATTCTTAAAATTCTTATACTTCTCCCTTTCCTTGTCATGTTGCTCAAATTTTAAGGCCAGATCAATGATTTGATCAAAAGTTTTATCTGCATATGGCAACATAGCCCTACTAAGCCCTGGGTTTAAACCGTTAATATACCTATCATTCTTTGATGCCTCATCAGCCACAAGCATAGCTCCATACTTAGACAAGTCCTCAAACCTATGAGTATATTCAGTCACATTAAAAGTTCCCTGCCTAAGTCTGATGAATTCTTCAAGCAATAGAGTTTTGGGTGATGCTGGAACAAATCTAGCTTCCAACATCTCCTTGAATTGATTCCAAGTGATCTCATTTTCATTTCTTCCAGCTATGATCACCTCCCACCACCTTAAAGCTACCCCTTTCAGTTGTCTTGAAGCTACTTGCCTCTTCCTTTGATCATCCAATTGCATGTCATTGAAAACTCTGTCCAGTGTTCTCAATCATGCTTGAATTTCCATCACATTCTCAGTTCCTTCAAAACTCCTGCCTCCCAAATTGGAATAAGTCTTCAGTAGTTTTGAAAGTTCTTCATGTGGGTTCTCAAGCCTATGCCCAATTCCATCCCTTAAAGCCCTCATAAAGTCTTGCATATCAAGCATTTGTGGTGCACTTGATCCTGCATGGTGATGAGATCCTCTTCCTACCATGGTCTGCTAACTAAGTTCTGGGCAAATGGTATTAGTATATTATGAGTACTTCTATAATTACTATTTTCTTATCTAAATTATTTCATCCAAAACAAACAGACAAAATACATTTCTATAATACTTAGCAATCAATGCAACCAAGTGCTCTGATACCAACTGAAATGACCCTCCTCTTTCTACCTTAATTTCATAAGGATTTTTTTTTACTTCATCAAAGGGAATTTAAATCAAATAGAAATCAAAATGCCATACAAGCTATTGACATAGCCACTTATTTCTTTTCTAAATAGGCAAATTAGGCAAAATCAGCAGTTCAGACGTCTAAATTCTTTTGTTAGGCGTCTAAACTTAATCCCAGACGTCTAACTAATTATGACAGACGGCTCAGAGATCTAAAATTGAAACAGAGAGAAAAAGACATTTTGAACTAAATTCAGACATCTAAATTTTTTGTGACAGACGTCTACATTTAACCTCAGACGTCTAAATTATTATGACTGACGTCTAAGTTTAATCTCAGACGTCTAAATTATTAAGACTGACGTCTAAATTTGATCTCTATGTACATGCATATGCACATTCAATTTATATGTGTCTGGATGTCCACCTACATTCATTTACACTTTTAAGTTTGATTTAAACTTCCTTTGAACTATCAGAGTCATTTTTTTTTCTTTCAAAAAATTCAACCAGGATTCAAAACTTATTACCAATATAAATATATCAGTGCATCCCTAGTAATATACACATACATATGAGGATGTACGTGTTTCTCTTGTTTAAATTCAGAGTATATATATTTTTGTTAAACAAGAGTATCCTGCTTGATTTGGATTCTAGCAGTTCTGACTAAAGTGAATTACTATATACTTTTGAATATTTGTAACAAGTCAGTAAATCCTATGCATATCTAATTTATATGAACTTAAAAATATCCACAAGAATAATTCCAGGTTTTTATAGCTAAACTCAAATTTTTAACCTTCAAACTTAAGGTTTTAAGTAACTTGAAATTAACTAATACAATATATGTACCTATACATATCCATTTCTCAAATACAGGCATATCATTTCCAGATTTTCACCACAATACTCATATATATATTTTCTTGCAAAAATTCAACCAAGTCTTTAGATTAATCCTAAACTTAGTACATCACTAGATTCATTTAGAACAACCAATAAATCCAAACTTTTAAGATCATTACATAACAACCAAAACAGAACTATAAAAACTCCCCAGATTACATGCAAATATTTCATTCTAAGTTCTTATTCAATTCTAATTTAGCATGCTTATATAATCACTCTCATTAGCCACAGCAGCTTCCTATTTAGATCCAGCATGCCCTGAAAGAACATTAGAGGCTGCCCCATTTTAGATGAGACACCCCAGATGCCATAAGCAAACAAGGGTCAGATACAAGATCTGGTATGAGTAAAATCAAAAATTCCATGATATTAAGTAAATGAGTGAGACATAAATATTTTGTACAAGTGTGCATATCTTCTTTGAACAATTTGCCTGACTTGTTTATGATATACTTGTGCATATATGATCAGTATTTAAGACTAATCATGTACACACATTCAACCATGCAAACATATGTTTCAAATAGAAATACTCAGGAACTATCATAGCTCCAGTCCAACCATCTTAGGAATAACTCAAGTTCCAACTTCATCAATTTAAGGTTGCATTTACCAAATTAATTCCTAGCCTCATCTGCCATAAAGGAATCACGGGGACACATTGCAATAAAATAATTCACAATATTGCACAAAGATCTCAGGGCTTAAACAAACCATGTGCCAACTTGCATACTTCAAATATGCCAAGCATTCCAGCAGTCTTCTTGGCTCACAATCCTTAGTTTATTTACTAAGTGTTCATGTTTAATCCTATCGTGAGATAGCTAGGTGACTAAATCCCATTATACATGAAACATTACATAGAGTTTACAAGCATAACTCAAGAACAATCTAACATTCATGTCCAGGGAAAATCATATTTTCAAGTATTTTGGCTTAAAGAAAAATACAAGAATATTTACAACTGGAAATAAAGACTAGGCATGTGGGTTATTATTGTTTCATAAGCAACCATGTTTGAACTAAATTCAAGATCTAGCTTAAACAAGATTTCTGGCTCATGGATTTTCTATTTGATCAAGGGTTCAGCACTTTTGGATATTTCCATTCCAACCTTTAATCTTTCATTTGAGCCTCAGCACTTACACAAGTGTAATGCAACTCATATACATTTTTGGTTTCTATGTTTTCCATGCCATATCTAAACCAGTTACAAGTATTCTCTATTTACTTTCATGATTTCATACTTTTACCTTTCTGGGTGTAACCAAACAGAGCAAAACACTCAAACATCAAAGCGATCAAAACATCCAGAAACACCCATTAAAACATCCATTGAAGCATCCATTAAAACCATAGTAATGGAATCAAAAACATGTAGAAAAATAACATAAGTCTGGCTGCCTCATAACAGGACTTAATGCCATGGGTTTAGTGAGATTACTCACTTGAATATTTCTTCTTATAAATCCAGAGAATCCCTGAGTGTATTTTCTCTTCCTTTAAAATGTTTTCTTCTTTTCCTATTATAAGTAGCTCGGGTAAAACAATTTCTCTGGCCATAACTACTTATTTATAAACATATTTTTTACTAGGGTTTTTCTCAAGACAAAATTCCATTTCTGTCCTAGCTAGCATCATGCATTGTGTGTTTGCATTTTCTCATTTTTGTCCCTAATTACCCCCGTTCATAGTACCAATTAAAGACTGCATTTTCTTTTCTTTACTTTTTCAGAAAATGGCCACTCACCTAGTCATGTTAAAAGTGTGACTACCCTATTTTATATTTTAATTATTCCTGAGAATCCCCTTTGCTATTTTTGCCTACACAAGCATATTGACTTGTATTACATTTCATGTCATTTTAATGTTATAGTTTCACTTGCTTATATATATACTTTTCAGTACTTAAAATGTATATTTGTATACATATCTTATCTAGGCTTATTTAATTCCTCTTTAATTTCAGAAACATATGCACCTATATGTATACAGGTTTTCAAATCCTTATAACATATATATGTATAAAAAAAAATTTTCTGGGTTTTAAATAAAATCTGTTTACTGATTTTAAAATAAAACTTACTTTTCTTATTTTTTGGGATGATCCATATAATTCCAGAAATCAAATATCCATATCACAAAATCATGTTTGTAATGCTTTTTAATCCTTGTTTTAAATTCAAGAAATCTGGAGTTCTTCCTTGTGCCATATCAGTGTGCACGTGCACACATGCACACATACTTGCACATAATTAATTCCATATATTCTTATACAAATATATTTAGATATTTTCAAAATTCAACTAAAATAAGATTCCATGAATTTCTGGGGCATTACAGATTTCTTCTATTGGATTCATATTTAAATTCCGCACGACATGACATGATTTAGTTGAATTTGGAGACTGTTGAGTTGTGCACTTCTGTTTGGATTTTTATGGACTAAATTCTAAGGTGAGTGATTTGACCCACTCACAACTTCTAAAATTTCTTATGTTAGTTAAATTAAATTTATGATGTGATTAAGAATTTATTCATGGATGTTTGATATTTTTAAATTGCTATTCCTATTAATTTGAATTTTATTTGAATTAAATTGTCATTTAATTTTTTATTGAATTTAAATTGCCAGTTAATTTCCTGTATATAATAATCTTTTAATTGTTGATGTTCATTGGTCGAATTTGATGATGATTGTGATGGATGTTTGAATTTATTATTGGATGATTGGATGCTATATTTGATTTATGAAATGCTATCACTCTGCAAGTTTCCTTGGTTATTGTTTAGGAAAATCACTATAGGTTGAAATGATACATACCTGAACGATCTATAGATTAGGGAAAAATCGTTATGGGTCGAAATGATAGACTCGAACAATTTTATGGATTTTATTGCTAAATTCGGGATTGCGGTTTGAAATGATATATAACCGTAAAATTCTAAATTATGGATTGAAATGATAAATATCTGTATCACTTGACCCTAGGGTAGAGAATTATATACAAACACTGGATTGGTTAAATTAAATGATTTAAACTCCTTAAAAATTTTGAATTCAATTAAATGATATTTGGAAATAAAATTTGATTTAATTAACTTGAATTATTGAAAAATCAAGTTTTATGTTAAATTGTGAATTGGTTTAAAGGAATTATTTTAAGAAATTTAATTTAAATTTTAAAGGTCAAATTTGAGATATAAGTGAAATTTGTCAGAATCGAGTTATTTGAGTTGTTGGAAATGTAGCTTTGAAATGTATTGAAATTGGAATAATTTAAAGTGATATTTCAACATGGATTGGAAGCGATATTGAATTTAATAATTTATTGAGACTTGGAATTTTTAAATCTGAAATTTGGTTGGAAATTGAAAATAGTCAAAATGTATTGAAATGTAATAAATAGTTTAAATTGATAAATTTCATACTCATGTTTAATATAAACTGTTTTAAAACATACCATTTTAAGACTTTAATTATTAAGATTTTGAACTATTAAACTATTTTAACCTATATCAACTATATTGAATCATTTTAACCTATTTTAAACCATTTAAATTTATTTTAAACAAATTAACTCATTTTTACTTATTTTAAATCTAATTAATCTATTTTAAAGCTATTTAATCTATTTTAATAATATTTAATCTATTTTAAAAATTCATTAACTATTTAAAATCAATTTAACAGTATCTTTAATCTATAGCTAAACTATTTTAGAGCATTTCAACTATTTATAACAATTTTAACTATTTATAATTGTTTAAACTATTTTCTAAATTTCCAAACTAAGTAAAGTAGAAGTGTTTATATTCAATTCATTGTTTTAAAAGAGAATATGGTTAAATGGTGTTATAACCAACTTTGGGATTTAAAATGTTATAACAAATTGAATATGACAATTTTGAAGTAAGGATTTAACCTACTTTGAAAATATGATTTTGAAGAAATTATGATTTTGAAAACGATATGGTTTTAAAGTAAATATGGTTTGAAGTGAATATGATTTCGACAGAGATATGATTTGGAATTGAATATGATATTTTGCTATAAATTGTGAATTGATTTTTGAAACGTAAAAGAACCATACGGTGTGTGATAAGTGATTGGTTGTTAAAGAGACCGGGATCGGATATTGTCATACTCTCTGCCAAAACTGAAAACCACTTTAACAACTGTGTATGTGGTGGAGATTCCAGAAATGAAGTAGGATGGTTCGGTGAATGATTTCTGTATAAGGTATGACGTGACCCCGACTCCCATGAGTCAACTTAGATGTGACTAAAATCAGGAGCCACGCCAGGCCAAGTGAGGTCATTCCTCCTATCGGGCACATTTCTTTGGTACTATTCTGATTTTTGTGATTTTATGGTGGCCACCCCTCGATTTTTGATATGGAAGTGTGTCTGAGGTGGGCGGTAGTAGCTGCTATGCGTTACCACCAGTCCGGATCCGCAAATGGTATATCTATCCTGGCATTTCCTCGTGTGCTGTGTTCACATGTCCTAGCGTGCCTTCTACGAGTTTGTTTTGTACCATACCTATGGGGTGCCCTCTGTGTAAACCACTCGGAGGAGCGTATGGTATTGTATAGACTATGGGAATATAAAAATGTGTTAAGGGGGATATGGGTAACGCCTTAATGCTATTTTAATACTTTTACTTTACTGTAGACATATTATAATAGCGTATTGTACTAAATAGTAGATAGTTTAACGGATCCTTAGGAGATGTGAATCCCGAACATCTCTTAAGTTATTGCACTCATGTTAGACACTGGATAGGAGATGTCAAATCCCGTAAACATCTCTGACGCCGTTCCACTCATATTATTTCCGTTGATTTAACTTACATAAGATCTTTTAGTTCTGACTCGAGTGTTTTGTCTTTTCAATTCGCTCGGGTCAGCCTGAGCATTTCAGGATTTGAAGACCTTATTTCTGGAGGACGAAGACGAAGATTTGTGTTATTATTATTTATTCTATTATTCCACTGCATTCATACCGTTCCGCTACATTTGTATATTTATTCTCTGTTGTCTATAACTCTGATTTTGTATTGTACAAGTATAATCAAATGTTATTTGTAAACAGATTCATGAACTGTTTATTTGATTATTATATTTTATCCCTCTGCTGTGAGATTCTATTTTGTTTTTTTTCTTTCTTTGCTTTTTCTTATTTACCCCATAACAATATGCCCTTTTGAATGGTTTGAGTTTGGCATGTGTGTCTGCTTAAAACATCCAAAAAGGCAGGTCATTACAAAATTATTTCTCAAAACTACGGCTTAGTCTATAATTCCAAAACAACTCTAAATGATATTAGATATATATGTATTTTTTTGCATCACTTTTACCATGAAAATAAATTCCAAGATATAGTTCTATTTCATAATGAATATTCATAATACTCATACTGAAATATAGTTATATCTATTTTTCAGTCAATACCAAAAATAAACATTATTTCACAAATAATGTTCGGTGCATTTTACAAAACAATTTTCGTAATTTGATATAATCATTAGGTGCATGCTCCCACTATTTCCGCCATTACTATAACAGCGTACTAAATTTAGAGGTCTACCATTCACTTAATATTGTCAATATAGTTTACTTATTTCATATGCTGCAACTAGTTTACAGTGGAGAGTTATTTGATCAAATATCTTGAACTCAAAGAAATAAATGTTATAGAAAACAATTTTCTATATGAAAATACATTTCTAAATAAAAATCATATTTCATATTCCAATATTAAGTATCAATTATTATTACAATTCTTGTTTCCAATGTTTCTCTATAAAGCAAAAGTGATTATTCATTCTCTTCATTCCAACTTTACCTTAAATTACATCTATTCTTATACATTCGTTTTTCTTTCAAATGGTCAAACTATTCAAAATAAAACCTTACTACAATATCATAACAAACCTTTTACAAAAGCGCATTCGATTATTCTTAACATTTAAGACATCAAATATGTTGCACTTTACGTAAACCGATCAATATGACATTTCAACGATCGAGTTCTTAAATGTATCTCGTAGTTTATGGTCTTTTGTTACATTAACACAATATGATCGTTTTGAAATCATTCAAGTTGAATACATGATCTTAAAATACTGTTTATTGGCTTACTTCGAATGAACTAACTTCATCGAAATATTGTACCCCACAAAATATGAATGTTCACCATATAACATTTATACGTGAAAGTACATGGATCAAACATCCATAGTCTTGAATTGCATTTATAGTTCAAAAACTCATAAAATGTAATACACGGTCTAAACTAAATATACATATAAGTGACCAACTTATGAATGTATTAAGTGGTTGAAATTAGGCACTTGCATGGGTATAGAAACATTATATAACATGCAATTAGAATTATTAGTAAGTATATATTATATTTCTATTTGTCAACTTTCAATTCAGTTTGTATATATATGTTAATTGACAAACGTTTTATCAATCATATTAAATACACAAATTTATCATTGTAGATAATTACAACATTATATAGCATATGTTCTTACAATATTAGAAAGGTTAAATGTTACCATTTCATTTTTCTAATAAGACTGCCACTAGTCTTTTATGTTTCTCCAAACCCTAAGATGAAACATAGAAGTTTTACAACTTCACTAGTGGGTTGTAGGACTAGTTTGTTTTGGTGTTCTGGCCTTGAGTTTGCTCAACAAATCATAGCCCCACAAACGATGGATAACTCCTTATTGGTTGTATCACAAACAACTCCAAACCCATTTTTCCTTGTTCTAATCTCATTTCAACCTTGAGTTTTCTCAACAAATCAAAAAACATTATTCACTCATACCTACCATATCGTGATGGCCTATGTATAGTATGTGTACCTTGAGTTTGCTCAACAAATACATAAAGTTATCTTACCTCATCTGTTCAATATTAATACTACTACGCATAATATCCCTAGCTTGAGTTTTCCCAACAGCCAAGGAGTATGTACGTAATTTATCAATATAATATATGGTAGAGAACAACATTATATTGAAGAAAACGATCAAATTTAAAAAGGAATGGCGACCATAACAGGCTTTCCCGAAACCCTAGGCACCAAAGAGGAAGATGACGAAGGAGGAGGAGGATGGAAGGAGGTTAATAATAGGGGAAAGGCAAAGAAATCACTACGCCATAGATGGCCTACTGCAACGAAATTACATGGTGTTGCTAGCTATAATGTAACGATAGGTATGCTGATTTTTGTCTATTACAACACTCGCTTCAAGGTGTTAGCATAAGTATCAACAAGATGTTGCAGTAGCTATATATGTATTCAAATTAAAAAATTAATAAAATTAGCAATCCACGTGAATACGATCCAACGGTCTACATTTACTCTGGTTGTTAAAATGGATCACCACTGCAATTTTCCCCAAAATTTCATTTTCCCGCCCAGTTCAAAGTAGATCCCCTTTTGGTTTTCATTCCAATTTGCCTCCTCCCATTCGCCTCCGCCACCAAATTGCCACCCTCCTCTTCTTCTGCTTCCTCATTCGCCTCCGCCACCAAATTGTCACCCTCACCCCCAGCTACCCCCTGACCCATCACGACCATCTAGTTCCAACCAGAGCCCCGTCATGACACCAAAACCCGAAGCCAAACAAAGTTTTTCGTTCAAACCCCTTTTGCCACCGATTTCGTCGCTATCAGCTCTCACCTCCAACAGAAGACTTGCTCGCCACCAACCCCTCTACCTTTCTCCTTTAGACTACTTCACCTGAAAACCCTTCTAGCGCCTTAATTTCTCCCAAAACCCGAACTGCTGCCCTCGAGATTTTGGTTCACTTCGTACTTTCCATCGCAAGTTCAGAGCAGATCTGTAACGACCCGACTTCCTATGCCTAGAAAGTCACATCATTATGAAGAAAGAAAGGGGTAGAAAATAGAAAAGAAGAGAAGAAAGAAGAAACAACAACAACGATCTCACAGCGGAACGAATAAATTATATTAATAACATAAAGAAACTATTACATAGTATACAACACTTATCAGAGTTTACACAACTATACAACACATGCTAGACAGTTATAAACATCTGTCTAGATATCACAACTCAAATACAATACAAGACTCTAACATAGATATCAACACAGCGGAATACTATATCTACGGACGCCGAAGCCTCCTGCTCCATTGCTCCTCCAGAATATTCGTCAAAGCTAAACCTGAATCCCTTGGCTACTCGTAAAAATTTGAGTACCCAAGAGTTTATAAAACAGAAATAAACACTTGGGTCAGACATGGGTCTGGTGTGAGTAACAGGTTAAACTTGCTTAACTTCAAAACCTTTAGAAAGAAAAGGTATCACGTAAGACTCCCCACAAATAAACATGGGTAAGTTTTTACCTTACGCTAACCAAAACATTTGATAGGAAATCCAGTTATATTATAATAGGGTATAGGGTTTTCAAATAAATATGAAATAGCTGAAATTGTTACATTATTAAATTCCAGCATACTAGCCACAAAGTGGGTTATACAATCAAAACCGTAAGGGCACGCAGGAAGAATGGGTTTCCATACAATGGCAGGGCTACTGGGGTACCGCCCGTCACAGTACGTGGCCTAGATCACCGTACCGAGGATCACTCCCAATCCCCTGCAACACAAAGCCGGAACCATCCCTTACTGGATAATTCCGAACAAGATAACCCCGTAGTTGGCGCGACCAACCACACACTAAGCCGAATAAAAAGAAAAGGGACCTCTAGACAGGGATCTATCTTGCTCTCAGTGGGTGCTACCCACGAAGCCTTGCTGCACCTCCCCTGTTTTAGCCATTTCCGGTTGATGAGGCTTGAGGTTACGATTACCTTTAATCAGAACATATCACTTAGAATGCTCATCGTCCGCCTGACGATGTACTGAAAGCATTCAATCCATACAAGTTCGTTCCGGGTTCGAACGAAACCGAAGGCATTATCTCGTTACACTCGTTTTGGAATCACCCTCAGAGTTAACGACAATAACCCTTGCACTCTGAATCTTCATCTTCACTTGAGATTCACGACCTATCGTTAATTTGGATCGATGTGGTATTCGGGTCTCCAGACCTGGAATTCCGGTATACGGAAACCCGATCCCGGTCTCATCGAAATCCAAAACGTATCTTTTAAGGGCCAAGTTGTTTTAAGGTTAAAACAATTCAATTCTTATCTATACTACACACAGATAGATAATTTACAATAGATAATCCATATTATCATCCAAACAGATAATTCATATTATCATTTCAATCCAACCAAACATCTATATCATAGATCAGCACATCTCTTATCAGAGATATCAACAATGCAAAGCATTCAAAATCATTCATCCATTCTTAAGTAATGATTTATCATCTCTAATTAATTTAAAGTGAATTAAATTAATTACTTCATCCTATAAATCCTGCTTAATTAATTATTAATTAAACCAATTAATTAATCATTACTCTAAGTATCCATCTAAATTAATCATTCCTGATTAATTACCCTTTAATTACTTTAAGTAATTAATACTTAATTAATTTCACAAATTAATTATCTTAAACCATTCAGTAATTAATCTTTAATTACTTCATTAATTAATTAACTATATTTAATTACATTAATCCTTAATTAATTACAATTAATTAATTACTTTAATCACTTATTATTTATTAATTAATCTTAATTAATCAATTCTTAATTACATCATTAATTATATTAATTAATGATCCTTAATTATTCTTAATTAATTATCTTATTTAAATTAATAATTAATTAGTCACATTTATTAATCACCTTTGATTAATCTCATTTAGTAATTAACTACTCTTAATTACTACACTTCATAAATTAATTACTCCTTAATTAATTATCCTTTAATTAATCCCTTGATTAATTATTAAAAGTACTAAACTCAATTTACTTTTATTAAACCACCTTTAGTTAATTATATCCACTAATTATCTTTAATTACTTTTCTAAGTAATTTATACTTTCACTAATTACCTTTAAGTAATTATCTAATCACCCAGTGATTTTCTTAAATTAATTAAATTAATTAATTTAAACTTATCAAATTTATTTAATTAATTACCTTAAGTAATTTATTTCTTTAATTACTTTTATTAAGTAATTTATACTTAACCAATTTTACAAATGATTATCATTTGTTAATAATCTACACTTATCTAATTAAATTTCTTAATTTCAAATTAATTAACTCTCAATTAATTAACTTAAAATCTTAATTATTTAATTAATTAACATTAAACCATTAATTAATTAAATTACCAAATTACTCTTTAATTACCTTATTAATTTAATGACTCCTATATCATTAAATCTCTAAATTAAAGTATAAACATTAATAACTACTTTAATTATCATTTTCAAAAAGGCTTTGAAATTCTTTTACTTTTAAATCTTCCTTTTATTCATTTCAAATTAATGATTTAAAATAAATTTCAAATTTAACTTAACCAAATTTAAATCAAATTATAACCTAATGTTAAAGAACTACTTAACATTAAAGATTTTAAACTAATTATTTAAATTCAAATCTTTTTAAAATTATACTTCCAACATTTTAACTTTGTTTAAACATTATAAATTTTATAAACTTTATTTATTTCAAACTATAATTCAAATTAGATTTGAAACCATACTTTAAATTTGATTTAAAACTTTGTTTAAATCTTGTTTCAACTTTTTAAACTCATTTTAAATTTTAAAACTCCTGTCAGATTTTAAAACTGCAACATCACAGATTACCCGAGCCAAACATCATATTACCTGAGAAAATTTACAGAAATCCCGAGACCAGCTTCGAGTTTTCTCTTCCCTTTTCTTTTATACTTAATTTTATTAAAATTTAAAACTGTTAAACCCCACGCGAGTCTCCCCTGAAAACAACTCGAGCCAGAGTCCTAATTTCTCGAGTATGACTTCGAGTCAAATTCCATTTCCTCCAGTACGTCTTCTTCTCCTCTAATCCAACTTCTTCCAGATGTACGAAATGTACATGTGCACGTGCACAGGCGAAACGCTCGCTTTGATCATCTACGACCACTTCCCCAAGTCGACGATCAACCCCCAACCATATTACGACCATCAGAATCTCGATCAACACTCGAATTCGAATTCGAGTAACCCATCACAATCACGAACAGGAACCAAAGCCTGGAAAATCCCTCGACCACACGCCTCTGATCATCTGAACGTCAGAGCCTCCGGCCACGACCTCCTTAACACCCTCACTTCCAGTTCCTAGAATATTGTGGCACTCGATCTACCAGAAACGCCGGGGTGTTTAAAACTTCTGACCATTCAAAAACTAGGGCTACAGATTTAAATCAACTACCATCGCCACCATCGTACATTGATGATCTTTTTGGCATTTTTCCCGACCTCTACGATCGTTCCACTTCCTCCTCTAAAGACCACGACCCTTCAGATTGCATCGATCGCCAGAGTTTGATCGATTTCCAATTTCCGTTCATACTAACATATCTCAATATTTACAAACTTAAAAATTGTGATTTTTCTTTTAAAAATCATAATTTGGTTTAAAGATTCAATTTAAAGTCCTGGAATGCTAAATTATCATATTCGAATTTTATACAAACTTAAACTTTCCTGTTCCCCTTTTTATTTACAGAGTAATTTTTATTTTACTTTAACTTAATAGACTTTTAAACACTAACCCATGATTTAAACAAACAATAATGTTTGATTCCTAAGTTTTAAATAAAGATCAGATAAAGGATAAGGAGTTTTTGATTAAAACTTAAGCTACTGACTAAGAACAGACAGAAACAATACAACAATCAAACATGCATCCATCCATATATATACATAAAAATTCAATCATATATATCTACTCAATACATATTTCATTCCAGAAATCCATATGTAAACAGATATCATATACTTTAGTTTAAAATGAATGTTACTCACTAATTTTAAATTGAAGAACAGGGCAAATAACAGACATGCATACCAACCTATTTATCTATAAACATGCACAGAGATTTTCTAAAGAAAATATACTCACAGACAAAACTTTATTTCCAGAGATAAGCATGCAACCAGATTTCATCAATAAATTTTTAAAAATATTGTTACTCACCTATTTGAAAAATGAAGAACAGAGCTTCCAGCTTTAAATTGAAAAGCTTTTGAATCTCTTAAAACTGGAATGCCTTAACTTCTGGACTTTGATTTGAAACTTGAATTGTTAGCTTTATAAATTTGCATTGCTAGCTGTTTAGATTTGCATGCAGGTTATTAGTTTGTTGAGACATTTTCTTTAGATTCTAGTTGCTTGCTTTCAGATTTTTGAAGAAAACAGGCTTTGATTCCAGGTTGAAAAGAAATGAATTCCAGGCAGGCTTTGTTTTCAGATTGAGGAGAGGTTACAGGTTGATGGTTTATAGATTGAAGAATGCATTACAGGTTATTGTTTTGAGGATTTTTGGTTTGAGAGGTGAATTGAGATACATATTTTTGTTTTGAGATTATGGCTTAAGAAATGTTGATTACTGATTTTGTTTTTGAGGGGATTTTTGTTTACAGCTGAATTCTCTTTTATTTTGAGAATGAAGATTTGCAAAAGAAATGAGAATGAGGAAAACATCTTTTTATAAATATAAATGATTTATTTTAAAATAAAAGAAAAATTAAAAACAAGAATGACACTTGTCTTTATATGTGTTAATTAGTTAACACTTGTTTTAAACAATCCTTTATAGGTTTACACATGTCCTTTAATTAATTAGTTTGTATCTTAAATGTAAATAAAAGATTTTTCTTAATTTATTAAACACTTATTACTTATCTATTTATATATAAAGATAACTTTTTAAAGAAATAACCAATTATACTTATAAATAAAAGCTTATACATATATTTTAAAGTCTAAAACTATTTAAATATTACTTCTTTTGAATTTCAAATTCAAATTCAAATTATATTCTTAAAATCCAATTTAAAGTAAATTTAAAACAACACATTCAATTTGAAATAATAATCCTATTATAATTATTGTTTGAAATAACAAATTTATCAATTTTAAAATAATTTATAAAAGAGATTATAAATTACTTCTATTACTAAATGAATTAACATATCATATGTAAATTAAATACAAACCAAAGCTTTTCTATTTACAATATATACAAATATATATATATACATTATAAATAGAAATCAATTTATTAGGTTTTAAAAGATAAAATTCACTAATTAAATATTTATTAAATTAGATTATTAAATCAATTCAAATTTTATTATCAAAAATTATCAATCAATTTAATTATTTAAACTGATTATTAAATTGATATTGCCTAAAAATTCCGGGATATCACATTCCTCCCCCCTTAAAATAATTTCGTCCCCGAAATTTAAAACAAAGGTAATTTAATAATCTTTTTAAATCACAAGGATGTATTATCATCCATATGCTAACAATCATAGCAACCAATCATCCAAACAAACAATTCTAACTATCCAGCGAAAAATTCTGAATAGAATTTCCTCGAGTTTCCCCAAGTATATATATACCGGGATACTCGCCCTACAAACAATCCAAACAATCAATACTACTAAGCTATAGAGCTTCTACTCTCTAGATCTACAAAACTAAACAGAATATCAGACTACAGACGAGTCTGACTCAACAACCAATTCCTCCAGAACTGCTGGTTCTAAACCAGAGATAGATCAAACACGTATTCCCTCAGAGATACGTAAAATACATATCGAATTCCAGTTATCCAAACTGACAATTCAATCCAGTAGACCAAACTCTTATCCAAAACAGAATATAGAAAAGATCCAATATTTCTCGGAGCTGACTTCTCAGACTTACCCATCTTATAGCTCCCTTTACCAGAGAAAACTTCAACAACAACGAAGTCTCCAACTTCGAATTTCAAATTTCTTCGTCTCTTATCCACAAAATCCTTCAGACGATCTTGGGCTCTCTACAGATCCTTCCTGATCAGCTTAACCTTCGCTGATATTTCTTGAAACAATCAGGACTTAAAATAACTCAACAGAATGATCTCCTCAAGATTTATCCAATCCAAAACAAAACTCTACTCACAAACATCAGAAGATCGAACTAACCTCTCCTATCTGAAAAGGACAAACAGATGTACTCGCCAAATTGCTTTCGCTGCACCACTCTGATCTTGGAGTAGAATGAAAATACTGATGAAGAACACAAGCACAGACTGGACAATACATCCCAGAAAATCTCGGATAACTCAAGAGAACACTCAACTATCGCAAGTCACTTTTGCGATCAACCCAGCCAAAATGCAAAGAAACTGTTCTCTCTTTACCAATAAGAACAGCTTACACTTATCTATCCAATCCATCGAAGAAATGGATCCACTCAGCTGCTTCTGATCTTCACTTCCAGAAAAACTGCTCATCCAGAAAACTTCCTGTCATCACAGAATACTCTGAGCTGCACTGCTGACACCGATGCCAAGGACTTCCTATTCTAAAGATCTTCGAGAAACTCGAACTCCAAACCAAACAGAATCACCATGTTGAACTCAGCCACAACACCGAAGCAGACACACTTCCACAACTTGTTCTAAAGAAAACATCTTCGGGAACATCCATATTCACTGCGTCTTATCACACAGCTACTATTACCTGAGGTATCAAGGTACCATTACTCACTTCTGCCTCATCGACAGATCCAACTCTACTCATCCACACTTCAAAGATAAACTCCGAACCATTACAGTTTCCTTCGGAGATCGATGAAATCTTTCACCACAGCAAAGCTTACTCGAGACGGTATTGGGTTTACAGTCTCGATATATACTTCCAACCTCAAACATTCAAACTCCAACTATTGGTAATTGTGTTACACACACTACCACCTTATCTACCTTTATAACCTATATTGGAAAACCCGAACAGGTAACCCAATAAATAGGTAGAAATACATAAATATATATATTTTAAAATGGTATATATTTTTTTTATATATAGAAATTATTTCTGGGTAAAATTATTTCATCTACCTCTTTAAAACAATATTGTGTCCGTTAGCCTGGTTCAAGTGTTTAGAGATCCCTATCAATAACGTTAGCTACTCGTATTGACCAGAATCCATATACCACTCAACCGATCAATTAACACAATATAAAACCATTTTTATATAACTAACAATTACGCGCTCTCAAGATAGACACCACTTCAGAGCCTAGGTATTCACTCAACCTACTGCTCTGATACCAATTGTAACGGTCTAGGCTTTTCAACCATCGACAGCGGCCTCAACTGGTAGGCTTTTCAACCATCCCAGCCCCACCGTGGCTTACATTGGTACCTCGAATTTGCTTTTACGGCCAGCCTCTCGACTCGCAACCAACCCCTCAATGGGACATGTAGGGGTAAGAGTCTCCCGTTCGCCACCAAACCGCGAAGCGAGAACCCCCTATCACGCTGTACTGTAGCAAACCCGATCCCGGTCTCATCGAAATCCAAAACGTATCTTTTAAGGGCCAAGTTGTTTTAAGGTTAAAACAATTCAATTCTTATCTATACTACACACAGATAGATAATTTACAATAGATAATCCATATTATCATCCAAACAGATAATTCATATTATCATTTCAATCCAACCAAACATCTATATCATAGATCAGCACATCTCTTATCAGAGATATCAACAATGCAAAGCATTCAAAATCATTCATCCATTCTTAAGTAATGATTTATCATCTCTAATTAATTTAAAGTGAATTAAATTAATTACTTCATCCTATAAATCCTGCTTAATTAATTATTAATTAAACCAATTAATTAATCATTACTCTAAGTATCCATCTAAATTAATCATTCCTGATTAATTACCCTTTAATTACTTTAAGTAATTAATACTTAATTAATTTCACAAATTAATTATCTTAAACCATTCAGTAATTAATCTTTAATTACTTCATTAATTAATTAACTATATTTAATTACATTAATCCTTAATTAATTACAATTAATTAATTACTTTAATCACTTATTATTTATTAATTAATCTTAATTAATCAATTCTTAATTACATCATTAATTATATTAATTAATGATCCTTAATTATTCTTAATTAATTATCTTATTTAAATTAATAATTAATTAGTCACATTTATTAATCACCTTTGATTAATCTCATTTAGTAATTAACTACTCTTAATTACTACACTTCATAAATTAATTACTCCTTAATTAATTATCCTTTAATTAATCCCTTGATTAATTATTAAAAGTACTAAACTCAATTTACTTTTATTAAACCACCTTTAGTTAATTATATCCACTAATTATCTTTAATTACTTTTCTAAGTAATTTATACTTTCACTAATTACCTTTAAGTAATTATCTAATCACCCAGTGATTTTCTTAAATTAATTAAATAAATTAATTTAAACTTATCAAATTTATTTAATTAATTACCTTAAGTAATTTATTTCTTTAATTACTTTTATTAAGTAATTTATACTTAACCAATTTTACAAATGATTATCATTTGTTAATAATCTACACTTATTTAATTAAATTTCTTAATTTCAAATTAATTAACTCTCAATTAATTAACTTAAAATCTTAATTATTTAATTAATTAACATTAAACCATTAATTAATTAAATTACCAAATTACTCTTTAATTACCTTATTAATTTAATGACTCCTATATCATTAAATCTCTAAATTAAAGTATAAACATTAATAACTACTTTAATTATCATTTTCAAAAAGGCTTTGAAATTCTTTTACTTTTAAATCTTCCTTTTATTCATTTCAAATTAATGATTTAAAATAAATTTCAAATTTAACTTAACCAAATTTAAATCAAATTATAACCTAATGTTAAAGAACTACTTAACATTAAAGATTTTAAACTAATTATTTAAATTCAAATCTTTTTAAAATTATACTTCCAACATTTTAACTTTGTTTAAACATTATAAATTTTATAAACTTTATTTATTTCAAACTATAATTCAAATTAGATTTGAAACCATACTTTAAATATGATTTAAAACTTTGTTTAAATCTTGTTTCAACTTTTTAAACTCATTTTAAATTTTAAAACTCCTGTCAGATTTTAAAACTGCAACATCACAGATTACCCGAGCCAAACATCATATTACCTGAGAAAATTTACAGAAATCCCGAGACCAGCTTCGAGTTTTCTCTTCCCTTTTCTTTTATACTTAATTTTATTAAAATTTAAAACTGTTAAACCCCACGCGAGTCTCCCCTGAAAACAACTCGAGCCAGAGTCCTAATTTCTCGAGTATGACTTCGAGTCAAATTCCATTTCCTCCAGTACGTCTTCTTCTCCTCTAATCCAACTTCTTCCAGATGTACGAAATGTACATGTGCACGTGCACAGGCGAAACGCTCGCTTTGATCATCTACGACCACTTCCCCAAGTCGACGATCAACCCCCAACCATATTACGACCATCAGAATCTCGATCAACACTCGAATTCGAATTCGAGTAACCCATCACAATCACGAACAGGAACCAAAGCCTGGAAAATCCCTCGACCACACGCCTCTGATCATCTGAACGTCAGAGCCTCCGGCCACGACCTCCTTAACACCCTCACTTCCAGTTCCTAGAATATTGTGGCACTCGATCTACCAGAAACGCCGGGGTGTTTAAAACTTCTGACCATTCAAAAACTAGGGCTACAGATTTAAATCGACTACCATCGCCACCATCGTACATTGATGATCTTTTTGGCATTTTTCCCGACCTCTACGATCGTTCCACTTCCTCCTCTAAAGACCACGACCCTTCAGATTGTATCGATCGCCAGAGTTTGATTGATTTCCAATTTCCGTTCATACTAACATATCTCAATATTTACAAACTTAAAAATTGTGATTTTTCTTTTAAAAATCATAATTTGGTTTAAAGATTCAATTTAAAGTCCTGGAATGCTAAATTATCATATTCGAATTTTATACAAACTTAAACTTTCCTGTTCCCCTTTTTATTTACAGAGTAATTTTTATTTTACTTTAACTTAATAGACTTTTAAACACTAACCCATGATTTAAACAAACAATAATGTTTGATTCCTAAGTTTTAAATAAAGATCAGATAAAGGATAAGGAGTTTTTGATTAAAACTTAAGCTACTGACTAAGAACAGACAGAAACAATACAACAATCAAACATGCATCCATCCATATATATACATAAAAATTCAATCATATATATCTACTCAATACATATTTCATTCCAGAAATCCATATGTAAACAGATATCATATACTTTAGTTTAAAATGAATGTTACTCACTAATTTTAAATTGAAGAACAGGGCAAATAACAGACATGCATACCAACCTATTTATCTATAAACATGCACAGAGATTTTCTAAAGAAAATATACTCACAGACAAAACTTTATTTCCAGAGATAAGCATGCAACCAGATTTCATCAATAAATTTTTAAAAATATTGTTACTCACCTATTTGAAAAATGAAGAACAGAGCTTCCAGCTTTAAATTGAAAAGCTTTTGAATCTCTTAAAACTGGAATGCCTTAACTTCTGGACTTTGATTTGAAACTTGAATTGTTAGCTTTATAAACTTGCATTGCTAGCTGTTTAGATTTGCATGCAGGTTATTAGTTTGTTGAGACATTTTCTTTAGATTCCAGTTGCTTGCTTTCAGATTTTTGAAGAAAACAGGCTTTGATTCCAGGTTGAAAAGAAATGAATTCCAGGCAGGCTTTGTTTTTAGATTGAGGAGAGGTTACAGGTTGATGGTTTATAGATTGAAGAATGCATTACAGGTTATTGTTTTGAGGATTTTTGGTTTGAGAGGTGAATTGAGATACATATTTTTGTTTTGAGATTATGGCTTAAGAAATGTTGATTACTGATTTTGTTTTTGAGGGGATTTTTGTTTACAGCTGAATTCTCTTTTATTTTGAGAATGAAGATTTGCAAAAGAAATGAGAATGAGGAAAACATCTTTTTATAAATATAAATGATTTATTTTAAAATAAAAGAAAAATTAAAAACAAGAATGACACTTGTCTTTATATATGTTAATTAGTTAACACTTGTTTTAAACAATCCTTTATAGGTTTACACATGTCCTTTAATTAATTAGTTTGTATCTTAAATGTAAATAAAAGATTTTTCTTAATTTATTAAACACTTATTACTTATCTATTTATATATAAAGATAACTTTTTAAAGAAATAACCAATTATACTTATAAATAAAAGCTTATACATATATTTTAAAGTCTAAAACTATTTAAATATTACTTCTTTTGAATTTCAAATTCAAATTCAAATTATATTCTTAAAATCCAATTTAAAGTAAATTTAAAACAACACATTCAATTTGAAATAATAATCCTATTATAATTATTGTTTGAAATAACAAATTTATCAATTTTAAAATAATTTATAAAAGAGATTATAAATTACTTCTATTACTAAATGAATTAACATATCATATGTAAATTAAATACAAACCAAAGCTTTTCTATTTACAATATATACAAATATATATATATACATTATAAATAGAAATCAATTTATTAGGTTTTAAAAGATAAAATTCACTAATTAAATATTTATTAAATTAGATTATTAAATCAATTCAAATTTTATTATCAAAAATTATCAATCAATTTAATTATTTAAACTGATTATTAAATTGATATTGCCTAAAAATTCCGGGATATCACAAGATCCCAGGCTGATCTCTTCGTACTTTCCCCTATGATTGCGGTTGCTTCACTTGGTACTGGTAATTTCAATAAGATAGTATGCCCCCCATATGTTTGTGCAAATGCTCCTTTAACACTTGTTAATGTTTTAGAATCTGGCTGGGTATGTACTGCTTCTGGATGCCCTGTGCCTCCATCGCAAGTCCATCGCAAGTTCATAATCTGGTTGGTTGGTTCACCATTGAATCTGGATGTAGTTGTATTGGTTGAAGGTTGGTTGGTTGGTTTGGTAAGTTATGGAAGTGATGGTGGAAGTTGGTGATGCAGAGGAGTTTCAGTTGGCAGTGTGATGCCTGAATGTTGGCAGAGAGATGTAGACGGAGTTTGGAGTTTGACAATGGTAGAGTGCTGTTGTGTATTGGTTACGGAGAGAAGCTAATGTGGTGATTGGAAATTGAAAAGAGTTTGCAGTAGAGTTTTGGTGTTTGGCCGTAGGGGATTCAAGCAGATTTAGGCGAGGAGATGGAGGATAGGAATTAAGTTCAGTCTTCATTTGTGCATCATTTTACGTCATTTCAAAGAAGGCTCGATCTTCCGAAATCGGATGAATCGGTCGATCCCCGCCGGGACTGCGGTGCCCCGGACCCCCGCCGGCGCTGCGCCCGGACCCGCTTCTCGGCTCGCCTTCGGCTCGGCACTCGGCTCGTCATATATTTGTTAGTGTCGGTGTCTGTATAAATTGAAACTGCATATGTAATGAGTGAACTGAGTAATGTAGTGAGGAATATCTGTATATGTGAATATCAGTGTTATTTATCATTGAATTGTAAAATAGTGGAGTTAGGAATTTGTATTATTTTAAATGTTGAAATAAAATATTTATTTAAATAAATTACTGTTTGAATATCAAATTCTGTGCAATAGCATTTTATTAAATAAATATTTATTTCTATTAAAAAATCAAATATGCTCTACATTGTGGGCCCCACAAATTCAGAAAGTTAATATCTATAGCAACATTTTGGAATGTTGGTACAGACACCTATGGATGTTGCCATAGACCCAAATAGGGTTCTATTGCAACAATATTTCTTATGTTGCCTTAGATAGTCAAAATGTTGCCTTTGAGGTCTGCGGCAACGCGGCAAAATGCATCACCGAGAAAGTGTTGCCTTTGCCCTTTTTTAGCCTACAACAACATTTTTTGGCACTTCCTGCATCACTTCTTTGGTGTTGCAGTATGCAATCTATGGCGTAGTGAATTATTCGTATGTGCTCAAACATAACCCTAATTTATGCATCCCAAAGGCGAAATCATGGATAGAGGCTGCAGGCAGTAAAATCAAACTCAAAGGTAATGCGAATTACTTTAAACCTCAATCGAACGGAGAAGAAATATACAAGTTGATTGATGAGGAGGACTATGCCGAATCCAAGTGACTATAGCAACACTTAATCTACACTTATATGGTAGGTAAACGTCCCTATTATATACACTTTAACGCCTTTATCAAGAGAGCATGGAGCCCAAAAGGGTCATGGGATGTTTTTCCTCGAGATAATGGATTTTACCTTATTAAGTTTGAACTAGAGGAGGACTTTAATCAAATCATTAAGGGTGGTCCATGGTTCATGGACAGCAAGCTAATTTTTATAAGTAAATGGGAGGTAGATTTCAATTTTGAACGTGCGATGTTAACAACTTATCCTATATGGGTCAAATTTAACAACTTGGATCTTGCATTATGGAACATGAGATGTATTGGCAAACTAGCAAGTCTGATAGGCAAGCCTATAGATATTGATGAAAACACAAGGAAGGTTAAACGTATTAAAGATGCTAGAGTTTTGGTGGAGATCTCAGCCAAAACTGTGTTGCCAAAAATAGTCAAAGCAATAGACAAACAAGGCAATGAATACAGACAAGAGATGGAATATGAGTTTGTTCCACCTAGATGTGGGGAATGCATGTGCTTTGGTCACATAAACCAGCAGTGCCAGCATATCATGGCAGACAAGACAAAGCAAGTATGGGTAGAAAAATCAAAAAACACAACAGAAGCTACAAAAGTTTTACCTGAGACTAGTAGTTCAAAAAATGATGAGGAAATCACAAAAAATAATACACATAACACCTCCCCTACTATAACGACCCGCTATTTTGGACCATTCGCATCCGCACATGTCGGACTTGAATAATTCAAAATACCAAATTGTTAATTTAAATTTTGAAAAAATGAACATATACAATAAATAAAAAAATATCACAGATCACAAACACAGAGTAATAAATGCAGCGGAAATAAAAGATAGTAGTTCATGAAGCTACTATATACATATCAGAGTTAAATAAGGTACAACAGATGTCTCAGATACAATAATCAAATACAATATCGTAATACATCACTAGAATCAACTGGATATCTGAAAGCTGGATAGATAGCTGGATCTCCAAGCGAAGCTCCAACTCCAAAGGTGAGTCTCGAATACTAGTACACTCAGTCCGACCCGAGCGTAAAACAAAACACAAAACACTCGAGTCAGGATTAACATTCTTATATCAATAAATCCAACTCAAGTGAAAAAGCAATTGAAATACAAGTAACTCAAAGGATGTTTGGAATAACCATCCTTTAAGGATCCGTTAAACTATCTACTATGCAGTAGTGTACGGTAAATAGATAATGCCTATTAGTAATATAAAGTATCAAAATAGTGTTAAGGCGTTACCATTATCCCCCTTAACACATTTTATATAAGCGTTATAGTCTATACAGCACTGTAAACACCACCGTAAACTAGTGGGATATCAGGGAGTACTCCATAGGTATAACACAAAACAAATCATAGTGGTGGCGTATATAGGGACACAAGTATGACAAGGCACATGAGGCAATACCCAAGGTAGTGAAACTACCGTTTGCCTGATCCGGATTGGTGAGAACGCATCGCCGCAGCGATCGCAACACCGCGAAAAAACACTCCCAAAATCAAGGGTGCACCAATCGATAATAAGTAATGAGTAGTTTTCGAAGAAGTGTGTTCGCTCGATGTAGCTGACCCCATTTGGCCCGGCACGGCTCCTGTTTTAGTCATTTCCAATTTTGACACAAGTGTCAAGGCTATCCATTTGGATCACACTTCGCGTGTAGTTATTAAAGTGGTTTTCGGTTTAGACAGTGAGTATGTCCCTAACCAATTCCGGTCTCTTTAATAACTTTCGTAATTATTACACCGATTGGTCATTTAATAAATTTCAAAACCAAATCAATTACAATTTCAATTAGAATTTGTAAACCAAAATTTCATTTCTCTTTCGAAATAAATTTCCATAATTTACGTTTCAAAACTCCAAATTCATACTTCAAAATCTTATCATTCAATTTCCATTTTATTTAAACAATTCAAATATTGATTCAAGTTCGTATATAAGTTTCATTTCGAAAACATTTAAATTAATTTAATTTAACATTCAAATCAATTTAAAATCATTGATTGATTTCATTCAATATTCGTTAAGTTAATTTATCATTCAAAACAATTTCTATTTAATTTCCAATTCACTAAATCAATTACTTAAGTTCAACTTCATTATATCAGACTTACAAATTGCATTAAATTAAATTCATCAAATCAAATTCTTACTTTTCAAGTCTTACATTAATTTCAATAAAACACTTTTTTTTCTTGTTAAAGAAAATTCAATTTCACTTATTCATTTATTTAGTTACAATTTCAAAACTAAGTTAATATAGAAACTTAGTTTCACTTATTCAAGAAGTTCAATTTCACTTAATAAAGAATTCAATTTCATTTAATTATTAAATAATTCCATCTTATTTAATTATTAAATAATTTCAAAAACTTAATTATTAATAATTCCAAATTTTAAAAAACGTTCTTTCATCAACTACTATGTTAATATTTTGATTCAGATTATTAAATATTAACATTACCTTCCATTAAAATTCAAATTCCAAGTTCGTTTCAAAACCATATTATTTATTCAATAAAATCTTCATTTTATTTTTAAATCAAATTATTGACCAATCGGGTTTTATTTAATTCTCTATCCTAAGTCAAGTTCATTTGGGTATTTATCATTTCAACCCGATTTCAATTCAATTCAAAATCAAAGCATAGCAAAGGGAACTTGCAGTGTGATAACTGGGATGGTGTCAAAGTAAATAAACAAGCAATAACAACAATCAATATCAATCCAATAATCAATTCAAATAATCTCGAAATAATCGTATTAATTCACATTGTTATTTATGTAAATTAATATAATTATTTCTAGAATCTACACTATCATTTCTTGTAGATTAAAGATTATTACACTAATATTAATATGGTTCTTCACTTGATATCTACTATCAAATTTCATACTACATCGATTTAAACAACATACATTTAAATGGTTCAAGGTGTATTTTACCAAGTTTCTACGTGTCAATTAATTCAACATTTAAAGGGTCATATTATGCAAATGTCATCTAATCAAATTTAACATGTATCAAATCTAACTATCCTACGCGAATTTCAATTTCAAATTATTTATCACTTACAACATTAACAATTTATCGTCCAATGTCAACAACAACCAATCAATCATTTAACAACCAAACTGGATTATCATTGTATAAATAACAGACAATGGTGTCAGATGTCACAAATGAACTGATACAGGTAAAACATACATATAACAGTGTAGATAACTAACAACAGCATATTTCAATTGTCGTTTCAATTGAAATCAAATTTAATAAATAAAAGAACGTTAATCGTGAGTGATTGCTCACCTTTCGAGGCTAGAGAGAACAGGAGAGGACACAGATACAAACACAGATACGGACACTGAAATTGAGTCACGAATCCAAGCAACGCTAGATGGACACGATTCGATGAATGAACTGGCATGACAGACAAAGCTGATAAATGGAAAAACGATGAGAACAAGATATATTACATCAATTTATATTTTCTAGAATCAGTATTTAACTTACACAAATCAAATATTAAAAAAATAAAAATCTATATTTATACCTATATTATAAACAAATATACAACAAAATCTTTATTTTTAAAATTCAAAACCAATGTCCCTATTAATATTAATATAACTTACTTATATATAAATAAGACAGTACAAAACAACATTTTAAACAGTGATTGTATATGTACACGTTAAACACATATTACTTCATATAAAGCATATATATGAAGTCAAACAGCTAATGAATTCAAATACTAATATATATAATAAAATTTATACAACAGATACATTGAAACTACAATATATATAAAACACATTGTAAACTTGAAAGTCCGAAGGTAATCATATGCAAACAAGAGTACATATATAATTGGAAAATAAAGGTTGATATAAACTTTATAACTTTTAAAATAATACGTATATAATATTACAGTTCAATACCGCTATTTATATACAACATACAATTTAATACATTATATTTTAGACCAATACTTGTCTCTTATTAAAATACACGATATATATATATACCCAGATTTGCTGCTTTGTGATCTAATTATTTCAAAACCAACTCAGGTATATATATTTATTTTTAATATAGACCCGTACATATACTTATATATTTCGACAAAGACACGTATATACCTATATGGACTATGAACAAATATACATACTTTATTAACCATGCGGTATCATCTATAGTAAACATATATACATATTTTAACTTTTCAAAATTTGTTAAATATTTCAGACTTAAATATTACAAAAATATGTTAAATGCAAACAGGTTATAAATACAACTAAATATCAAACTTACATAACTAAATACTCTACTATAGGCTTTCATACATAAAGTATGAACTGGAGATACTTCTAAAGATTAGACATTATACATAAAACTATATATATAAGAGCACAGGAAGACAAAAGCTTGGTCACGAAAGAGAACGTGGAGCAACATATGCCAACATAAAATTTTGCATATCTTGAACCTCCGTGTAAAGCATGCAAGCTAAACTCGGCTGGAGAAGAGGAGGAAAGCAAGGCTGGAGGGGAAAAGAAAGCGGTCGGAGAAGATGGTGGTTGCTGGCACCGATGGTGGAGTGGGGCACGAGGCTGCGGGGTTGGTAGGGTACGGAGGACGGAAGCAAGGCCGAGGTTTTGTGGTGATGGTTGCGTGCGATTTGCTGGCATGGAGGGGAGGTGGTGGAAGTCAGAGGCTGTGGGCGATGGCCGTGATGAGGCGCTGTAACAATTTGAGAAAGAAATAGGCTTCAGGGAGGAAGGATGGTTTGCACGTCCTCGGGTTGAAACAGGTGAAGAGATGCAAAAGTTTTCAAACAATATGATTTGGATCTGGGAAGATGAAAGCTTGATTATAGATATATATTTTAATAACGTGTAAGTACCGAAAAGGAATAGGTAATAAATGATTCAAAGCGGAAAAATAGAAGTGAAAGACGCTAAAATTCCTCGGAAGCAACAATTACGTTTCGAAAATATATAATAGCTAGAGTATAAAATATATATTGTTATTGTTGTTGAGGAGTAGAAGGTATCGAAACGTCTCAATAAAGAAATACGTGAATTTGATGGGAACAACCTCTAAATTTATGGAATAATAGAGGAAACGGATAAACGTTATTCAGAAAAATATCAAAGCAATCAATAGGACAACACGTTTCAAATTCGAAACTGAAGGAAGTAGTAAAGTCACATTTTGTGGTACCGTTACAACGGACAATTTATTTCTTTCGTTATGCACCGGATCATCGAAATTGACAATTGGATATACTGCGGGGATAAGCACGACAAGACGATCAAACGGAAAATAGATATCAGTGGTATGATTGAATTATAAAAATTCGAATTTTCTACTAGCGGAAAATTCAGCAAAAACGCAGAAAAATAAGATCGACGGAGCTAAAGAAGTCCGAATTTGGAAAAACGAAAAATGACGTCTTGCTCGAAAGATGATTTAGAATTTACTATGTAAAAATATTCAGGTTTCAACAACGTTTTATTTTCATCGCTTTTTAACTGATTAGATTGAAGTAAATTTACTCACTAAATAAACTTTCATATTTTCGGACGAAAATTTACCAGTTGCTATGTTTAACTATACGCATTCCAAATATCAAATTTATATCTCAAAATTTTATCGTTTAAAGTTTCACAAAATTTCAATTAATAACGTTATTAAAAACCGATTAAATTTACGGGTTGTTACACACTCCCCCACTCAAAACTTTTCGTCCCCGAAAAGGAAAGAGGTAGGAGGATAAACACAACCAGAAAGAAAAATGGCTTTGAAAACAAAATAAACAACTAATTTAAAGCCATATAAATTTCAACCTAAATTAATTAATATTCAATAATTTGATTTAATCTATTTGATTTCACTTAAGTGAAATCAATCTTAATTATTTCTAAATTTATTATCTTATTATCCAATTATGTTTAATTAACAAATTTCTAAAATCATAAATTAGAATAGTCATTTAATAAAATCGTATTTATTCAACAAATTTAATTCTTCTTTATTCCAAATTATTATTAAGTTTATTTCACTTAATATATCTTATTACATATATTTGAACCATATAAATTAATTTAAACCATATAAATTTCAATTTAAACTAATTTATATTTTTCAATTTGGTTAAATCCATTTATATTAAATCAATAAATAGTCATTCGATTTAAATTTGTTAGTTCAACTGTTAATTCTAATCATATAAATTTCATTTTAAATCAATTAATATTCAATAATTGATCTTAATTCAAGGTATTTCATTAAGTTGATTCAATTCAATTTGTTAATTCTTTTAGAACAAAATTTACTTTGTTTATCTCATTCAATTAACTTATTATTCTATCATCTTTATTAGCATTTTTTATAATTAAAATCTAAGTGCATAACATTTATTATAAACACTCAAATTTTATTTATAAAATTATTTTATATAGTATATTATCCAATTATATTTTAGCTTCTGAATAATTTAGGTAAGTTATTTTGAAATGCAATTTAGTACTATACAAATAAAATTTTCAAATTAAATTATTTCAAGTTAAAATACTTATTCAAAATTTAGCTTTATTTATAATTGAAAACATCTTTTAACATGATTTTTAAGAATTAAATTCCCGTTTAATTTCAAACCCTTTAGAAATAATTATGTATATACTATATATATTAAATCAAATTTAATTTAAAATAATATTCCCATATATATATATATATATATATATATATATATATTAAAATATTTCCCAAACAAAACCGTAGCAAAGCTACATAATGGTTTCTCCACTTCAAAACTCGAAAATGAATGTCAATGATGCGGCCGCCATCACCGAATTTATTTTCCAGCGATAAAGAGAAGAGCACTGATTTCAATATTAAAAATTCTTTGAAAACGATTTCTATTTGAAAATACGTTCAATAATATACATTTTAAAATTTTAAAAACCAAAGCTTGAAATTTTAGGAAATTAAATTCTCAAATTATTACTTTAAATTCATTTAAATTTCTAAATAAATCTATAAACCAACTTTTATAATTCCTTTTATTTTTATATTGGAATAATCAATTATTTACAAAACAAATAGTGAAAATCAAATATTACCTTTCTGACAACCAATTCAGTTAACAATTCAATTTCATAAAATTTATACTTATATATAATATAATCATACAAGATTATTTTATTTACCAAATTTTGAAAATACTATTGTGTCAGTTTGCTCTGTTCATGTGTTTTGGAAATCCTACCGATATCGTTGGTCAGACGAATCGATCGAAAACCCAAATCAACATCAACAACTCAAATAACACAATAAATAAAACATTTTTATATTAATAACAATGCACTACCTCGCTCGACGATACAAGGATGGATTTCAAAATAAGTATAGGGGTTCACATTTGATGGACACAAATCAAAGAGAATTTTGGATCGAAGATAATTCGAAACAAAGATATGATGATTAAATAACAAAGTAGGAAGATTGATAAGTTTATATACATCGCGGGCAACCTTAACCGGGTCGACCGTGACTTCCAGAATAAGATCGATACAGAATTTCGAGGCAAATCTACATTGATCTCAAGAGATAGAATTCGGCATAACCAAAGATGGCAGCATCAAAACCGAGGATATATAAATCTCCGGTGAATCGATGCTATCGTAAAAGAGTTTTTCCCCTTTACAAATCAATTTGAGTTTGGCGGGACCGCCAACCCATTTTAAAGATCATTCGAAGTGGAGTTATGTGATACTCTAGAATTCAGAAGAATACGAATAGTGAGGGACACGAATGGACTTTGGAACCGAAGGGAACGTTCCAAAATTCAAAGAAACCGAGTCAAAGAAGAAGGAATTCAAGCTCGAACGAATGTGATTCTGTAGTTGAATTTACTCTATATGCTGAGATTTGCCTAAAACCAGAGCTCTGATACCAACTGTAACGACCAGCTATTTTGGACCATTCGCATCCGCACATGTCGGACTTGAATAATTCAAAATACCGAATTGTTAATTTAAATTTTGCAAAACTGAACATATACAGTAAATAAAAATTTCACAGATCACAGACACAGAGTAATAAATGCAGCGGAAATAAAAGATAGTAGTTCATGAAGCTACTATATACATATCAGAGTTAAATAAGGTACAACAGATGTCTCGGATACAATAATCAAACACAATATCGTAATACATCACTAGAATCAACTTGATATCTGAAAGCTGGATAGATAGCTGGATCTCCAAGCGAAGCTCTAACTCCAAAGGTGAGTATCGAATACTGGTACACTCAGTCTGACCCGAGCATAAAGCAAAACACAAAACACTCGAGTCAGGATTAACATTCTTATATCAATCAATCCAACTCAAGTGAAATAGCAATTGAAATACAATTAACTCAAAGGATGTTTGGAATAACCATCCTTTAAGGATCCGTTAAAATATCTACTATGCAGTAGTGTACGGTAAATAGATAATGCCTATTAGTAATATAAAGTATCAAAATAGTGTTAAGGCGTTACCATTATCCCCCTTAACACATTTTATATAAGCGTTATAGTCTATACAGCACTGTAAACTCCACCGTAAACTAGTGGGATATCAGGGAGTACTCCATAGGTATAACACAAAACAAATCGTAGTGGTCGCGTATATAGGGACACAAGTATGACAAGGCACATGAGGCAATACCCAAGGTAGTGAAACTACCGTTTGCCTGATCCGGACTGGTGAGAACGCATCGCCGCAGCGATCGCAACACCGCGAAACAACACTCCCAAAATCAAGGGTGCACCAATCGACAACAAGTAATGAGTAGTTTTCGAAGAAGTGTGTTCGCTCGAGGTAGCTGACCCCATTTGGCCCGGCACGGCTCTTGTTTTAGTCATTTCCAATTTTGACACAAGTGTCAAGGCTATCCATTATCGTTCTCTTTCTTCAGTCATCACGTACATCATTCCAACCACTTCATTCTAGATCACACTTCGCGTGTAGTAATTAAAGTGGTTTTCGGTTTAGACAGTGAGTATGTCCCTAACCGATTCCGGTCTCTTTAATAACTTTCGTAATTATTACACCGATTGGTCGTTTAATAAATTTCAAAACCAAATCAATTACAATTTCAATCAGAATTTGTAAACCAACATTTCATTTCTCTTTCGAAATCAATTTCCATAATTTACGTTTCAAAACTTCCAAATTCATATTTCAAAATCTTATCATTCAATTTCCATTTTATTTAAACAATTCAAATATTCATTCAAGTTCGTATATAAGTTTCATTTCGAAAACATTTAAATTAATTTAATTTAACATTCAAATCAATTTAAAATCATTGATTGATTTCATTCAATATTCGTTAAGTTAATTTATCATTCAAAACAATTTCTATTTAATTTCCAATTCACTAAATCAATTACTTAAGTTCAACTTCATTGTATCAGACTTACAAATTGCATTAAATTAAATTCATCAAATCAAATTCTTACATTTCAAGTCTTACATTAATTTCAATAAAACACTTTTTTTCTTGTTAAAGAAAATTCAATTTCACTTATTCATTTATTTAGTTACAATTTCAAAACTTAGTTAATATAGAAACTTAGTTTCACTTATTCAAGAAGTTCAATTTCACTTAATAAAGAATTCAATTTCATTTAATTATTAAATAATTCCATCTTATTTAATTATTAAATAATTTCAAAAACTTAATTATTAATAATTCCAAATTTTAAACAATGTTTTTTCATCAACTACTATGTTAATATTTTGATTCAGATTATTAAATTTTAACATTTCCTTCCATTAAAATTCAAATTCCAACTTCGTTTCAAAACCATATTATTTATTCAATAAAATCTTCATTTTATATTTAAATCAAATTATTGACCAATCAGGTTTTATTTAATTCTCTATCCTAAGTCAAGTTCATTTGGGTATTTATCATTTCAACCCGATTTCAATTCAATTCAAAATCAAAGCATAGCAAAGGGAACTTGCAGTGTGATAACTGGGATGGTGTCAAAGTAAATAAACAAGCAATAACAACAATCAATATCAATCCAATAATCAATTCAAATAATCTCGAAATAATCGTATTAATTCACATTGTTATTTGTGTAAATTAAATAATTATTTCTAGAATCTACACTATCATTTCATGTAGATTAAAGATTATTACACTAATATTAATATGGTTCTTCACTTGATATCTACTATCAAATTTCATACTACATCGATTTAAACAACATACATTTAAATGGTTCAAGGTGTATTTTACCAAATTTCTACGTGTCAATTAATTCAACATTTAAAGGGTCATATTATGCAAATGTCATCTAATCAAATTTAACATGTATCAAATCTAACTATCCTACGCGAATTTCAATTTCAAATTATTTATCACTTACAACATTAACAATTTATCGTCCAATGTCAACAACAACCAATCAATCATTTAACAACCAAACTGGATTATCATTGTATAAATAACAGACAATGGTGTCAGATGTCACAAATGAACTGATACAGGTAAAACATACATATAACAGTGTAGATAACTAACAGTAGCATATTTCAATTGTCGTTTCAATTGAAATCAAAATTAATAAATAAAAGAACGTTAATCGTGAGTGATTGCTCACCTTTCGAGGCTAGAGAGAACAGGAGAGGACACAGATACAAACACAGATACAGACACTGAAATTGAGTCACGAATCCAAGCAACGCTAGATGGACACGATTCGATGAATGAACTTGCACGACGGACAAAGCTGATAAATGGGAAAACGATGAGAACAAGATATATTACATCAATTTATATTTTCTAGAATCAGTATTTAACTTACACAAATCAAAAATAAAAAAAATAAAAATCTATATTTATACCTATATTTTAAACCAATATACAACAAAATCTTTATTTTTAAAATTCAAAACCAATGTCCCTATTAATATTAATATAACTTACTTATATATAAAATAAGACAGTACAAAACAACATTTTAAACAGTGATTGTATATGTACACGTTAAACACCTAATACTTCATATAAAGCATATATATGAAGTCAAACAGCTAATGAATTCAAATACTAATATATATAATAAAATTTATACAACAGATACATTGAAACTACAATATATATAAAACACATTATAAACTTGAAAGTCTGAAGATAATCATATGCAAACAAGAGTACATATATAATTGGAAAATAAAGGTTGATATAAACTTTATAACTTTTAAAATAATACGTATATATAATATTACAGTTCAATACCGCTATTTATATACAACATACAATTTAATACATTATATTTTAGACCAATACTTATCTCTTAATAAAATACACGATATATATATACCCAGATTTGCTGCTTTGTGATCTAATTATTTCAAAACCAACTCAGGTATATATATTTATTTTTAATATAGACCCGTACATATACTTATATATTTCGACAAAGACACATATATACCGATATGGACTATGAACAAATATACATACTTTATTAACCATGCGGTATCATCTATAGTAAACATATATACATATTTTAACTTTTCAAAATTTGTTAAATATTTCAGACTTAAATATTACAAAAATCTGTTAAATGCAAACAGGTTATAAATACAACTAAATATCAAACTTACATAACTAAATACTCTACTATAGGCTTTCATACATAAAGTATGAACTGGAGATACTTCTAAAGATCAGACTGTAACGACCCAGTATTTTGGACCATTCAAATCGACAATAAATCCACACATGTCAGACTTGAATAATTCAAAATACCGAATTGTTAATTTAAATTTGGAAAAACTCAGCATATACAGTAAATAAATAATCACAGATCACAGATCACAGACACAGAGTAATAAATGCAGCGGAAACAAAAGATAGTAGTTCATGAAGCTACTATATACATATCAGAGTTAAATAAGTACAACAGATGTCTCGAATACAATAGTCAAATACAAGAATCAGAATACAATCACTAGAATCAACTGGATATCTGAAAGCTGGATAGATAGCTGGATCTCCAAGTGAAGCTCCAACTCCAAAGGTGAGTCTCGAATACTGGTACACTCAGTCTGACCCGAGCGTAAAGAAAAACACAAAACACTTGAGTCAGGATTAACATTCTTATATCAATAAATCCAACTCAAGTGAAATAGCAATTGAAATACAAGTAACTCGAAGGATGTTTGGAATAACCATCCTTTAAGGATCCGTTAAACTATCTACTATGTAGTAGTGTACGATAAGTAGATAATGTCTATCAGTAATATAAGATATCAAAATAGTGTTAAGGCGTTACCATTATCCCCCTTAACACATTTTTTTATATAAGCGTTATAGACTATACAGCACTGTAAACTCCACCGTAAACTAGTGGGCTATCAGGGAGTACTCCATAGGTATAACACAAAACAAATTCGTAATGGTCGCGTAAATAGGGATACAAGTATGACAAGGCACATGAGGCAATACCTAAGGTAGTGAAACTACCTGTTAACTCCCATTTTTATGCCGACCTAAAACTCTGCGACCTAAAGTTCCTAACGACCTAAAGTTCTTCACGACTTAACAGGCTCTACGACCTAACGACCTAAGGAAGTTAGCGACCTAACGACCTAAAGTTCCTAACTACTGAAGGGATTTCACGACCTAACTACTGAAGGGATTTCACGACCTAACTACTAAAGGGACTTCACGACCTAACTACTGAAGGGACTTCACGACCTAACTACTGAAGGGAGTTCACGACCTAACTACTGAAGGGACTTCACGACCTAACTACTGAAGTGACTTCGCGACCTAACTACTGAAGGGACTTCGCGACCTAACATGCTTAACGACCTAAAAGGTATCTACGATTTAACTTCTCCAACGACCTAAAAGTCCGCGACCTAAAGGTATCTGCGACCTAATAGTCTTAACGACCTAAAAGCATAATGGTCTTAGCGACCTACGTGGTTCAAATGGCAGTGCAACCTACGACCCACCTTAGGTCGCTCACGACCTATAACATGCCCAGTTTAAACAAGCCAACGGAGTTCCCTATGCCACATTTCTCTAGGTCGCTTACGACCTACTACTTGCCACCTTATTCAGATAAGACTGAGAGCAACTCCATCAGGCTACACTTCCTAAGTCGCGAATGGACCACGACCTATCTTAGGTCGCTCGCGACCTACGACCTAACTTAGGTCGTAAACGACCTAAGACTTGGGGGTTAGATTTCGCCCTGAACCACTCCTATAAATACCCCCCAAACTCCAACTAGAAAAGGACTTTTGGCCAATCATTTTCTGAAGCGTCATTACTCTACCGAATTCTCAACTGATCCAAGACTTGAAGAACTCCAAACATTGAAGATACTACAACAAGCTTTGAACGAGATTCTACACATCCGACATGGATTCAGCAAATCTCATCGTCAAAGCTTGAGTTACTAATCTGAAGTGTTTGAGTGATCGAAGTGAATTGTATTCGAAGTGCATTGTATCAAATTGTAATCTGATCAGCAATAAAAGAATATAAAGTGGACGTAGGCTCAATTACGGGCCGAACAACTATAAATCTATTGTCCTTTTACCATTTTCTTCTATTTTCAGCTTATATTCTGTTCTCGTACCAACGGGTGGTGCTTTCACATTGTTATAACACACACCGGGTGTTAGCGTTCAATTTTCAGCGTTAACATTTTGGTGCTTTCACTGAGAACCCAACTCAGGAGGATTGTCATCATTGCTTCAAAAAAGTTCTTTGAAAAAGTCTCTTTCAAGACCAGAAGTCTGTTGGATATAATGGCTCCTGGAAGGAAATGCAAGTCTGTCAGATCTGATGACGCTCACGATAATACTGCCACTTCCCTTTCTCCAAGTCAGGCAGCTCCAAGTGTTGGAGTAACGCGAGAAGAATTAGACGCCGCAGTGTCCGGACTGTGTCAGCAGATTGAAACTCAGAATACTCTAATGATGGAGAAGTTAAGTGCTTTGCTCGGGGCAAGTCAAAGACCAGTGAATAATGAAGAGAACATCGCTGATGCTCTTCACAACTCTGAAGGGAGAAATATTCCTCAAGGGGGATCAGGTGCTGCTGAAGGGGCACCCCTCCAAGCTGAAGGATCCAGGCCATCGCCAGTTTTCCACGAACATTTGCTCGGACAAACTTCCGAGAAAATGGCCGAAGTCTACTCCGCAAAGTCATTAAATAATGAGGAATATCTCTCTGGCATGATTCGGAAAATAATGAAAGAAAGCATGCAGAGAAATGAAGATGAGAGCGAATGGGGATTCGCACCGAGTAAAACTCTGTTTACTGAGAGGATTCTAAAAGCTGAGTTTCCCAGAAAATTTGTTCCCCCCACCATTCCTGCTTATCGGGGAACAAGTGACCCAAATCAATTCTTGTATAAATATGACTGGCACATGACCGGCGCAAGGGCGACTGATGAGATTAAGTGCCGGTATTTCCCGGTATATTTGGAAGGAGTGGCACTTCTTTGGTTTACCAAGCTTCCCGTTCGATCTATTGACCAATTTTCCGATCTAACCCGAAAGTTTAAGGAGCAATTCAGGCTGTACGCTTCAAAGGCGAAAGACATAATGTCATTGTCTAGTCTCGAATAGAATCCGGGAGAGCCTATTAAGTCAATCCTGAATCGCTTCAATATAGCTCTGGCTGAAGTTGACAACGCAGAGCCACGAATGGTCTTGACTTATTTGATGCGTGCTGTCGACAAGTCGAGCGAATTTGGAAAATGGCTGAAAATGAAGGAGCCAAATTCACTCGAAAAATTCTATAAGAAAGCTGATGAATTCATACGCTTGGAAAATCTTCCGGCACTAATGAAAGTGGTGGCAACTAGGGTAGAGAATAACGTTGCTGCTTCGGTTAAGAAAGATTCCGGAGGACAGAAGAGGGAAAGTCATGATGGGAAGAAACAAAAGGATATAAAGAAACCTCGCTTCTTCAAACCCTCAGATTTCACTCCATTGACCGACACTCCGGGAAATATCTTCTTTGCAACCAAAGATGCTGTGGATTATCCCAAACCAGCTGAGATAAAACCGGGAAAGGGTGCTATGTGAAATGGAAAATTCTGCCGCTTTCACAACCAACCCGGTCATGATACCAATGAATGTCGTCACTTGAAGAGCTTAATTGAAGAGTTGTTGAGGGAAAATAAGCTGCAACAGTATGTCAAGAAGAACAGGAATGACCCAACTTCATCTACTCAGGGGCAGCAACCCCCTACTCATCCATCTGGCTCGGGTAAAGGCACTATCGCACATGAATCCGAAAGGCCTGTTATCAATATGATTACAGGGGGCCCACACCCAGCGGGCAGAAGCTGGGGTGAAATGGAACGATATGCTCGTGCTTTGAAATACACTTCAGCAGAAGAAGATGTTTTTGTTCTAGAAGACGCTGCACCCTTGAAACAGCAGAAAACTTCTGATGATGATATTATGTTCAAAGCCAGGGATTTTATGGGTATTGAAGCTCCAACCATAGATCCCTTGGTCATTTCTGCAGGAATTGGGCCAGCTATTGTAAGACGAGTTCTTGTTGATTGCGGTGCTTCCTGCAATATACTCTTCAAGAAGACATTTGATCAAATGAAGATTCCAATGGCTGACGTTCAGGCTTCATCACAGAAGATTGTTGGGTTCACTGGGGAACCGCAGCAACCAATCGGAACTGTCGACTTATTTGTGGAACTTGGAGAGGGGCAGAAAAGGGTAGTTCGGAAACAAACTTTTGTAATTGTCGATGGGTTTTCTGCCTACAATGCCTTCCTAGGCCGGCCAACTCTAGCTGCATTCAAAGCCATTCTGGCCCCGTGGTGCCTAACTATGAAATTTCCTACAGATAATGGTGTTGGTGTCATCAAAGGAGATCAAAATGCTGGACGTGAATGTTATCTTGTAGAGCTTCGAGAGGCCAGGAAGAGAGAGATGGGTAAAGATGCGGCAGCCTCCCTCCACATCAAAAACCCAACCTTGTAGCAAATACAGGGTGGTCCCTGCACTGGCGAGCATAGTGGTGCAAGGAGAGAAATGGACCCCAGAAAATCCAGTGCAGAGGAGAATATAGTGGTGCCGATGGAGGTAACGGTACCAGTACCTGTTGACCTTAAAGACCTAAACAAAGTGCTAAATGTGGGCTCGCAACTCAGTATGGCAGTCCAAAATATGTTGATATCATTTTTGAAAGCAAATATGGACGTATTCGCTTGGAGTCACGCCGATATGTGTGGAATATCTCCAGATATTGCTGTACATACTCTGAATATTGATCCGAAATTCACACCTGTGAAACAGAAGAGAAGAACCCAAGGTCCAGAAAGGTCAGCAGCGCTAAAGGAAGAGGTAGACCGACTCATGGAAAATCATTTCATCAGAGAGTCCATATATTCAAATTGGGTTTCAAATCCTATGCTGGTTAAGAAGGCCAATGGAAAATGGAGAGTGTGCATTGATTTCTCAGATTTAAACAAAGCCTGTCCCAAAGACTGCTTCCCGTTGCCAAGAATCGATCAGCTGGTAGATGGAATAGCCGGGCACGAATTGTTATCTTTTATGGATGCTTACTCCGGGTATAACCAGATTATGATGCATGAGTCGGATCAGGAAGATACAAGCTTCGTCACAGATGTTGGTCTTACTGCTACAAAGTCATGCCCTTCGGACTGAAGAATGCAGGGGCAACATATCAAAGGCTTGTCAATGCAATGTTCAAATCACAGCTTGGAAAAACTATGGAAGTCTATGTCGATGATATGTTAGTGAAATCAAAGAAAGCAGTTGACCATATGGACCACTTAGCAGAAATGTTCGAAATCCTCCGAAAATATGGAATGAAGCTCAACCCTTTGAAATGTTCATTCGGAGTAGAGTCCGAGAAATTCTTTGGATTTATCGTAAGCGCTAGGGGCATTGAAGCCAATCCTGCTCAAATTACTGCTCTAAGAGAAGTCAAAGCCCCTAGAACAAAGAAGGAACTGCAGAGCCTAAATGGGAAAGTTGCTGCCTTAAGTCGATTTATTTCCAAAGCTACTGATAAATGCATCCCCTTCTTTGACGCTTTAAAGAAAGGAAAGAAGAACTTCGAATGGACACCTGAGTGCCAGAAAGCTTTCGATGAATTAATCCGTCACATGGAAGTGCCTCCAATACTTTCTAAGCCCAACAACGGCGAAGACCTTTTCATATACTTGGCAGTTTCATCTCATGCCCTGAGTGCAGCACTGGTAAGAGAGGATGCAAAAGTTCAGCGTCCGGTCTACTATATCAGCAAAAGACTCACTGGGGCAGAAATGAATTACTCAAAGCTAGAAAAGCTCGCCTACTGTTTACTGATTGCTTCTAGAAAGTTGAGGCCGTATTTTCAAGCTCACCCTATCAAAGTTCTCACCGATCAGCCCCTAAAGCAAGTCCTATTTCGCCCTGAAACTTCGGGCCATCTTCTGAAATGGAATATTGAGCTTAGCCAATATGATATCACTTATCATCCCCGAAGAGCGATCAATGGACAAGCCTTAGCGGATTTCATCGCAGAGTATACAGATAAAGGTGATAAAGAGGAAGATACTACAGTAGACATCCCGACCAAATGGAAGTTATATGTTGATGGTTCAAGAAATGATTACTGTTCCGGAGCTGGGGTTGTGCTTGAAACCCCCGAAGGGCGATCATTATGTTACGCATTAAGATTGGAATTCCCTTCTACAAATAATGAAGCAGAATATGAAGCTCTATTTGCTGGATTAAAGATTGCAAAGGAATTGAACATCAAAGCATTGCAAATCTTCAGTGATTCTCAGCTTATTGTGTGTCAGGTAAAGAAGGAGTTTCAAGCTAAAGGAGGAAATATGCCTGCTTATTTATCGAAGGCTTCTGAACTTCTCAATGATTTCGATCAATATTCGATAAGCCACATACCTCGAGAGGAAAATATGAAAGCGGGTTCTCTAGCAAAGTATTCATGCTCCGGAGAAGCTCAGTTATTGAGATTGGTTCCTGTGGAGGTTTTGTCAGCTCCAAGCATTGATGATATGGATATCGACTGGATCATGGCATTATCTCAAGAACAAGAGTCATGGATGACCCCAATCAAAGAATATATGCTCAACGGCTCCCTACCAGAAAATTCTAAAGAACGCCAAAAGCTGTTAAGAAAAGCATCAAGATATGTAATTCAAGACGACCGGTTATACAGGCGGGGATTCTCAATGCCATTACTCCGATGTGTAACCAAGGAAGAAGCTAGGACAATCTTAGCAGAGGTACACGGAGGAGAATGTGGGGATCATTCAGGCGGTCAAACACTTGCCAAGAAAGTTCTTCGGTATGGGTATTTCTGGCCCGGTATTAATCGAGATGCTGCTATCTACTCCAAAAAATGTGACAAATGCCAGAGATTTGCAAAAATCCCAAGAGCGCCTTCAACTGAACTAACACAGATGGTCAGTCCATGGCCGTTCGCCATTTGGGGGATAGATCTAATCGGACCGTTACCAATTGCCAAGTCGGGAATCAAATATGCTATTCTTGCTGTTGATTATTTCACTAAATGGGCTGAAGCTGAACCTTTGGCCACTATTACTTCTAAAAAGATGATAAATTTTGTAACGAAAAATATCTTTTGCAGATATGGTGTGCCACAAAAGATAATCACAGACAACGGTACTCAATTTGAAAGTGAAGAGTTCCAGGACTTTTGCAAGCAATTCAAAATCCGAAAAAGTTTCTCAGTAGTGGCCCATCCGTAGGCAAACGGGCAAGTGGAAGCAGTATACAAAATTATCAAGTCAACCATCAAAAAGCAACTTGAAAAAGCAAAAGGTGGATAAGTTGATAAGCTACCACTAGCACTATGGGCATACAGAACAACCCATAAAACTGCAACAGGGAACACTCCATTCTCATTGGCATACGGATCGGAAGCGATGATTCCAGTAGAGCTAGAAGTCCCTTCACACAGGAGAATTCATTTCAAACAGGCCGAAAATGAAAAATTGCAACTCGAAGCACTTGACTTTCTGGATGAAAGAAGGGAAGAAGCTAGACTCAGAGTTGCGGCCCATCAGCAAAGAATTGCAAGGCACTTCAATTCTAAAGTCCGTCAACGAAGCTTTGAAGTCGGGGACTTAGTCTTTAAAAGGATCATGACAGCAGTCGGAGTATTTGGACCAAATTGGGAAGGGCCATATGTCATAGGCAATAAACTTCTTGATGGCACATTCAAACTCACAACTGTCGAAGGAGATCCAATCCCAAGAGCCTGGAACAGCAATCATTTGCGCCCATATTTTACTTAAAAAGCTTTGCTTGAAATTGTAAAATGATTATGGATGTATCGATTGTATTGTAAACCATTGTAAAATCAGTGATGATGAATAAAAGAGCTATAAAGTGGACGCAGGCCCAGTTCTTGGCCGAACCACTATAAATTTTTGTGTTCTTTATTATTATAAAATGCCTGTTTTATTTCGATGTGTAAATACTCTAAATGTATTGCTAAAAATATCGATTTAATATTGCAGGTCATTAAAACAAAGCTTACCCATCGCAATACCAAGTGAACCCCGTAAATCACTCAATAAACAAATTTCAAGCCACAGAAAGTTCCAAATTCAAATCCAACATAAGATGAACTTTACACCAAAAGTTGATGATTCCACCAAAAAGACACTTTTCCAAAGAAAAGGAACTAGACGCTTGTTAACTAATTACGATCGTTTGTATAAACAGACATCTGATTAAATAACTTGCGCCTGTCCCATGGAATCAATCAACAGTGAAGTACACTCCATTGGATAAAGCAAACTGCTTACAAAGGAAAGGAACATAGGCTCGGAGACAATAACAGGGGACCATTAATGAGCAAACGACAAAGAGACATGGGCGAGCTGATCAACAAAAGCCCTCTTCGGAGGCACAAGACCTCTTCGGAGGTGCAACTCTTCGGAGGATAAAGCCCTTTACGGAGGCACAAGCCCTCTTCGGAGGCACGCCAATAAATGGAAATGCTCTTCTCAACAATAAGGTTGATGGAATCAATGAGGCAAGGCCTTTGTTAACTAATTGCGATCGTTTGTGCGAACGAATATCCAATTAAATAACTTGCGTCCGCCCTGTGAATCCATTTAACTGTGAGAAAGTAACTTCCAGGCAATCAAATAAAGACCTCTTCGGAGGCACAAGACCTCTTCGGGGGCACAAGACCTCTTCGGGGGCACAAGACCTCTTCGGAGGCATAAGACCTCTCCCGAGGCACCACAAGCCCTCTTACAAGGCACAAGCCTTCCCCAAAGGCACATACTGCCCTCTTCGGAGGCAGAAGACCTTCCCTAAGGCACACAAGACCTCTTCGGAGGCATAAGACCTCTTCGGAGGCACAAGACTTCTTCGGAAGCACAAACAAAAAGACTTCTCCGGAAGCACAAGACCTCTCCGGGGGCACAATGCTACTTCGCAAAGCATAATGCTACTCTTCGGAGTCCAAATGCTACTCCTCAGAAATGCCAAAAAGCCCTCCTCAGAGGCACACTTCAACTCTCGGGGAAGACCTACTTGTTCATCTTGAAAAATTCTCCCCCAGAAATTGAAGTGCTAAGTAAAATCCTCTTTAGAGGCCCGCTCTACCGCGTAGGAGAATTCACTTCTCAAAAATGCGAAGTGACCATCTCCGAAGGTTGAAGCGTAAAAACTTCTCCAAAAATGAGACACACTCCATTTAAGTAGAATAATTGTTTCCTCAAAGACGGAATAATTATTCTCCAAAAATAAGAGTACAAGTCTCGCCAAAGCAATAAGATATTGCAATGCACTTGTGGTATAGGGGCAATATCACACAATACAACTACATTAATGAAAGTAGTATTCAAGCAACATACCACAAGCACATTACAATATCACGCGGAAAAGATGTAGAATAAATGCATTCTCAAACATAGACAAAAAGTTTGTACAAGTAGAAAGAATCGCTTATTCTACACTAAAATGAGAAATAGATGCATTCTTACATATACAAGAATGCGTACAAGTAAAAGAATTATTTTATTCAATATTGTGAGAATTCTTTACACGTGCAGATCTTAAAAAAAAGCAGGGACCGGTACCCGCACAATCTACGGTCGATACAAGCAAAAAGCAAAATAAGAAAAGTAGAATCCAGGCTATCACTCCTTCTTCCTGCCAACCTTAGTACCCTTGCCCGTTTTGATGATTAGCTTCGGAATCCGGCGTGGACTGGTCGGAGAAGAAGGAGGAGAGGGTGCAGTTGGATCTTCTTCTGTCTCATCTTCTCCAGCGGAAATTTTTTTCTTCGACTTCTTCATGACGCGCTTCCCTTTCCTCTTCGAGGAAGACTCACTTCCCGGGGTAGTAAGTAGCGCAGAAAGCTTAGTGTTATCATCAAGAGACTGCTCCGGAGTCTTCTCGCTGTCCTCAAGGTCCTCTGCCTTCTGTTCTTGTGAAGCGGGTGGATCCTCCAAGCCTCGAAGGGCTTCTATCTGCTCTTCCTGTGAACCTGGTTGAGAAGCAGGAGTTACTTGAAGAGTTGGAGGAGAAACAACTGGAAGTGGAGAAGAGTGTATAGCGCTCGGTGCCTCCGCTGCAGTAGAAAAGAAGTTAAAATCGGTATTCTCTGAGAAAAGAGAAGTTATTGGTTCATCAAAGCTTAAGTAACAAGTAAGAAGCTCATCAAACTCGGTTAAATCGAATAAGTGATTCACTGGATCTGGGTCGACGCCAAAGTTACCTGGAGAAGTCGATTTTGTAAGATCAATCTCGAATTTCTTAGCCTCAATATCTTCCAGGGCCTCGTCCTCAGTGGGAGTGGTCACAGTTTCTTTGTCAACTTTAGCAGGAGGCGAAGAATGGGAACTGGAGTCTATAATGTTAACATCGGCCGAAGTTGAAGTATGAACGGGGGCAGTTAAAGGGGCTTCCTCCTTTGGGTGTTCTTCTCCTGACGATTCGGCTCGCGCTTTAGCAAGTTGCTCCTTTCCTCTAGCAAGAGCGACACGAGTTTCATCGTCAAGATAACGTGCCTCTAGCTCTGCCTCATCATAGCCAGCACCGCCGAGCATATCAACTACGGCTTCCCACACTTCGGCCAGAGTAATCTCGTAATCAGGGCCCAGAAAGGAGAGGCTCCCATGACCCAGAACGCTGTGCAAATAAAAGTCGAACAGAGTAGAGCTTATATTGGCTTTAGTAGCCACATGAGATTCTTCGGCTGCAACTTTCCCAGTGATAGCTTCATCGCGCTCTCTTTCAGCCCTTAACAACTGAGACTGCAGCCTGGTGATTTCCAAGTCTTGGGAGCTAATTTTCTCCCGAAACTGAACGACGTCATCACGATATTTCCCAATAACATGCTGCTCTGTTTCAAGTTTTGCTTCAGCTTCTCGCTGAGCAGCATGGGCATCTCGAACTTGTTTTTGGAGCATTTGCTGCTCTGCTTCAAGTTTTGCTTCAGCATCTTGCTGAGCAGCATGGGCATCCCGAACCTGCTTTTGGAGCATTTCTTCCTTTTGCAAGTAAGAAGTGGAAGAAGTGGCAAGCTCACTCTTTAGTCTTTCAACTTCAGCTTCAAGCCTCCCATAATCGTCGGAGATGCTCTTCATTTCAGCGTTGTGCTGCTTGCAAATTTTATCCCACTCCGACTTATCGTTCTCCATGGTCAGCATGGCTTCGAGATTAGCACGATTGACCCTTTGCAGCTCGTCAACAAGTTTTTGCCATCCAGAAATCCTTTCGATGTCAAGTTTGACGGCATCAACGTTACGCAGCATAGCCGGTTTATCAATCGGGACCAAGTCAAGGTCGAAGCATACCCCCTTTAAGCACCATTGCGGGAACCGACTTTGAAGAGTTGGCGGACCCTGTCCAACTTGATATTGGGGTCTGTTGATGATTGTTTGGATATCAGATTTTTGAAGAGCAAGAGAATCAGAGGGGATGTCAAGAGGAATTGGAGCAGGGGTTTTCTCAGAAATTGCAGATGCGTCCTTTTCGCTAAGCTTGGTCCGTTTGCTCGGATCTCTAGTAATGTGACTCTTCCCTTTGTCATCATGGGATTTTCTTTTGTTAGAATCGTCACTTTTGCGAGAAGAATCATATCGTTCATCATCCTTTTTTCTCTGCCATTGCTCATAGTCCCGCCTCTCTTGAGCTTTCCTAATAGCTCTTTCTTCATCCGTTTCCCTCGGGGCATTGAGGTATCGCCGAAAGTCATAAGTTTTGCGGCCTCCATAGCGCTGAAATTTGTCATAATATAAGCCAGAGCGTCCCATCGGAGAATCTAAAAATGGAAAAGAAATGAAATTTAGAAATCTCCAGAAAAAGAGGATAAGTGCGTATAAGTGCCGAAAAATCCTAAGTGTGTGCGGCGTGCAAACTACGCGCGTCAAACTACAAACCACGCTTTAATGTGGGAACGGAGACGACTGGTGTAGAAGGTGTCGAAACTTGTTGTAAAGAAGAAGTCGCTTCAACAACAGGAGATATCGCTTTTGAAATATCATCTTTAAAAAGCTCCTGAGAAGTTATCATTATATCGCTCAAATTATCAAAAGTATCATCGCCGCGATGCCCCGCAGAACTCTCTTTTTCAACTTCCACGTCAGCTGTCTCTTCAGAAATGCGAGGATTTTCCTCCTCTTCAATAACTGGAGAAAGTGTTAACTTGTTGGATGACCCCGCAACATCCATAGAAGTGGAACATTTCACCAGTGAAGTCTCAGTGGTGGGTTCTTTCAGTGAAAGTTCTTCGGCAAAGGTTGGGGCATCTGACGTCTTAGCTGGAGAATCAAGAACTTCATGAGGCTAGATGGAACGAGAAGAATGTAGAAGTTCGAACTGGTGCAAAAGTTCATCTTTCAACAAGAATTTGGCGCTTCTCTCTTCCATAGCCACAGCATTTAAAGTTTCAAAAATTGACTTGAGACTGGGATTTCTAAGCGAGGGAGGAAGTGCTGAAAAAAGAAAAGAATGAAGATAAGCATTTGATAATTCGGGTTTCGAAAAGCTCATGAGATGAACAGAGAAAGACAATCTTACTCCCGACTCTCCAAACAGAGTAGAATCCCGGAGGACATCGGGCAAAGAAGAATTGATTTAGGAACCCGTGAGCACTATCGGGTAAATCCAAAATCAACTTCCGGTTTCTGGCGCCTCTTACAAGCACGATTGAAGGGTGATCTTTATTCTTAGCAAAGGTACACAAATAGCAAATTTCATCAAAGCTTGGAAGACGGTTGAGCGTCCTCCTAAACAGAACACACAACCCCATCAAGACGGCATAACCGTTGGGATGTAGCTGGAAAGGCGAGATAGCTAATCGAAGAAAAAGTTCTTGGAGAAATTCGTTGAAAGGGGGAATAGCTCCACTTAAGCACATCTGACGATTCACTGCGACAAAACCAAGAGGTGGCCTGTCAGTAGTGTCGTTTGCTCCAGGAAATAAAGCATCTGCTTCGGCAATACCGTACTGGATGCATAGTTGTCTGAAGACTTTGTGGCTCAAGGTGGTCGGAGTTCTTTCCGGAGGGTCGATCAATGGGTTGGCAATTGGGAAAGCTTCTCCGGCTGGTCCTGTATCTTCTTGTTGAGATGCCATTCTACACAATCAACTGGATGTTCAAATATCAAGGTGCACGTTTCCTAAAAAGTGTGAGATGTTGTGCGTAACTAACAAAAACAGAAAGTAAACATAACTGGAATTAAATTAGTTGACAATTGGTCGATTACAAGATTTCAGGGCTTGTTAACTTAAAACTCAAGTGCAGTGTTAATGCAAACGAATCAGCTTTAGTTGACTATTTTAGTTTTGCTTTAATGCTTCACTTGAATTGACTAGTTTGCAGCATTTCGTTTACACAGTTCATTTAAGCTGATTATTCTTTATGACTAATCTGTCATTCGATGTGGGCAGTCAATGGCAGTATATTCGTCCCAAGTTTTCCGCAAATACTGTGTTTAACAGGTTATTAAAATTAAAGTCAAAACAATTTGCAAAGAAGTGCAACACAGTTCAAGTTCAAATTAATTCAAAGTTCAAACAAGTTCTGCCTAAATTTTACAAGTATTTGGTCGACCGGCGACCTAGCGTAGGTCGGAGACTCCTTAGGTCGCACTGTGCAAGTTAAGAGGTTCAAGGCAATGCAGATTTGTTCAAGTCCTAGCTCGGCCGCGACCTAAAGTCTATGTCGCAAGAAAGTCAAGTCGTGTAGTTCTCAGGTCGTGCAATCCTTAGTTCATGCAAATCTTAGGTCGTTCAGCGACCTAGCATAGGTTGGAAATTCCTCAAGTCGCAGAAGGTTGTTCAATTTTATTTAAGTCGCAGGAATTCTTAGGTCGTAAGACTTAAGTCGCGAAAATCTCAACGCGACCTAATTTTTAGGTCGCTCAGATCTGATAGCTCGCTGACTTCCTCTCCACGCAATCCCTTACCAGACCAGACAACCCGTTATCGCAAGTACAACGAAATCCATCATCATCTTCATAAAATTCATCATCTTTTCATTCCACCAAATCATTCGAAAAACCGATTCAACATATCTCCGATCTATCATAGATCCAGTTCCCTACTGTACGCTCGTGAATCACAACAACAACAATAACCAATGATGATCAGAAATTGATCACAACGCAACTCAAAGTGAAGCATGGCGTACAAAATTGGCCCGGAGATTAGAGTTCATGGTTCGATGGTGATCATGGAATGGATAGAAATCGAAGATACTTACGTAATCTGATAGGGAGGATGAATCGTTGAATGATTAACTTGAATTTGTCCTTGAGATCACTGAGTTCTATTAATGGCAGAGCGGGAAATCGAAGCAGGTGAGTCAGAAGGAAGCAGCGACCTATCAAATTTATATGGGGCCGAGAGAGGAAGGCGAATGGGCACGCGAGTTAGCACGAGTTTTAGGTCGTTCACGACCTAGCGAAAGTTAAGTCGAAGCACACGACCTATGACATAGGCGTGTACTTCGAGGGGCAAATGTTAACTCCCATTTTTATGCCGACCTAAAACTCTGCGACCTAAAGTCCCTAATGACCTAAAGTTCTTCACGACTTAACAGGCTCTACGACCTAACGACCTAAGGAAGTTAGCGACCTAACGACCTAAAGTTTCTAACGACCTAAAGGACTTCACGACCTAACTACTGAAGGGATTTCATGACCTAACTACTAAAAGGACTTCACGACCTAACTACTGAAGGGATTTCACGACCTAACTACTGAAGGGACTTCGCGACCTAACTACTGAAGGGACTTCGCGACCTAACTACTGAAGGGACTTCGCGACCTAACATGCTTAACGACCTAAAAGGTATCTACGATTTAACTTCTCCAATGACCTAAAAGTCTGCGACCTAAAGGTATCTGCGACCTAATAGTCTTAACGACCTAAAAGCATAATGGTCTTAGCGACCTACCTGGTTCAAATGGCAGTGCAACCTACGACCCACCTTAGGTCGCTCACGACCTATAACATGCCCAGTTTAAACAAACCAACGGAGTTCCCTATGCCACATTTCTCTAGGTCGCTTACGACCTACTACTTGCCACCTTATTCAGATAAGACCGAGAGCAACTCCATCAGGCTACACTTCCTAAGTCGCGAATGGACCACGACCTATCTTAGGTCGCTCGCGACCTACGACCTAACTTAGGTCGTACACGACCTAACTTAGGTCGTACACGACCTAAGACTTAGGGGTTAGATTTCGCCCTGAACCACTCCTATAAATACCCCCCTAACTCCAACTAGAAAAGGACTTTTGGCCAATCATTTTCTGAAGCGTCATTACTCTGCCGATTTCTCAACTGATCCAAGACTTGAAGAACTCCAAACATTGAAGATACTACAACAAGCTTTGAACGAGATTCTACACATCCGACATGGATTCAGCAAATCTCATCGTCAAAGCTTGAGTTACTAATCTGAAGTGTTTGAGTGATCGAAGTGAATTGTATTCGAAGTGCATTGTATCAAATTGTAATCTGATCAGCAATAAAAGAATATAAAGTGGACGTAGGCTCAATTACAGGCCGAACCACTATAAATATGTTGTCCTTTTACCATTTTCTGCTATTTTCAGCTTATATTCTATTCCCGTACCAACGGGTGGTGCTTTCACATTGTTATAACACACACCGGGTGTTAGTGTTCAATTTTCAGCGTTAACACTACCGTTTGCTTGATCCGGACTGGTGAGAACGCATCGCCGCAGCGATCGCAACACCGAGAAACTACACTCCCAAATCAAGGGTGCACCAATCGACAACAAGTAATGAGTAATTCGAAGAAGTGTGTTCGCTCGAGGCAGCTAACCCCCATTTGGCCCGGCACGGCTCCTGTTTTAGTCATTTCCAATTTGACACAAGTGTCAAGGCTATCCATTATCGTTCTCTTTCTTCAGTCATTACGTACATCATTCCAACCACTTCATTCTGGATCACAGCTCCGCCTATAGTTATTAAAGTGGTTTTGGTTTAGACAGTGAGTATGTCCCTAACCGATTCCGGTCTCTTTAATAACTTTCGTAATTATTACACCGATTGGTCGTTTAATAAATTTCAAAAACCAAATCAATTTCAAATTCAATTAGAATTCATAAATCAACATTTCATTTGTCTTTCTAAAACAATTTCCATAATTTATGTTTCAAAACTTCCATATTCATTTCAAAATCTTATAATTCGATTTCAACTTTTACTTAAATCAATTCACATATTATCCCAAGTTCATAAATAAATTTCATTCCAAAATCATTTAAACTAATTTAATTTAACATTCAAATCAATTTAAATTCATTGATCATTTACATTCAATATTCGTTAAGTTAATTTATTATTCAAAACAATTTCTATCAAATTTCCAATTCATTAAATCAATTACTTAAGTTCAACCCCATTATATCAAAGCTTACAAATTTAATTAAGTTAATTTCATCAAATCAAATTCTTTAAATTACCAGTCTTACATTTGTTTCAATAAATCACATTTTTATTTCTTATTAAAGAAATTCAATTTCACTGATTTATTTACTTAGTTACGATTTCGAAACTCAATTAATAAAGAAACTTACTTTCACTTATTCAAGAAGTTCAATTTCACTTAATAAAGAATTCAATTTTATTTAATTATTAAATAATTAAATCTCATTCAATTATCAAATAATTTCAAAACTTAATTATTAACTAATTTCAAAACTTGATTATTAATAATTCCAAATTTATTTATTAAATAATTAATTTTAAAACAACATTCTTTCAACAACTACTATGTTAATATTTTATTTCGAATTATTAAATATTAACATTTTCCTTTCTTTAAAATTCAAATTCCAGCTTCATTTCAAAACCATATAATTTATTCAAATAAAATCTTCATTTTATTTAAATCAAAACATTGACCAACCGGTTTTAATTTAATTTTCTATCCTAAGTCAAAGTTATTTGGGTATCTATCATTTCAACCCGATTCCAATTCAGTTCACAAATCAAAGCATAACAAAGGGAACTTGCAGTGTGATAACAGGGATGGTGTTAAAGTAAATAAACAAGCAATAACAACAATCAATAACAATCAAATAATAAATTCAAATAATCCCGAAATAATCGTATTAATTCGCATTGTTATTTGTGCAAATTAATATAATTATGTCTAGAATCTACACTATCATTTCATGTAGATTAAAGATTATTACATTAATATTTAATACGGTTCTTCATTTGATATCTATTTTTCAATTTCAAACTACATCAATTTTACAACATACATTCAATGGTTCAAGGTGTACATAACCAAATTTCTACGTGTCAATTAATCTAACATTTAAAAGGGGTCATATTTAACTAATCAAATTCCACATATGAATCCATTTTAATTGTTAACTATCTTATAACAAATTCATTTGCATACTATTTATCACTTTAACATTTTCAATTAACGTCCAATTTCAACATCATACAACAATCATTTATCAACCAAACTTGTATAATCATCGCATAAGTAACAGATAATGGTGTCAGATGTCACAGGTGAACTGATAAAGGTAATATCATATATATCAGTGTAATTAACTAACAGCAGCATATTTCAATTATCGTTTCAATTGAAATCAGATTTAATAAATAAAAGAACATTAATCGTGAGTGATTGCTCACCTTTCGAGGCTAGAGAATACAGAAGGTGGTACAGATACACACACTGATATGGACACCGAAATTGAATTACGAATCCAAGCAAGCAAGATTGGCGTGAATTCGACGGACCGACTGATAATTAGATTTGACAAGAACAAGTCAGGATTGGATCGATGGAGATAATGGATATAAGTGAACACGTATATATAACTATGTATAACTATTTATATATACAAATCATATTTTAAATTTCAAACCCATATTAAAATATATATATATATATATCGAAATCAATTTTTTTAAATTATAAACAATACAACTTCTATAGCCAGATTATATAATACTAATATAGACCAATACTCATCTATATAAAAAAAATAAGACAGTACCAAAACAACATTTTAAGCAATGATTAAAACATACCTTTCATACACGCATATATATATAGCTGTATAACATATTCCCAAAGATAAACCCATGCCTACCAATTTTATATGTATGAGTCTAATAAAATAAAGTATATTATAATATAGTGTACATATATAAATATATTCGCATACACTTCATATATCAAATATTGTGAATCTAACAGGAACAGACACAGCTTATATACACTATACCACCCATACTGTACTTCACACTTACTTTATTAAAATAAAAACCAACGCATGCTATACTATTTTATAAACTTGCCTGTATAACAATACACATAACTTACTTATTATATTTTAGTACCATATTTCAAATCTGCAAAAGCTAACATTTACGCAAATACAAACTATAATAATATTTATAGCGCAACCCGCTAAGCATATGAAAAATAAATTTATTTAACATACATACATGCCTGGATAAACATGTCGCTAGCCTACTTTTAACCATAACTGAAATATAAACATTGATACAATATATATATGCACGAAAAGTGTTATATATATATACTTATGTCAAACCACGTAAATATATAAAATTATATTACAGGAAACCTTTTATATAAATCATACATAGTATATAGGATTTACAATTTAGACTCAAAGTGTCAATACCAGTATAACAACTTTTGAAAACAATCAGTATAAATAAAAATGTTTGTTACCTTATAATATAAAAGAGAGGAGATGAGGAGGTAGGCCATGCTGGAGGTTGCTAGCACCAGGGTTGTGCACGGATCCGTCAGAGAATGCTCGGAGATGGTGAGCATTGGCGTTAGTTCGGAGTAGGAGAGGGTGGCGGGTGGACGTCGGCAAGGAGCAAGGCAGAGGCACGGACTTGGTAGCCATGGCGGAGAGGGAGGCGATAGTTTTTCGCTGCTGAATTTTGGGAAGGAAAAAAAACAGCAGTGCGGGTTGTCGGCGCTCGAAGGAAGAAGACGTGGAGGAGGTGGCGTGAGCACATTGACGAGGATAATTATAGGAGCGGGTGGAGGCTCGGATCGCGGCATGTGTTACGTGACAGGCTTTGTGATTTTTTTTTAAAAGTAGGCAGAGAACGAGTAAGAGAGGATGGAATTTAGTTTGTAGCCGAAGCTAGGAAGGAACTGATGCAATAGAGTAGTGATGGGTTTATTATTTAATATTTTGAAATTTGATTACGCACAGTAACTCATGTTTTGAAATATAAACCGCCTCACCGATTCCCAAGAAACAATTTTCCTCCAGCCAACTACTCAAAAAAAATGCACCACGCCCAAGAGTTTTCTTAAAATTTTTGAACGCAAACTGCTGCTAGTTTGGACTAAATATTGTTTAATCAGTTCCCTCGAAACAGCTAAATTTACTCAACGATTTACGTCGGACTCTGATTCGCACAAATTAATATACCGTTTTGATCAGCGCGACGAGACGATCAAAACGGTATAAAAATATCGGTGGTATGATTTAATTATAAAAATTCGAATTTTCTACTAGCGGAAAATGCAGCAAAAACGCAGCAAAATAAGATCGACGGAGCTAAAGAAGTCCGAATTTTGAAAAACGAAAAATGACGTCTTGCTCAGAAGATGGTTTAGAATTTTTCTATGTAAAAATATTCAGGTTTCGAAAACATTTTATTTTCATCGCTTTTTAACTGATTAAATTGAAGTAAATTTACGTGCGAAAATAACTTTCATATTTTTGGACGAAAATTTACCAATTGCTATGTTTAACTAGACACATTCCAAATATCAAGTTTATATTTCAAAATTTTATCGTTTAAAATTTCACAAAATTTCAACTAATTACATTATTAAACAGTTAAAATTTACGGGTCGTTGCACTCTCTCCACTCAAAACTTTTCGTCCCCGAAAAGGAACGAGGTAGGAGAATAGAAACACCCAGGAAGAAGATAGACTTGAAATACAAGAAAAACAATTAATTTAACCATACAAATTTCAATTTAAATTAATTACTATTTAACAATTTGGTTAAATCCCTTTGAGTTCACTTAAGTTAAATTAATCTATCTATTTCCAAATTTATCTTATTATCTAGTCATCCTCAATTAACAATTTCTAAATCATCAATTTGTATAATCATTTATTGTACTCATATTTTATTCAATAAATTTAATTCTTTTATTCTAAATTATTATTAAGTTTATTCCACTTAATATATCTTATTACATATATTTAAACCCTATAAATTAATTTAAACCATATAGATTTCAATTTAAATTAATTTATATTCAATAATTGGTTTAAATTTAAGGTATTTCCATAAGTTGATCTAATTTCAATTTGTTAATTCTTTCAGAACAAAATTATTATATTCATCTTTATTAGCATTTTTTTTATAATTAAAATCTAAGTGTATAATATTTATTATAAACACTCAAATTTTTATTTATAAAATTATTTTATATTGTATATTATCCAATTACATTTTAACTTCTGAATAATTTACGTAAGTTATATTGAAATGCAATTTAGTACTATACAAATAAAATTTCAAATTCAATTATTTCAAGTGTAAATATTTATCCAAAATTTTAGCTTTATTTATAATTGAAAACATCCTTTAACAAAATTTTAAGAATTAAATTTCCGTTTAATTTCAAACCCTTTAGAGATAATAATGTATATACTATATATATTAAATCAAATTAAATTTAAAATAATATACCCATATATATATATAAATCAATTCGTACTTAAGAAATTCAAATTAAAATATTTTTCCAACAAAACCGTAGCAAAGCTACAGAATGGTTTCTTCACTTCGAAACTCGAAAATGAATGTCGATGATGCGGCCGCCATCACCGAAATTATTTTCCAGCGACAAAAGGGAAGAGTACTGATTTAAACACCTAAAATCTCTTTGAAATGATTTCTATTTGAAAATACTTTAGATAATACATTTTAAAACATTTAAAACCAAAGTTTTAAAATCACCAGAAATTAAATTCTCATATTCTTGATTTAAATTCATTTCAAATTTCAAATCAAATTATAACCAAGGTTTATAAATTTATTTATTTATATTATGCGATAGTCAATGGTTTACAAAACAATAAATGAAAATCAAATATTATCATTTTGACAACAAATTCATTAACAATTTAATTTCAGAAAACTTATATTTATATATAATATAATCATCCAAAACTTTTTGTTTACCAAAATTGAAAACAACATTGTGTCAGTTTTTTCTGTTCAAGTGTTTTGGAAATCCTATCGATAGCGCTGATCAAACGAATCGATCGGAAACCCAAATCACATCAACAACTCAAACAACACAATATATAAAAAAACATTTTTAATATAAATTTACAAATACAATTCTTTGCTCGACGATACAGGAATGAATTTTCAAAATAAGGATAGGGTTTCAAATTTGATGGACTCCAATCAAAGAGAAATTTGATTCGAAGATAAGTTCGAAACAAAGATATGATGATTAATAACAAAGTAGGAAGATTGATAAATTTATATAAATCGCGGGCAACCCTAACCGGGTCAACCGTGACTTCAAGAATAAGATCAATGTAGAATTCCGAGTCAAATCGCCATTGATCTCAAGAGATAGAATTCGGCATAACCAAAGATGTTAGCATCTAAACCGAGGATATATAAATCTCCGGTGAATCGATGCTATCGTAGAAGAGTTTTAGCCCTTTACAAATCAATTTGAGATTGGCGGGACCGCCAACTCATTATAAAGATCATTCGAAGTGGAGTTATGTGATACTCCAAAATTTGAAAGAAGACGAATAGTGAGGGACACGAATGAATTTTGAAACCGCAGAGAACGTTCCAAAATTCAATGGAATTGAGTCAAAAAGGAAGAGATTGAAACTCGAATGAGAGTGATTCTGTAAATACATTTACCCTATATGCTAAGTTTTGCCTAGAGCTACCAAAGCTCTGATACCACTTGTAACGATCCAGTATTTTGGACCATTCAAATCGACAATAAATCCACACATGTCAGACTTGAATAATTCAAAATACCGAATTGTTAATTTAAATTTGGCAAAACTCAGCATATACAGTAAATAAATAATCACAGATCACAGACACAGAGTAATAAATGCAGCGGAAACAAAAGATAGTAGTTCATGAAGCTACTATATACATATCAGAGTTAAATAAGTACAACAGATGTCTCGAATACAATAGTCAAATACAAGAATCAGAATACAATCACTAGAATCAACTGGATATCTGAAAGCTGGATAGATAGCTGGATCTCCAAGCGAAGCTCCAACTCCAAAGGTGAGTCTCGAATATTGGTACACTCATTCTGACCCGAGCGTAAAGCAAAACACAAATCACTCGAGTTAGGATTAACATACTTATATCAATAAATCCAACTCAAGTGAAATAGCAATTGAAATACAAGTAACTCGAAGGATGTTTGGAATAACCATCCTTTAAGGATCCGTTAAACTATCTACTATGTAGTAGTGTACGATAAGTAGATAATGTCTATCAGTAATATAAGATATCAAAGAGTGTTAAGGCGTTACCATTATCCCCCTTAACACATTTTTTTATATAAGCGTTATAGACTATACAGCACTGTAAACTCCACCGTAAACTAGTGGGCTACAGGGAGTACTCCATAGGTATAACACAAAACAAATTCGTAGTGGTCGCGTAAATAGGGATACAAGTATGACAAGGCACATGAGGCAATACCCAAGGTAGTGAAACTACCGTTTGCCTGATCCGGACTGGTGAGAACGCATCGCCGCACCGATCGCAACACCGCGAAACAACACTCCCAAATCAAGGGTGCACCAATCGACAACAAGTAATGAGTAATTCGAAGAAGTGTGTTCGCTCGAGGCAGCTAACCCCCATTTGGCCCGGCACGGCTCCTGTTTTAGTCATTTCCAATTTGACACAAGTGTCAAGGCTATCCATTATCGTTCTCTTTCTTCAGTCATCACGTACATCATTCCAACCACTTCATTCTGGATCACAACTCCGCGTATAGTTATTAAAGTGTTTTCGGTTTAGACAGTGAGTATGTCCCTAACCGATTCCGGTCTCTTTAATAACTTTCGTAATTATTACACCGATTGGTCGTTTAATAAATTTCAAAAACCAAATCAATTTCAAATTCAATTAGAATTCATAAATCAACATTTCATTTGTCTTTCTAAAACAATTTCCATAATTTACGTTTCAAAACTTCCATATTCATTTCAAAATCTTATAATTCGATTTCAACTTTTACTTAAATCAATTCACATATTGTCCCAAGTTCATAAATAAATTTCATTCCAAAATCATTTAAACTAATTTAATTTAACATTCAAATCAATTTAAATTCATTGATCGTTTACATTCAATATTCGTTAAGTTAATTTATCATTCAAAACAATTTCTATTAAATTTCCAATTCATTAAATCAATTACTTAAGTTCAACCCCATTATATCAAAGCTTACAAATTTAATTAAGTTAATTTCGTCAAATCAAATTCTTTAAATTACCAGTCTTACATTTGTTTCAATAAATCACATTTTTATTTCTTATTAAAGAAATTCAATTTCACTAATTTATTTACTTAGTTACGATTTCGAAACTCAATTAATAAAGAAACTTACTTTCACTTATTCAAGAAGTTCAATTTCACTTAATAAAGAATTCAATTTTATTTAATTATTAAATAATTAAATCTCATTCAATTATCAAATAATTTCAAAACTTAATTATTAACTAATTTCAAAACTTGATTATTAATAATTCCAAATTTATTTATTAAATAATTAATTTTAAAACAGCATTCTTTCAACAACTACTATGTTAATATTTTATTTCGAATTATTAAATATTAACATTTTCCATTCTTTAAAATTCAATTTCCAGCTTCATTTCAAAACCATATAATTTATTCAAATAAAATCTTCATTTTATTTAAATCAAAACATTGACCAACCGGTTTTAATTTAATTTTCTACCCTAAGTCAAAGTTATTTGGGTATCTATCATTTCAACCCGATTCCAATTCAGTTCACAAATCAAAGCATAACAAAGGGAACTTGCAGTGTGATAACAGGGATGGTGTCAAAGTAAATAAACAAGCAATAACAACAATCAATAACAATCAAATAATAAATTCAAATAATCCTGAAATAATCGTATTAATTCGCATTGTTATTTGTGCAAATTAATATAATTATTTCTAGAATCTACACTATCATTTCATGTAGATTAAAGATTATTACATTAATTTTTAATATGGTTCTTAATTTGATATCTATTTTTCAATTTCAAACTACATCAATTTTACAACATACATTCAATGGTTCAAGGTGTACATAACCAAATTTCTACGTGTCAATTAATCTGACATTTAAAAGGGGTCATATTTAACTAATCAAATTCCACATATGAATCCATTTTAATTGTTAACTATCTTATAACAAATTCAAGTGCATACTATTTATCACTTTAACATTTTCAATTAACGTCCAATTTCAACATCATACAACAATCATTTATCAACCAAACTTGTATAATCATCGCATAAGTAACAGATAATGGTGTCAGATGTCACAGGTGAACTAATACAGGTAATAGCATATATATCGGTGTAATTAACTAACAGCAGCATATTTCAATTATTGTTTCAATTGAAATCAGATTTAATAAATAAAAGAACATTAATCGTGAGTGATTGCTCACCTTTCGAGGCTAGAGAATACAAAAGGTGGTACGGATACACTGATATGGACACCGAAATTGAATTACGAATCCAAGCAAGCAAGATTGGCGCGAATTCGACGGACCGACTGATAATTAGATTTGACGAGAACAAGTCAGGATTGGATCGATGGAGATAATGGATATAAGTGAACACGTATATATAACTATGTATAACTATTTATATATACAAATCATATTTTAAATTTCAAACCCATATTAAAATATATATATATATCGAAATCATTGTTTTTAAATTATAAACAATACAACTTCTATAGCCAGATTATATAATACTAATATAGACCAATACTCATCTATATAAAAAAATAAGACAGTACCAAAACAACATTTTAAGCAATGATTAAAACATACCTTTCATACGTGCATATATATATATAGTTGTATACCATATTCCCAAAGATAAACCCATGCTTACCAATTTTATATGTATGAGTCTAATAAAATAAAGTATATTATAATATAGTGTACATATATAAATATATTCGCTTACACTTCATATATCAAATATTGTGAATCTAACTGGAACAGACATAGCTTATATACACTATACCACCCATACTGTACTTCACACTTACTTTATTAAAATAAAAACCAACGCATGCTGTACTATTTTATAAACTTGCCTGTATAACAATACACATAACTTACTTATTATATTTTAGTACCATATTTCAAATCTGCAAAAGCTAACATTTACGCAAATACAAACTATAATAATATTTATAGCGCAACCCGCTAAGCATATGAAAAATAAATTTATTTAACATATATACATGCCTGGATAAACATGTCGCTAGCCTACTTTAACCATAACTGAAATATAAACATTGATACAGTATATATATGCGCGAAAACTGTTATATATATATACTTATGTCAAACTACGTAAATATATACAATTATATTACAGGAAACCTTTTATATAAATTATACGTAGTATATAGGATCTACAATTTAGACTCAAAGTGTCCATACCAATATAAAAACTTTTGAAAACAATCAGTATAAATAAAAATATTTGTTACCTTATAATATAAAAGAGAGGAGATGAGGAGGTAGGCCATGCGGGAGGTTGCTAGCACCATGGTTGTGCACGGATCCGTCAGAGAATGCTTGGAGATGGTGAGCATTGGCGTTAGTTCGGAGTAGGAGAGGGTGGCGGGTGGACGTCGACAAGGAGCAAGGCGGAGGCACGGACTTGGTAGCCATGGCGGAGAGGGAGGCGATAGTTTTTCGCTGCTGAATTTTGGGAAGGAAAAAAAAATGGCAGTGCAGATTGTCGGCGCTCGAAGGAAGAAGACGTGGAGGAGGTGGCGTGAGCACATTGACGAGGATGATTGGAGGAGCGAGTGGAGGCTCGGATCACGGCATGTGTTATGTGACAGGCTTTGTGATTTTTTTTTAAAAGTAGGCAGAGAACGAGTAAGAGAGGAAGGAATTTAGTTTGTAGCTGAAGCTAGGAAGGAACGGATGTAATAGAGTAGTGATGGGTTTATTATTTAATATTTTGAAATTTGATTACGCACAGTAACTCATGTTTTGAAATATAAACCGCCTCACCTATTCCCAAGACACAATTTTCCTCCAGCCAACTACTCAAAAAAAAATGCACCACGCCCAAGAGTTTTCTTAAAATTTTTGACCGCAAACTGCTGCTAGTTTGGACTAAATATTGTTTAATCAGTTCCCTCGAAACAGCTAAATTTACTCAACGATTTACGTCGGACTCTGATTCGCACAAATTAATATACCATTTTGATCAGCGCGACGAGACGATCAAAACGGTATAAAAATATCGGTGGTATGATTTAATTATAAAAATTTGAATTTTCTACTAGCGGAAAATGCAGCAAAAACGCAGCAAAATAAGATCGACGGAGCTAAAGAAGTCCGAATTTTGAAAAATGAAAAATGACGTCTTGCTCAGAAGATGGTTTAGAATTTTTCTTTGTAAAAATATTCAGGTTTCGAAAACATTTTATTTTCATCGCTTTTTAACTGATTAAATTGAAGTAAATTTACGTGCGAAAATAACTTTTATATTTTTGGACGAAAATTTACCAGTTGCTATGTTTAACTAGACACATTCCAAATATCAAGTTTATATTTCAAAATTTTATCGTTTAAAATTTCACAAAATTTCAACTAATTACATTATTAAACAGTTAAAATTTACGGGTCGTTGCACTCTCTCCACTCAAAACTTTTCGTCCCCGAAAAGGAACGAGGTAGGAGAATAGAAACACCCAGGAAGAAGATAGACTTGAAATACAAGAAAAACAATTAATTTAACCATACAAATTTCAATTTAAATTAATTACTATTTAACAATTTGGTTAAATCCCTTTGAGTTCACTTAAGTTAAATTAATCTATCTATTTCCAAATTTATCTTATTATCTAGTCATCCTCAATTAACAATTTCTAAATCATCAATTTGTATAATCATTTATTGTACTCATATTTTATTCAACAAATTTAATTCTTTTATTCTAAATTATTATTAAGTTTATTCCACTTAATATATCTTATTACATATATTTAAACCCTATAAATTAATTTAAACCATATAGATTTCAATTTAATTAATTTATATTCAATAATTGGTTTAAATTTAAGGTATTTCCATAAGTTGATCTAATTTCAATTTGTTAATTCTTTCAGAACAAAATTATTATATTCATCTTTATTAGCATTTTTTTTATAATTAAAATCTAAGTGTATAATATTTATTATAAACACTCAAATTTTTATTTATAAAATTATTTTATATTGTATATTATCCAATTACATTTTAACTTCTGAATAATTTACGTAAGTTATATTGAAATGCAATTTAGTACTATACAAATAAAATTTCAAATTCAATTATTTCAAGTGTAAATATTTATCCAAAATTTTAGCTTTATTTATAATTGAAAACATCCTTTAACAAAATTTTAAGAATTAAATTTCCGTTTAATTTCAAACCCTTTAGAGATAATAATGTATATACTATATATATTAAATCAAATTAAATTTAAAATAATATACCCATATATATATATATAAATCAAGTCGTACTTAAGAAATTCAAATTAAAATATTTTTCCAACAAAACCGTAGCAAAGCTACAGAATGGTTTCTTCACTTCGAAACTCGAAAATGAATGTCGATGATGCGGCCGCCATCACCGAAATTATTTTCCAGCGACAAAAGGGAAGAGTACTGATTTAAACACCTAAAATCTCTTTGAAATGATTTCTATTCGAAAATACTTTAGATAATACATTTTAATACATTTAAAACCAAAGTTTTAAAATCACCGGAAATTAAATTCTCATATTCTTGATTTAAATTCATTTCAAATTTCTAATCAAATTATAACCAAGTTTTATAAATTTATTTATTTATATTATGCGATAGTCAATGGTTTACAAAACAATAAATGAAAATCAAATATTATCATTTTGACAACAAATTCATTAACAATTTAATTTCAGAAAACTTATATTTATATATAATATAATCATCCAAAACTTTTTGTTTACCAAAATTGAAAACAACATTGTGTCAGTTTGTTATGTTCAAGTGTTTTGGAAATCCTATCGATAGCGCTGATCAGACGAATCGATCGGAAACCCAAATCACATCAACAACTCAAACAACACAATATATAAAAATATTTTTAATATAAATTTACAAATACAATTCTTTGCTCGACGATACAGGAATGAATTTTCAAAATAAGGATAGGGTTTCAAATTTGATGGACTCCAATCAAAGAGAAATTTGATTCGAAGATAAGTCCGAAACAAAGATATGATGATTAATAACAAAGTAGGAAGATTGATAAATTTATATAAATCGCGGGCAACCCTAACCGGGTCAACCGTGACTTCAAGAATAAGATCAATGTAGAATTCCGAGGCAAATCGCCATTGATCTCAAGAGATAGAATTCGGCATAACCAAAGATGTTAGCATCTAAACCGAGGATATATAAATCTCCGGTGAATCGATGCTATCGTAGAAGAGTTTTACCCCTTTACAAATCAATTTGAGATTGGCGGGACCGCCAACTCATTATAAAGATCATTCGAAGTGGAGTTATGTGATACTCCAAAATTTGAAAGAAGACGAATAGTGAGGGACACAAATGAATTTTGAAACCGCAGAGAACGTTCCAAAATTCAAGGGAATTGAGTCAAAAAGGAAGAGATTGAAACTCGAATGAGAGTGATTCTGTAAATACATTTACCCTATATGCTAAGTTTTAGCTAGAGCTACCAAAGCTCTGATTGCACTTGTAACGACCCAGTATTTTGGACCATTCAAATCGACAATAAATCCACACATGTCAGACTTGAATAATTCAAAATACCGAATTGTTAATTTAAATTTGGCAAAACTCAGCATATACAGTAAATAAATAATCACAGATCACAAACACGGAGTAATAAATGCAGCGGAAACAAAAGATAGTAGTTCATGAAGCTACTATATACATATCAGAGTTAAATAAGTACAACAGATGTCTCGAATACAATAGTCAAATACAAGAATCAGAATACAATCACTGGAATCAACTGGATATCTGAAAGCTGGATAGATAACTGGATCTCCAAGTGAAGCTCCAACTCCAAAGGTGAGTCTCGAATACTGGTACACTCAGTCTGACCCGAGCGTAAAGAAAAACACAAAACACTCGAGTCAGGATTAAGATTCTTATATCAATAAATCTAACTCAAGTGAAATAGCAATTGAAATACAAGTAACTCGAAGGATGTTTGGAATAACCATCCTTTAAGGATCCGTTAAACTATCTACTATGTAGTAGTGTACGATAAGTAGATAATGTCTATCAGTAATATAAGATATCAAAATAGTGTTAAGGCATTACCATTATTGTAACGACCACGACTTTCTCTCCATAGAAAGTCGTATCGCTAAAAAGAAAGAAAGGGGTGAGAAGTAGAAAAGAAAAGAAGAGAAAGAAAACAAACACAAATACTCACAGCGGAAACGAACAAAATATATTATATCACATAAATATTACATAGTATCATATACAACACTTATCAGAGTTACATAGATTACATATCATATACTAGACAGTTATAAACATCTGTCTAGTTATTACATCTCAATACAATACAGAGATCAATACAAAATCAACACAGCGGAAACTACTATCTATCTACAACGCCGAAGCCTCCTGCTCCATTGCTCCTCCACAATTCGTCAAGGCTAACCTGAATCCCTTGGCTACTCGTAAAAATTTGAGTACCCAAGAGTTTATAAAACAGAAATAAACAACTTGGGTCAGACATGGGTCTGGTGTGAGTAACAGGTTAAACTTGTTTAACTTCAAAACCTTTTGAAAGAAAAGGTATCACGTAAGACTTCCCACAAATAAACATGGGTAAGTTTTTACCTTACGCTAACCAAAACATTTGATAGGAAATTCGATTGTATTATAATAGGGTCTAGGGTTTTCAAGTAAAATACAGAAATAGCTGAAATGCTTACATCTCACATTCCAACATAGTTGGGCACAACTAATACGTACGGCACTTATTGGATTTTGGATTCCATACAATGGCAGGGCTACCGGGGTACCGCCCGTCACAGTACGTGGCCTAGATCACCGTACCGAGGATCACTCCCAATCCCCTGCAACACAAGGTCGGAACATCCCTTACTGGATAATTCCCGCACAAGATACCTCACGGTTGGGATCAGCAACCGCACACACTAAGCCGAAATAAGAAGGGACTTCTAGACAGAGGTAATCTTGTCCTACTTGGGTGCTACCCACTAACCTTGCTGCACCTCCCCTGTTTTAGCCATTCCCGGTTTGTGAGGCTTGAGGTCACGATTACCTTAGAAAAGAACACATCACTTAGAATGCTCATCGTCCACCTGACGATGTTCTGAAAGCATTCAATCCATACAAGTTCGTTGCGGGTTCGAACGAAACAGAAGGCATTATCTCGTAACACTCGTTTTGGAATCACCCTCAGAGTTAATGACAATAACCCTTGCACTCTGAATCTTCATCTTCACTTGATTCACGACCTATCGTTAATTTGGATCGATGTGGTATTCGGGTCTCCAGACCTGGAAATCCGGTATACGGAAACCCGATCCCGGTCTCATCGAAATCCAAAGCGTATTTTTTAAGGCCAAGTTGTTTTAAAGGTTAAAACAATTCAATTCATTATCTTTATACACAAAGAAAGATAATTCACAACATTACAATAGATAATCAACATTATCAATATAACAGATAATCCATATTATCATCACAATTCAACTAAACATCCATATCACACAGCATATATCTCATCAGAGATATCAATCAATGCAAAGTATTCAATACTATCACCCATTCATAAGTAATGATTTATAACGTCTCTAATTAATTTAAAGTAAATTAAATTAATTACTTCATTTTATAAATCCTTCTTACTTAACCATTAATTAATTACAATCAATTAATTAATTATCCTCTAATAATTCATTTCAATTAATCATCTTGATTAATTATCTTTTGATTACATTCAAGTAATTTATCTTTAATTAATTATTTAAATTAATTAACCTTAACTACTTATAATAATTAACCTTTAATTACTTCATTAATTAATTAACTAAAATTAATTAATTTTAATTAACTATAATTAATTATATTAAACCTTAATTAATTACATTAATTAATCACTTCATTTATTAATTATTACTTAATTAATAAATCTTAATTACATCATTAATTATATTAATTAATGATTCTTAATTACAACTTAATTATTAATTACTTAATTAAATTAAATACATTAAGTAATTAACCTTTAATTAAACAACATTTATTAATCACCCTTGATTAATCTTTAATCAGTAATTAATTACCCTTAATTACTTTCATTAACTAAATTAATTACTCCTTAATTAATTTCTTAATTAATCCCTTGATTAATTATTCAAAGTAATTAACTCAAATTACTTCTATTAATAAAATCATTTATTCAACTAATTACTTCCAGTAATTATCTTATTATTTACTTCTCTAAATAAACTTACCTTAATAATTACATTAAGTAATTATTATCAAATCATCTCTTGATTATCCTAAATTAATTAAACTTAATTAATTAATTTAACTAAATCAAATTAACTTCAATTAATTACAATAAGTAATTAATTCTTAATTACTTCCAATAAGTAATTACATTTAAACAAATTCTATAATTGATTATCCTTAATTAATCTAATTAATTATAAAAATTAATCACATTAATTAATTACTTATCTCAACTTAATTGTCTTCATCAATTCTTTAATTACTTCTCTTAAGTAATTAACTTAGATTAATCATTATTAATTACTATTTAATTTATCTTTATTAATCATTTAATTAATCACTAATTATTTATTAATTAAGTGCTTAACTATAACTTAAACAATCTTAATTACTAGATTAATTATCTTCTAATCATTAATTAAAATTTAACCTTATTTAATTAATGATTCTTAAATTACAAGTTAATTATTCTAAGAATAATTAATCTTAAACCTTAAGTTTAAATCCTTAATTACTTTAAGTAATTTTCCATTTCATTTACTTATAAAATAAGTTAATTATCCATTTAATTATTCTAATACTTAAATGAATAACAAAATATTACATTCTAATTTAATTTTAAGATAAAACTTTTTTCTTACCTATAGTTAAATTATTTTTCACAAGTTTATTTGAAATATTCATTTCCAAATTTAATTCCAAATTTCCATTTTAAATTCAATCATTTAAAATATAACATAACATTTAAATTTATTAAAACATTTAACTTTTTTTTAAAAAAAAATTATTTAAATCTTTTCTTTACATTTTCAAACTCCATTTTAAATTCAATTTCTTTTAAATACACTTATATCTTAACACCTTTTAAGTTATTTAAAACAATTTGAATTTAAAAACTTAATTTATTTTCAAACTAAGATTCAAATTAAACTTGAATCTATTTTTAAATTTAGATTTAAACTTAAATTTAAATCTCCTTACAAATTAAAAACCCAGTTTTAAATTTTTTAAAACAGAGCAGGTTTTCCCTTTAACCCAGAAATTCCCCGAGCCCTACTTTAATTACTTCGAGCCAAAATCCAACCTACTTCGAGTCCACAACCTAATTCACTCGAGAAAACTCGAGACTACAACATACCCAAAAACCCAGACTTCATCAGATTCAACAGTGCACCGTGCACATGCACGGTGACTCCGATCACCTGCTATCAACCACGACGACTTCCTCACATCAACAATCACCTGAGAACCCGATCTCGACCACCAAAATCATCAATACGAACATGAAAACGAATTCGAGCATTCAAGACTAAACCTGGAACAAAAGTTACGAACCACCACGAAGCCTGGAAAACTTCTCGTACTCATGCCTCCGATCATCAGAGTTGCTGAAACTCCGTCTACACCATCGCCAACATCTCCCCTACTATTTCCCTTAATCTCGTTGAACTCGATTCAACATAGGAGTCGTGGAAACCCAATTTCCTATCATCACAAAAACTAGGGCTACAACCCAATTCTGATCACCGCCACTTCTACAATGCCTAGAACATCTTCCTGACATTTTTGCCACACCCTCTGATCACTACACTACCTCCACCAAGAACCCCAAACCTTCTGATCAACTCGATCACCACAGATTTACTAAAACCCATTTCCAGTTCAAATACGTACTACAGTCTCAATTTCTAACCAAACACTATGATTTTATTTTTAAAAATCATCTTTTTGTTTATGTTTTCAGTTTATAATACTGAATTTATAATTTATTATGTTTGAGTTTTTGACTTGTATTCAGTTTGCTCAGTTTTTCTTGATTCCAGAGATATTACCTATTTATTTTAACTTAAATAATTTTTAAACTTTATTCTATGATAAAATAAACAAATTTTGTTTAAATACTAAATCCTAATAATGACTAGATCAAGAGATAAAGCATTTTAAATCAAATCCTAAATTTTGAAACTGGGAACAGAACTACAGAAGTGTTCAGGTATACATTCATTTCTCATCTAAACATTCACTACTATATACACACAAACATATTTGGCTTCAGATAATAATCATGCAACCTTATTTCATATACTTAAAATTTTTAAAAGTGATATTACTCACTGTTATTTATAAACTTTCAAATATTTAAACACAACAGAGCATATATACAGACATTCAATACTATCACATACACATGCATCCATTTCAATCCAGATTTTTAGGCAAGCAACATGATTTTCATTTATATATCAAAGTTAAATCCAGGGTTTTAAGCTGTTTTTAAAATTATAGTTTACTCACCAGGAATTAAACAGAGAGCAGTTCTTTTAAGTTGAAATCTGGAACTTGAATTGCTCAGGTTTGAAATAGTTGCTTGTTGATTTATTGTACTTGAAGAATTTGAAATTGAAACTTGCATCTTCGTTTGAAGTTGAGTTGATCTTCATTATGGTTTGCAGATTCCAGATTGAAGATGAAATCAGGTTGTTGAATTTTTTATTTTTACTTTCTTTTGATTTTTGGTTTTCAGCTTTTAGTTTTTAAGAAGAAAAGAATTTGAGACAGTAAGTTCAACGATTTTGAACTGAAATCAAATGGCCAGGTTTCTTCTACATTTAATTAAATTTTAGAGAAAATAAAATTTTGCCACTTGTTTTATTACAAATTAGACAAATGTACATTCATGGTTTACATTTCTTACAAGTGTTAAAACAAGTATAATTATGTCTAAACCCTTATTACAAAAGTATTTATGTTATATTAATTATGTAAATATAGATTTATATAAATTCATGTTTTATTTATTTATTTACAAACTATTTAGTTTAAGTACCTACATTTTATTATTTATGAAATGAATTTAATTAACTTATGTTATATTTATTTATTTTTACAAACCTTCTAAATTCAAAAGATATTTAAAAAGAAAGTTTATTTTAAACCTTAACATATAAATTTATAAACCATTTTTTAGTTTAACACTTTTTAAAAGAAAACAAGATAAAATAAATCTTTTATTAAATCTTATTTAAACTATCATACTTTAGAAATAATAATTATCTTATATTTTGAAAATAATGGAATTAATCTAAACTAAACTTTGAAAAGTTCATATTAAATTTAATCTAAATTTCCAATTTACCAAAGCTTTTCTATTTACAATATATACAAATAAATATATATATTCAAATAGAAAATATCTTATTAACTTTTAAAAGATAAAATTTACCAATTAAATACTTATTTCATCAGATTATTAAATTAAACTCAAATTTTATTATCAAAGATCATCAATATCAATTTAATTATTTAACAGATTATTAAATTGATATTGCTCAAATTTCCGGGGTATTACATTCCTCCCCCCTTAAAATAATTTCGTCCCCGAAATTTAAACAAAGGTAATTTAATAATCTATTTAAGATTTTAATTTTAATTCACAAGCATATACTATCATCCATATGCTAACAACCATAGCAACCAATTCATCCAATCAAACAATTCTAACTATCTAGACTAAATTCTAGATAAAATTCCTCGAGTTTCCCCCAAGTATATATATATACCGGGATACTCGCTCTACAAACAATCTAAACTATTAAGCTATAGATCTCCTACTCATCTAGATCTACAGAACTAAACAGAATATCAGACTACAGACGAGTCTGACTCAACTACCAAACTTCCCAAAACTGCTGATTCCAAAACCAAAGATAGATCAAACACGTACTCCCTCAGAGATACGTAAAACACATCTAATCCCAATTATCCAAATTGGCAATTCAATCCTGAAAACCCAATACTTATCCAAATCAGAACATAGAAGAGATCCAAACACAATTCTACTTCACAATTATCAGTAGATTCCAAACTTACTCCTCCTATCAGAGATACACTCCAAACTGCTTTCGCTGCTCAACTCTGATCTGAGGTAGAACACAAGCACAGACTGGACAACTCACTTCTAGAAATAAGGTTCACTGATCCATAAATAAAACTCAGATACTCCAGCAAAACTTGAGCTGCTTCACCAACTCCATCTCTAGGAAAACATCCTTCAACTAGACTGAACCATCGGTATCACTCTTGGAATCCAGTCGATAAGAAAACTCAACCTTCAGATGCGGACAAACTTCTGACTTCTCTGAAGACACCCAGAAAAATTCTGACAACCCAAGAGAACACTCAGACAATCGCAAGTCACTTTTGCGATCAACCCAACCTAATTCCAAAGAAAAACTGTTCCTCTTTACCAATCAGAACAGCTTACACTTATTTATCCAATTTATCGAAGAAATGGATCCACTCTGCTGCTTCTGAACTTCACTCCCAGAAAAACTGCTCATCCAGAAAACTTCCTGCCATCACAGAATACTCCGAGCTGTATTGCTGACACTGATGCTCTTATCCAAAGCTCTTCGAGAAACTCGGACTCCAAACCAAACCAGAAACTTCATGCTGAACTCAGCCACAACACCAAAGCATTCACACTTCCTTAATCTTGTTCTAAAGAAAACATCTTCGGGAACATCCATCGTCACTGTATCTCATCATACAGCTACTATTACCTGAGGTATCAAGGTACCATCACTCGCTTCTGCCTCATCGACAGATCCAACTCTACTCATCCAAACTTCAAAAATAAACTCCGAACCTTAACAGTTCCCTTCGGAGATTTGTGAAATCCTTACACAACTGCAAAGTTTACTCGAGACGGTATTAGGTTTACAGTCTCGACAAATACACTTCTAACCTCAACACTCAGACTCCAACCATTGGTAGTTGTGTTACACACACCACTACCCTATCTACCTTTATATCCTATATTGGAAAACCTGAACAGGTAACCCAATAAATAGGTAGAAATACATAAATATATATATTTAAAATGATATATATTTTTTTTTTTAGAAATTATTTCTGGGTAAAATTATTTCATCTACCTCTTTAAAACAATATTGTGTCCGTTGGCCTGGTTCAAGTGTTTAGAGATCCCTATCAATAACGTTAGCTACTCGTATTGACCAGAATCCATATACCACTCAACCGATCAATTAACACAATATAAAACCATTTTTATATAATTAACAATTACGCGCTCTCATATATATATATATACACTCGGACTCAAACAGGTTGTTACAGATCCTATCTCTAATGAACAATCCTTCTGAACCTAGGTATTCACTCAACCTAGTGTTCTGATATTCAATTAACCAAAAGCTTAGGCATTCGCTCAACCTATGCTCTGATACCACTGTAACGACCACGACTTTCTCTCCATAGAAAGTCGTATCGCTAAAAAGAAAGAAAGGGGTGAGAAGTAGAAAAGAAAAGAAGAGAAAGAAAACAAACACAAATACTCACAGCGGAAACGAACAAAATATATTATATCACATAAATATTACATAGTATCATATACAACACTTATCAGAGTTACATAGATTACATATCATATACTAGACAGTTATAAACATCTGTCTAGTTATTACATCTCAATACAATACAGAGATCAATACAAAATCAACACAGCGGAAACTACTATCTATCTACAACGCCGAAGCCTCCTGCTCCATTGCTCCTCCACAATTCGTCAAGGCTAACCTGAATCCCTTGGCTACTCGTAAAAATTTGAGTACCCAAGAGTTTATAAAACAGAAATAAACAACTTGGGTCGGACATGGGTCTGGTGTGAGTAACAGGTTAAACTTGTTTAACTTCAAAACCTTTTGAAAGAAAAGGTATCACGTAAGACTTCCCACAAATAAACATGGGTAAGTTTTTACCTTACGCTAACCAAAACATTTGATAGGAAATTCGATTGTATTATAATAGGGTCTAGGGTTTTCAAGTAAAATACAGAAATAGCTGAAATGCTTACATCTCACATTCCAACATAGTTGGGCACAACTAATACGTACGACACTTATTGGATTTTGGATTCCATACAATGGCAGGGCTACCGGGGTACCGCCCGTCACAGTACGTGGCCTAGATCACCGTACCGAGGATCACTCCCAATCCCCTGCAACACAAGGTCGGAACATCCCTTACTGGATAATTCCCGCACAAGATACCTCACGGTTGGGATCAGCAACCGCACACACTAAGCCGAAATAAGAAGGGACTTCTAGACAGAGGTAATCTTGTCCTACTTGGGTGCTACCCACTAACCTTGCTGCACCTCCCCTGTTTTAGCCATTCCCGGTTTGTGAGGCTTGAGGTCACGATTACCTTAGAAAAGAACACATCACTTAGAATGCTCATCGTCCACCTGACGATGTTCTGAAAGCATTCAATCCATACAAGTTCGTTCCGGGTTCGAACGAAACAGAAGGCATTATCTCGTTACACTCGTTTTGGAATCACCCTCAGAGTTAACGACAATAACCCTTGCACTCTGAATCTTCATCTTCACTTGATTCACGACCTATCGTTAATTTGGATCGATGTGGTATTCGGGTCTCCAGACCTGGAAATCCGGTATACGGAAACCCGATCCCGGTCTCATCGAAATCCAAAGCGTATTTTTTAAGGCCAAGTTGTTTTAAAGGTTAAAACAATTCAATTCATTATCTTTATACACAAAGAAAGATAATTCACAACATTACAATAGATAATCAACATTATCAATATAACAGATAATCCATATTATCATCACAATTCAACTAAACATCCATATCACACAGCATATATCTCATCAGAGATATCAATCAATGCAAAGTATTCAATACTATCACCCATTCATAAGTAATGATTTATAACGTCTCTAATTAATTTAAAGTAAATTAAATTAATTACTTCATTTTATAAATCCTTCTTACTTAACCATTAATTAATTACAATCAATTAATTAATTATCCTCTAATAATTCATTTCAATTAATCATCTTGATTAATTATCTTTTGATTACATTCAAGTAATTTATCTTTAATTAATTATTTAAATTAATTAACCTTAACTACTTATAATAATTAACCTTTAATTACTTCATTAATTAATTAACTAAAATTAATTAATTTTAATTAACTATAATTAATTATATTAAACCTTAATTAATTACATTAATTAATCACTTCATTTATTAATTATTACTTAATTAATAAATCTTAATTACATCATTAATTATATTAATTAATGATTCTTAATTACAACTTAATTATTAATTACTTAATTAAATTAAATACATTAAGTAATTAACCTTTAATTAAACAACATTTATTAATCACCCTTGATTAATCTTCAATCAGTAATTAATTACCCTTAATTACTTTCATTAACTAAATTAATTACTCCTTAATTAATTTCTTAATTAATCCCTTGATTAATTATTCAAAGTAATTAACTCAAATTACTTCTATTAATAAAATCATTTATTCAACTAATTACTTCCAGTAATTATCTTATTATTTACTTCTCTAAATAAACTTACCTTAATAATTACATTAAGTAATTATTATCAAATCATCTCTTGATTATCCTAAATTAATTAAACTTAATTAATTAATTTAACTAAATCAAATTAACTTCAATTAATTACAATAAGTAATTAATTCTTAATTACTTCCAATAAGTAATTACATTTAAACAAATTCTATAATTGATTATCCTTAATTAATCTAATTAATTATAAAAATTAATCACATTAATTAATTACTTATCTCAACTTAATTGTCTTCATCAATTCTTTAATTACTTCTCTTAAGTAATTAACTTAGATTAATCATTATTAATTACTATTTAATTTATCTTTATTAATCATTTAATTAATCACTAATTATTTATTAATTAAGTGCTTAACTATAACTTAAACAATCTTAATTACTAGATTAATTATCTTCTAATCATTAATTAAAATTTAACCTTATTTAATTAATGATTCTTAAATTACAAGTTAATTATTCTAAGAATAATTAATCTTAAACCTTAAGTTTAAATCCTTAATTACTTTAAGTAATTTTCCATTTCATTTACTTATAAAATAAGTTAATTATCCATTTAATTATTCTAATACTTAAATGAATAACAAAATATTACATTCTAATTTAATTTTAAGATAAAACTTTTTTCTTACCTATAGTTAAATTATTTTTCACAAGTTTATTTGAAATATTCATTTCCAAATTTAATTCCAAATTTCCATTTTAAATTCAATCATTTAAAATATAACATAACATTTAAATTTATTAAAACATTTAACTTTTTTTTTAAAAAAAATTATTTAAATCTTTTCTTTACATTTTCAAACTCCATTTTAAATTCAATTTCTTTTAAATACACTTATATCTTAACACCTTTTAAGTTATTTAAAACAATTTGAATTTAAAAACTTAATTTATTTTCAAACTAAGATTCAAATTAAACTTGAATCTATTTTTAAATTTAGATTTAAACTTAAATTTAAATCTCCTTACAAATTAAAAACCCAGTTTTAAAATTTTTAAAACAGAGCAGGTTTTCCCTTTAACCCAGAAATTCCCCGAGCCCTACTTTAATTACTTCGAGCCAAAATCCAACCTACTTCGAGTCCACAACCTAATTCACTCGAGAAAACTCGAGACTACAACATACCCAAAAACCCAGACTTCATCAGATTCAACAGTGCACCGTGCACATGCACGGTGACTCCGATCACCTGCTATCAACCACGACGACTTCCTCACATCGACAATCACCTGAGAACCCGATCTCGACCACCAAAATCATCAATACGAACATGAAAACGAATTCGAGCATTCAAGACTAAACCTGGAACAAAAGTTACGAACCACCACGAAGCCTGGAAAACTTCTCGTACTCATGCCTCCGATCATCGGAGTTGCTGAAACTCCGTCTACACCATCGCCAACATCTCCCCTACTATTTCCCTTAATCTCGTTGAACTCGATTCAACATAGGAGTCGTGGAAACCCAATTTCCTATCATCACAAAAACTAGGGCTACAACCCAATTCTGATCACCGCCACTTCTACAATGCCTAGAACATCTTCCTGACATTTTTGCCACACCCTCTGATCACTACACTACCTCCACCAAGAACCCCAAACCTTCTGATCAACTCGATCACCACAGATTTACTAAAACCCATTTCCAGTTCAAATACGTACTACAGTCTCAATTTCTAACCAAACACTATGATTTTATTTTTAAAAATCATCTTTTTGTTTATGTTTTCAGTTTATAATACTGAATTTATAATTTATTATGTTTGAGTTTTTGACTTGTATTCAGTTTGCTCAGTTTTTCTTGATTCCAGAGATATTACCTATTTATTTTAACTTAAATAATTTTTAAACTTTATTCTATGATAAAACAAACAAATTTTGTTTAAATACTAAATCCTAATAATGACTAGATCAAGAGATAAAGCATTTTAAATCAAATCCTAAATTTTGAAACTGGGAACAGAACTACAGAAGTGTTCAGGTATACATTCATTTCTCATCTAAACATTCACTACTATATACACACAAACATATTTGGCTTCAGATAATAATCATGCAACCTTATTTCATATACTTAAAATTTTTAAAAGTGATATTACTCACTGTTATTTATAAACTTTCAAATATTTAAACACAACAGAGCATATATACAGACATTCAATACTATCACATACACATGCATCCATTTCAATCCAGATTTTTAGGCAAGCAACATGATTTTCATTTATATATCAAAGTTAAATCCAGGGTTTTAAGCTGTTTTTAAAATTATAGTTTACTCACCAGGAATTAAACAGAGAGCAGTTCTTTTAAGTTGAAATCTGGAACTTGAATTGCTCAGGTTTGAAATAGTTGCTTGTTGATTTATTGTACTTGAAGAATTTGAAATTGAAACTTGCATCTTCGTTTGAAGTTGAGTTGATCTTCATTATGGTTTGCAGATTCCAGATTGAAGATGAAATCAGGTTGTTGAATTTTTTATTTTTACTTTCTTTTGATTTTTGGTTTTCAGCTTTTAGTTTTTAAGAAGAAAAGAATTTGAGACAGTAAGTTCAACGATTTTGAACTGAAATCAAATGGCCAGGTTTCTTCTACATTTAATTAAATTTTAGAGAAAATAAAATTTTGCCACTTGTTTTATTACAAATTAGACAAATGTACATTCATGGTTTACATTTCTTACAAGTGTTAAAACAAGTATAATTATGTCTAAACCCTTATTACAAAAGTATTTATGTTATATTAATTATGTAAATATAGATTTATATAAATTCATGTTTTATTTATTTATTTACAAACTATTTAGTTTAAGTACCTACATTTTATTATTTATGAAATGAATTTAATTAACTTATGTTATATTTATTTATTTTTACAAACCTTCTAAATTCAAAAGATATTTAAAAAGAAAGTTTATTTTAAACCTTAACATATAAATTTATAAACCATTTTTTAGTTTAACACTTTTTAAAAGAAAACAAGATAAAATAAATCTTTTATTAAATCTTATTTAAACTATCATACTTTAGAAATAATAATTATCTTATATTTTGAAAATAATGGAATTAATCTAAACTAAACTTTGAAAAGTTCATATTAAATTTAATCTAAATTTCCAATTTACCAAAGCTTTTCTATTTACAATATATACAAATAAATATATATATTCAAATAGAAAATATCTTATTAACTTTTAAAAGATAAAATTTACCAATTAAATACTTATTTCATCAGATTATTAAATTAAACTCAAATTTTATTATCAAAGATCATCAATATCAATTTAATTATTTAACAGATTATTAAATTGATATTGCTCAAATTTCCGGGATATTACAATTATCCCCCTTAACACATTTTTTTATATAAGAGTTATGGACTATACAGCACTGTAAACTCCACCGTAAACTAGTGGGCTATCAGGGAGTACTCCATAGGTAAAACACAAAACAAATTCGTAGTGGTCGCGTAAATAGGGATACAAGTATGACAAGGCACATGAGGCAATACCCAAGGTAGTGAAACTACCGTTTGCCTGATCCGGACTGGTGAGAACGCATCGCCGCAGCGATCGCAACACCGCGAAACAACACTCCCAAATCAAGGGTGCACCAATCGACAACAAGTAATGAGTAATTCGAAGAAGTGTTGTAACACCCCACTCTGAGACCTACTGTAACAAAGAGTATTACGGGAGTAATACTGTCTGTTAAAGCGGAGAATAGAGTATAGTGGAAGCGACCATTTGTAATCAAGTTATAACTATCTACTGAATACGTCGAAAGGATGGTATCTATATATTTTTTTCAAGTGGTTCGACATATTCAGTAAATACTTATCGAAATTACAAATGGCTAAATATCTATCGGGACAAAGCATAATATTAAATGATAAAACATCACAGAACAGAATCACATTACAGATATAAAATCCTAGAACAATACATCGTCAATACAAATCCAAATACAATAAGTGGGTACAAAGCCACTGCCCACACATGTGGGTTAAAAATATGTACATATCAAAGTCTGAATAATAACAGAGTAGCGGAATAGTGGACAAATAAAAGCGCTATCTATCAGCATAGCAGATAATGTCCAAGCGGAAGCACATAAGCTAAGTCCAGAGACCTAACCTGAAACAACTCGGTCTGACACGAGCGAAAACACTCGGGTCAGGCTAGCTAAACAATCAGTAATAACTGAGATATATAGTAATGCGGTACATAAATGAAACAATACTTATCCAAAGAGAAGTATATTATGAACCACATGAATATAATGACGATCCCTAATCATCAATAAACAATAAAAATCTCCAAAGAGAAATCAACACCAAAGTGTTGAATAAATAAAATCGCCTCATATCATCGGCGTAGCCAAAGCTATAAAAAGATGCCCATAGGCAATAATCCCAAGAGTGACCAGAGTCTGTAATCAATGCCCAAGCAAAGATCGATGCTCCAAAGAGCAATGGGGATATACTGAAAAGTCAATGAAATCCAACACTGAAAAGCAGTGTCCAGAGACACTGTGAATCCACAAGGTAATCGCACTTACATCGTATGGTTCCATAGAACCAACACCAAATGGCGGTACTCGAATGGATATAAAAATCATCAAATAATACCAATATTGCACGTGCACCGACCAGAGTCGTTGTTGCCAAGTACTGTAGAGTTGTGATCGATCACTCGCACAGATGCGGAACGCGCGAGACGGTAAGATCCTTCCCAGAAGGATAAAGGACCAGAGGCGCATGCCGAAAAAGAAACTGCTCCATAGAGCAGGTGTCCAGAGACGGTTGCCCAGAGGCGTGGTGACCCAGAGGTCCAGTACTGGCCGCCCAGAGGCTAATGTGTCACTAACTTCTTGGAGAGCAACCCGTAAAGTGTTAACAATGAGTCCCATACCCCACGTTCGCACTAAACGGTTTCCTAACCAATAGCAAGCTCACACTCCAAACAATAAAAAGTCCACCTCGTATCATCGGTAAACTAGACCCAAAAGTCAAAACGATCAATCGAATAGGTCGGGGATTAACCGGAAAGAAAATACACACGGTTCCATAGGCCGGAGATTTCCTAACCGTTTAAGCACCTTTCCACTTCGCTCGACGTGCTAAAAAGTGAGTGTGAGGTTTTTATTATAGAAAATAATGGTGCGAAACGGATTTATAATTGATTTTGAAATCACTTTAAAACGGCTTTTGAAAACTCTCCTATTATGGAGTAATTAATTTAATAATTAAAAATAATATTATATAATAATTTCGAAATCCATTTAGGAGTGAAAAATCTTTTGAAAATGATTCATAAAACCCGTGTACGAAATCTAGAGACAAATCTCAAAGAAATCAATAAAACCAGAAAATCACTGAAAAATATTCTAAGTGTTTGTAAACATTCAAAAAAACTGACGCGAACCCAAGTTCGGCAATTTATTTGGACTAGCAAACTGTGTCCAAATGTCATGAAAATTTATAGGCATGTAGTCCAACATCCCTACTTTAAGATGCAAAAAGAATCGGGAAATTCAGAGTTGAAACGAAGAAACGGCGTCGTCTCAAAGTCGGACAAAAATCATAAAACTTTACTCTATCAAAACAGTGTAAAGGTCCCACTTCGACGACATGGTCGAAGGGTCATAAGAACTCAGATCTTGATGAAAATTTGTAGGAGCGTAGAAAAGTACCCCTAATTTGATATGCAACAAGAATCGTTCGGCTTCAACTTGAAACGAAGAAACGACAATGTTTTGAAGTTGGTCCGACGATAACTGAAAATGATCACTATTGTAAAACAGTTTCTGGGTGCTACTTCGGCAATAGAAACGAAGTACCTAATGCACCCAGATCTAAACCAACCTTTTCATGGTTAAAGATCTCGATCTCATCTTTTTAACGAGACCAAAAACGATGAAATCCGACAAAGGACGAGCCCGGGATGGCGTCGCTAAGTCGGGGTTCTACGCTGAAAACAACGGGAGAAAAGAGACTAAGGCCTATAGCTATGCACTAACTGGCCAGAGATGAAAAACCACAATTTTGGTATAGTAAACTTCAAATTCTGGCAAAATGAATAAAATAAAAGTTGTAGCTTAGTTTCTAGGATTTCCGTAATGACCAAGATCGTCAAATTCCGACTAGAGATGAAAATTCTATGACTAAAACAATTCTCAGATCTAAATTTTATATCACTGTCGTTGTGCTCTCGGGACAGTGGTAAGAATGCACAGTTTTGACCAAATTAACTTCGAAATTTCATGAAACTCAAAACATGAAAGTTTTAGCGCTAAATCTATGCTTTTCAGAACATCCAAAATTTTCTAATTCGGATCAAAAACGAGAGAGATACATGCAAAACAATATCAGATTGAAACTCAAGATAACTTGTTAAAGACAGAATTGGTCTTCTGTCTTTGAATGCATTTCAGGTCATCTAAATGGCAATATTACAGAAAACTCACTGTACAAAAATTGTAGCATATGTTTTAAGCTTTCCGGAACATCCAAAATTATCTAATTCGGATAAAAAACGAGTAACTTATGGCCAAATCAATTTCAGAGTTTTATTTTATCAACCCTGTAGTTTGTTGTCAGGTCAGCGACAAACAAACGTGATTTCGACCATTCAAACCACAAAATTAGGCAAAGCTCAAAACATGAAAGTTATAGACTACAGAATAAGCTTTTCAGACCTTCAAGAAAATCTTAATTCCGATTTAAGATGAATGAGATATGCCTAATTTACTAACAGCAATAAACTAATTATAATTTCAACTAGCATATATTACCTCTTTCCAAGCAATGAAAAGAAGATCAAAGAGTTTCACAATCTAAATGCACATAAAAAGAGGATTACAAAATAATTTCAGAAATTAAAGAATGAATTAGAGGTGGGTTTTGTGATTGCTATTACCTCTTTTAGTAGTTTGGATTAACTCTCTTTGATTTGGTGTAGATTGGAGTCTTGCTTAGGAGGCCATGACTAGGTTTTGGAGCTTTCTAATTAGGTTTTAGTGGTTATGAAATGAAGTGTTGGCTGAAATGGGAGAGTAAAAGATACTTTATAGGCTAATGGTTAGGGTTATTGGATCTAATACCCATTAGGACTTTGTATTATTCATGTGCATACATATATAGGCAATTTTCTCTAAGTACACTCTACATACAAATTACTAAATAAATTTCAAACCATAGAAAATTATGAAAATATGTTAACAATTACTTTTAGCCATTTCATAAAATCCTATATCAATAATATTTTACATTTTAACCCCTAATTTTTCCAAAACACCGTTTATAGTTAATATTAGCCAAAATCACCATTTTGCAAATAAATTGCAAATTAATTTCCGAAATCAAATATTACACTATTTTACACATATAAAATTTTGCAATAATATAAATTACAAATTTCCCTAATTAATTTCCTTGAAATGCTCCATTTTACACTTAAGCCCAAAAATATTAATTTATTCAAAATGACTAAATTTTGAACAAATTTGCCACATTAAAAATTCATTAATAGCTCCAATTAAATTAAAATCCCAACTTTAATTTATTATTTGGTAACCGCAATCACGGGTTGTTACAGACTCCCCCCTTAAGAAAATTGCGTCCCCGCAATTCCTTAAATATAGAAGTCGTCTATAACATCTAATCCACAAAGGAATATAGAGGATAAAATATAGATGCTCACCCGTGCCGGAAGATGGAAGAAAACCAGGATAAGTACGCTTGATAAATTCTCTGGTCTCCCAAGTGCAGTCCTTAGGATTAGACGACCATTGAATCTTCACAAGCGGAACCTCTTTGTTTCGAAGACGTCTGATCTCCGAATCAAGCACACGAAGAGGTTGCTGCTTTATAGATAGATCGGGTGAGATCTCCAAATCGGGCACGATATGAGGCTCGATAATAGAATCAGGGTCGCGCACACACTTGCGAAGCTGAGAAACATGGAACACATCATGTATTCCAGAGAAATGAGCAGGTAGAGCCACACGATAAGCAACGGGGCCGATGCGTTCCGTAATAGGAAATGGTCCGACATAGCGAGGAGCCAACTTCCCTGTAGAGCTGAAACGCACAACCCCCTTCATGGGAGATATCCGAATAAAGACATGATCACCAATGGAGAACTCAAGAGGCTTCCTACGGCTGTCCGCGTAGGATTTCTGACGGTTCTACGCCTCTTTAATTCTCCGACGAATAATAATAATCTTCTCAGAAGATTTCCGAACTGAATCTGGACCAAGAAGGAGCTTCTCGCCAGATTCTAACCAACACGAAGGAGAACGACATGGCCTTCCGTAAAGAGCCTCGAAAGGAGCCATGCCAATACTAGACTGAAAGCTGTTGTTGTAGGAGAACTCTACAAGCGGTAAGTGATCCTCCCAACTACCTCCGAAATCCAGAATACAACAGCGCAAAAGATCCTCTAAAACACGATTCACCCTCTCTGTCTGACCGTCAGTCTGAGGATGATAAGCAGTCGAGAAATTCAGCTTTGAGCCCAAAGCTGACTGTAGGCACTTCCAGAAGTGACTAGTAAAGATAGTGTCTCGATCACAGACGATAGAGCTAGGAATGCCATGAAGACGAACGACTTCCTTCACATATAACTTGGCAAGCTGAGGAGCAGTCCGAGTGGACTTAATAGGAATGAAATGAGCTGATTTGGTCAAGCGATCAACGATGACCCAAATAGAAGTATGGCCTGACCTCGATCGAGGTAGACCGTCAATGAAATCCATGGATATCTGATCCCATTTCCACAATGGAATCTCTAGCGGCTGTAGAAGACCAGATGGACGCTGATGCTCAGCTTTGATCTGTTGACAAGTCATGCAACGGCTTACATAACTTGCAACATCGCTCTTTATGCCCTCCCAATAAAATAGATGACACATGTCGGCATACATCTTACTCGACCCGGGATGAATAGTGTACTTAGTGCGATGACACTCGTCTAGAATGTCACGCCTAAGTGATGAATCAGATGGTACCAAAATACGGTTCTTCCTGCGAAGACACCGATGAGAATCAATAGAATAATCCAACAATGTCTCATCACTGGATCCCGACTCAAGGAGATGAATATATCGCAACAGGTCTGGATCCTGCCGCTAAGCATGGGCAATGCGATCCAATAGAATAGGTCGAGCTTCCAAGCTGAATAACAAGATCCGAGGATCAGAAGACGGAGCTCAATTTCGAAAATCTCACATAGAAAGAGTCTCAAGAATATCCCACTCGGCTATCATCATAGAAACTACTGCCGAGTGTTTGCGACTGAGTGCATCAGCCACACGATTACCCTTGCCAGGGGTATACTGAATGTCTAAGTCATATGAGGCGAGAAACTCAAGCCTTCGCTGCTGCCTCATATTAAGATCCTTCTGACTGAAAAGATACTTCAGAGACTTGTGATCGGTGCAGAGAATGAAACGTTCGCCCAATAGATAATGACGCCACGTCTTCAAGACAAAGACGATAGCTGCTAACTCAAGATCATGAGTAGGATAGCGAACCTCATTCGGACGTAGCTGCCTAGAAGCGCAAGCAACTACCCAATCCTTCTGCATAAGCACAGCACCGAGGCTGCTACCACAAGCGTCGGTGTAAACAACAAGATCATGGTTACTCTCAGGAACTACTAGAATAGGAGCATGAGTGAAAAGTTCCTTCATTCGCTGAAAGGAAGCTTCACACTTATCAGACCAAATAAAGCGAACACCCTTACGAGTCAGCGTCGTAAGGGGAAGTGCAACTAGAGAGAAATCCTTGATAAACCGACGGTAATAACCCGCCAGTCCAAGGAAGCTGCGAATATCATGAACGTTCTCGGGCTGCTTCCAATTCTGAATAGCTTCGATCTTGGCAGGATCGACAGAAATACCCTCAGATGATACAATATGGCCCAAGAACTTGACCTTGCTCTCAAAAAAATGGCACTTGGAGAGCTTGGCCTTAAGCTGATGCTGACGAAGGGTATCCAAGATGATCCGCAAATGATGAGCATGCTCTGCCTCGGATCTAGAATAAATAAGAATATCGTCGATGAAAACCAGAACGAATCTACCGATGTATTCCCGGAATACTCGATTCATAAGATCGACGAAGAAAGCCGGAGCGTTCGTCAAGCCGAACGGCATGACCAACCACTCAAAAGAACCATAACGAGTGCGAAATGCTGTAAGAGGAATGATGTCTTCCACGACTCGTAGCTGATGGAATCCGGTGGCAAGGTCAAGCTGAGAGAAGACCTTCGCACCGCTCAACATGTCGTAACGGGAATTAGAGTTAGACATGATTCAATGATAAATAATTAATTAAGGAATACTACGGAATATAACGGATTCATATACATATTCCTAACTTATCTATCAATAAACATAAGGAAGGGATTTGATTTAGTTCAGATCTAATTTAAAATGTATTGTACTAAGTGTATCTGTTCTGTGTTTATTATGCTTATTCCTGAAACCAGGCTCTGATACCAAGCTGTAACGCCCCACTCTGAGACCCACTGTAACAAAGAGTATTACGGGAGTAATACTGTCTGTTAAAGTGGAGAATAGAGTATAGTGGAAGCGACCATTTGTAATCAAGCTATAACTATCTACTGAATACGTCGAAAGGATGGTATCTATATATATTTTTCAAGTGGTTCGACATATTCAGTAAATACTTATATCGAAATTACAAATGGCTAAAGATCTATCGGGACAAAGCATAATATTAAATGATAAAACATCACAGAACAGAATCACATAACAGATATAAAATCCTAGAACAATACATCGTCAATACAGATCCAAATACAATAAGTGGGTACAAAGCCACTGCCCACACATGTGGGTTAAAAATATGTACATATCAAAGTCTGAATAATAACAGAGTAGCGGAATAGTGGACAAATAAAAGCGATATCTATCAGCATAGCAGATAATGTCCAAGCGGAAGCACATAAGCTAAGTCCAGAGACCTAACCTGAAACAACTCGGTCTGACCCGAGCGAAAACACTCGGGTCAGGCTAGCTAAACAATCAGTAATAACTGAGATATATAGTAATGCGGTACATAAATGAAACAGTACTTATCCAAAGAGAAGTATATTATGAACCACATGAATATAATGACGATCCCTAATCATCAATAAACAATAAAAATCTCCAAAGAGAAATCAACACCAAAGTGTAGAATAAATAAAATCGCCTCATATTATCGGCGTAGCCAAAGCTATAAAAAGATGCCCATAGGCAATAATCCCAAGAGTGACCAGAGTCTGTAATCAATGCCCAAGCAAAGATCGATGCTCCAAAGAGAAATGGGGATATACTGAAAAGTCAATGAAATCCAACACTGAAAAGCAGTGTCCAAAGACACTATGAATCCACAAGGTAATCACACTTACATCGTATGGTTCCATAGAACCAACACCGAATGGCGGTACTCGAATGGATATAAAAATCATCAAATAATACCAATATTGCACGTGCACCGACCAGAGTCGTTGTTGCCAAGTACTGTAGAGTTGTGATCGATCACTCGCACAGATGCGGAACGCGCGAGACGGCAAGATCCTTCCCAAAAGGATAAAGGCCCAGAGGCGCATGCCGAAAAATAAACTGCTCCATAGAGCAGGTGTCCAGAGACGGTTGCCCAGAGGCGTGGTGACCCAGAGGTCCAGTACTGGCCGCCCAGAGGCTAATGTGTCACTAACTTCTTGGAGAGCAACCCGTAAAGTGTTAACAATGAGTCCCATACCCCACGTTCGCACTAAACGGTTTCCTAACCAATAGCAAGCTCACACTCCAAACAATAAAAAGTCCACCTCGTATCATCGGTAAACTAGACCCAAAAGTCAAAACGATCAATCGAATAGGTCGGGGATTAACCGGAAAGAAAATACACACGGTTCCATAGGCCGGAGATTTCCTAACCGTTTAAGCACCTTTCCACTTCGCTCGACGTGCTAAAAAGTGAGTGTGAGGTTTTTATTATAGCAAATAATGGTGCGAAACGGATTTATAATTGATTTTGAAATCACTTTAAAACGGCTTTTGAAAACTCTCCTATTATGGAGTAATTAATTTAATAATTAAAAATAATATTATATAATAATTTCGAAAGCCATTTAGGAGTGAAAAATCTTTTGAAAATGATTCATAAAACCCGTGTACGAAATCTAGAGACAAATCTCAAAGAAATCAATAAAACCAGAAAATCACTGAAAAATATTCTGTGTTTGTAAACATTCAAAAAAACTGACGCGAACCCAAGTTCGGCAATTTATTTGGACTAGCAAACTGTGTCCAAATGTCATGAAAATTTGCAGGCATGTATTCCAACATCCCTACTTTAAGATGCAAAAAGAATCGGGAAATTCAAACTTGAAACGAAGAAACGGGGTCGTCTCAAAGTCGGACAAAAATCATAAAACTTTACTGTCAAAACAGTGTAAAGGTCCCACTTCGACGACATGGTCGAAGGGTCATAAGAACTCAGATCTTGATGAAAATTTGCAGGAGCGTAGAAAAGTACTCCTAATTTGATATGCAACAAGAATCGTTCGGTTTCGACTTGAAACGAAGAAACGACAATGTTTCGAAGTTGGTCCGACGATAACTGAAAATGATCACTATTGTAAAACAGTTTCTGGGTGCTACTTCGGCAATAGAAACGAAGTACCTAATGCACCCAGATCTAAACCAACCTTTTCATGGTTAAATATCTCGATCTCATCTTTTTAACGAGACCAAAAACGATGAAATCCGACAAAGGACGAGCCCGGGATGGCGTCGCTAAGTCGGGGTTCTACGCTGAAAACAACGGGAGAAAAGAGACTAAGGCCTATAGCTATGCACTAACTGGCCAGAGATGAAAAACCACAATTTTGGTATAGTAAACTTCAAATTCTGGCAAAATGAATAAAATAAAAGTTGTAGCTTAGTTTCTAAGCTTTCCGGAATGACCAAGATCGTCAAATTCCGACTAGAGATGAAAATTCTATGACTAAAACAATTCTCAGATCTAAATTTTATATCACTGTCGTTGTGCTCTCGGGACAGTGGTAAGGATGCACAGTTTTGACCAAATTAACTTCGAAATTTCATAAAACTCAAAACATTAAAGTTTTAGCTCTAAATCTATGCTTTCCAGAACATCCAAAATTTTCAAATTCGGATAAAAAACGAGAGAGATACATGCAAAACAATATCAGATTGAAACTCAAGATAACTTGTTAAAGACTTTGAATGCATTTCAGGTCATCTAAATGGCAATATTACAGAAAACTCACTGAACAAAAATTGTAGCATATGTTTTAAGCTTTCCGGAACATCCAAAATTATCTAATTCGGATCTAAAACGAGTAACTTATGGCCAAATCAATTTCAGAGTTTTATTTTATCAACCATGTAGTTTGTTGTCAGGTCAGCGACAAACAAACGTGATTTCGCCCATTCAAACCACAAAATTAGGCAAAGCTCAAAACATGAAAGTTATAGACTACAGAATAAGCTTTCCAGAACTTCAAGAAAATCTTAATTCCGATTTAAGATGGATGAGATATGCCTAATTTACTAACAGCAATAAACTAATTATAATTTCAGCTAGCATATATTACCTCTTTCCAAGCAATGAAAAGAAGATCAAAGAGTTTCACAATCTAAATGCACATAAAAAGAGGATTACAAAATAATTTCAGAAATTAAAGAATGAATTAGAGGTGGGTTTTGTGATTGCTATTACCTCTTTTAGTAGTTTGGATTAACTCTCTTTGATTTGGTGTAGATTGGATTCTTGCTTAGGAGGCCATGACTAGGTTTTGGAGCTTTCTAATTAGGTTTTAGTGGTTATGAAATGAAGTGTTGGCTGAAATGGGAGAGTAAAAGATACTTTATAGGCTAATGGTTAGGGTTATTGGATCTAATACCCATTAGGACTTTGTATTATTCATGTGCATACATATATAGGCAATTTTCTCTAAGTACACTCTACATACAAATTACTAAATAAATTTCAAACCATAGAAAATTATGAAAATATGTTAACAATTACTTTTAGCCATTTCATAAAATCCTATATCAACAATATTTTACATTTTAACCCCTAATTTTTCCAAAACACCGTTTATAGTTAATATTAGCCAAAATCACCATTTTGCAAATAAATTGCAAATTAATTTCCGAAATCAAATATTACACTATTTTACACATATAAAATTTTGCAATAATATAAATTACAAATTTCCCTAATTAATTTCCTTGAAATGCTCCATTTTACACTTAAGCCCAAAAATATTAATTTATTCAAAATGACTAAATTTTGAACAAATTAGCCACATTAAAAATTCATTAATAGCTCCAATTAAATTAAAATCCCAACTTTAATTTATTATTTGGTAACCGCAATCACGGGTTGTTACAAGTGTGTTCGCTCGAGGCAGCTAACCCCCATTTGGCCCGGCACGGCTCCTGTTTTAGTCATTTCCAATTTGACACAAGTGTCAAGGCTATCCATTATCGTTCTCTTTCTTCAGTCATCACGTACATCATTCCAACCACTTCATTCTGGATCACAACTCCGCGTATAGTTATTAAAGTGGTTTCGGTTTAGACAGTGAGTATGTCCCTAACCAATTCCGGTCTCTTTAATGACTTTCGTAATTATTACACCGATTGGTCGTTTAATAAATTTCAAAAACCAAATCCATTTCAAATTCAATTAGAATTCATAAATCAACATTTCATTTGTCTTTCTAAAACAATTTCCATAATTTACATTTCAAAACTTCTATATTCATTTCAAAATCTTATAATTCGATTTCAACTTTTACTTAAATCAATTCACATATTGTCCCAAGTTCATAAATAAATTTCATTCCAAAATCATTTAAACTAATTTAATTTAACATTCAAATCAATTTAAATTCATTGATCGTTTACATTCAATATTCGTTAAGTTAATTTATCATTCAAAACAATTTCTATTAAATTTCCAATTCATTAAATCAATTACTTAAGTTCAACCCCATTATATCAAAGCTTACAAATTTAATTAAGTTAATTTCGTCAAATCAAATTCTTTAAATTACCAGTCTTACATTTGTTTCAATAAATCACATTTTTATTTCTTATTAAAGAAAATCAATTTCACTGATTTATTTACTTAGTTACGATTTCGAAACTCAATTAATAAAGAAACTTACTTTCACTTATTCAAGAAGTTCAATTTCATATAATAAAGAATTCAATTTTTTTTAATTATTAAATAATTAAATCTCATTCAATTATCAAATAATTACAAAAATTAATTATTAACTAATTTCAAAACTTGATTATTAATAATTCCAAATTTATTTATTAAATAATTAATTTTAAAACAACATTCTTTCAACAACTACTATGTTAATATTTTATTTCGAATTATTAAATATTAACATTTTCCTTTCTTTAAAATTCAAATTCCAGCTTCATTTCAAAACCATAAAATTTATTCAAATAAAATCTTCATTTTATTTAAATCAAAACATTGACCAACCGGTTTTAATTTAATTTTCTATCCTAAGTCAAAGTTATTTGGGTATCTATCATTTCAACCCGATTCCAATTCAGTTCACAAATCAAAGCATAACAAAGGGAACTTGCAGTGTGATAACAGGGATGGTGTCAAAGTAAATAAACAAGCAATAACAACAATCAATAACAATCAAATAATAAATTCAAATAATCCCGAAATAATCGTATTAATTCGCATTGTTATTTGTGCAAATTAATATAATTATTTCTAGAATCTACACTATCATTTCATGTAGATTAAAGATTATTACATTAATATTTAATACGGTTCTTCATTTGACATCTATTTTTCAATTTCAAACTACATCAATTTTACAACATACATTCAATGGTTCAAGGTGTACATAACCAAAATTCTACGTGTCAATTAATCTAACATTTAAAAGGGGTCATATTTAACTAATCAAATTCCACATATGAATCCATTTTAATTGTTAACTATCTTAAAACAAATTCAATTGCATACTATTTATCACTTTAACATTTTCAATTAACGTCCAATTTCAACATCATACAACAATCATTTATCAACCAAACTTGTATAATCATCGCATAAGTAACATATAATGGTGTTAGATGTCACAGATGAACTGATACATGTAATAGCATATATATCAGTGTAATTAACTAACAGCAGCATATTTCAATTATCGTTTCAATTGAAATCAGATTTAATAAATAAAAGAACATTAATCGTGAGTGATTGCTCACCTTTCGAGGCTAGAGAATACAGAAGGTGGTACGGATACACACACTGATATGGACACCGAAATTGAATTACAAATCCAAGCAAGCAAGATTGGCGCGAATTCGACGGACCGATTGATAATTAGATTTGACGAGAACAAGTCAGGATTGGATCGATGGAGATAATGGATATAAGTGAACACGTATATATAACTATGTATAACTATTTATATATACAAATCATATTTTAAATTTCAAACCCATATTAAAATATATATGTATCGAAATCATTGTTTTTAAATTATAAACAATACAACTTCTATAGCCAGATTATATAATACTAATATAGACCAATACTCATCTATATAAAAAAATAAGACAGTACCAAAATAACATTTTAAGCAATGATTAAAACATACCTTTCATACGCGCATATATATATATATATATATATATATATATATATATAGCTGTATACCATATTCCCAAAGATAAACCCATGCTTACCGATTTTATATGTATGAGTCTAATAAAATAAAGTATATTATAATATAGTATACATATATAAATATATTCGCATACACTTCATATATCAAATATTGTGAATCTAATAGGAACAGACACAGCTTATATACACTATACCACCCATACTGTACTTCACACTTACTTTATTAAAATCAAAACCAACGCATGCTGTACTATTTTATAAACTTGCCTGTATAACAATACACATAACTTACTTATTATATTTTAGTACCATATTTCAAATCTGCAAAAGCTAACATTTACGTAAATACAAACTATAATAATATTTATAGCGCAACCCGCTAAGCATATGAAAAATAAATTTATTTAACATATATACATGCCTGGATAAACATGTCGCTAGCCTACTTTAACCATAACTGAAATATAAACATTGATACAATATATATATGTGCGAAAACTGTTATATATATACTTATGTCAAACCACGTAAATATATAAAATTATATTACATGAAACCTTTTATATAAATCATACGTAGTATATAGGATCTACAATTTAGACTCAAAGTGTCAATACCAATATAACAACTTTTGAAAACAATCAGTATAAATAAAAATATTTGTTACCTTATAATATAAAAGAGAGGAGATGAGGAGGTAGGCCATGTTGGAGGTTGCTAGCACCAGGGTTGTGCACGGATCCGTCAGAGAATGCTCGGAGATGGTGAGCATTGGCGTTAGTTCGGAGTAGGAGAGGGTGGCGGGTGGACGTCGGCAAGGAGCAAGGCGGAGGCACGGACTTGGTAGCCATGGCGGAGAGGGAGGCGATAGTTTTTCGCTGCTGAATTTTGGGAAGGAAAAAAAACGGCAGTGCGGGTTGTCGGGGCTCGAAGGAAGAAGACGTGGAGGAGGTGGCGTGAGCACATTGACGAGGATGATTGGAGGAGCGGGTGGAGGCTCGGATCGCGGCATGTGTTACGTGACAGGCTTTGTGATTTTTTTTAAAAGTAGGCAGAGAACGAGTAAGAGAGGAAGGAATTTAGTTTGTAGCTGAAGCTAGGAAGGAACGGATGCAATAGAGTAGTGATGGGTTTATTATTTAATATTTTGAAATTTGATTACGCACAGAAACTCATGTTTTGAAATATAAACCGCCTCACCTATTCCCAAGACACAATTTTCCTCCAGTCAACTACTCAAAAAAATATGCACCACGCCCAAGAGTTTTCTTAAAAATTTTGAACGTAAACTGCTGCTAGTTTGGACTAAATATTGTTTAATCAGTTCCCTCGAAACAGCTAAATTTACTCAACGATTTACGTCGGACTCTGATTCGCACAAATTAATATACCGTTTTGATCAGCGTGACAAGACGATCAAAACGGTATAAAAATATCATTGGTATGATTTAATTATAAAAATTCAAATTTTCTACTAGCGGAAAATGCAGCAAAAACGCACCAAAATAAGATCGACGGAGCTAAAGAAGTCCGAATTTTGAAAAACGAAAAATGATGTCTTGCTCAGAAGATGGTTTAGAATTTTTCTATGTAAAAATATTCAGGTTTCGAAAACATTTTATTTTCATCGCTTTTTAACTGATTAAATTGAAGTAAATTTACGTGCGAAAATAACTTTCATATTTTTGGACGAAAATTTACCAGTTGCTATGTTTAACTAGACGCATTCCAAATATCAAGTTTATATTTCAAAATTTTATCGTTTAAAATTTCCCAAAATTTCAACTAATTACGTTATTAAACAGTTAAAATTTACGGGTCGTTACACTCTCCCCCACTCAAAACTTTTCGTCCCCGAAAAGGAACGAGGTAGGAGAATAGAAACATCCGGGAAGAAGATAGACTTGAAATACAAGAAAAACAATTAATTTAACCATACAAATTTCAATTTAAATTAATTACTATTTAACAATTTGGTTAAATCCCTTTGAGTTCACTTAAGTTAAATTAATCTATCTATTTCCAAATTTATCTTATTATCTAGTCATCCTCAATTAACAATTTCTAAATCATCAATTTGTATAATCATTTATTGTACTCATATTTTATTCAACAAATTTAATTCTTTTATTCTAAATTATTATTAAGTTTATTCCACTTAATATATCTTATTACATATATTTAAACCCTATAAATTAATTTAAACCATATAGATTTCAATTTAAATTAATTTATATTCAATAATTGGTTTAAATTTAAGGTATTTCCATAAGTTGATCTAATTTCAATTTGTTAATTCTTTCAGAACAAAATTATTATATTCGTCTTTATTAGCATTTTTTTTATAATTAAAATCTAAGTGTATAATATTTATTATAAACAATCAAATTTTTATTTATAAAATTATTTTATATTGTATATTATCCAATTACATTTTAACTTCTGAATAATTTAGGTAAGTTATATTGAAATGCAATTTAGTACTATACAAATAAAATTTCAAATTCAATTATTTCAAGTGTAAATATTTATCCAAAACTTTAGCTTTATTTATAATTGAAAACATCCTTTAACAAAATTTTAAGAATTAAATTTCCGTTTAATTTCAAACCCTTTAGAGATAATAATGTATATACTATATATATTAAATCAAATTAAATTTAAAATAATATACCAATATATATATATATAAATCAAGTCGTACTTAAGAAATTCAAATTAAAATACTTTTCCAACAAAACCGTAGTAAAGCTACAGAATGGTTTCTTCACTTCGAAACTCGAAAATGAATGTCGATGATGCGGCCGCCATCACCGAAATTATTTTCCAACGACAAAAGGGAAGAGTACTGATTGAAACACCTAAAATCTCTTTGAAATGATTTCTATTCGAAAATACTTTAGATAATACATTTTAATACATTTAAAACCAAAGTTTTAAAATCACCGGAAATTAAATTCTCATATTCTTGATTTAAATTCATTTCAAATTTCAAATCAAATTATAACCAAGTTTTATAAATTTATTTATTTATATTATGCGATAGTCAATGGTTTACAAAACAATAAATGAAAATCAAATATTATCATTTTGACAACAAATTCATTAACAATTTAATTTCAGAAAACTTATATTTATATATAATATAATCATCCAAAACTTTTTGTTTACCAAAATTGAAAACAACATTGTGTCAGTTTGTTCTGTTCAAGTGTTTGGGAAATCCTATCGATAGCGCTGATCAGACGAATCGATCGGAAACCCAAATAACATCAACCACTCAAACAACACAATATATAAAAAAACATTTTTAGTATAAATTTACAAATACAATTCTTTGCTTGACAATACAGGAATGATTCAAAGTGGAAAATAGAAGTGACAGACGCTAAAATTCCTCGGAAGCAACAATTACGTTTCGAAAATATATAATAGCAAGAGTATAAAATATATACTGTTATTGTTGCTGAGGAGTAGAAGGTATCGAAACGTCTCAATAAAGAAATACGTGAATTTCATGGGAACAACCTCTAAATTTATGGAATAATAGAGGCAACGGATAAACGTTATTCAGAAAAATATCAAAGCAATCAATGGGACAACACGTTTCAAATTCGAAACTGAAGGAAGTAGTAAAGTCACATTTTATGGTACCGTTACAACGGACAATTTATTTCTTTCGTTGTGCACCAGATCATCGAAATTGACAATTGGATATACTACGGGGATCAGCATGACAAGACGATCAAACGGCAAATAGATATCAGTGGTATGATTGAACTATAAAAATTCGAATTTTCTACTAGCGGAAAATGCATCAAAAACGCAGAAAAATAAGATCGACGGAGCTAAAGAAGTCCGAATTTGGAAAAACGAAAAATGACGTCTTGCTCAGAAGATGATTTAGAATTTTACTATTTAAAAATATTCAGGTTTCGACAACGTTTTATTTTCATCGCTTTTTAACTGATTAAATTGAAGTAAATTTACACACTAAATAAACTTTCATATTTTCGAACGAAAATTTACCAGTTGCTATGTTTAACTAGACGCATTCCAAATATCAAATTTATATCTCAAAATTTTATCGTTTAAAGTTTCACAAAATTTCAATTAATAACGTTATTAAAAACCGGTTAAATTTACGGGTTGTTACACTCTCCCCCACTCAAAACTTTTCGTCCCCGAAAAGGAAAGAGGTAGGAGGATAAACACAACCAGAAAGAAAAATGGCTTTGAACAAAATAAACAACTAATTTAAAGCCATATAAATTTCAACCTAAATTAATTAATATTCAATAATTTGATTTAATCTATTTGATTTCACTTAAGTGAAATCAATCTTAATTATTTCTAAATTTATTATCTTATTATCCAATTATGTTTAATTAACAAATTTCTAAAATCATAAATTAGAATAGTCATTTAATAAAATCGTATTTATTCAACAAATTTAATTCTTCTTTATTCCAAATTATTATTAAGTTTATTTCACTTAATATATCTTATTACATATATTTGAACCATATAAATTAATTTAAACCATATAAATTTCAATTTAAATTAATTTATATTTTTCAATTTGGTTAAATCCATTTATATTAAATCAATAAATAGTCATTCGATTTAAATTTGTTAGTTCAACTATTAATTCTAATCATATAAATTTCATTTTAAATCAATTAATATTCAATAATTGATCTTAATTCAAGGTATTTCATTAAGTTGATTCAATTCAATTTGTTAATTCTTTCAGAACAAAATTTACTTTATTTATCTCATTCAATTAACTTATTATTCTATCATCTTTATTAGAATTTTTTTATAATTAAAATCTAAGTGCATAACATTTATTATAAACACTCAAATTTTATTTATAAAATTATTTTATATTGTATATTATCCAATTACATTTTAACTTCTGAATAATTTAGGTAAGTTATTTTGAAATGCAATTTAGTACTATACAAATAAAATTTTCAAATTCAATTATTTCAAGTTAAAATACTTATTCAAAATTTAGCTTTATTTATAATTGAAAACATCTTTTAACATGATTTTTAAGAATTAAATTCCCATTTAATTTCAAACCCTTTAGAGATAATAATGTATATACTATATATATTAAATCAAATTTAATTTAAAATAATATTCCCATGTATATATATAAATCAAGTCATACTTAAGAAATTCAAATTAAAATATTTCCCAAACAAAACCGTAGCAAAGCTACAGAATGGTTTCTCCACTTCAAAACTCGAAAATGAATGTCAATGATGCGGCCGCCATCACCGAAATTATTTTCCAGCGACAAAGAGAAGAGCACTGATTTCAATATTTAAAATTCTTTGAAAACGGTTTCTATTTGAAAATACGTTCAATAATATACATTTTAAAAATTTTAAAACCAAAGCTTGAAATTTTAGGAAATTAAATTCTCAAATTATTACTTTAAATTCATTTAAATTTCTAAATAAATCTATAAACCAACTTTTATAATTCCTTTTATTTTTATATTGGAATAATCAATGATTTACAAAACAAATAGTGAAAATCAAATATTACCTTTCTTACAACCAATTCAGTTAACAATTCAATTTCATAAAATTTATACTTATATATAATATAATCATACAAGATTATTTTATTTACCAAATTTTGAAAATACTATTGTGTTATTTTGCTCTGTTCATGTGTTTTGGAAATCCTATCGATATCGTTGGTCAGACGAATCGATCGAAAACCCAAATCAACATCAACAACTCAAACAACACAATAAATAAAACATTTTTATATTAATAACAATGCACTACCTCGCTCGACGATACAAGGATGGATTTCAAAATAAGTATAGGGGTTCACATTTGATGGACTCAAATCAAAGAGAATTTTGGATCGAACATAAATTCGAAATAAAGATATGATGATTAAATAACAAAGTAGGAAGATTGATAAGTTTATATACATCGCGGACAACCTTAACCGGGTCGACCGTGACTTCCAGAATAAGATCGATACAGAATTTCGAGGCAAATCTACATTGATTTCAAGAGATAGAATTCGGCATAACCAAAGATGTCAGCATCTAAACCGAGGATATATAAATCTCCGGTGAATCGATGCTATCGTAAAAGAGTTTTTCCCCTTTACAAATCAATTTGAGATTGGCGGGACCGCTAACCCATTTTAAAGATCATTCGAAGTGGAGTTATGTGATACTCCAGAATTCAAAAGAATACGAATAGTGAGGGACACGAATGGACTTTGGAACCGAAGGGAACGTTCCAAAATTCAAAGAAACCGAGTCAAAGAAGAAGGAATTCAAGCTCGAACGAACGTGATTCCGTAGTTGAATTTACTCTATATGTTGAGTTTTGCCTAAAACAAGAGCTCTGATACCAACTGTAATGACCAGCTATTTTGGACCATTCGCATCCGCACATGTCGAACTTGAATAATTCAAAATACCGAATTGTTAATTTAAATTTTGCAAAACTGAACATATACAGTAAAAAAAATATCACAGACACAGAGTAATAAATGCAGTGGAAATAAAAGATAGTAGTTAATGAAGCTACTATATACATATCAGAGTTAAATAAGGTACAACAGATGTCTCGGATACAATAATCAAATACAATATCGTAATACATCACTAGAATCAACTGGATATCTGAAAGCTGGATAGATAGATGGATCTCCAAGCGAAGCTCCAACTCCAAAGGTGAGTATCGAATACTGGTACACTTAGTCTGACCCGAGCGTAAAGCAAAACACAAAACACTCGAGTCAGGATTAACATTCTTATATCAATAAATCCAACTCAAGTGAAATAGCAATTGAAATACAAGTAACTCAAAGGATGTTTGGAATAACTATCCTTTAAGGATCCGTTAAACTATCTACTATGCAGTAGTGTACGGTAAATAGATAATGCCTATTAGTAATATAAAGTATCAAAATAGTGTTATAGTCTATACAGCACTGTAAACTCCACCGTAAACTAGTGGGATATTAGGGAGTACTCCATAGGTATAACACAAAAAAAATCGTAGTGGTCGCGTATATAGGGACACAAGTATGACAAGGCACATGAGGCAATACCCAAGGTAGTGAAACTACCGTTTGCCTGATCCGGACTGGTGAGAACGCATCGCCGCAGCGATCGCAACACCGCGAAACAACACTCCCAAAATCAAGGGTGCACCAATCGACAACAAGTAATGAGTAGTTTTCGAAGAAGTGTGTTCGCTCGAGGTAGCTGACCCCATTTGGCCCGGCACGGCTCCTGTTTTAGTCATTTCCAATTTTGACACAAGTGTCAAGGCTATCCATTATCGTTCTCTTTCTTCGGTCATCACGTACATCATTCCAACCACTTCATTCTAGATCACACTTCGCGTGTAGTTATTAAAGTGGTTATCGGTTTAGACAGTGAGTATGTCCCTAACCGATTCCGGTCTCTTTAATAACTTTCGTAATTATTACACCGATTGGTCGTTTAATAAATTTCAAAACCAAATCAATTAAAATTTCAATTAGAATTTGTAAACCAACATTTCATTTCTCTTTCGAAATCAATTTCCATAATTTACGTTTCAAAACTTCCAAATTCATATTTCAAAATCTTATCATTCAATTTCCATTTTATTTAAACAATTCAAATATTGATTCAAGTTCGTATATAAGTTTTATTTTGAAAACATTTAAATTAATTTAATTTAACATTCAAATCAATTTAAAATCATTGATTGATTTCATTCAATATTCGTTAAGTTAATTTGTCATTCAAAACAATTTCTATTTAATTTCCAATTCACTAAATTAATTACTTAAGTTCACCTTCATTGTATCAGACTTACAAATTGCATTAAATTAAATTCATCAAATCAAATTCTTACATTTCAAGTCTTACATTAATTTCAATAAAACACTTTTTTTCTTGTTAAAGAAAATTCAATTTCACTTATTCATTTATTTAGTTACAATTTCAAAACTTAGTTAATATAGAAACTTAGTTTCACTTATTCAAGAAGTTCAATTTCACTTAATAAAGAATTCAATTTCATTTAATTATTAAATAATTCCATCTTATTTAATTATTAAATAATTTCAAAAACTTAATTATTAATAATTCCAAATTTTAAACAACGTTCTTTCATCAACTACTATGTTAATATTTTGATTTAGATTATTAAATATTAACATTTCCTTCCATTAAAATTCAAATTCCAACTTCATTTCAAAACCATATTATTTATTCAATAAAATCTTCATTTTATTTTTAAATCAAATTATTGACCAATCGGGTTTTATTTAATTCTCTATCCTAAGTCAAGTTCATTTGGGTATTTATCATTTCAACCCGATTCCAATTCAATTCAAAATCAAAGCATAGCAAAGGGAACTTGCAGTGTGATAACTGGGATGGTGTCAAAGTAAATAAACAAGCAATAACAACAATCAATATCAATCCAATAATCAATTCAAATAATCTCGAAATAATCGTATTAATTCACATTGTTATTTGTGTATATTAAATAATTATTTCTAGAATCTACACTATCATTTCATGTAGATTAAAGATTATTACACTAATATTAATATGGTTCTTCACTTGATATCTACTATCAAATTTCATACTACATCGATTTAAACAACATACATTTAAATGGTTCAAGGTGTATTTTACCAAATTTCTACGTGTCAATTAATTCAACATTTAAAGGGTCATATTATGCAAATGTCATCTAATCAAATTTAACATGTATCAAATCTAACTATCCTACGCGAATTTCAATTTAAAATTATTTATCACTTACAACATTAAAAATTTATCGTCCAATGTCAACAACTACCAATTAATCATTTAACAACCAAACTGGATTATCATTGTATAAATAACAGTCAATGGTGTCAGATGTCACAAATGAACTGATACAGGTAAAACATACATACAATAGTGTAGATAACTAACAGCAGCATATTTCAATTGTCATTTCAATTGAAATCAAATTTAATAAATAAAAGAACGTTAATCGTGAGTGATTGCTCACCTTTCGAGGCTAGAGAGAACAGGAGAGGACACTGATACAAACACAGATACAGACACTGAAATTGAGTCACAAATGCAAGCAATGCTAGATGGACACGATTCGATGAATGAACTGGCACGACGGACAAACCTGATAAATGGGAATACGATGAGAACAAGATTTATTACATCAATTTATACTAGAATCAGTATTTATCTTACACAAATCAAAAATAAAAAAAATAAAAATCTATATTTATACCTATATTTTAAACCAATATACAACAAAATATTTATTTTTAAAATTCAAAACCAATGTCCTTATTAATATTAATATAACTTACTTATATATAAAATAAGACAGTACAAAACAACATTTTAAACAGTGATTGTATATGTACACGTTAAACACCTAATACTTCATATAAAGCATATATATCAAGTCAAACAGCTAATGAATTCAAATACTAATATATATAATAAAATTTATACAACAGATACATTGAAACTACAATATATATAAAATACATTGTAAACTTGAAAGTCTGAAGGTAATCATATGCAAACAAGAGTACATATATAATTGGAAAATAAAGGTTGATATAAACTTTATAACTTTTAAAATAATACGTATATATAATATTACAGTTCAATACCGCTATTTATATACAACATACAATTTAATACATTATATTTTAGACCAATACTTATCTCTTATTAAAATACACGATATATATATATACCCAGATTTGCTGCTTTGTGATCTAATTATTTCAAAACCAACTCAGGTATATATATTTATTTTTAATATAGACCCGAACATATACTTATATATTTCGACAAAGATACGTATATACCGATATGGACTATGAACAAATATACATACTTTATTAACCATGCGGTATCATCTATAGTAAACATATATACATATTTTAACTTTTCAAAATTTGTTAAATATTTCAGACTTAAATATTACAAAAATCTGTTAAATGCAAACAGGTTATAAATACAACTAAATATCAAACTTACATAACTAAATACTCTACTATAGGCTTTCATACATAAAGTATGAACTGGAGATACTTCTAAAGATCAGACATTATACATAAAACTATAAATATATATAAGAGCATAGGAAGACAAAAGCTTGGTCACGAAAGAGAACGTGGAGCAACATATGCCTACTTAAATTTTGCATATCTTGAAAAAAAATACCTCTGTGTAAAGCATGCAAGCTAAACTCGGCTGGAGAAGAGGAGGAAAGTAAGGCCGGAGGGGAAAAGAAAGCGGGCGGAGAAGATGGTGGTTGCTGGCACCGATGGTGGAGTGGGGCACGAGGCTGCGGGGTTGGTAGGGTACGGAGGACGGAAGCAAGGCCGAGGTTTTGTGGTGATGGTCGTGTGCGATCTGCTGGCATGGAGGGGAGGTGGCGGAAGTCAGAGGCTATGGGCGATGGCCGTGAGGAGGCGCTGTAACAATTTGAGAAAGAAATAGGCTTCAGGGAGGAAGGATGGTTTGCAAGTCCTCGGGTTGAAACAGGTGAAGAGATGCAAAAGTTTTCAAACAACATGAATTGGATCTGGGAAGATGAAAGCTTGATTATAAATATATACTTTAATAACGTGTAATTACCGAAAAGGAATAGGTAATAAATAATTCAAAGCGGAAAAATAGAAGTGACAGACGCTAAAATTCCTCGGAAGCAACAATTACGTTTCGAAAATATATAATAGCAAGAGTATAAAATATATATTGTTATTGTTGCTGAGGAGTAGAAGGTATCGAAACGTCTCAATAAAGAAATACATGAATTTGATGGGAACAACCTCTAAATTTATGGAATTATAGAGGCAACAGATAAACGTTATTCAGAAAAAAAATCAAAGCAATCAATAGGACAACACGTTTCAAATTCGAAACTGAAGGAAGTAGTAAAGTCACATTTTATGGTACTGTTACAACGGACAATTTATTTCTTCCGTTGTGCACCGGATCATCGAAATTGACAATTGGATATACTGCGGAGATCAGCACGACGAGACGATCAAACGACAAATAGATATCAGTGGTATGATTGAATTATAAAATTCGAATTTTCTACTAGCGGAAAATGCAGCAAAAACGCAGAAAAATAAGATCGACGGAGCTAAAGAAGTCCGAATTTGGAAAAACGAAAATGACGTCTTGCTCAGAAGATGATTTAGAATTTTACTATGTAAAAATATTCAGGTTTCGACAACGTTTTATTTTCATCGCTTTTTAACTGATTAAATTGAAGTAAATTTACGCACTAAATAAACTTTCATATTTTCGGATGAAAATTTACCAGTTACTATGTTTAACTAGACGCATTCCAAATATCAAATTTATATCTCAAAATTTTATCGTTTAAAGTTTCACAAAATTTCAATTAATAACGTTATTAAAAACCGGTTAAATTTACGGGTTGTTACACCTACTAACCACCCATCACCGAAATGTGCACTTCAGAATCCTGTGGAGTTGGGCTGTAGATCAGAGCAAGCATTTCATCAATATCATGTTCAGTCAGCGAAGACACCTTGCCTAGTGGATCATTTTGAAGGCAGCCCTCATCCACTTGCTGATCCAGTGGTTCCACCTGTCTTGGAACATTCTGAAGGTAGCTCTCACCCAATTGCTGCTCCTGTGGCTCCACTAACTGCAGATCATAAAAAGAAGGAGGAGGAGATGCCAGGTTCCCTGTCTAAGATCCACAAGATGGGCATTGATTTGGATTCATCTGAGAATGAGGAAGATGAAGATGTGTTAAAGGACATGAGTAAGTGTACTGAATGTAATATGGAATATGAGAATCAGTTCACCATGGGTGATAAGAAAAGGGCTGATAAATCAGCTGTGGTTGGTTCTGCTCCAGTTACACGGAGCAAAACAACCAAAAAATCATAAATGTCCATTTTATGCTGGAATGTGCGAGGTCTAAATAATGACATAAGACAATTAGACCTCCACAACATCAAGGCCAAATTCAGGCCTACTATTTAGCTCTTTTAGAAAACAAACTTAATAACAGCAATATAGAGATGTTTAGATATCAAATGGTGGATCAATGGACTTTTACTCATAACTCGACTACTCAAGCTAAGGGCAGAATTCTTGTTGATTTGGAAACCAACTACTTGAATGGTAATATAATGAATATGGATGATCAGAAAATAACCATTAAATTTCATAATATTGGTGGCATGGAGATGGTAACCACATTTGTTTATGCTAAGAACCTAGCCTCTGAAAGAACTGAGCTTTGGGAACAAATAACTGCTAATTCGAAAAACATCAACATTCCTGGGGTGGTCACGGGTGATTTTAATGCAGTCTTAAGCACGAGTGAGAAAAAGGGAGGTCTTACACTGAAAGTAGCATAGGTTGCTGAATTCAACAAATGTGTTCTTGCCAGTGGACTTGTGGAAGCACACCATTCATGCCTGAAATTCACATGGAAAAGTGGTGAGGCAAAAAAAATTACATCAAGACTAGATAGAGCACTTGGCAATACTGAACTATTCAACAAAATCCCAAACTTTAAAGTAATTGTTCTACCTTGCTCTACAAGTGATCACTGTCCCCTCTTGATACAATTCAATGACGATAATGATATACATAAAGGAAAACCTTTCCGATATACAAATCATTGGCCTCTGATTGAAGGCTTAGATGAAGTAGTGAACTTTAATACAGTGAGAATTCCTCCAGGCAATCACATGTACCGACTTGTTATGCTAATCAAAATCATGAAAAATAGACTTAAAGACTGGAACAAGTGCAGACCAAAGACCATTGACACCATCACAACAATCCAACAACAGTTAGCAAATACTCAGAATCAACTGGATAATGATCCCCAACATGAGGGCCTAAATGCTGACTTCAACACACTTCAAAAACAACTCAAAGTTGAACTAAATAGGTAGTGGAGTTGAAGCAAAAAGCCAAAGAGAAATGGTTACAACAGTGAGACGAATGCAATAAATTTTTTTAATACTAAAATGTTACTAAGACAACACCATAACAATCTTAACAACTATTGAAATGAACAGGGCAATGCCTCTAGACATATTAAAGACATTGAAGAGCAGGCAATCACCTATTTCACAAACCTATATAATGGAGAAAATCACAATCACTTACCTCACATCAACTGCAGGAAGAAGATCTCCTCTACTGGTGTTGACATGCTGACAACTCGGATTTTGGAAGGGGAATTGAAGAAAGCCGTATGCTCGATCCACAGTGACTCCTCCCCTGGCCCTGATGGTATGAGGGCATCCTTCTTCAAAATGAATTGGGTACACCTAAAAGATTATATGCTTAAAGCTTACAATGAAGCCTTAGATATTGGAGAATTTGTATAAGAAATTTACCACACTTTCATATCTCTCATTCCAAAAACTAAGAAACCAGAGAGAATTGAAGACTACAGACCTGTTGCCTGCTATAATGTCACCTATAAGATCCTCCGCAAAATTATATGCATGAGACTAAATAGAGTTCTTCCCGATTTAGTCTCACAATGTCAAAGTGCCTTTATTAAAGGCAGGCACATTTCTGAAAACTCATTGATGGCACATGAATTAATCAAAGAATTTAACAAGCATGTGGCTGATAAAATGTGCATCAAAGTTGATCTACAAAAAGCATATGACAGGGTTAACAGAGGATTCATTATCCACATGCTTGACTCTATGGGGGTTCCATTGAAGTTACTAAAACTGATTAAGTACTCTCTAGACACTCCGACTTTCTCTATCATGATAAATGGAGTACCTAAAGGTTATATACAGAGTAATCGTGGGATTAGACAAGGTGACCCTCTCTCTCCATACCTATTTGTTATGGCTATGGAATGGTTTACTCTTCAAATGGAGTTGGCATGCTATCACAAATTCATTCGACCTATATACAATACCCTCCCAAATGTAACCCATTTAATATATGCTGATGATTTATTAGTGGTGATAAAAGGCAATACAAAGGCTATTGACAAGGTCAAGTCTATATTTACTGACTTGGAGATGCTAGCTGGACTTAAATTGAATGAACTAAAAACCAAGTGCTACTTCAATAAATTTTGTTCAAATAAGCAGGCTATGATAGAGAGATTGGGGTCCTCGGAGGGCCACCTTCTAGTTAAAAATTTAGGGGTACCACTTTCAAATAACACTTTTACAGATTTAAAAGGTGGTAAGCTAGTTGATGACATTAGAGACAAACTACATGGATGGAGATCCAAACTGCTGTCATTTGCGGGTAGAGTTGAATTAGTTCATATTGTTATCATATCTAAAGTCAGATTCTGACTGCAATCCTTTCAGATACCCGACTGCTCAATTGCCAAAATAAATTCAGTCTGCACAGACTTTATATGGAAGGGTGGAATGCACAAAGTAAAATACTCAGATCTTTGTAGAAAGAAAGAGGAAGGAGGAGTTGGGCTGAAAAATCTATATGAGCTTAAGAAAGTCTATGGATTGAAATTAGCTTGGAATGTTTTAACATCTAAAAATCTATGGGCTACTTGGATGAGATCGAGGTATATAAAAGACAAATTTTGGACCATTAAAACTGATAATAATGCCTTTGTGACATGGAAGAATATCTTAAAAACCAGGAATGAACTACAGACTTAATTAGAGAGAGAGATTGCAAATGGGAACAACACAGACTATGGAAAGACCCCTGGTTGAACTCACATAGTTTTATTGACAGGCTAGGCTGGGAAGCTTATTCAGCTTATGGGGCTCCAGCCTGTAAAGTGGCTGAAATTCTAGATAACAGTGAATAGCATTGTGACAGGAATTTGCTCAGTTTAAACTACAAAGAGTAGATTCTATGAAAAAACATTAAAACAGATGGAATGGAGGATATCTGGATATGGAAGAGCAACTCAAATGGTCATTTCAGTTTCAAAGAAGTGTGGGAGGAATCGAGAACTAAATTCCCTTTGGCTAACTGGAAAAATGTGGTCTAGAGTAGGTCTAATAGTCCAAAAATGGCTCACACCTTATATAAAGCCATACTCAAAAGATTACTAACGAAAGATAGACTTCATAAATGAGGGATTTTGGAGAATACACTATTTTATCTTTGTAATTCTGCTGAGGAAACTCATGAACACCTATTTTCTGAGTGCGAATACAACAAACGAGTGTGGAGTATACAAAAGCTAAGATGCCTACAGACTAATAATGCATGGGATCTAACAGAGGAAGTAGAATACCTGAACGGAGGTAGCAACCTCACCAAGCTGATGCAAGAGACTGGAAAAATTGGCCTCACAACCTCCTTGTGGCACATTTGGAGGGAAAGGAACAATCGGGCTTTCAACAATAGACAACAGGATGAGTTAGTCCTCACGAGACAAATAAACAAAGACATTAGCCTACTAATTTGTCGGATTTTGAAGAAGTTGCTTACCACTGTAACGGCTCGAGAAGAACTACTATTGGAGACGTTGAAGTTGAAGGTGTCGAACGAATTAGCTCAATCAGTGAACTGGGAGCCGCCATAATTGAACCCTAAAGATGGAATGTTTTAGGTTTTGCAGGTTTAGTTGTATAAAGTGTTGCTTTGTCTATTCATGTCTATTATAGTTGAGATACGAATATTTGTATTACTTTGGGCCGCATAGCCCAGCTGCAATTATTAATAAAATTAACCCATTTTCTAAAAAAACATTATATTGAAGATTCATAATCTTAAGTATATATATTGAGTGATATCGACTTATAGAATAATATATTTCTTATGAAATAACCCAGCGATTCAAGTGTCAGACACATCAGAAATCATGGTATATGTACATTTACATATGCATTTATTTCTCAAGTCTATTTAGGTTTATTTAATGTTCCACATTTAGTTTATACACATATCATATAAGTTTTATTATTATATAAATTTTAGATTTCATATCACTTATATGATAGTCTTACATATAATATATCATTAATTAAATCTTATCTAATTAACTTTAATCAATTAACTCTTTAATTAATTTAAATTAGTATTCCAATATAACTTTTATATTGGACATATCTACTATAACATTTATAGTGTACACTATAATTTTTATAGTGTAACATACATATATCATATATATGTGTACTTTATTTAATTAATTAACCTTTAACTAATTTATTCAATTAAAATATTTTTATTAAAATTTATTAATTTCAAAATTTATCTTGTATACATATATGTATACTTATGTTATCTTAAACATTTTAAAATAACATAACATATATCAACATATATAATATGTAACGACCCAGTATTTTCAACCATTCGCATCCATTATAAGTGTATAGGTAGACACTCATGCCGGAGTTGAATTACTCAAAATACCGCGTTGTAATTAAAATTTGGCAAAACTCAGCATATACAGTAAATAAAATAATTACAGATCACAGACACAGAGTAATATAACAATAATGCAGCGGAATCAAAAGGATAGTAGTTCATGAAGCTACTATATATATATAACAGAGTCAAACACAATACAACAGAAGTCTCGAATACAATAGATGTCTCAATACAATAATCAAATACAAGACCTGAATACATCACTGGAATCAACTGAATAACTGAAAGCAGGATCGATAGATAGCTGGATCTCCAAGCGAAGCTCCAACTCCAAAGGTGAGTCTCAAATGCTGTATCACTCAGTCTGACCCGAGCGTAAAGCAAAACACAAAACACTCGAGTCAGGATTAACATTCTTATATTCAATAAATCCAACTCAAGTGAAATATCAACTAAAATACAAGTAACTTAAAGGATGTTTGGTGTAACGACCCGACTTTCTTTGCCCAGAAAGACGCATCGTTATGAAGAAAGAAAGGGATAGAAAAAGAAAAGAAAAGAAGAGAGAACAACAACACATCAGAAATCTCACAGCGGAACGAGAAATATATTATCACATAAGATATTACATAGTATCATATACATCAGAGTACACAATTTATACATCACAGAATAGACAGTTATAAACTTCTGTCTATTATACAACAAAAGTACATCAGTACAATACAGACTAATACAATCACAGCGGAAACTCTATACATCTACTCGCTGAAGCCTCCTGCTTCACAGCTCCTCCAGAATTCGTCAAGATTATCCTGAATCCCTTGACTACTCAATACAATATTGAGTACCCAAGAGTTTAATAAAACAGAAAATAAACACTTGGGTCAGACATGGGTCTGGTGTGAGTAAACGGTTAGATTGCTTAACTTTGAAAACTTTTGAAAACAAAAGTATCACGTAAGACTCCCCACAAATAAACATGGGTAAGTTTTTACCTTACGCTAACTAAAACATTTGATAGGAAATCCGATTGTATTATAATAGGGTCTAGGGTTTTCAAATAAATACTCATATAGCTGAAATTGTTACATTATTAAATTCCAGCATCTAGCCACAAAGTGGGTTATACAATCAAAACCGTAAGGGCACGTAGGAAGAATGGGTTTCCATCAATGGCAGGGCTACTGGGGTACCGCCCGTCACAGTACGTGGCCTAGATCACCGTACCGAGGAGTACGCCCGCTCCCCTGCAACACAAAGCCGGAACCATCCCTTACTGGATAATTCCGAACAAGACAATCCCGTAGTTGGCGCGACCAACCACACACTAAGCCGAATAAAAGAAAAGGGACCTCTAGACAGGGATCTATCTTGCTCTCAGTGGGTGCTACCCACGAAACCTTGCTGCACCTCCCCTGTTTTAGCCATTCCCGGTTGATGAGGCTTGAGGTTACGATTACCTTTAATCAGAACATATCACTTAGAATGCTCATCGTCCGCCTGACGATGTTCTGAAAGCATTCAATCCATACAAGTTCGTTCCGGGTTCGAACGAAACCGAAGGCATTATCTCGTTACACTCGTTTTGGAATCACCCTCAGAGTTAACGACAATAACCCTTGCACTCTGAATCTTCATCTTCACTTGAGATTCACGACCTATCGTTATTTTGGATCGATGTGGTATTCGGGTCTCCAGACCTGGAATTCCGGTATACGGAAACCCGATCCCGGTCTCATCGAAATCCAAAACGTATCTTTTAAGGCCAAGTTGTTTAACGGTTTAAACAATTTAACTTATCTATATTCATACAGATAGATAATTCATAATTCACAATTGATAATCACATTACCAAATATACAGATGATTCATAACCAATATGTAATCCATATCAACATCACAATAGTTAATCTATAATACCATCATAATACAACCAAGCATTCATACCATACAACATTACTTATCTCATTTCTGAGATTACATCCATTCAGGACAATCAATGTCATCCATTCTTATATAAGCAATGATTTACTTAATCACAACATAATTAATTTAAAATGAATTAAATTAACTATCTCTATCTTTAATTAATTTAAAGTGAATTAAATTAATTACTTCATCTCTTAATTAATTTAAAATAAATTAAATTAATTACTTCATTATAAACCTTACTTATATAATCATTAATTAATTATAAATTAATTAATTAATCTTCCTCTAAATTTTCACTTTAATTAATCACCCTGATTAATTATACTTTAATTACATTTAAGTAATTATCCTTAATTAATTTTCCAAATTAATTATCCTTAATCCAATACAGTAATTAACTTTTAATTACTTCATAAATTAATTAATTAATTACTTCATCTCTTAATTAATTACAATTAATCACTTATCATTTGATTAATTAATCTTAATTAATCAACTCTTAATCACATCATTAATTATAAACTAATGATCCCTAATTACACCTTTAATTAATTATTAATTACATTAAGTAATTAAACTTTAATTAAACCATAATTTATTAATCACCTTTGATTAAACTTAACCAGTAATTAACTCTAATTAATTATCTTCCTTAATTAATTATTTTTAATTAATTACCTTAACAAATAATTAATTACCTTATAATTAATCTTAATCCTTTAATTAACTTAATTAAATAATTTATTTAATTAATAACACTAAGTAATTAACCTTAATCACTTCTTGTTTAATTACATCCAGTAACTATTCCTTAATTACCTCATCAAGTAATTATACTTAATTAAATTTATAAGTAATTATCTTTAATAATCACTAATTAATTACTTAGTTAATTATTTAACTAATTATTTAAATTTAATTAAATAATTTCTTAACTATTTATATTTAAAGATCTTAGTTAAGAAAAACCATTATTCTTAAATCATTTTCAATAAATGAATTATCCTTATTAATTTCACATATTAATTTCCTTTAATAAATCAAATCTTAATTACTTAAGGTAAAATCTTTATTATAATTTAATAATTACAACATTTAGTTTTTACCTTTAAAATCTTTGAAGCTTTTCAAAGTTATTCAATAAATTTTAATACAAAGATTATTTTGAAATCCACTTTCCTATTCTCTTAAAACTTACTTATTTAAATTATTTAAATCTTGTTAAAACAATTATTCTAGAAAACAATTTAGTTTAGTAGTTAAAATCTTGTTTTAACTTTATTTTAAAACTCAGAAAACACTACAATATAAATTTCTTTTGTTTTAAAAACTTCAAAACACTTCCTGTAAAATTCTTAAATCTGCTCCTTCCTAAACCCGAGTAAAACGCTTAAAAACTCGAAGATTCTCGAACGAACACCCGAGCCAATGCTTCTTCCCCAAATCCATATTCCCAGATGCACAGACTTGTTCATGCACGTGCACACACACGCTGGACGACGACGAACTCCGTTCAGTGCTCCGACAAGTCGTCTTCCACCACGAGACCACGATCGACCAACTCATCTTCCTCGATTCGAACGAGATTCGAAAACGAACATTGAACCCATCACCTGGAAATACACTTCATCGGAATCCCCCTCCTCCCCGATGATCCTTGCCTCGAGACACCACGCCACCTTCACCGCAGCTCCGTCGCGACTTCCAGTACCCACCATACGCCTCGCGATCAACTCCCATTACATCACGACGTCGCGAAAACCAATTGAATATCAACGAGTATCCCAAGGTGTTAAACCCTATATCGCTTTCGCCTACCCCCTACGGTCAACTAAAAATACAATCTCCATTTTTCCTGAGATCAACAATGTTCAAGCTACCATCGACAACAATCTCGAACTTCAACTCGTCGTCAATCGTCAGCAATCGATGAAAGACCCAAAATCGATCAGCTAAGCAAATCTCGATTATAACACCATTAAAAATCATGATTTTCATTTCAAAAATCATTATTTCCTACCACGATTCCATTCATGTAATCCAATCATGAAATACATTTATTGATTCCTGACCTATATAAAATGTTTACTGATATATCTAAATTTTAATTTGCCACTAAATTAAAATTATTGGAACTACTTTTAAAATTATTATTATAAGATTATAATCATGTCTTATTCAAAGATTAACACTCAATTCTAATCGTATGATGAGATTTAAATTTTTGAAGGTAATCAAGGTCTGAGAAACAACAGAGACCAGAATTCATAAATACATATAAATATGTTCTCACTGTATATATGTCAATACAAATTTTATTCAACTGAAAACATCCATGCAAACCAATATTATCCCCAGATTATAACATACATTAAGCAATACAAGATTTGTTTTGAAAGTTATTATTTACTCATCAAAATTTAAACAGAGTGTCAGGCTTCAGGCTTATCTATATATATACTGACATAATATATATGCATGCAATTCAAAACAAAGCATTCTTGTAAAACCTTTATAATATATTACTACAAAATTTTATCACAAGCATCTAAGTCCAGATTTAAAACTGTTTTTAAATTTAAGGTTTACTCACCAGAAACTTTGAACAGAGAACAGTTTCCAGGCTTGTTCCAGATTTTAAACTTCTTGAATTTCTTTTGCTATTGAATATTATCTGAAATTGATCTTTGAATTTAGTTGCTTGCTGATTGATTAAATCCTCTGATTGCATGTCTTCAGATTCAATTGAAGATTTGAAGCTGCTGTTTGGAATTGCTTTTCATCTTCTTATCTCAGATTTGCATTTGAATTTTCAGATTTATTTTCTCTTTGAATTTTGATTCCAGGTTTTACTTATCTTTAGATTCGAATTGTTCTTAGTGGAGAAAGAATTTGAAGAAACGAAAATTTTTAAACTGAAAAATGAAAACAGATTTCCTCTTACATAAATTTTACAACTTGGAGAAAAGAAAATAGATAAAGCCACTTGTCCCTTTTAGTTAACTTACACATATGCTATTTAAATTACAAATTACTTATTTTCTTACAAATGTCTTCACACCACTCTAATATGCTAACAAGTGTACATTCATGTTTTTTTATTAATCTACTTAAGTCATACCTTTGTATTTAAAAAATATTTACATGTATATAAAATGTATTTATCTTTTATAATTAAGCTTTACATTCCTATATAAATTTACAAATGTGAAAACTATTATTTAAAATAACTTATACTTTAATCAAATATATATATAACATATTTATAAATGCTTGAGAAATTGAGCTTAACTATATATATATTTTTACAAACCATTTTGACTTTTTTAAAAAGGAAAGAATGTTAAAAACAATTGAATTTTAAAAGAGAAAAGATTATTAAAATGAACTTCTTATTTAAATCTTATTCTTGTTATTTAAATCATAAATATCATTTTCAAAAGTATTAAACCAAATTACAAATTATATATATATATATATTAGAGTTTGAAAACATCTTATTAAATTCAAATTCAATATTCTTTTTATTCCAACATATGCAAATATATATATTCTAAATGAAAAATACTTTTAACATTAGCTTGATAATTATCATATTGAATTTAATACATAACTTCAAATAACAATATATATATTCATATATATTATAATTTGAAAACATAATTTTATTAAATTAAAAGATTCCCTATTCATAATATATATATATATATACCAATATATATATACATTATAAATATAAAACATTTATATAAGTTTTAGAAAGATAAATCTTCTCAATTTAAAATTGTTAGAAAAGATATTCCTAAATTAAAATGTTATTAGTTTTTAAAGAAATAAACTTGCCAATTTAAAATATTATTAACCTTTAAAAGAATTAAACTTGTCAATTTATAAAATAAATCAACAAATCAATTTAATTATTAATAAAGATTATTAAATTGATATTGCCAAATTTCTGGGATATCACATTCCTCCCCCCTTAAAATAATTTCGTCCCCGAAATTTAAAAGCAAAGATAATTTAATAACCGAGTAAAATTTTTAATTTTAAACAGCAATCACACAATCAATCATTACTATCAATCATAGCAACCATATAAATCAAACAAATTTAATTATCCAGACAAATTCTGGATAGAATTTCCTCGAGTTTCCCCAAGTATATATATATACCGGGATACTCGTTCTACAGGATCTTAATTAACTATCTACAAAAATCTAGAACCCCTTCCCATCTGATCCTACAAATCTGAACAAGATATCAGACTAAACTCAAAACCATCCCAACTACCAAATCCTTCTGAACTGCTGATTTCATCACTCGATGAATCATACACATATTCCTCAGAGATATGTGAAATAAAATGAATTCCAGTTATTCGAACTGGCAACTCAATCCTATAGATAAAAGAACTAATCCTTTTGAGAACACAGAAAAATCTCATAATACTTCCAGAGCTAACTCTCCGGTCTTATCAAATTTTATATCTCCTTTTATTGGATACAACTTAAACAATATCCAAATTTCAACTTCAACTTCAAATTCCATCAATTCTTAACTGCATAACTCTCCTGACGATCCTGAGTCACTTCATCCTTCCTGATCAGCTTAACTCTTGCTGATGCCTCTTGAAAACAGATTAGACCAACATCAAACCAATTTCCGGATCCTACTCAACAAAATGGTTTCTCAAAAATATGCCGAAATCCAAAACACAACTCTACTCTACAAACATTATAGGACTTCGAACTACTTCTCCTATCTGGAATAGCCAAACACAAACAGGAGCACTCGCCAAACTGCTTCCGCTGCACCACTCTGATCTGGAGTAGATAAGAATGCTGATGAAGAACACAAGCACAGACTGGACAACACATCCCAGAAAATCTCGGATAACTCAAAAGAATACTCAAACTATCGCAAGTCACTTTTGCGATCAACCCAGCCAAAATGCAAAGAAACTGCTCTCTCTTTACTAATCAGAACAGCTTACACTTATCTATCCTATCTATCGAAGAAATGAATCCACTCTGCTGCTTCTGAACTCCACCTTCAGAAAAATTGCTAAGCCAGAAGACTTCCTGCCAATGCACAGAATACTCCGAGCTGCACTGCTGCCACGGATGCCAGACTTCTAACAAAAGATCTTCGAGAAACGTCCATAGTCACTGCGTCTCACCACACAGCTACTACTTCCTGAAGTTGCCAAGATACCATCACTTGCTTCAGCTCATCCAATAGATCTAACTCTATTCATCCAACTTCAAAGACAAACTCCGAACCTTAACAGTTTCCTTCGGAGATCGATGAAATCTTACACCACAACAAAGTTTACTCGAGACGGTATTTGGTCTACAGTCTCGTCAGATACACTTCCAACCTCAACATTCAAACTCTAACTATTGGTAGTCGTGTTACACACACCACTACCTTATCTACCTCTATAACTCATATTGGAAAACCCGAACAGGTAACCCAACAAATAGGTAGAAATACATGTATATATATATATATATATGTTTAAAATGATACTTTTTTATATAGAAATTATATCTGGGTAAAATTATTTCATCTACTTTTTTTAAAACAATATTGTGTCCGTTGGCCTGGTCTAAGTGTTTAGAGATCCCTATCAATAACGTTAGCTACTCGTATTGACCAGAATCCATATACCACTCAACCGATCAATTAACACAATATAAAACCATTTTATATAACTAACAAATACGCGCTCTCGAATATATATATATACACACACTCAGACTCAAACAGGTTGCTACAGATCCTGTCTCTAATGAACAATCCTTCCGAACCTAGGTATTCACTCAACCTAGTGTTCTGATATTCACTTAACCAATAGCTTAGGTATTCGCTCAACCTATGCTCTGATACCACTGTAACGACCCGACTTTCTTTGCCCAGAAAGACGCATCGTTATGAAGAAAGAAAGGGATAGAAAAAGAAAAGAAAAGAAGAGAGAACAACAACACATCAGAAATCTCACAGCGGAACGAGAAATATATTATCACATAAGATATTACATAGTATCATATACATCAGAGTACACAATTTATACATCACAGAATAGACAGTTATAAACTTCTGTCTATTATACAACACAAGTACATCAGTACAATACAGACTAATACAATCACAGCGGAAACTCTATACATCTACTCGCTGAAGCCTCCTGCTTCACAGCTCCTCCAGAATTCATCAAGATTATCCTGAATCCCTTGACTACTCAATACAATATTGAGTACCCAAGAGTTTAATAAAACAGAAAATAAACACTTGGGTCAGACATGGGTCTGGTGTGAGTAAACGGTTAGATTGATTAACTTTGAAAACTTTTGAAAACAAAAGTATCACGTAAGACTCCCCACAAATAAACATGGGTAAGTTTTTACCTTACGCTAACTAAAACATTTGATAGGAAATCCGATTGTATTATAATAGGGTCTAGGGTTTTCAAATAAATACTCATATAGCTGAAATTGTTACATTATTAAATTCCAGCATCTAGCCACAAAGTGGGTTATACAATCAAAACCGTAAGGGCACGTAGGAAGAATGGGTTTCCATCAATGGCAGGGCTACTGGGGTACCGCCCGTCACAGTACGTGGCCTAGATCACCGTACCGAGGAGTACGCCCGCTCCCCTGCAACACAAAGCCGGAACCATCCCTTACTGGATAATTCCGAACAAGACAATCCCGTAGTTGGCGCGACCAACCACACACTAAGCCGAATAAAAGAAAAGGGACCTCTAGACAGGGATCTATCTTGCTCTCAGTGGGTGCTACCCACGAAACCTTGCTGCACCTCCCCTGTTTTAGCCATTCCCGGTTGATGAGGCTTGAGGTTACGATTACCTTTAATCAGAACATATCACTTAGAATGCTCATCGTCCGCCTGACGATGTTCTGAAAGCATTCAATCCATACAAGTTCGTTCCGGGTTCGAACGAAACCGAAGGCATTATCTCGTTACACTCGTTTTGGAATCACCCTCAGAGTTAACGACAATAACCCTTGCACTCTGAATATTCATCTTCACTTGAGATTCACGACCTATCGTTATTTTGGATCGATGTGGTATTCGGGTCTCCAGACCTGGAATTCCGGTATACGGAAACCCGATCCCGGTCTCATCGAAATCCAAAACGTATCTTTTAAGGCCAAGTTGTTTAAAGGTTTAAACAATTTAACTTATCTATATTCATACAGATAGATAATTCATAATTCACAATTGATAATCACATTACCAAATATACAGATGATTCATAACCAATATGTAATCCATATCAACATCACAATAGTTAATCTATAATACCATCATAATACAACCAAGCATTCATACCATACAACATTACTTATCTCATTTCTGAGATTACATCCATTCAGGACAATCAATGTCATCCATTCTTATATAAGCAATGATTTACTTAATCACAACATAATTAATTTAAAATGAATTAAATTAACTATCTCTATCTTTAATTAATTTAAAGTGAATTAAATTAATTACTTGATCTCTTAATTAATTTAAAATAAATTAAATTAATTACTTCATTATAAACCTTACTTATATAATCATTAATTAATTATAAATTAATTAATTAATCTTCCTCTAAATTTTCACTTTAATTAATCACCCTGATTAATTATACTTTAATTACATTTAAGTAATTATCCTTAATTAATTTTCCAAATTAATTATCCTTAATCCAATACAGTAATTAACTTTTAATTACTTCATAAATTAATTAATTAATTACTTCATCTCTTAATTAATTACAATTAATCACTTATCATTTGATTAATTAATCTTAATTAATCAACTCTTAATCACATCATTAATTATAAACTAATGATCCCTAATTACACCTTTAATTAATTATTAATTACATTAAGTAATTAACCTTTAATTAAACCATAATTTATTAATCACCTTTGATTAAACTTAACCAGTAATTAACTCTAATTAATTATCTTCCTTAATTAATTATTTTTAATTAATTACCTTAACAAATAATTAATTACCTTATAATTAATCTTAATCCTTTAATTAACTTAATTAAATAATTTATTTAATTAATAACACTAAGTAATTAACCTTAATCACTTCTTATTTAATTACATCCAGTAACTATTCCTTAATTACCTCATCAAGTAATTATACTTAATTAAATTTATAAGTAATTATCTTTAATAATCACTAATTAATTACTTAGTTAATTATTTAACTAATTATTTAAATTTAATTAAATAATTTCTTAACTATTTATATTTAAAGATCTTAGTTAAGAAAAACCATTATTCTTAAATCATTTTCAATAAATGAATTATCCTTATTAATTTCACATATTAATTTCCTTTAATAAATCAAATCTTAATTACTTAAGGTAAAATCTTTATTATAATTTAATAATTACAACATTTAGTTTTTACCTTTAAAATCTTTGAAGCTTTTCAAAGTTATTCAATAAATTTTAATACAAAGATTATTTTGAAATCCACTTTCCTATTCTCTTAAAACTTACTTATTTAAATTATTTAAATCTTGTTAAAACAATTATTCTAGAAAACAATTTAGTTTAGTAGTTAAAATCTTGTTTTAACTTTATTTTAAAACTTAGAAAACACTACAATATAAATTTCTTTTGTTTTAAAAACTTCAAAACACTTCCTGTAAAATTCTTAAATCTGCTCCTTCCTAAACCCGAGTAAAACGCTTAAAAACTCGAAGATTCTCGAACGAACACCCGAGCCAATGCTTCTTCCCCAAATCCATATTCCCAGATGCACAGACTTGTTCGTGCACGTGCACACACACGCTGGACGACGACGAACTCCGTTCAGTGCTCCGGCAAGTCGTCTTCCACCACGAGACCACGATCGACCAACTCATCTTCCTCGATTCGAACGAGATTCGAAAACGAACATTGAACCCATCACCTGGAAATACACTTCATCGGAATCCCCCTCCTCCCCGATGATCCTTGCCTCGAGACACCACGCCACCTTCACCGCAGCTCCGTCGCGACTTCCAGTACCCACCATACGCCTCGCGATCAACTCCCATTACATCACGACGTCGCGAAAACCAATTGAATATCAACGAGTATCCCAGGGTGTTAAACCCTATATCGCTTTCGCCTACCCCCTACGGTCAACTAAAAATACAATCTCCATTTTTCCTGAGATCAACAATGTTCAAGCTACCATCGACAACAATCTCGAACTTCAACTCGTCGTCAATCGTCAGCAATCGATGAAAGACCCAAAATCGATCAGCTAAGCAAATCTCGATTATAACACCATTAAAAATCATGATTTTCATTTCAAAAATCATTATTTCCTACAACGATTCCATTCATGTAATCCAATCATGAAATACATTTATTGATTCCTGACCTATATAAAATGTTTACTGATATATCTAAATTTTAATTTGCCACTAAATTAAAATTATTGGAACTACTTCTAAAATTATTATTATAAGATTATAATCATGTCTTATTCAAAGATTAACACTCAATTCTAATCGTATGATGAGATTTAAATTTTTGAAGGTAATCAAGGTCTGAGAAACAACAGAGACCAGAATTCATAAATACATATAAATATGTTCTCACTGTATATATGTCAATACAAATTTTATTCAACTGAAAACATCCATGCAAACCAATATTATCCCCAGATTATAACATACATTAAGCAATACAAGATTTGTTTTGAAAGTTATTGTTTACTCATCAAAATTTAAACAGAGTGTCAGGCTTCAGGCTTATCTATATATATACTGACATAATATATATGCATGCAATTCAAAACAAAGCATTCTTGTAAAACCTTTATAATATATTACTACAAAATTTTATCACAAGCATCTAAGTCCAGATTTAAAACTGTTTTTAAATTTAAGGTTTACTCACCAGAAACTTTGAACAGAGAACAGTTTCCAGGCTTGTTCCAGATTTTAAACTTCTTGAATTTCTTTTGCTATTGAATATTATCTGAAATTGATCTTTGAATTTAGTTGCTTGCTGATTGATTAAATCCTCTGATTGCATGTCTTCAGATTCAATTGAAGATTTGAAGCTGCTGTTTGGAATTGCTTTTCATCTTCTTATCTCAGATTTGCATTTGAATTTTCAGATTTATTTTCTCTTTGAATTTTGATTCCAGGTTTTACTTATCTTTAGATTCGAATTGTTCTTAGTGGAGAAAGAATTTGAAGAAACGAAAATTTTTAAACTGAAAAATGAAAACAGATTTCCTCTTACATAAATTTTACAACTTGGAGAAAAGAAAATAGATAAAGCCACTTGTCCCTTTTAGTTAACTTACACATATGCTATTTAAATTACATATTACTTATTTTCTTACAAATGTCTTCACACCACTCTAATATGCTAACAAGTGTACATTCATGTTTTTTTATTAATCTACTTAAGTCATACCTTTGTATTTAAAAAATATTTACATGTATATAAAATGTATTTATCTTTTATAATTAAGCTTTACATTCCTATATAAATTTACAAATGTGAAAACTATTATTTAAAATAACTTATACTTTAATCAAATATATATATAACATATTTATAAATGCTTGAGAAATTGAGCTTAACTATATATATATTTTTACAAACCATTTTGACTTTTTTAAAAAGGAAAGAATGTTAAAAACAATTGAATTTTAAAAGAGAAAAGATTATTAAAATAAACTTCTTATTTAAATCTTATTCTTGTTATTTAAATCATAAATATCATTTTCAAAAGTATTAAACCAAATTACAAATTATATATATATATATTAGAGTTTGAAAACATCTTATTAAATTCAAATTCAATATTCTTTTTATTCCAACATATGCAAATATATATATTCTAAATGAAAAATACTTTTAACATTAGCTTGATAATTATCATATTGAATTTAATACATAACTTCAAATAACAATATATATATTCATATATATTATAATTTGAAAACATAATTTTATTAAATTAAAAGATTCCCTATTCATAATATATATATATATACCAATATATATATACATTATAAATATAAAACATTTATATAAGTTTTAGAAAGATAAATCTTCTCAATTTAAAATTGTTAGAAAAGATATTCCTAAATTAAAATGTTTTTAGTTTTTAAAGAAATAAACTTGCCAATTTAAAATATTAGTAACCTTTAAAAGAATTAAACTTGTCAATTTATAAAATAAATCAACAAATCAATTTAATTATTAATAAAGATTATTAAATTGATATTGCCAAATTTCCGGGATATCACATTTGGGATAACCATCCTCTAAGGGTCCGTTAAACTATTTACTATGTAGTAATATACGCTATATACAGTAGTGTCTAATTAGTAAAGTATAATCATATCGGAAAATAGCGTTAAGGGGATGGAGAACCTTAACGCGGTCGGATCTTAAAATCATAATCGTAGTAAAGCTCGATATGGTAGGTGACACGGCACAACTAGGCAATGCCAGGGTAGATATACCAATTACGTACACGGACTGATGGATACGCATAGCAGCCACTACCGTTCCACCTCGAACAACATTTCCAAATCGGAGGATGGCCATCTAGTCAAATCACAAGTAAGAGTATAATGTCGAAGAAATGCGTCCGAGAAGAGGTGCTACCTCACTGGTCCGAGATCGCTCCTGTTTTAGCCACCTTATGCCAACTCACGGGAGTTGGGTCCACGTAACATACCTTAAGAACGCCGCCACCATCCTACTTCATTCTGGAATCTCCACCGCGTACACGGTTGTCAAAGTGGTTTTCGGTATCGACAGAGAGTATGTCCATATCCGATCCCGGTCTCTTTGGCAACCAATCGTTATTATAACACCGTGGTCATTTCAAATTAGTTTATACTTCAAAACCAAAATATCATTATCATTTCAAAACCCACTTTAATACGATATCATTTCACTTCAAATATATCCATTTTCAAAGTCATATTACTTTCCAAAATTATAATGCTTTCGAAATCATAGTCTGGAAATCACAGTATTTTGGAAATAATAACACTTTCCTTTTAAACAGTTTAGATATTAAAATTTCATTATAAAATAAAATAGTTTCCTCAAATTTCACAAATCGATTCAAATTAACTCGAATTCCAAAAAAAAAATTATTTTAATCAAATCTCAAATCATCCGTTTCAACTCGATTTAGCTTCTAAATAAACCATTTCAAATTATCGATTTCAAATACATATCCGAACCATAAAATAAGCCATTTCAATTTTAATATATTTCAAAGCTTTAAATATTCAACATTTCAAAACTAAATTCGATAAATTTATATACATATCAGATTCACTTTACAATTATTTAGTTTTGAAATATTAGCTTAACATTTCCATAACATTTGAATACAATTTCAATTTTTCAATTTAAATAAACAAAATATCTCATTTAAATATTTATACGTTTGAAATATCCATTTAAGTCACCTTTTCAAATTTCAAGTTGTAAATCACTTCTTTAAATTTCAAATTCAATACCTTTCAAATCAAACTTATTTAAGTATAATTCTTAAATAAATATAATTTCAATCAATTTCAAATCATTATAAATTCTATATTTGAAGATATAGATATTAAATAAATACTTAAACACATTATTTATCAACTTTATTAAATCAACTATGATGAATCTTTAAAAATCAATATTTATCAAAACCATATATTTCTTTTCAAAACCATAGGTTTCATTTTCAAAACGTTTATATATAGACCAACGGTGCCTGTATATAATTTTTCTATCCTATGGTCAAGTGATACGGATATTTATCATTTCAATCCGCAATTTAAATTATATATACGGGTATATATCTTTTCAACCCGAAATCCCAAATTCAATTCAATGAAAATCGCTTGGGTTTATCATTTCAACCCATAACGATTTTCTCCTATTCTACAGATCGTTCGGGTATGTATCATTTCAACCCATAGTGATTCTATACTAACAGGGAACTTGCAGAGTGATAACAAATATGATAATAAAAATAACAACAGCAACAGGCATATATCAACAATATAAATAACAGATAATGGTGTCAGATGTCATAGGTGAACAAATACAGATAATGACACATATATATAACAATGTGAATAACTAACAACAGCATATTTCAATTAACGTTTCAATCGAAATCAAATTTAATAAATATAAGAACATTAATCGTGAGTGATTGCTCACCTTTCGAGGCTAGAGAGATTAGACTACGCGACAGGTTATGATTCCAAACCCGAATTTCAAAGAAAGCATGATGGGCACGAGTTTGACGATCAAAGCTGATGACAAGGAATTGACGAAATCGAATTAGAACAGAAGCTATATATATATAATAATTATTATTATTTCCACGAAATAAATATTGAATTTAACCAAATATGAAAATACATATATAGATATAATTAAAATCATTGTTTTAAAATAAAACTCATGTATTAAAATCAAATATATATACATATTATATTTTGAAATCAAAAATATGTATATTACTATATATATTGAACCTTATAGATAAAATCAGAAAACATTATTTATTCAAACAAGAAATGCCACTATGTTGAATGAAATTATAGTTTTATACTTAACTTACATACTTTACAAACAACTGGCTATATATATATAAAGTACAAATCGGGAGATACAAACTCATACTGCAAATATATTATTTAACTAAAGTACTCAAACATATATATAATCCAAACTAGATTATACTAAAATAAAACAAAACTGTTATAATATATATATAAAGGACATAAGCTTGCATCATAGGAACAAAGCAAACTATATATAGACAAACATTAGTTCTGATATATATTTATATAACCAACGCAACATATAGAAGAAACATATTATAAACATATAGTATAACAGATTATAAACTTTTATATAATCTATATAATTCGTATAAAAATATAATACTACTATTTGAAATCAATATACATTACAGCCGAAACCACGACTGCAACCAGGCTCAAGCATATTTTTAAAACAAAACATACAGGTTTTATGGAATAACAGATTCTCTTATATACAGACTACTATAACTCAACATCATATATAACTTATGAACTAGAATAATACAACTCAACAATATATATATACATTATATATATAAATAACATTTTATACGAACTTATACAAACTAATATAACCACAACAGATTTCACACCAAGCCTTGATCACCCTATATACATATATATACACATACTAACATAAAAATACATACTAAAGAATGAACTAAATATAGATAACTACTAAAATATATATATAGCTTTTATATAACACAACATAAAGTTTGAAACTGAGTTTATTCAACATAAAAAGTATATAACTCATGAAATATCAGACCGAAAAATTTATAAGAAAACAAAGGTATAAATTAGAATAAAACGCCATACTTGCACTACTACATATATTCCATAATACTGTTAGCATATATTTCATAATATTGTTATGCTAAAGCTATAATTACCAATTAAATACTTATAACGTCATACACATAAACTTTATAAATTATAACATATATACCTCAGTAAACGAAGTAAAAGGACGAGCGAACCGGAAGTGAGAGGAGCAAGTCATCGGAGAAGGCGGAGCTGGATCACACACGGGTCTGAGGAGATGTGAGAGCTGCTGGTAGGTGGAGGCTCGGTTCAGGGGAAGGCAAGGCATAAGCGGCTACTGTGGTTGGTTTCAGGGCCAAGGCGAGGCTCGGTTGGGAAGTTCTTCGGCCAGAGAGGAAGAGGAGGTGGTGGCGTCTTCGGTTGGATGAGTGAGAGGCTAGAAAGTAGGAGGCGTGGCCATGGCTTCAGGTTGGAGGATGATCTTGGGTAGGCTGTTGTACACGTGGTGGGTGGAGGGAGGTATGGCTGCACGCTAATCGACGTGATGGGGAAGATGTCTGGAGATGTGGGTTTCGAGGCTGGTCTCGGTTGAAGTGTAGGTGGTGAGGCCGGTTGAAAGCTTGCGGTTCTCAAGTGTAGGTGTGCAAAATGGAGATGGTGACTGTCACATTATAAACCTAGATATAATATTTTATATCTTCTCAAAAGAACAATTGAAGACTCAAATGGAAAAGGTACAGGCAACAAACGAAAGAGAACAAATTGTTGCAAAAGAAAGTAAGGTACCGAAGCCACTTATTATAAATTAAATACTGAACAGTTCAAAAGGAAACAAAAGGACAGAAAGAAAAAAAGGAACGTGGAAAGACCAAATCAACGTAATATATTTAATTTATTTGAGGAGAAACGGTAGGGTAGGAATAGAAATAGGTTGAATTGTTCAGAGGCTTTAATGTAGGAGCACGCTAGAAATTTGAACCGAAGGAAGGAGTAAAGTCAGAAATTTTTGGTACCGTTACAACGAACCGTTTTATTATTTCGTCGCGTACCGGACCTTAAAATAAAGAAATAAATATACCGCTGAGATCAGCACGACGAGACGATCAAAACGGTATATAATTATTGGTGGTACGATCATCCGATCAAAAGTCGATAATCGGTACCGAAAATGCTGCTATTCAGCCAGAATTAAGGTAAACGGAGTAATAGACATCCAAATTTGACGAAACGAAAGATGACGTCTCACTCAGAAGATGATTTACAAATTTTCTATGTAAAATATTCAGGTTTGGAAAACATTTTATTATCACCAATTTTTAACTGATTAAATTGAAGTAAATTTACGCGCGAAATAAATTTTCATATTTTCGAATGAAAATTTACCAGTTGCTATGTTTAATTAGACACATTCCAAATATCAAATTTTTATTTAAAAATTTTATTGTTTAAGATTTCACAAAAATCCAATTTATTAAATAAATAAAACCACTGAAATTTACGGGTCGTTACACTCTCCCCCACTCAAAACTTTTCGTCCCCGAAAAGGAAGGAGGTAGGAGAGTAGAAGCAACCAAAAGAAAAATAGATTAAAAGACAAGATAAGACAATTAATTTATACCATATAATTTCAAATTAAACTAATTAATATTTAGCAATTTGATTTAATCCACTGAGTTCACTTAAGTTAAACCAATTCATCTATTTCTAAATTCATTATCTTATTATCTAGTCATTCTCAATTAACAATTTCTAAACTATCAATTTGTATAATCATTTATTATACTCATATTTTATTCGACAAATTCAATTCTTTTATTCCAAATCATTATTTAGTTTATTCCACTTAATATATCCTATCACATATATTTAAACCATATAAATTAATTTAAACCATATATTTCAGTTTAAATCAATTTATATTCAGTAATTGATTTTTAAATTCAAGGTATTTCCATACTTTAATCAAATTTCAATTTATTAATTCCTTCAAAACAAATTTATTTGTCTCATCTATTATTCAATTAACTTATTATCCTATTTATCTCTATTAACATCTTTATAAAAAAAAAATTAAGTGTATAACATTTATTATAACACTCAAATTCTATTTATATCATCATTTTATATTGTATATTATCCAATTACATTTTTTTTACTTCTGAAAATTTTAAGTAAGTTATGTTGAGATGTAATTGAGTATTATACAAATAAGATTTTACAATTCAGTTATTCCCAGTTAACTATTTATCCAAGAATTTTGACTTTAGTTTATAATTGAAATCATCTTAAATCTAAAATTTAAGAATTTAAATCTCCGATTTACTTCAAACAATTTAGAGATATGTATAATATTTTTATATCAAATCAAATTAAATTTTAAAATCAGATACCTATATATATATACATCAAATTATACTGAAGAAATTCAAATCGAATATATTTTTTTTCTCAAAACAAAACCGTAGCAAAGCTACAGAATGTTTCTCCTCTTCGAAACTCGAAATGAATGTCGATGATGCGGCCGTCATCACCGAAATTATTTTCCAGCGACAAAGAGAAGAGCACTGATTTAAACATTTAAAATTCTTTGAAAACCATTTTATTCGAAAATACTTTCAATAATATACATTTTAAGACTTTAAAACAAAGTTTGAAGTTACCAGAAATTTAATTCTTACATTCTCAATTTAAATTCATTTCAATTCCAAATAAATTTATAAACAATAGTCATTTTGCAATAGTCAATGACTTACAAAACAGTAAAATGAAAATCAAATATTACCATTTTCAACAACCAAATCATTTAACTTTTAATTCCAGAAAATTTTTCTTATATATTTAATATATAATCATACAAATTTATTTCATTTATCAAATTTGAAAATTATATTGTGTCAGTTTGCTCTGTTCAAGTGTTTTGGAAATCCTATCGATAGCGTTGATCAGACGAATCGATCGAAAATCCAAACCAACATCAACAACTCAAACAACACATTATAAACATAAACTATTTTATATTAATTACAAATACACTCCCTCACATGATGATTCCAGAATTGGATTCCAACACAAGGATAGAGATCCAAATATAGAGGGACTCTAATCAAAGAGAATTCTAATCTAAAATAGATAGGCTCGAAATGAAGGTTAGATGATTGCATTTCAAACAGGAAGATGGATAAAGTTGTATAAATCGCGGGCAACCTTAACCGGGTCAACCGTGACTTCATAGATAAGATCGATGTAGAATTCTGAAGCAAATCGACATTCGATTACCAGAGGTAGAATTCGGGTATAGCCTAAGATAGCAGCATCGTAAACCGAGGATACAGAAATCTCCGGTGAATCAATACCGATTGTAAAGGAGTTTCACCCGAGTACAAATTATTCGAAGATTGGCGAGACCGCCGATTTTATTATAGAGATCATTCGAAGTGGAGTTATGGGATACTCCAGAATCAAAAGACACGAATAGGGGAGACACGAATGGACTTTGGAACCGAAGTGAACGTTCCAAAATTCAAAGGAACTGAGTCAAAGAAGAAGGAATTCAAGCTCGAACGAAAGTGATTCTGTAATTGAATTTACTACATATGCTGAGTTTTGCCTAAAACCAGAGCTCTGATACCACATGTAACGACCCAGTATTTTCAACCATTCGCATCCATTATAAGTGTATAGGTAGACACTCATGCCGGAGTTGAATTGCTCAAAATACCGCGTTGTAATTAAAATTTGGCAAAACTCAGCATATACAGTAAATAAAATAATTACAGATCACAGACACAGAGTAATATAACAATAATGCAGCGGAATCAAAAGGATAGTAGTTCATGAAGCTACTATATATATATAACAGAGTCAAACACAATACAACAGAAGTCTCGAATACAATAGATGTCTCAATACAATAATCAAATACAAGATCTGAATACATCACTGGAATCAACTGAATAACTGAAAGCAGGATCGATAGATAGCTGGATCTCCAAGCGAAGCTCCAACTCCAAAGGTGAGTCTCAAATGCTGTATCACTCAGTCTGACCCGAGCGTAAAGCAAAACACAAAACACTCGAGTCAGGATTAACATTCTTATATTCAATAAATCCAACTCAAGTGAAATATCAACTAAAATACAAGTAACTTAAAGGATGTTTGGGATAACCATCCTCTAAGGGTCCGTTAAGCTATTTACTATGTAGTAATATACGCTATATACAGTAGTGTCTAATTAGTAAAGTATAATCATATCGGAAAATAGCGTTAAGGGGATGGAGAACCTTAACGCGGTCGGATCTTAAAATCATAATCGTAGTAAAGCTCGATATGGTAGGTGACACGACACAACTAGGCAATGCCAGGGTAGATATACCAATTACGCACATGGACTGATGGATACGCATAGCAGCCACTACCGTTCCACCTCGAACAACATTCCAAAATCGGAGGATGGCCATCTAGTCAAATCACAAGTAAGAGTATAATGTCGAAGAAATGCGTCCGAGAAGAGGTGCTACCTCACTGGTCCGAGATCGCTCCTGTTTTAGCCAATTTATGCCAACTCACGGGAGTTGGGTCCACGTAACATACCTTAAGAACGCCGCCACCATCCTACTTCATTCTGGAATCTCCACCGCGTACACGGTTGTCAAAGTGGTTTTCGGTATCGACAGAGAGTATGTCCATATCCGATCCCGGTCTCTTTGCCAACCAATCGTTATTATAACACCATGGTCATTTCAAATTAGTTTATACTTCAAAACCAAAATATCATTATCATTTCAAAACCCACTTTAATATGATATCATTTCACTTCAAATATATCCATTTTCAAAGTCATATTACTTTCCAAAATTATAATGCTTTCGAAATCATAGTCTGGAAATCACAGTATTTTGGAAATCATAACACTTTCCTTTTAAACAGTTTAGATATTAAAATTTCGTTATAAAATAAATTAGTTTCCTCAAATTTTACAAATCGATTCAAATTAACTCGAATTCCAAAAAAAAAATTATTTTAATCAAATCTCAAATCATCCGTTTCAACTCGATTTAGCTTCTAAATAAACCATTTCAAATTATCGATTTCAAATACATATCCGAACCATAAAATAAGCCATTTCAATTTTAATATATTTCAAAGCTTTAAATATTCAACATTTCAAAACTAAATTCGATAAATTTATATACATATCAGATTCACTTTACAATTATTTAGTTTTGAAATATTAGCTTAACATTTCCATAACATTTGAATACAATTTCAATTTTTCAATTTAAATAAACAAAATATCTCATTTAAATATTTATACGTTTGAAATATCCATTTAAGTCACCTTTTCAAATTTCAAGTTGTAAATCACTTCTTTAAATTTCAAATTCAATACCTTTCAAATCAAACTTATTTAAGTATAATTCTTAAATAAATATAATTTCAATCAATTTCAAATCATTATAAATTCTATATTTGAAGATATAGATATTAAATAAATACTTAAACACATTATTTATCAACTTTATTAAATCAACTTTGATGAATCTTTAAAAATCAATATTTATCAAAACTATATATTTCTTTTCAAAACCATAGAAATCATTTTCAAAACGTTTATATATAGACCAACGGTTCCTGTATATAATTTTTCTATCCTATGGTCAAGTGATACGGATATTTATCATTTCAATCCGCAATTTAAATTATATATACGGGTATATATCTTTTCAACCCGAAATCCCAAATTCAATTCAATGAAAATCGCTTGGGTTTATCATTTCAACCCATAACGATTTTCTCCTATTCTACAGATCGTTCGGGTATGTATCATTTCAACCCATAGTGATTCTATACTAACAGGGAACTTGCAGAGTGATAACAGATATGATAATAAAAATAACAACAGCAACAGGCATATATCAACAATATAAATAACAGATAATGGTGTCAGATGTCATAGGTGAACAAATACAGATAATGACACATATATATAACAATGTGAATAACTAACAGCAGCATATTTCAATTAACGTTTCAATCGAAATCAAATTTAATAAATATACGAACATTAATCGTGAGTGATTGCTCACCTTTCGAGGCTAGAGAGATTAGACTACGCGACAGGTTATGATTCCAAACCCGAATTTCAAAGAAAGCATGATGGGCACGAGTTTGACGATCAAAGCTGATGACAAGGAATTGACGAAATCGAATTAGAACAGAAGCTATATATATATATAATAATTATTATTATTTCCACGAAATAAATATTGAATTTAACCAAATATGAAAATACATATATAGATATAATTAAAATCATTGTTTTAAAATAAAACTCATGTATTAAAATCAAATATATATACATATTATATTTTGAAATCAAAAATATGTATATTACTATATATATTGAACCTTATAGATAAAATAAGAACACATTATTTATTCAGACAAGAAATTCCACTATGTTGAATGAAATTATAGTTTTATACTTAACTTACATACTTTACAAACAACTGGCTATATATATATAAAGTACAAATCTGGAGATACAAACTCATACTGCAAATATATTATTTAACTAAAGTACTCAAACATATATATAATCCAAACTAGATTATACTAAAATAAAACAAAACTGTTATAATATATATATAAAGGACATAAGCTTGCATCATAGGAACAAAGCAAACTATATATAGACAAACATTAGTTCTGATATATATTTATATAACCAACGCAACATATAGAAGAAACATATTATAATCATATAGTATAACAGATTATAAACTTTTATATAATCTATATAATTCGTATAAAAATATAATACTACTATTTGAAATCAATATACATTACAGTCGAAACCACGACTACAACCAGGCTCAAGCATATTTTTAAAACAAAACATACAGGTTTTATGGAATAACAGATTCTCTTATATACAGACTACTATAACTCAACATCATATATAACTTATGAACTAGAATAATACAACTCAACAATATATATATACATTATATATATAAATAACATTTTATACGAACTTATACAAACTAATATAACCACAACAGATTTCACACCAACCCTTGATCACCCTATATACATATATATACATACTAACATAAAAATACATACTAAAGAATGAACTAAATATAGATAACTACTAAAATATATATATAGCTTTTATATAACACAACATAAAGTTTGAAACTGAGTTTATTCAACATAAAAAGTATATAACTCATGAAATATCAGACCGAAAAATTTATAAGAAAACAAAGGTATAAATTAGAATAAAACGCCAGACTTGCACTACTACATATATTCCATAATACTGTTAGCATATATTTCATAATATTGTTATGCTAAAGCTATAATTACCAATTAAATACTTATAACGTCATACACATAAACTTTATAAATTATAACATATATACCTCAGTAAACGAAGTAAAAGGACGAGCGAACCGGAAGTGAGAGGAGCAAGTCATCGGAGAAGGCGGAGCTGGATCGCACACGGGTCTGAGGAGATGTGAGAGCTGCTGGTAGGTGGAGGCTCGGTTCAGGGGAAGGCAAGGCATAAGCGGCTACTGTGGTTGGTTTCAGGGCCAGGGCGAGGCTCGGCTGGGAAGTTCTTCGGCCAGAGAGGAAGAGGAGGTGGTGGCGTCTTCGGTTGGATGAGTGAGAGGCTGGAAAGTAGGAGGCGTGGCCATGGCTTCAGGTTGGAGGATGATCTTGGGTAGGCTGTTGTACACGTGGTGGGTGGAGGGAGGTATGGCTGCACGCTAATCGACGTGATGGGGAAGATGTCTGGAGATGTGGGTTTCGAGGCTGGTCTCGGTTGAAGTGTAGGTGGTGAGGCCGGTTGAAAGCTTACGGTTCTCAAGTGTAGGTGTGGAAAATGGAGATGGTGACTGTCACATTATAAACCTAGATATAATATTTTATATCTTCTCAAAAGAACAATTGAAAACTCAAATGGAAAAGGTACAGGCAACAAACGAAAGAGAACAAATTGTTGCAAAAGAAAGTAAGGTACTGAAGCCACTTATTATAAATTAAATACTGAACAGTTCAAAAGGAAACAAAAGGACAGAAAGAAAAAAAGGAACGTGGAAAGACCAAATCAACGTAATATATTGAATTTATTTGAGGAGAAACGGTAGGGTAGGAATAGAAATAGGTTGAATTGTTCAGAGGCTTTAATGTAGGAGCACGCTAGAAATTTGAACCGAAGGAAGGAGTAAAGTCAGAAATTTTTGGTACCGTTACAACGAACCGTTTTATTATTTCCGTCGCGTACCGGACCTTAAAATAAAGAAATAAATATACCGCTGAGATCAGCACGACGAGACGATCAAAACGGTATATAAATATTGGTGGTACGATCATCCGATCAAAAGTCGATAATCGGTACCGAAAATGCTGCTATTCAGCCAGAATTAAGGTAAACGGAGTAATAGACATCCAAATTTGACGAAACGAAAGATGACGTCTCACTCAGAAGATGATTTACAAATTTTCTATGTAAAATATTCAGGTTTGGAAAACATTTTATTATCACCAATTTTTAACTGATTAAATTGAAGTAAATTTACGCGCGAAATAAATTTTCATATTTTCGGATGAAAATTTACAAGTTGCTATGTTTAATTAGACACATTCCAAATATCAAATTTTTATTTAAAAATTTTATTGTTTAAGATTTCACAAAAATCCAATTTATTAAATAAATAAAACCACTGAAATTTACGGGTCGTTACATAATACATGCATATATGCATTAATTAATTAATTAACATATTTAATTAATTTATTTTATTAATCTTATTAATAAATTAAAATTTTGAAATTATTATATAAATATTTTCAAACATATTGAAAATATCATTATCCTTTCAAACATTTTGAAAACTTATGTAGTATTATAATTTTTATAATAAACATGTTTTATTTTAAATTTAACTATTAAATTTAAAATCTTTAACATTAATTTTCAAAACGGTGTTGAAAATTAGCACAATGCCCAAATTAAGTTGGGCCTTTTCTATTAGGAGCAACCTTTGGGCTCACTTCACCTTTCGGGCCGAGCCAGTAACCAGGTAGGACGGGGTACTTGATTACCCAATTCCAATCCTAGACATTACCTTTCTAGACACCGTACTAAATGGACAAGCTTAATTAGTTAGTCCTAATATGACTAATTTAGACCGCATAAGCTATTGGGCTCCGATACCATTGTTGGAACAGGACCAGCCCGCAGCAGAAGTTATTGGTGAATTTCAAAAAATTTACCCTATTGGACCTTTATTGGGCCTATGAAGTCTAATTCATTTAGAACAATTCTAATTTTTTTTTAAATAAAATCATGTATTTTATTTAAATTTAAGTATTTTGTAATGTAAAGTTAATTTGAATGATTTAATATATATATATATACACACACACACACACACATGTATCATATACATATACATATACATATTTGCGTGCATGTGTAACGTAATAATCTGTGAAGGGTATAACATGCTCGTATATAGATGCTGGGATTTACACAGCAACAGACACATTAGCTCATTTCGTATGTATTGTATGTTGTCTAAATATGTGCATAAATCTATAATGCAAAGTATATTTATATAAATACGTATACATATATTTAAAATATATTTTATAACTAAAAGTCTCAAAATTAAATATATATATATATATATAATTTAAAACATTTGTATAAATATATATACATAATTAAACATATAAAATTATACATACATACATATATATATATATAATTAAAATTATATATAAGGTTAAATAAAATGTATATATATGAATAATTAATTACATTCAAATACTTAAAATATAATTATATGTATTGTAAAATTATTTCCAGATCGAAATTAGCATAACAAACATAAAATAAATTTTTATTAATTTTATCATTATTATATATATATATATATAATAAATAGTTTTGAACATAATAATTAAAAATATTAGTAAAAATATTAAAAAATCAAAATGTAAAATTTATGAAAATTTAGGATCATAAAATACTGGTTCAAAATTATTTTCATGATTTTTTTGAAATAAAATATTATTTTTAATAAATAAAAGAATGTTCAACCGAAGTAATTTAATTATTAAAAACATTAAACATTAACAAAAAATTTTGAAAATGTTTCCATGGGTTACTGCATAGATGTAGTAATTTCAAAAAATATAAAATCGAATTTTCAGTGCAATAATTATTTTAGATATAATAAACAATTCAAATAATCAATAAAAGATAATTTAATATTATTTATATATAAAAAAATTATTTTAGAATTTGATAATTCATATTATGTATAAATAGGTGTAAGGAAAAATTCTAAGCTTTTTATACATTATAAATATACATATATGTAATTATATGTTTAATATATACATTAGTCTATATTTAAATTAATATATAAATATACATAAAATTATTAATAATGATAAAATTTAATTTTTACAGCAAATTAGATTTGTTTATACATAAATTATAACACATAATAATATAACCATTCACATAACCAAACTAATTTGTGACAACTACATATACCTACGAAACTCTTATCTAACTAGAAATACAACATTAATATATATACAGATTTGGGATTAATCAATATTAAATCATAAAATATGATATGATTACTATAATATATAAATAAAAAACCAATTAATGATGCCTTTGAGTCCACTTGAATCAATGAATTTCCTTCTCTAGTTATGCTCGATCCGTCAAATTGCAGTATGGAATCGTCCACCTTTTCTATCAAATATGGCTTTTACTTAACTTGAATTAATTTGAGATTCTTAGAACTCATATGGGGATTAATTTTGGCTAGCAAACTTGATAATTATGGCTAGCCAAAAAATTCACTTTGATTAAGGGTTTAGAGATCCATATATATATATATATATATATATATATATATAGCCTTGTACAAGAGAGATATTAGGACAATCTCATTACCTATTCTCTCTTACTCTTAGCCATCCATCTCTAGGTCTAATTCTAAGTTTTAGCCGCCTCCAATAATTTGTCAAAACCGAAATTTGCAGCCTTAATGATGGGCTTTAAACCCATTTAAGCCCAAGCCAAAATGCTATGCAATTAAATCTAATTTAATCGCTTATCGATATCGTATATCGATTGGTACATTTATAACTATTATAAATATATATAACATTATTTATTTCTCAAATCATATTAAAATTTTATAATTAATATTTCATAAATATTAATTAATTTAATTTATAATAATTATAAACTAATTTAATCGTTCGGTCTTAAAGGAATTCATCATTTCGGTTTTGTAACTCTTGGGTGTAAATTTGGTCAGCGATTAACATCGAACTATTCTAATGTTAACGTTCACACGTCACTTAGCAGGTGGTGTGACATTATGGCCAAATTAATCACTTACTCATTTTCGGTAAAATCCAATTTTAGTTTAATAAGCGTTACCCGGTTGTGACATTTGTTTACACCAATTCTCTTCGTCAAAACTAAATCACTTTGGACTTATGGAATTTGGTAATGGTCAAAATTCCAGCCTCATCCACATTCAACTTTATAGTCTAAATACAAAGTCCTTGGTTCAATAATAACAATTATGATTAACCTAAATGCTCTGGCCAGAGACTTTGACTTTGAGTTAACTTGAGTTGACTGTGATACTAACCGCATATAACTGAGGAGACGAATCCTCTCTTGAACAGTGCTTCACTTCCAATACTTCCACTTGACCCAACTATAGTCACTCGATGGACGTCATGCCATGATTTGGCTATAATCAAAGTGGAGCTTTCATATTGAAGATCCACAGTATTCTTAAGTCGAGAGAACTGTATAAATCAATCACATCGATATTTTCTGTTTGACCTTAGTTATATTAACCAATAGAAAACTATCGAGTGAGTCGTTCCATAGTTATCCAATAACTATTAGTACGTAACCCCCAGGTGCCCCCAGCAGTCATGATTAATACACTACTCAACATTTGGAGAGCATTACGTACTCCAGTCTCAATGGATACATCGATATCCAGTCTCGATGCATCTTGACTAGGAACATTTAAAATTGTATATTTGTTTCGTTGTGATAAATTACTCACGGTTACAACACTTTGTAACTACTATCACAAAATATACCATCTATGAATTCTTCTATCAAATATACTTTTAATTAAGTTAATTAATTAATATAATCACATTATATCAAGTATATAGTAGGAAGAAAATACCTTTTATTTCGAACAAGATTGGTCAACGAGTTAGATATATGTAACAAATTACATAATTTCCCCTAGAGCATACCCGTAACTCTATCAACTACATCCAATTATTGTCGCCTCTCCGAGCATCTTCGACACGATCAGGCCATGCCACTCAACCACCCTAAACTGGCCGCCCTTCTGGCCCACGCACCCAGCCACTAGGCGCCGCCGCCTGCCTCCATGACGTGGGCGAAAGTCGGCCACATTTCATCGATTTCTTACGATTCCAGGCATCGATGACACAACTCAACTATAAAGATGCATGCTGCTCGACGTCCTCTTCACGACGCCACTCCCTGATCGTCGAATGGTCGACGATCCACTATTGGATCACGAAACCCTAGAAATGGATGGCAGATGTTCTTCATCGATTTTTGGTCAAACAACGCATCAAATTGAAAAATGAATTACTGTAGTTGATTGCTCTCATCAAGAGCTTTCCAACGATATATAATTTGCTATAGTTTGAGGAGTTTAAAATTTTGGGTTAGATTTTGATTTGAAATTGAATTTGGGAATTAGGGTTTCTGCCATTGGGAAGGAAGAAAGGAGCGGATGGAGATAACAGTACGTTAGAAATCAGAAATGAGAAACAACTAGGGTTTATAACAGCTTATATATAGTCAAAGGTAGGTAAGAACGAATGAACAGATCTAATTGGATCGAAACGATAACGACGACCCGAAAAGCCTATTTCGTTTCCGAAATGAAAGTGGGTCATCCAATATATCGAAATATAGGTTTTCGATATTTTTAACCTCAATGGAATTAGTTTCAAGCTCCAGTTCCATTGTATACAGAAGTTAGCTTTCAAAATCAGATTATATTCATTTAAATTCATTAAATTGATTTCTACGCGTTTCGAGCTCGCACTATCAAAAGATAAGTCTGATCGCTATGAAGCTTGAAATCCTATAATAATTCACTGTTACTGATCCGATGAAACCTATTTCGTCGAAATCCGAGGCAGTGGCCAAAATGACTATTTTCACGTTAATTAAATAAATTATTATTAAATTTAATTTAATCACTTTTAAATTCAAATTTGAAAGTTAACCATTTTCATCATTCTTGATTTCGTATAAATTTATAATCTTTTAAAACAAATTTTCCATGTCAAAATTCAATATTAAACATTGCATTAATTACATCATTCAATTACAACTGTAATAAAATCCAAGTTAATTATATTTTTCTTTTTTTAATTTAAATCAATTTCTTATATTTTGATTCTTACTTTTATTATTAAATCATAAATTATAATATGAATATAATTAACATTAATTTACACTTTATTACATTCAAATTATACCATTGTCCACTTAAATCATATTAATTATATTATTTAAATTTCATTAATTCATTACTTACAATTTTAATTCCTTATTTATAATTACAACCAAACTAACTTTACAATTATTTCAATCGATTGGAATTGCATTAAAATAGTTATCAATTACATTAAGTCAACATTATTAAATTACGTTCTAGTTATTTTTCTTATTAATAAATCACAAATTTTAATTTCTCCCAATATTAAATTTCAAAATCTTATTTAATTTAATAGTTTAATTATCGAAAAATACGGGTCGTTACAACGTCTATTTATATTAATATTTTGTTATTTTTAACACTTATATCTGTTGGCACAAAGAATTTTGCAACTGATATAAGTGTTACAAAATAGATATTACTAATGTTTATTTCCGTTGGAAGATATTATTTAGTAACAGATATAAGTGTTGCAAATACGATATTACCAACGCTTATAACCATTGGGAGAAAATGTTTCCCAACGCTTATAACTGTTGGAAGATAGAATTCAGTAACAGATATAAGTGTTAAAAACAAATGCCATGCCCCTATTGCAACACATATAATTGTTGAAGAAATTACCAGCAACTGTTACCAAAGGCTCTGATATAGTGATCAGTATCTCGACATTGCTGACAATGTAGCGTTTGATGCACCCTAATGTACAGCCAGTGTACAATTTAGAGAGAACATCATTCATGCCTCCAGTTTCTTCATTAAGGGATCGCTAATGCCTTTCTATGCAGTACTTCTGTATAGTATTTTTCACATGATTTCCAAAGTATACAACCATCCAAACAACTATTTTCAAAGGGTGGGAATTATATGTACCGATTTAACAATCCTACCATTATCTATTACACACAACATTGATAATTCTATTAACATTGCAAGCAAACCGAGGAAATAATTATAATAGCTATTAATTATAAAAATGTATACCTCATGAACGGTGTAATATGGTACCCAAATAGGCTGAATGGATTCAATGGGGCTAAAAATTCACTTGGAAAAGCTGATAAATACCCACTTCCAGTTTTATTTTGACAAGCAGAAAGTGCATTCACCAATACTGTCGTTCTCTGGTAAAGAGTGTCAATATGTGTACTCGCCCATACTATTGCCTCGCCTTAATAACACGGTTCTCTCAAGCAAATGTACACCCACCACCTCAAATTGCCTTGCTGCCTGCTTCAAAAACTGCTTACCAAGCTGTTGTGTCTGCAAACGAGCTCCCTAATGCACAATTTAGTTCACAACATCATGGACAACCTTCAGATGTTGATGTTGCACAAGATGAACATAATTTGCTGCATCCAAAACAAGTGTGTTCACTGTTGGGTATGATGAATATTCAATTTTCTGTACACGTGCACCCCATTGCCATGCCTAGCCAGTCTAATTTGCACCTATCTCATTTCAAAGTTCATGCTCAGGATGTTGCTTAAACTCATGCGCAGTTTGATGCTCCAAATACATTTCTATTATTACAACAAGTATATAAGCACACCAAGGTGAGCCTGCATCTGGTCACAATGTGCATGCATTACATCAACAATGCACTTTATAGCATTTTTCGAAGCATATACAAAGTTTTTTTATAGATATAGTAAACACTTCCTTAATATGTACCCAAATCCATAATTAATTAGATATTTTGTATTCAATAAATGAAATGTTAGTGCAAGTTGAAAATAGGAAGAATTATGGATATAACAACTCCATGAAATTAATGTCATGCGGTAAGCAAAGAGTAAAGCAAATCCAAACCGTTTTCATTGTTTTTTCTTTTCGTATGTAATTTATTACATAAGATAATGCATTAAAACATGGTACTTATCCTTGCAATATATGAATTAAATATGGTTATACATGGTGATACGGTCAGAAAATTTACTTGTCCTTGCGATGTATGCATTAAATCATGGTGACATGGCCAGAAAATGAATATGAATAGAATGTTGGTTACTTTGTAAGCTCAAGCTCCACACCCTATAATACAAAGACAGAAGTTTTATATGCAAATGATTATGCCAACATTCAGTTTACACAATAAATTAAATATACTACATTCCTTTATATTTTCTTTTCTAGAAACAAAATCCTAATCCTCACCGCTAATTCGAATTTTCTAGTCAATGATGATTGCACTTGCGCCTTTATCTACGTGGTCTATCCATAAACATGCTGATAATTACCTGGCTCAATTGCTGTGGATGCAAACTGTCACGATTTAACATTTTACTTGTGATGAAGATAACTTCCATATGGTGAGGTCATCTGCACAATCATATAAATTTTACTATATTATTTTATTTCCATTTTGCTTTCAAATATCACACAATCTTTCAATTTTCACATAAAATTAATATAAAGTCGAAAGAATGTGAATTTGCATTGAAAATTAATATTATAATTTTAGATATCATGCAATTATAAACCTATATCCCATAATTCCTTACTTGTGACCTTCTTGTTATACATAATAATTATATTATATCCATGGATAAACTAAGAAGTTGACTAAGTAACTTTGACAAATATCCTAATACCTCCAGCTTTTTCGTATTACATAAAGGTCATCAATGAGGCATTTAAAAAACTAATAACGGCTCACCAAAACTATTATATATATATATAGTCAATAAAAAAACAAACTTACCAACACATGCTCCATTCACAAAAGCATGTAGGACATGAGCTTTTGATGTTACAGAAAGTTTCACAATGGATTCATATGAATCAATGTTGTAACTGAAAATGCGGTATTATAAGCATTAGTCTCAAATTATAAACTTCATGCTGAAACTTGTACATTTTGATACCTGATTATGTACCAAAGATTATCTATTTTGTCTTTGGTTTCCGATAGTAGTTCAAGCAGAACTTTTGTTTTCAAATTAGTTTGATTGAACTTTTGGATCTCATCGCAAAACACTCTTCATGTACCTTGCTATTCAAATATTGCACTGGATTTTCTACTCTATAACCATATTGTTCTATCTCTTGAAAATGATATAGTCAGAAGTTCCAGCTACCGTTTGAGGATATGAGTTTAAAAACACTACATGGTATTGATTTATAACATACATTACAATGTGATACAATGTTGGCAGACTATTAAGACAGTTGATATTTTCTGTTCTGAAACTCAACAACTACAGTACATCGTGGATCCATTTTGAGAAGAAATGCTACACAATCACCTTCTTCCTTAAAAACATACGCATGTAGAAAATTTGGGTATATATAACAATAGTAATTTTTTTTGATAGTTTCAGTTCAAAATAATGTAAAAAAAAAGTAATTGGTTTACAATTTGTTTTTTTCCACGCGGGTAACTATTATATTTTCTCAAAAATAATGGACCAAATGATGCCTTTATTACAGAAAGCAATTACACAAAATGACTCTACTGTGCATTTTTGAAGAAACTTATAGAATGACCATGCAAATAGAATTGCATGAGAACATGATCATCTTCTGTATAATTGGGAAGAAATAGTTATAGACCATATTCATCAAGAGGGGCTTCATAATAATAACTTACCGTTACATAAGAAGAATTATAGCTTTCAAAATTTGTTCCTCCATGATACTATAATATGTCACCATAGTTAAAAGAATTTATGAAATTTTGACATACTGGGTACCATTTTTTTTTGATAGTTTCAGTTCAAAATAGTGTAAAAAAAGTAATAGTTCAAAATTTGGGTATATATAAACTACATGCTAAAACTTGTACATTTTGATACCTGATTATGTACCAAAGATTATCTATTTCGTCTTTGGTTTCCGATAGTAGTTCAAGCAGAACTTTTGTTTTTAAATCAGTTTGACTTAACTTTTGGATCTCGTCGCAAAACACTCTTCATGTACCTTGCTATTCGAATATTGCACTGGATTTTCTACTCTATAACCATATTGATCTTTCTCTTGAAAAAGATATAATCAAAAGTTCCAGCTACCGTTTGAGGATATGAGTTTAGAAACACTACACGGTATTGATTTATAACATACATTACACTGTGATACAATGTTGGCAGACTATTAAGACAGTTGATATGTAACGACCCATATTTTTACGGATCGAAAAGTTTGTCAAAATCTGGAATTTTCAGCATTTTCTAGTTGTTTCAGATTTTGGTGTATTTGTCTAAGTCCTAGGTCGTGAACGACCTAAGAGCTAAGTCGTGACCGACCTATAGGATGGTAGCAAGTTAAGAGCTATGTTGTAGACGACCTAAGATAGGAGACTTAAGGGTTTTGAGCGACCTAAGGGATAGGTCGGCAACGACCTAAGGAAATGTTGTGAGCGACCTAAGTGTTTGGGTGAGTTAAGTGTTAGGTCGGCAGTTCGAGTTAGCGACCTAAGAGATAGGAGGGAGCGACCTAGTAGAGTTAACGACTTAGGGGATAAGCAGTTTGCGACCTATAAGAGTTAGCGACCTATGGGATTGACCGACCTAAGTGTTAGCGTAGTTAGGTCGTTAGATCTGTGTTGAGTTAGGTCGTAGGCGACCTAAGATGGTTAGGTCGCGTGTGTGTTAGGTCGCGAGTTTGCTAAGTCGTAGGTCGCGTGAGTTGTTAGGTCGCTAGGATAGTTTAAGTGTTAGGTCGCGTAGAAGCCTAAGTTGTTAGGTCGCAACCCAACTGAGTTGTAGGTAGTTAAGTCGTTAGGTTGTTAGGTCGCTGGGTTTCCTAAGTGTTAGGTCATACCTGTTGCTAAGTCGTAGGTCGAAGGAAAGCGCATTGCTTTAGATCGTCAAGTGTTAGGTCGCTGAGGAGTTAAGTCGTGCATCTGTTAGGTCGGAGAGGCTTAGGTCGGAGAGGCTTAGGTCGGAAGCGACTTAGGGAGATAGCCAGATTTCGACTTAAGGAATTTCAGCTATAAATAGGAGGGGTTGTTCTCACTTTTTGGGATCCGGATTTTTTGAAGCGACGAAGTGCTGCCATTTTGAGAGCTCGACTTCTACACTTCTTCACTTCTTTTCTCCACTCTAATCTAGTGCTTCCATCCATCCAAATCGAAGATCAAGATTGAAGATTCAAGAGCTTAGATTGGAGATCTTCATCTTTTCAAGAGAGATTTCTTCGTTTGAAGCGGATTCGTGATAGATCAAGCTTGATCCCTTGCTGTCCAGATCTGAAGCATGTTGATTAGAGGTTGTTTAGGTGATTTGGTGAGTGGTGATTATCTCTCACACGGATCCAAAGGAGTATATCGGAATGTTGGCCCGATTTGGTGTTAAAATAGTGATTTCCATGCATTTTCTTCATCCTAAGTGTAGATCCATATAGATCCATTGTTCATGATGATGTTACATCCATTTTATCATATGTTAACCTATGCAAGTTCATTCATCAAGTTTGTAGAGATATAATCCATGTTTTCATGCTTATTGGACTTTCAACTCTTTAATTACGAAAATGCCATTATTGTTATAATTGTCTACCTAGATCATTTTTGAATGCTTGATTGCTTGGATTGATGTTTGATTTGATTGATTGTTATGAACTAGATGATTGATGATTAGATTTAGATCGAAGGTGATTCAAAAGCTAAGGGAAAGGCTCTTGAATTGGGAAAGCTGCTCGTGGCATATGTAGCGGGATAATGAAGCTCTTATGCATAGATTTGATGATGTGAAGTTGAGATGAGGCTTTGCGAGGATGTAATGAAGCGAGGCATCATATGATGAAGACTTGGTCTAATCCAGACGGGATCATTCCAAGAATGTTGATAACTCGGTGATATGATTCGAGTTGAGGATAATGAATGGATATGAGAATAGTCGTCGAGGAGGATGACTAGGAGGCTTGGATAGCATCGTTGTTGAAGGTTCTAGCATGCTCTAAGCAGGAGTACGTTTGGGCAGATTCGATAGTCCCAACGGCCAACTGTTGATGGTCGAGTACTCTGGGCAGATTCGATAGTCCTAGGCACAGGCTGCGACGACGTGCGGGAGTTATGTCTAGAACCGGGGTTTCCATTAGCCCTTGACGGATGACTGAAAGAATGTGCCGGTCATTCAATTAACGGTGATATCGAAGCAATGATAACAGTGATAGCCAGAGTCATGGATGTTTGGTTGTATCGTCATTCGGAATCAAGAGCGGTATTTTCTGGGTGCTTATCTGATTTAGGCCTTGGTACTTGGAAAACATCGCCCTTGACTCGAGTGATAGTAGCTTTACTTTAAATTGTATGCTCTGCTATGTTTGCTTCTGCTTAGTGTGTGTCTGGGGGCTATCGCTGTAGAATGAGGTTGGAATGGGAGGGTTGTATTCCTATTCCTTTTCCTTTATGCTCTTTTGGTATGTTGTTAGTTAATTTACTGCTCACTAAGACTGTTGTCTGACTCAAGGCTTTATGTTTTAATTCTTATTGCCTTGGGCTGTTCGTCCATTTTTGGGACGGGCAGACTAGGTAACAGGTGACAGGTGCTGTTCTCTTCTCACGATGCTGATATCGAAGACGAGCTGGAGGGTTGCATATTATCTTCTTATTATATGTACTGGATGTTCCGCTGTTTTGTATTCTCTGAGAGATATGTAGTGAGGCTTGATGTATTGACTATTTGGATGCTTGTATTCAACTATTATGGAGTTTTATATGATGGCATTTTGTTCTGTAAAGCTTCACTATACATATGTTCTATTGTATTTTGTCCATGCGCTGTGAGCAATACGATAGATTCTGTTGTTTAATTTACCTTGACAATCGTCCATGGTCACCTGGCACACTTTACAGCGCACTTTCCCTAGATTCGGTGCAGGGGTCATGGGCGGTCGTCACATTTGGTATCAGAGCATTGGTTAATCGATTTTACCCAACGCTCGCTGTCGTAACTACGTATGAGAGACGTAATTGTAATTTTGATGGATGACTACTATATATAATATAGTAGCTTAGTAGAGTTTGAGTCCTTTATGCAGTTGTTTCTCTAGATGTTCTAATCATTCCTTTTTATAGATATTGAGAATGAGTCGAAGAGGGAGACCAGCTGCTAGGGAAGGCCGTGCTACTGAAGAGACTGCTGATTATGCAGCCATGTTCGAAGCTATGATGACTTCGATCATGAGAAGGATACCAGTTCCGGGGGCAGCAGTAGATGTTGGAGTTCAAGTCCAAACTCCGAAACCAGTGGATTTTTCTAAGTTGTGCAAGGATTATACTGCTCTTGGAGGGAAGGTTTTCTTGGGAACAGAATCAACTATTGAGGTCCAGAGGTGGATAGATGCTTGTAGAAGGATCTTTGGTGATTTGGGAATTGACGATGCAACTAAGAGGAAGTTGGCATCAAGGCAGCTTCAAGGGAGAGCCTCTGATTGGTGGAACTCTATTACCATCAATACTGCGGAGGAAGAGATTACTTGGGAGCAATTCCAAGCTAGATTTGAAGCTAAGTTCATTTCTACAGCTCAGAAGTCTGTTCTGTTCAAGAGGTTTGTGGAGCTCAAGCAAGGTGGAAAATCAGTTCTTGAGTATGTTTCTGAGTTTGAAGCTTTGTCCAAATATGCCCGGTCATATATTGAGTCTGCTTATGAGAAGAATGAGAAGTTTGTGACCGGCTTGGATAGTTATCTTGGGAGACAGTTGGTGGATCATTTGGACGATTCATTTGAGAAGCTTGTGGAGAAAGCTCTTAGGCATGAGAGTCTGTTTCCTAAGGAAGGACCTGTTGTTGCTGTTACCAAGGGAGAATCTAAACCACAGCAGGGTGGAAACCAGAAGAGGAAGCAGCAGCAGCAGAAGGGTAAGGATGGCCAGAAGAAACCGAAAGGCGAGGTGACTTGCTACAATTGTCAGCAGAAGGGCCATTTCTCTAAGGATTGTAAGAATCCGAAGGCACCGATGAAGTGTCACAACTGTGACAAGCCAGGGCACATCAGGAAGAATTGTCCAGAACCGAGGAAGGACAAGCAGATTGTGCAAGCTTATGCTTTGGGAGCTGTTCCGTCGTCTTCAAAAGCTCCTACTGCTGAAGAGAAGGGAAAGAGTGTGATTGTTCAAGGTACTCTTTTCCTATGTGGTATTCCAGTTAGAGTTTTGTTTGATACTGGAGCATCGCATTCGTTTGTTTGTAATGAACTAGTAGGCCGGTTAGATTTGAAGCCGGATATTGTTGATAGGCCATTGGTTGTGACTAATCCAGTTGGGGGTTCGTCTTGTTTGTGTATGTTATGCCGTGGTTTAGTTGTATCGAGTCATGGTTGCTCTTTTGTTTGTGATTGCTTTGTTCTGAACTTTGCGGGGTTCGGAATTATTTTGGGTATGGACTGGCTTAGGAAGTATGCGGCTAAGGTTGATTGCGAAAGGTTGGAAGTGACAGTCGAGAATGTGGAGGGGCAAAAGATTGTGATACGATGTAAGCATGAAGAAGGCGTCTTCATGAGCTTCATGTATTCGCTAGTTGTTCCACGGGATGGACTGTCATCAGTGCCGATCGCTAATGGATTCGAGGATGTCTTTGACGAAGTCAAAGGGTTGCCGCCGCATAGAGAGATCGAGTTTCGTATAGATCTAGTTGAAGGAGCCAGACCTGTTGTGATGCCTCTTAGGCGGATGGCGCCTAGGGAACAGCAGGAGTTGAGGGTGTAAGTTGATGATCTTTTGCAGAAAGGATTCATTCGGCGTAGTGTGTCCGAGTGGGGTGCACCAGTTGTGTTTGCAACCAAGGCAGATGGATCGTTGAGATTGTGTGTGGATTATCGTGAGCTGAATAAGGTGACTAAGAAGAACAAGTATCCGTTGCCGAGAATAGATGACTTGTTTGATCAGCTTCACGAAGCTAAGGTGTTTTCTCAGATGGATTTGGCAACGGGATTTCACCAGTTGAGAGTGGCTAAGGATAGTGTGCCGACGACTGCTTTTCGGACACCATCTGGTTTCTTTGAGTGGTTGGTAATGCCGTTTGGGTTGACTAACGCGCCAGCATATTTTGTGGATCTTATGAATAGAGTGTTCAGAGATCAGTTGAACAAGTTCGTACTTTTGTTCGTGGATGATATTCTGATTTATTCCAGAACGGAAGAAGAGCACAAGACGCACTTGCGTATTGTTTTGGAAACCTTGCGGAAACATCAGTTGAAGGCTAAGTTTTCAAAGTGTCACTTCTGGAAGAGTGAAGTGAGGTTCTTAGGCCATGTGATTTCTGGAAGTGGAATAGCGGTTGATCCCGCTAAGGTGGCAACAATCCAGGATTGGGTTAGACCTAAGAATGCATCTGATGTGAGAAGTTTTCTTGGATTAGTAGGATATTATCGACGGTTTATCAAAGACTTCTCCAAGGTAGCTGCACCGTTAACAGGATTGACGAAAAAGAACCAAGTGTTCAGCTGGGATGCTAAGTGTGAGCAAGCTTTCGGAATCCTGAAAGAGAGATTGACGAGTGCTCCTGTTTTGACTATTCCAAGTGGGAATGATGAGATGGTGGTTTACACCGACGCGTGTGGTACTGGACTTGGAGCAGTGCTGATGCAGAGGGATAAAGTTGTTGCGTATGCCAGTCGACAACTGAAGCCGCATGAAAGGAATTACCCGACTCATGATTTGGAGTTAGCGGCGATTGTATTTGCTCTAAAAATGTGGAGGCATTATCTGTTGGGAGTTCGATTCGAGTTGTTTACGGATCATAAGTCGTTGAAGTATCTTTTCTCCCAAAAGGATTTGAATTTTCGGCAGCAACGTTGGCTAGAGTTTTTAGCATCATATGATTTTGGTATAGCTTATACTCCGGGAAAAGGTAACGCAGTGGCAGATGCGTTAAGTCGAAGACATGCAGGATTGGGAGCCATGTTTTTAGAATGGAAGAATCTTAAGTATCTAGCTGGATTTGATTTCAGGCCCAGATGCGAATTGGAACCTGAAATGTTGGCAAACTTATCGATAAGACCCACTCTTGTGGAAAGGATTGGCGAGGGCCAAAAGCGAGATGATAAGCTTGTCAAGATTATCCGTGAATTGGAATCTGGATTGGATCCAGAAAAGGATAAAGGATTCGAGGTCGATCGAGAAGGTTGGCTTCGGAAGCAAGGACGACTAGTTGTTCCCGATATAGATGAATTGAGGAGTGAAGTTCTAAAGGAAAGTCATCACTCGAAGCTGACAATTCATCCAGGTGGAAATAAGATGTATCGGGATATGAAGAGAACCTACTACTAGGAAGGTATGAAGAAGGATGTTGGAAATTTTATTTCCAAGTGTATGAACTGCCAGTTGGTAAAAGCCGAACAGAAGAAGCCAAGCGGATTGCTTCAGCCATTAGAAGTTCCTACATGGAAGTGGGAACAAGTGTCGATGGATTTTATTGATGGACTACCTAGAACAAGAACGGGAAATGAAGGGATTTGGGTCATTGTGGATCGTTTGACCAAGAGTGCAAGATTCATTCCTGTTCGATCGACTAGAACTGCATCAAAGTTGGCTGAGTTGTATGTTAAGTGGATAGTTCGATTCCATGGTATTCCGAAGAGTATAGTGAGCGATCGAGACCCATTGTTCACTAGTGGATTTTGGAGGAGCTTCCAGGAAGTTTTGGGAACCGAGTTGTGTTTGAGTACAGCTTATCACCCTCAAACAGATGGTCAGACCGAGAGAGTCAACCGAGTTTTGGAAGATCTCCTCAGAGCTTGTGTTTTGGATTTCGGAGGATCATGGGAAGATCACCTTCATTTGGTGGAGTTTGCGTACAACAACAGTTACCAGTCAAGCATTGGTATGGCACCGTATGAGGCATTGTATGGAAGACCGTGTAACTCTCCGACATGTTGGTTGGAAACTGGAGAAAAGCTGATACTTGGGTCAGAGATGATTCGACAGACTTCAGATTGTATAGAGATCATTCGGCAACGAATGAAGGCAGCCCAAGATCGTCAGAAGAGTTATGCTGATAAGCGTCGAAAGGATTTGGAATTCGACGTAGGAGATATGGTTTTTGTGAAGATTTCTCCACTGAAGAATGTTATTCGATTCGGGAAGAGAGGAAAATTGACTCCGAGATTTGTTGGACCATTCCCGATCATCGAGCGAATTGGAAAGCTCGCTTACAGATTGGAGTTACCAGAGAAGATGTCGAGTGTGCACAATGTTTTTCATGTATCATATCTACGGAAGTATGTGCACGACTCAAATGCAGTAGTTTCTGCAGATAGCTATGAAGATTTTGAAGTTGATCCAGTTGATAGAAGACCTCGTAAACTGCTTTGTGTTGTTGAAACCGACACGAAACAGCTTAGGAGGAAGGTAGTTAAGTTGCTCAAGATACAATGGAGTGATGATGATAACGACTGTACGTGGGAGGTGGAAGAGAGGATGAAGGCAGCTCATCCTGAACTCTTCAAGGTATGGCCCTAAGGTGTCGTCTCATCTCGCGATATTGTAACTTGGTCTAAGTCTTAGAATTCTGTACGCTAGGCTAGAATTGGATGCATGGTTTGTTGATTGCTATGGATGGTAGGCGTACAGAATAGTCTTTGATTGCTATGATTGCTTGGAATTTCGGGGGCGAAATTCCTAAGGGGAAGAGAATGTAACGACCCGTATTTTTACGGATCGAAAAGTTTGTCAAAATCTAGGATTTTCAGCATTTTCTAGTTGTTTCAGATTTTGGTGTATTTGTCTAAGTCCTAGGTCGTGAACGACCTAAGAGCTAAGTCGTGACCGACCTATAGGATGGTAGCAAGTTAAGAGCTATGTTGTAGACGACCTAAGATAGGAGACTTAAGGGTTTTGAGCGACCTAAGGGATAGGTCGGCAACGACCTAAGGAAATGTTGTGAGCGACCTAAGTGTTTGGGTGAGTTAAGTGTTAGGTCGGCAGTTCGAGTTAACGACCTAAGAGATAGGAGGGAGCGACCTAGTAGAGTTAACGACTTAGGGGATAAGCAGTTTGCGACCTATAAGAGTTAGCGACCAATGGGATTGACCGACCTAAGTGTTAGCGTAGTTAAGTCGTTAGATCTGTGTTGAGTTAGGTCGTAGGCGACCTAAGATGGTTAGGTCGCGTGTGTGTTAGGTCGCGAGTTTGCTAAGTCGTAGGTCGCGTGAGTTGTTAGGTCGCTAGGATAGTTTAAGTGTTAGGTCGCGTAGAAGCCTAAGTTGTTAGGTCGCAACCCAACTGAGTCGTAGGTAGTTAAGTCGTTAGGTTGTTAGGTCGCTGGGTTTCCTAAGTGTTAGGTCATACCTGTTGCTAAGTCGTAGGTCGAAGGAAAGTGCATTGCTTTAGATCGTCAAGTGTTAGGTCGCTGAGGAGTTAAGTCGTGCATCTGTTAGGTCGGAGAGGCTTAGGTCGGAGAGGCTTAGGTCGGAAGCGACTTAGGGAGATAGCCAGATTTCGACTTAAGGAATTTCAGCTATAAATAGGAGGGGTTGTTCTCACTTTTTGGGATCTGGATTTTTTGAAGCGACGAAGTGCTGCCATTTTGAGAGCTCGACTTCTACACTTCTTCACTTCTTTTCTCCACTCTAATCTAGTGCTTCCATCCATCCAAATCGAAGATCAAGATTGAAGATTCAAGAGCTTAGATTGGAGATCTTCATCTTTTCAAGAGAGATTTCTTCGTTTGAAGCGGATTCGTGATAGATCAAGCTTGATCCCTTGCTGTCCAGATCTGAAGCGTGTTGATTAGAGGTTGTTTAGGTGATTTGGTGAGTGGTGATTATCTCTCATACGGATCCAAAGGAGTATATCGGATTGTTGGCCCGATTTGGTGTTAAAATAGTGATTTCCATGCATTTTCTTCATCCTATGTGTAGATCCATATAGATCCATTGTTCATGATGATGTTACATCCATTTTATCATATGTTAACCTATGCAAGTTCATTCATCAAGTTTGTAGAGATATAATCCATGTTTTCATGCTTATTGGACTTTCAACTCTTTAATTACGAAAATGCCATTATTGTTATAATTGTCTACCTAGATCATTTTTGAATGCTTGATTGCTTGGATTGATGTTTGATTTGATTGATTGTTATGAACTAGATGATTGATGATTAGATTTAGATCGAAGGTGATTCAAAAGCTAAGGGAAAGGATCTTGAATTGGGAAAGCTGCTCGTGGCATATGTAGCGGGATGATGAAGCTCTTATGCATAGATTTGATGATGTGAAGTTGAGATGAGGCTTTGCGAGGATGTAATGAAGCGAGGCATCATATGATGAAGACTTGGTCTAATCCAGACGGGATCATTCCAAGCATGTTGATAACTCGGTGATATGATTCGAGTTGAGGATAATGAATGGATATGAGAATAGTCGTCGAGGAGGATGACTAGGAGGCTTGGATAGCATCGTTGTTGAAGGTTCTAGCATGCTCTAAGCAGGAGTACGTTTGGGCAGATTCGATAGTCCCAACGGCCAACTGTTGATGGTCGAGTACTCTGGGCAGATTCGATAGTCCTAGGCACGGGCTGCGACGACGTGCGGGAGTTATGTCTAGAACCGGGGTTTCCATTAGCCCTTGACGGACGGCTGAAAGAATGTGCCGGTCATTCAATTAACGGTGATATCGAAGCAATGATAACAGTGATAGCCAGAGTCATGGATGTTTGGTTGTATCGTCATTCGGACTCAAGAGCGGTATTTTCTGGGTGCTTATCTGATTTAGGCCTTGGTACTTGGAAAACATCGCCCTTGACTCGAGTGATAGTAGCTTTACTTTAAATTGTATGCTCTGTTATGTTTGCTTCTGCTTAGTGTGTGTCTGGGGGCTATCGCTGTAGAATGAGGTTGGAATGGGAGGGTTGTATTCCTATTCCTTTTCCTTTATGCTCTTTTGGTATGTTGTTAGTTAATTTACTGCTCACTAAGACTGTTGTCTGACTCAAGGCTTTATGTTTTAATTCTTATTGCCTTGGGCTGTTCGTCCATTTTTGGGACGGGCAGACTAGGTAGCAGGTGACAGGTGCTGTTCTCTTCTCACGATGCTGATATCGAAGACGAGCTGGAGGGTTGCATATTATCTTCTTATTATATGTACTGGATGTTCCGCTGTTTTGTATTCTCTGAGAGATATGTAGTGAGGCTTGATGTATTGACTATTTGGATGCTTGTATTCAACTATTATGGAGTTTTATATGATGGCATTTTGTTCTGTAAAGCTTCACTATACATATGTTCTATTGTATTTTGTCCATGCGCTGTGAGCAATACGATAGATTCTGTTGTTTAATTTACCTTAACAATCGTCCATGGTCGCCTGGCACACTTTACAGCGCACTTTCCCTAGATTCGGTGCAGGGGTCATGGGCGGTCGTCACATGATATTTTTTGTTCTGAAACTCAACAACTACAGTACGTCGTGGATCCATTTTGAGAAGAAATGCTACACAATCAACTTCTTCCTTAAAAACATACGCATGTAGAAAATTTGGGTATATATAACAATAGTAATATTTTTTTTTGATAGTTTCAGTTCAAAATAGTGTAAAAAAAGTAATTAGTTTACCATTTGTTTTTTTCCACGCGGGTAACTATTATATTTTCTCAAAACTAATGGACCAAATGATGCCTTTATTACAGAAAGCAACTACACAAAATGACTCCACTATGCATTTTTGAAGAAACTTATAGAATGACCATGCAAATAGAATTGCATGAGAACATGATCATCTTCTGTATAATTGGGAAGAAATAGTTATAGACCATATTCATCAAGAGGGGCTTCATAATAATGACTTACCGTTACATAAGCAGAATTATAGCTTCCAAAATTTGTTCCTCCATGATACTATAATATGTCACCATAGTTAAAAGAATTTATGAAATTTTGACATACCGGGTACCAAATCTTAAGTTCGATTCATATATGATAACACAATGCACTTTTTCAATGTCTTATAATTTATAATGTTATGAATTATACACTCCTACAAGAACATAATCTAAAACTCTCTCTGTGTGTGTTTGTGTTGTATAAAGGGTTGCACTATTCAAATTTCAGTTAAATTATGCATTCTTTTGGATTTTTGGTAAGTAGTACTATGTAGATGTTTATGTATTTAAGATTTTAGGATTGCAGGTGATTAAAAAAGAACATACCATGTGGTAGTTTTTAAAGCTACCATTCATTAAAATGATATCAAAATAATAATTATGTTAGTAGGAACTTACTGAAATGTCCAATTCTCTGTTCATAATGCAAGTTTGTTGGGAGAATTTGGCCTTTTAAAGTTTCACCATGCGTCAATCCATTACATGTATTGATCTGGTATAACAAAAACATAACAGCATTAACAATCATTCATTAAAAATAAAGGTATATGTTATTATCACATTGCAAGTATAAGTACAAACCACAGGTTCTAGTTCATCTTGACTTTGCACATTGTCCAAGGTACTCCAATGTTATTGCTTATAGCCATCACACCTTCCCAATGTATATATGGAGGTCCACATTCATGAAATGCAAGTCCAACATTATCGTATTCATTCTCAGTCTATATCAATATATTTTCATGCTTAATTTGTTACGACTCATAGGTTTGATCTTCGATTAGGATAATAATGTCGCATGAGAAAGAATAATCAGGACATGTTTGATAAGTTTGAACTTCTTTGATGTCGCGTAAGAGGTGTCGATCGATTTGGAGATTGTAGTCGCGCTTCGTTCACTTTGGTGATGACAATAGTGTCGATAGATACAGTAATAAGAGGCATCAATCAATTTGGGGATATTTGAATATGAATAGAATGTTGGTAACTTTGTAAGCTTAAGCTCCACACCCTATAATACAAAGATAGAAGTCTTATATGCAAATGATTATGCCAACATTCAGTTTACAAAATAAATTAGATATACTACATTCCTTAAGCTTTTCTTTTCTAGAAACAAAATCCCAATTATCACCGCTAATTCAAATCTTCCAGTCAATGATGCTTGCACTTGCACCTTTATCTGCGTGGTCTATCCAGAAACAAGCTAGATAATTACCTGGCTCTAGTATTGTGGATGCAAACTGTCGTGATTTAACATTTTATTTGTGATGAAGATAACTTCCATATGGTGAGGTCATCTGCACAATCATATAAATTTTACTATATTATTTTATTTCCATTTTGCTTTTAAATATCCCAAAATCTTTCAACTTTCGCATAAAATTACTATAAAGTCGAAAGAATGTGAATTTGCATTGAAAATTAATATTATAATTTTAGATATCATGCAATTATAAACCCATATGCCATAATTCCATACCTATGACCTTCTTGTTATACATAATAATTATATTATAGCCATGGAGAAACTAAGAAGTTGAGTAAGTAACTTTGACAAATACCCTAATACCTCCAGCTTTTTTGTATTACATATAGGTCATCAATGAGGCATTTAAAAAACTAATAACGGCTCACAAAAACTATTATATATATATATATAGTCAACAAAAAAGCAAACTTACCGACACATGCTTCATTCACAAAAGCATGTAGGACATGGGCTTTTTGTGTTATAGAAAGTTTCACAATGGATTCATATGAATCAATGTTGTAACTGAAAATGCAGTATTATAAGCATTAGTCTCAAATTGTATACAACATGCTGAAACTTGTACATTTTGGTACCTGATTATGTACCAAAGATTATCTGTTTCACCTTTGGTTTCCGATAGTAGTTCAAGCAGAACTTTTGATTTCAAATTAGTTTGATCGAAATTTGGGATCTCATCGCAAAACGATCTCCATGTACCTTGCTATTCAAATATTGCATTGGTTTTTCTACTCTATAACCATATTGATCTGTCTCTTGAAAATGATATAATCAGAAGTTCCAGCTATCGTTTGAGGATATGAGTTTAGAAGCAATACATCGTATTGATTTATAACATACATTATAGTGTGATGCAATGTTGGTAGACTATTAAGACAGTTGATATTTTATGTTCTATAACTCAACAACTAAACTATGTCGTGGATCCATTTTGAGAAGAAATGCTACACATTCGCCTTCTTCCTTAAAAACATATGCATGCAAAAAATTTGGGTATATATAAAAATAATAATATATATTTATGATAGTTTCAGTTCAAAATAGTGTAAAAAAAAGTAATTGGTTTACCATTTGTTGTTCTCCATGCGGGTAATTTTATATTTTCTCAAAAATATTGGATCAGACGATGCCTTTATTATAGAAAGCAATTACACAAAATGACTCCATTGTGCATTTTTAAAGAAACCTATAGAATGACCATGCAAATAGAATTGCATGAGAACATGATCATCTTCTGTATAATTGGGAAGAAATAGTTATAGACCATATTCATCAAGAAGGGCTTCATAATAATAATTTATCGTTACATAAGAAGAATTGTAGCTTCCAAAATTTGTTCCTCCATGATACCATAATATGTCACTATAGTTAAAAGAATTTATGAAATTTTGACGTACCAGATACAAAATCTTAAGTTCGATTCATATATCAGAATGTTAGATGTGATACCAATTTCATTGGAGAAGACAATGCCAAGGTAGAAGTAGGAGTCCTTAGAGCCACATTGTTGCGGAGAAGCTCGAAGGCCGAACCAAAAGTCTGGTTCAGTGGAGGAATGCCGAACCAAAGATTTGGTCAGGTGGAGTTCGTTCGGTGAGAAGGTGACCTCGTTCGGTGGAAGACCAGACCAGAATTTTGGTCCGGTGATAGTGCTTCGATCAATAGTGAAGGCAAGAGGAAGTCTCGTTCGGTGATGGGAGATGCCAGACCAAAGATTTGGTCCGATGGTGATTAGGGGTTGCCGCTCCAAATATCTTGTCCGGTGGTGATGGGATGCCGGTCCAGACTTGCCGCTCCAGATATTTCATTCGGTGCTGAAGCATGACCAAACCAATGATTGCTGCTCCAGATCTATGGGCTTGTACCAAACTAATAGCATTGATGTGGACTGCCGGTCCAAGTGATGCCGAACCAAGTTGAGGCCGAACCAAATATTTGGTTCGGTATTGGACCATGCCAGTCCAGATCTTAAGTGTTGTTTGCCGAACCAAATGCTATTATGTTGTTTGCCGAACCAGATGTGCCGAACCAAACCTCAGGGCTGCTATATAGCAGCTACCCCTCCTTATTTCTTCACTCTATAAATAATGGAGCTTCTGGACAACAATGGCAGCCATCCTAGAGAGTTGAAACTCTACAGAATTTTGTCTGTATTGTTATTTCTTCTTATGTATAGCCTCCAAAAGTGAATCAATCTTGTAACTCTAATCTTTCGGTGATTAATAAAATCTCCTCTCCCCAAGTGGATGTACACTGCCTCGCGGTAGTGGAACCACTATAAATACTAGTGTTATTTATTTTTCTGCATTGCATTGATCTATGACTGTCTGTTCTGGTGTTTATCTCTGTTTGTTTCATCTCACTATAATTACGATCCAGTTGTTTTCCGCTGCAATGGGTTTTTTATTCCCTTAGACTGATCATTTGAAGGGATTTTCCCCCAACAGTCTGGTATCAAAGCTGCAAGGTTGATTGAGGAGTGTTAGACGCTATGGCAGGAGATGAAGCGACTCCATTTGTTACAAGACTCTATACTTGAGGGATGTATATTGCATCAGGATCACAGTTGGCAATTGAGAAATGGAATAGGGATAAAGAATTCGAGAAGTGGCAATGGAGGATGAAGGCTGTTCTAATGAGGAATGAAGTTCATCCAGTAGTGTTTGCCCCTGAGGAGTTGACGGTTGACATCTCAGTCGCGGAAAGGAAGGAGATGGAGAAATGAGCGTTTACTACTTTACAACTAGCTATGGGAGAGAATGTTATCTCAGAGATTAGCAGTGATACCACTACTAGGGGCATTTGGACCAAGCTAGAAAATCTATACTTGAAGAAATCTCTGACTAACCGTCTGATATTGCTGAAGATATTTTTTCACCATGCGGATGAGAGAGGGTACTTCAGTGAAGTAAAATCTTTATTTATTTGATGATCTCGTGATGAAGATGAAGACTGTTGACTTGAAGATGGATAAGGAGCAAATGGAAATGATTCTTTTGTGTTCTCTTCCGGAGTGATACACAGGTTTCGCTTATAGCCTTATCTCCGCTAGAGACATATTGACAGTGGAAGATGTGAAGTCGGGCCTTCTATCTGAGGGCTTCAGAGATAAAATGAAGGAGATAAGTGAAGAGAGTAGAGGTGGAAGTAGTAGTCAAGGTCTGCTTGTTGAAAGAGGTAGAGAAGATAAGAAGAATTGGCACTCTAAAGGGCGTTCCAAGTCCAGGAAGCCCGGTAATGGCAGAAGAGGAAAGTCTAAGGACGGAAAGTGCTTTATCTGCAAAAAACCTGGTCATTGGAAAAGGGATTGTCTAGATTTGAAGAAGAAGGAATAAGACGGATCTTCATCATTTGCGGTGGAGAAGTCTGTATCTGACGATGTGTTGTCTGCAGCAGTGTCGGATGTCTCAGACCATTGGGTGCTGGACTCGGGGGCATCTTTTCATATGACGCCTAATAAGGATTACTTCAGTTATTTCGTTGGACGAGAGGGAAGCTCTATTATTATGGGTAATGATGCTAGCTGTAGAACAAAGAGTGAAGGTACAGTGAGGATCATGATGTTTGACGGAGTGATACACACTTTAACAGGTGTCCGGTATGTTCCGGGTCTTCAGAAGTCCTTAATTTCTTTAGGACAATTGGCATCTTTGGGATGCAAGGTAACTATCGAGAAGGATAGTCTGAAGGTTTCAAGAGGTGCACTAGTTCTTATGAAGGAGATGTGTTCCGAAATCTGTATTTGCTGAAAGGAACCACGGTTCTTGGAGAGTCGTGTGTTGGAGTAGATAGTTCTCGTGCATTGGATTCCACAAAGCTTTGGCATCTCAGGTTGGGTCATATTTTAGAGAAGGGCTTAGAGTTGCTTCGAAGATGGAAGATGATCAAAGGAGAAAGTTTCAAAAAGAAGGACTTTTGCCAGGAGTGTGTGTTAGGCAAGCAAACTAAAGTATCTTTTGGAGTTGGACTCCAAATATCGAGGCGAGTACTTGAGTACGTGCATATAGATGTTTGGGGATCGGTTTATACTCCTTCTCTTGGAGGAGCACAATATTTTATCTCTTTCATTGATGATTTTTCTCACAAAGTATGGGTGTATGTCATGAAGGCCAAATCAGAGAGCTTTGAGAAGTTCAAAAACTGGAAAGCGCTTGTTGAGAACCAATCCGTTTCTAGGTTGAAGGTGCTGAGATCTAATAATGTGGGTGAATTTTTCTCTAAGGAGTTCCTCGAGTTTTATAGACAGCATGGCATTCAGAGACATTTCACTACACCCGGCAATCCGCAATCCAATGGGGTTGCAGAAAGGATGAGCATGACTCTACTAGAGAAAGCTCGTTTGCTTGAGATTGACGGCGGGCTTGTCTAGAGGCTTTTGGGTTGAGGCATTATCAACTGCGGCGCATACCATAAATAGAATTCTATGCTCAGCTATAGATGGGAAGATTCCAGAGGAAAAGTGGAGAGGTAAAGCAGTGTATCTTGGTTACTTTTGAATTTTTGGTTGTCCTATGTACGTTCACCATACAGGTGATGAAAAGTTGGAGGCTAGAGCATACAAGGGCATACTAATGGGATACACCGATGGTATCAAATTTGGTACCCTGTTGATCGGAAGGTTGTTCATTCCAGACATGTTACTTTTGATGAGTCTGCGATGTTCAATCTGAAGGAGAAGCTACCTACCACATCAGAAGATCCTGATAGGCCTAAGGAGATGGAAGAAGTTCCCGTGTTCTAACTAAATAGTATAGTTGTTGCCGATGCTGTTGAGGAAAACGCAGTTGATGAAACATCACAGGATAGTCCAAAGGTACCTTCTACTAGTGCTGGTGATGTGCATGAATCCATAGGAAGTTCAGTTCAAGGTGGCGCTGAAAGGAGTTTAGGCGAAGCAGTACCTACCCGGGTCAGTCGTAGGACTATTAAGCCCCCCCCAAACGTATGTTGATTGGCAGTTTGTGAACCTTAGCCTTGGTGATCAGTTTGACTATGCCCTACATGTGGTTCATGAGGAGCCGCTTGACCTTGATGAAGATTTGAAGTCATGTGACAGTTCGAAGTGGATGTGCGCTATGGAAGGGGAGTTAGAGTCGTTGAAGAAGAACAAGACTTGGGATTTGGTACACCTCCTCAAGGAATCCGAGCCATATGTTGCAAGTGGGTGTTCAAGGTGAAGGATGATGGAAGATACAAGGCTAGACTAGTTGCTAAAGGGTTTTCACAAAGAAAGGGATTGGAGTATGATGAGATATTCTTTCCAGTAGTGAGGCATACGTTCATCCGTATTTTGCTCGCTATCGTCGCAGCTCATGACTTGGAGCTGGAGCAACTAGACGTGAAAACCGCTTTCTTGCATGGAAACTTGGATGAGACCATTTACATGAAGCAGCCAGAAGGATTTGTTGTAGATGGGAAAGAAAATCGGGTTTGCAAATTGAAGAAGTCATCATATGGACTTAAGCAGTTGCCTAGATAATGGTACAAGAGGTTTGACTCTTTTATGATTTCACTTGGTTTTGATCATAGCTTCAAAGACGCTCATGTGTACTTCAAGCATTTAAAGAATGGTAAAGGGGTGTACCTACTCTTGTACATGGATGATATATTGATTGCTTCCAATGATAAGGCTGAAATATATAGTTTAAAGCGAAAGCTAAAAGCGGAATTCGAAATGAAAGACCTTGGAGAAGCAAAGAAAATTTTGGGTATGGAAATCCAAAGGGATAGAAAGCTAGGACTTTTGAGCCTCACTCAAAAGGAGTACATTCGAAAGGTGCTTGCTCGGTTTAGCATGAAAGGGAAAAGGCAATCAGCACACCCATGCCTTTGCACATACAGCTTTCTGGTAAAGGCTCTCCGATCTCGGAAAAGGACAAGGCTTATATGATGAAGGTCCCATATGCAAGTGCAGTTGGCAGCATGATGTATGCCATGGTTTGCACTAGGCCAGACATTGCACAGGTGGTTGGATTGGTGAGTAGGTTCATGGAAAATCTAGGAAAGACGCATTGGAAAGCAGTGAAGTGTATCTTCAGGTACCTTAGAGGAACTCCAAACCACGGACTTTTCTTTGGCGGCAGAGGAAGAGATTTCATCCTGGTTGGATTTTTTGATTCTAACTATGCCAGTGATAGAGATCGAAGGAAGTCAACCTCCGGATATGTAACGACCCACCTTTTTGGACGGTTTAAATCGACAATAAACCACACATTTCAGACTCAAACCATTTAAAAGGGAGGATTGTTATGGGGAAAAAAGAAAAAGAAGAGAAAAGAAAGAAATCAAAACACAGAATCTCACAGCGGAATGACAAAATATATAATCAAATAAACAGTTCATGAAGCTATTTTACAAATAACATTTGATTACACCTTACAATACAATCAGAGTTATACTTATAGTAGGAATAAATAAAAAATGCAGCAGAACAACATGATGCAGTAGTATAAATATAATAAATAGCATACAAATCTTTGTCTTCGTCCTCGAGAGATAAATGGTCTTCAATACACTCAAAAGCTCAGACTGACCCAAGCGTAATGAAAAGTGACGCAACCTACAGGATCAAACAACTCACGAATTGATGAATTCGCGGAAATGGATCGATGAAACAAAATGAATCGATGAATTGAAGATACCCAAGTGCCCAAATCCATTGATCTCTCGAGATACCGGATTCTAGCTATCTTCAACGCGTTGATCGCACACGATACCACATTAGAAGATCTATGATTCTTCGACGTTGATCTCGTGCACGAGATTCCGTGAATCGGCTTCAATTTTGTTGATTCGAGCACACTCGAATATCCGAAGATGGAGAAAGGAGATAACACTCAACTTCCAATTTTAATGGTGGCACAAAGCACAAACCAAATTTTATTCAAAAATCAACCTTTTTTACAAATGACAACACACCCTATTTATAGAGAAAGTACAACACACACGACTTAACAAGTTACAACACATACGACTTACATCACACGAGTTACAACAACATACATCACAATTACAACACAAGCGACATAAGAAAACAAAATACAAACGATTTAATAACTTGCGACTTAATAATTTGCGACTTAACATCTTGCGGCATAATAACTTGCGACTTAACATCTTGCGACTTAACATCTTGCTCGTTCGCGACCTTCTAGAGATGCTCACGACCTAGGCTGGAAGCAATCTACGACATAAGACTTTCTCGTTCGCGACTTTGGAAATTGGCAGCGACTTAAGCAATTCTGGAACATCTGCTCGCGACAAGAAGCTTCAGCGACTTACTGGGCTTCGCGATTTAGGGCGGAGGAGGAACGACCTAATCTTCGCGACCTAACTGGAAGGTCGTTAGCGACATAAGGAGGAGGGGCGACTTGTGACTTAGCTGGAGCGAAGATGTTCGCGACTTAGGGCTGGAGATGGCATAGGTCGTTCGCGACCTAAGGAGGAGGAGGGCATAGGTAGTTCGCGACCTTCTGGAGCATCTCGCGATTCGTCGCCGCGACTTAAGGTAGCGCGATTCATCTGGATTTGGCATAGGTCATTCGCGACCTAAGGAGGAGGAGGGCATAGGTCGTTCGCGACCTTCTAGAGCATCTCGCGATTCGCCGCCGCGACTTAAGGTAAGTCGTTTATTCTTTTCTCACGCTGCATCATCCTCCCCTGGTTGAAAAGAATTCGTCCCGAATTCACACTTTTTTCTTCTTCGAGACGCTGTCTTCCATTCATTATCTGGTCTGATGTGGCTCTGGTGATAACCACTCTTGAGATTGATCTCGTCTTGACCCTTTGAAGATGCGGCTCGACATAAGGAACGCATGGCATAACGCAGACGTGGCATTAGGCAGGCGGCATAAGGGAGTGATCTGAGGGAGATGACATCATGATGCTTGTGCCAATAGGAAGGTGTGATATATAACCAAAACGTGACGAAAATGTGAGACGATATAAGGAAGTTTAAAATCGCGGAGCGACTTAGGCAGTCACGACTGAAGAAGTGTGATGACTCATGCCCAGATTCTTGTCTTTCCTTATCACGTTCAGGTGTATCATCATTTAGAATCTTCCCTTGACGTGTTGCATCAATTTCCCCTGATTGAAATGAACTCCCACTCGCTTCTTCTTTGACATGTTTATTTTTATGAAACGGTTCCAAGTAGTTGATGTTGACAACGTCGGCAGTGCGGACATGATCAGGAAACTCTAACTGACAATCATTCTCTTCCTCTTGTCTTTTCAACTCTTCCTATTCTTTCAGATTCACATGATCATATGATCCCCACAGTAAAATAGCATCTGGTACTAGTTCAGTTTGATGTTGAATGTCCTGTAGTGGTGGTAACTCTTCGGGTAATTCCGCAGGATATTCGACTTCAGACTCATCGAATTCTGATCCAACTTCCTTAAAAACCTCAAGATCTTTACTCGTTCCTTGCCCGATCAACACAAACAATTCATTATTATTTTTCACCTTTTTAACAGACTCTTCCAAAAATACAAGACTAGTTTCTTCAGGCAGTTCCTCAGAAATCTCATCTTCAAACTCTTCAAATACTTTAACCTCTTCAGGATTCTCAAAATCAGAACTTTCTCCAGATTCAATCAACATTGATAATTCATCACTATATTTCATTTTATTGACGAACTCTTTCAAAGATAATAAACTATCCGATTCTTCCTTCTCTTCTGTTTCACTTTCACTTTGTTCGGGCTTTTCGGAAACTAAGGAATTAACATTTGGCTGGCTCTCATCCATAAGCTCAGGTGTTAAGCAAGAATCCTCCATCATCAAGTTATTTCCCTCAACTCCGAACACAATTTCTTCTTCCATACTATCGACATCAATCTTTGGCGGTGAAGAGTAATCAACTTCTACATCCACATACTTTGACGTTGAATAAAATCTCATCAACAAATTACATTAATTATTCTCTAACTCGACCTCTTCGTTTTCGTTGTCAAACTTTGGTGGTAATTCTTCGAACGAGTCCGTAGGACCGACCTCTTCAAACTCTTCTAACATTGGTTCAATCTCCTCAGGAGTTTTAAGTTCTTCACTTGCATCATACCTAACCAATGATTCATCCCTACCTTCCGCTTCTTCAACACTTTCGCTGAAAGATAATGGACTAGTCGGTTCCTCTTCTTTTTCCGGCTTGCTTTCAATAGAATCATCCACATCTTCGAATCCACATTCTTCTACAACTAAGGTTTTCTTCTTGGACTCCGTACATTCAATACTTCTATGGTCAGACTCCTGATAATGATAGCGCTTAATTCGGTCATCAACATTTGTCTTAGTGATTCCATGTACAACTGGTTCGTTGACTCTCTTAGAGACATTTATACTGCAATTAACACCTTTATTCTGATTGCTGGGGCTTGTAACCACACCCTTTCCTCGACTCCCTTGACTCAACTTCTGCAATTGTTGGTTCATACGAGCTTAATAATTGTAGGGTAAGAAATTTGCTTTCATCATCCTTTTCATCTTATCACACGTGACAACTTTCGATTTCCCCATTCTCTCTCTGTTTGATTTAGTTTGTTGCCACCAATTCATAGTTCTTCCTCTCAATCTTGTAGGAACTAACTTAACTTGACGATCTTCAGGCACGTTGTTGAATTTAAAAATCTTTTCAACCTTTGATAACCAATCAAAGAATTCCTCTGCTTGTAGACCACCTCGGAATTCTGGAATTTCTGTGTCCTTCCTTGACTCCCGTGTATGACCATTCTCTTCAACATTCCTATATCGATTTTGCCCTTGACCTGGATACCGAAAGTGAACACTATCACCGTAACTATCTTCTTCAAAATTAGATAAGCTTCGATGTCGATTCTGAACATTTACTCTTCTATATCCCTACACGTCCTCTCTACTTCTTCTTTCCTCTACTCGAAATCTTTCATAATTACAATATGGCTCATGCTCGTAACCACGAGAAGCTCTTCTTTCTTCATTCCGATAATCATGATTGTCTCGAAATCCACGATCTCTATTTATCGACAAGGATGGTTCCCTCCTTTGATTTCGATTCATGTCAGACATCATGAGCCTTTCCAATCTACCAATTCCCTCATCAAACTTCTCATTGAATTAATCACTAATTCGTTGCTCCATTTGTTCAGCATCTTCTCTTCGATACACATCTGCAACATTCTGATGACGATTAACTCTTCTTGGAGGCATTCTCAAATCTTCAACAAATCCAAACACACACTTCGCTTCGATTAAAAAAAATTGTTTTGATTCGAGATTGATAAACTCCCAACTTGTTTGAAATTTCATGAACACCCAACGAACTTGGAGAAGTTCGTCTCCTAGCTCACAACTTGAACAAATCTCGCACAAACTTGAACAAGCTCGCTTCTAGCTTTGATACGAAAAGATGCAAACTTCTAGCTCCAAACAAGCTCTTCAAGCATTGTACAACTTTCCCACTTCGATCCAAAACTTTCAGAATCAAAACTTCCAACTTGTTTGAATCTTCACGAACACAAAGGACAAGCAAACTCGCATTCGAATTCCACAAACTTCAAATCACACAAACTTGAAATCCAACGAACTTGGAAAAGTTCGTCTCCTAGCTCTGATACCAAATGACGCAGCCTACAGGATCAAACAACTCACGAATTGATGAATTCGCGGAAATGGATCGATGAAAAAAAATGAATCGATGAATTGAAGATACCCAAGTGCCCAAATCCGTTGATCTCTCGAGATACCGGATTCTAGCTATCTTTAACGCGTTAATCGCGCATGATACCGCGTTAGAAGATCTACGATTCTTCGACGTTGATCTCGCGCACGAGATTCCGTGAATCGGCTTCAAGTTCGTTGATTCGAGGGCACTCGAATATCTGAAGATGGAGAAAGGAGATAACACTCAACTTCCAATTTTAATGGTGGCACAAAGCACAAACCAAATTTTATTCAAAAATCAACCTTTTTTACAAATGACAACGCACCCCTATTTATAGGGAAAGTACAACACACACGACTTAACAAGTTACAACACATACGACTTACATCACACGAGTTACAGCAACATACATCACAATTACAACACAAGAGACATAAGAAAACAAAATACAAACGACTTAAGAACTTGCGACTTAATAATTTGCGACTTAACATCTTGCGGCATAATAACTTGCGACTTAACATCTTGCAACTTAACATCTTGCGACTTAACATCTTGCTCGTTCGCGACCTTCTGGAGATGCTCGCGACCTAGGCTGGAAGCAATTTACGACATAAGACTTTCTCGTTCGCGGCTTTGGAAATTAGCAGTGACTTAAGCAATTCTGGAACATCTGCTCGCGACAAGAAGCTTCAGCGACTTACTGGGCTTCGCTATTTAGGGCGGAGGAGGAACGACCTAATCTTCGCGACCTAACTGGAAGGTCGTTCGTGACATAAGGAGGAGGGGCGACTCGCGACTTAGCTGGAGCGAAGATGTTCACGACTTAGGGCTGGAGATGGCATAAGTCGTTCGCGACCTAAGGAGGAGGAGGGCATAGGTCGTTCGCGACCTTCTGGAGCATCTCGTGATTCGCCGCCACGACTTAAGGTAGCGCGATTCATCTGGATTTGGCATAGGTCGTTCGCGACCTAAGGAGGAGGAGGGCATAGGTCGTTTGCGACCTTCTAGAGCATCTCGCGATTCGCCGCCGCGACTTAAGGTAAGTCGTTTATTCTTTTCTCACGCTGCATCAAAAAGACAAAACACTCGAGTCAAAACTAAAAGATCTTATGTAAGTTAAATCAATAGTAAATAAATACGAGTGTAACGGCGTCAGAGATGTTTACAGGATTTTACATCTCCAATCCAGTGTCTAACGTGCGTGCAATAACTTAAGAGATGTTTGGGATTTTCAACTCCTAAGGATCCATTAAACTATCCACATACATATACAATACGCTATTATAATATGTCTACAGTAAAGTAAAATATTAAAATAGCATTAAGGCATTACCCATATCCCCCTTAACACATTTTATATAAATGTCGTAGTCTATACAGTACTGTAAACTCCACCGTAAATTGGTAGACTATTAGGGAACACTCCATAGGTACGACACAAACCAAACTCGTAATGGGCAAGATAAGGCATGTGACATGGAACGCGAGGCAATGCCAGGGTAGGATTCTACAATTTGCACTCCCGGAATGGTGGTAACGCATAGTAGCTACTACTGCCCACCTCGGAACACACTCCCTTAATCAAATCGAGGGGTGGCCACCAAATCAATCACAAAGTCATAATATGGTATCGAAAAAATGTGCCCAATCGGAGGAGGAACATCACTTTGCCCAGTATAGCTCCTGTTTTAACCACATCAAGCTGACTCGCGGGAGTCAGGGCTACGTAAATACCTCATATAGAATCGTTCTCCAAACCATCCTACTTCATTCTAGAATCTCCACCACGTACACAGTTGTTAAAGTGTTTTTGTGTATTGGCAGAGAGTATGACAATATCCTATTTCACACCGGATGGTTCTTTTACATTTCCAAAACCGATTCAAAATTGATATCAAAATATCATATTCAATTCAAACCATATCACTTTTGGAATCATATTCACTTTCGAAATCATATCACTTTCGAAATCATATCACCTTTGAAACCATATTCACAAATAGGTTAAACTCTTATTCCAAATCATCATATTTACTCAAAATATGTCATTTCACTAAAAATATTCGTCTTTAAATCCAGGATTTAAATATAACCAATTCAACCTTGCACCGTTTGAATTTTTGAAATATAGTATAGATAGTCATAAATTGTTTAAAATAGTTAAATAGTTAAAATACTTTAAAATACTTTAAATGGTTTAAAATAGTTTGAAATAGATTAAAATAGTTTTAAAAAGTTAAAATAGTTTAAAATATTTTAAAGTAGTTTAAATAGTTTAAAATAGTTTAAAATAGATTAAATTAGTTAAAATATAGATTAAAATAGTTAAATAGTTTTAAAATAGGTTAAAATAGTTTAAGATAGATTAAAATATTTAAATTGTTTAGATTAAATTAGTTTAAAAATATATTTAATACAGTTTAATAGTTTAATATAAAATAGTTTGATTATCTAAATAAATCTTACTTTTAAAATAATATATCTTTAAACAGTTTACTTTAAAATAATTAATTTGAAAATAATATGGGATTAAACCATTTCTTCCATTTCAACACATCTTAACCATGTCCAGCTTTCAAATCAACAAACTCGATTTTGTCTTTCAATTCAAATTCTCATTTAAAACCATTTAATCAATATCGATTTCAAAACCATGTTTGAACTATAAATTTAAACTATTTCAAATTTAGTAGATTTTCAAAGTTTAAATATTCAAATATTTCAATAACTCAATTTCGATAAATTTCATTTATACTTCAAACCCAGCTTTAAAATTTCAATTTAAATTCTTTAAACAATTCATTTTAAACCAATTCCAATTTCAACATTTAAAGCTTAGATTTTCGACAATAATTCAGTTTATATAAATCAAATATTTATTTCAAAATATCATTTAACTGGAGTAAAAAATTTAAGGTTTTAAAATAATTTAATTTAACCAATCCGGCGTCCGTATATAATTTTCTACCCTATGGTCAAGGGATACAAATATATATCATTTCAACCCACAATAAATTTAATTTTACGGGTATATATCATTTCAACTTGCAATTCCGAATTTAACTTCAAATCCATGAAATCGCTCAAGTCTATCATTTCAACCCATAATGATTTCTCCCTAATCAATCATATCTTTCGAGTTTGTATCATTTCAACCCATAGGGATTTTTCTAACAATAAACTAAGGGAACTGGCGGTGTGATAACAATATATAAATATAACATCCAGTCATTCAATATCAACAATCAAACATCCATCATAATCATCATTCAAAGCAATCAATACATAACAACAATTTCTTATTATCATTAACAAGTATTTAATTTGCAATTTAAATACAATATTAAGTTAATGGCGATTTAATTAAATAAAGGTCAGATTTTACTGAAATGACAATTTAAATATACCAAACATCAACCAATCAAATTCTAATCACATCATAAATTCAGTTTAACTAACATAAGATAATCTAGTAGTTGTGAGTGGGTCAAAACACTCGCCTTTGATTTCAAATTGATTTAAAATCCAAATAAAGGCCCAAAATTAAACAGTCTTAGAATTCATCTAAACTAGTTCCATAGTGTTCGAAATTTTGATATGGTCACAATGGAGAAAACCGCGTGTAAATCCGACCTCGTATGTAAATGTTATGGATATTAGAACATATGAAAATTAAAATTAAATTACATAAAAGAAAACGAAAACACGTACCTCACACGTCAACACGTCACTCTCGTTCGAAACCCTAATACGTGCACAAAACTGCTAGTAGCCGCCACACCCACTGCCGTTGACCATCGAACGCACAGCCAAACCCTCGACTGACCCACGATCAGAGCATGCCGTGAGCACGCCCTCGTTCAGGCGCCCATCCCATGAAGACGCAATCCACTCCGGCCATTCGAACCACCAGCGCCGCTGTCCAAGGATATCTGGCCAGATCTACGCAAACTTCGACCCCTAGGCAAAACAAACACCACCGATTAAAAGCTCTGGTCCTCCTCTACGCAACGCAACCCCCCGATCGCTCCCAGGACGAAGATCCACCATCCAATCCCAAAACCTAATATGAACGGCCAGGAATAAATCGCCAATTTCTCTCCAAACCATGATCCGGATCGAAAAACAAATCACCGCAGTAGATTGCGCTCATCGAGAACTTTCCAATGATATATAATATGATATAGTTTGAGGAGTTTTAATTTTTTTGATTTGATTTTGATTTGCAATTGAATCTAGGAATTAGGGTTTCTACCATTTGAGAAGGAGGAACAGACAGATGGAATTGTACGTACTGTAATAAGAAATAGAAAGGCTGCTAGGGTTTAGAAAAATCTATTTATATGGACAGATCTGGATAAGAACGAATAACATACCGAATTGGTTCGAAATGACAATAACGACCCGAAATGCCCGTTCTGTTTCCGGAACGAAAGTAGGTCATCCCGCATATCAAAGTAGATGTTTTCGATATTTTTAAATTCAATGGAATAGGTTTCAAGTCCTAATTCCATTGTATGAAGAAGTTAGCTTTAAAAATCAGTTTATTTCAAATTGAATTCATTAAATTGATTTCTACTCGTTTCGAGCCCGCACGATCAAACGACAAGTCCGATCACTACGAAATTTAAAATCTTATAATAATTCACCATTATGGATCCGATGAAACTGGCTTCACCGAAATCCGAGGAAGTGGCCAAAATGGCTATTTTCACGTTAATTAAATAAATTATTATTAAATTAATTAAATCACCTTTCAAATTCAAATTTTATAACTAACAAATTTTATCATTTTTGATCGCCTAGTAATTTATAATCTTTCAAAATAAATTTCCATGTCAAATTCAATGTTAAACCTTTCACTAATTACAGTGTTCAATTTTAATTGAAATAAATTCATAAATTATAATTTAAATTCAAATAAATTCATTTATTCCGATTTACATCTTATTATTCAGACAATTATCATCTTATGGATATAATTAACATAAATTTACATCTTATTACATTCACATTTTACAATTATCGTCTTAATTCATTTTAACTGCAATATTTGAATAGACTAATTGCAATTGATTTCAAATTTAATTTCAATGGATTAAATAAATAGGTGATAAATGATAATTGTTACCTTTTACTTAATTTAATCACATTTATAAGTTTATTATCTACAAACAAATGTTATAACTGCCTATACAGCTCTAATTATACTGAATTTCAATTAATTACATATTATTTCACCAATTAATACAACATTTGGTTTATTTTTTTATTTACACTTTATAACCAATTATAACTTTACAATCATTTCAATTAATTGGAATTACATTAAAATAGTTAGCAATTACCTTAAATTAACATTTTTATATTTCATTCTAGTTATTCTTCTCCTTAATAAATGTTAAATTTTTAACTTTTCAAAACATTAAATTCCAAAACTTATTTAATTAATAAATTTAATTATCGAAAATTATGGGTTATTACAGGATATGTGTTCACCATTGGTGGGACAACGATTAGTTGGAGAGCGAGGTTGTAGACGATTGTGGTTCTGTTCACTACAGAGGCAGAGCTCATAGCTACGGTTGAAGTAGCTAAGGAGGCGCTTTATTTGAGGCGACTGTTGAGTGATTTGGCTTCGTATACGAAGGCGTGGATGTGTACTGTGATAGTCAGAGTGCAATTCACTTAGCTGAAAATCTAGCATTCAGCTCGAGGATGAAGCATATTGAGGTGAGAGAGTCGTTTCTTGTCTCAATGAGTGAAGAGAAGCTAGTTCGTCTTCAGAAAGTTCATATCAAGGAGAATGCAGCAGACATGTTTACCAAGTCGTTGCATGTTGCTAAGTTCGAGGATTGCTTGGACTTGATTCGCTAAATGAAGTGCTAGGTGTCATAGGGGGAGAGTTGAGATGGTTCATGGAGACGTTTGTTTTCATGGTGGAGATTGATAGGTTCTCACAGACTAGGTACTTCGAACACTTTGTTAACGGGAGGTGGCCTTGCCGGAGTTTGTTGACAGAGTTTATTGGGTAATGGAATTACTGAAGCTCATTAGGTAAGTATCCATTGCTTGGAGGATAGTGGTGTAGATGGAATTGGAAGGCTTGTATGAAATTTGGTATCGATGTGGAGATTGTTAGAAGTGATAACAATTTCATCGGATATGAGTTTAGAAGCAATACATGGCATTGATTTATAACATACATTACAATGTGGTACAATGTTGGTAGACTATTAAGACAGTTGATATTTTCTGTACTAAAACTCAACAACTACACTACGTCGTGGATCCATTTTCAGAAGAAATGCTACACAATCGCCTTCTTCCTTAAAAACATATGCATGTAGAAAATTTGGGTATATATAACAATAGTAATATATTTTTCTAATAGTTACAGTTCAAAATAGTGTAAAAAAAGTAATTGGTATACCATTTGTTGTTCTCCATGCGGGTAACTATTATATTTTTCAAAAATAATGGATCAGATGATGCCTTTATTACAGAAGGCAATTACACAAAATGACTCAATTGTGCATCTTTGAAGAAACCTATAGAATGACCATGCAAATAGAATTGCATGAGAACATGATCATCTACTGTGTAATTGGGAAGAAATAGTTATAGACCATATTCATTAAGAGGGATTTATAATAATAACTTATCGTTACATAAGCAGAATTGTAGCTTCCAAAATTTGTTCCTCCATGATACTATAATATGTCACCATAGTTAAAAGAATTTATGAAATTTTGACATACCGGGTACCAAATCTTAAGTTCGATTCATATATGAGAACACAATGCATTTTTTCAACGTATTATAATTTATAATGTTATGAATTGTACACTGCTACATGAACATAATCTAAAACTCTCTCTGTGTATGTTTGTGTTGTATAAAGGGTTGCACTATTCAGATGTCGGTAAAATTTTGCATTCCTTTGGATATTTGGTAACTAGTACTATGTAGATGTTTATGTACTTAAGATTTCAGGACTGCGGGTGATTAAAAAAGAACATACCATGTGGTAGTTTATAAAGCTACCATTCATTAAAATGATATCTAAGCAATAATTATGTCAGTAGGAACTTACTGAAATGTCCAATTCTCTGTCCATAATGCAAGTTTGTTGGCAGAATTTGGCCTTTTAATGTTTCACCACGTATCAATCCATTACATGTATTGATCTGGAATAACATAAACTTAACAACATTAACAATCATTCATTAAAAATAAAGGTATACGTTATTATCACATTGCAAGTTTATGTACAAACCACAGGTTCTGGTTCATCATGACTTTTGCACATTGTCCAAGGTACTCCAATGTTATTGCTTATAGCCATCACACCTTCCCATTGTATATATGGAGGTCCATGTTTATGAAATGTTGGTCCAACATTATTGTATTCATTCTCAGTCTATATCAATATATTTTCATGCTTAATTTGGTTATGAGTCATAAGTTTGGTCTTCGATTAGTAGAATTAATGTCACCTGAGAAAGAATAATCAGGCCATCTTTGATAAGTTTGAACTTCTTTAATGTCACCTAAGAGGTGTTGATCGATTTGGTGATTGTAGTCGCGCTTCGTTAACTTTGGTAATGACAATGGTGTCGATTGATACAGTAATAAGAGGCATCGATCAATTTGAGGATTGCAACCATGCCTTGATTGATTTGTGTGAGAGGTTTACTTTTCAATCTTGTGATTGCAATCATGTATCGATCGATTTGTTACTAATTAGGTTTTGTGGAGAAGATGGTGGTGTATTTGAGTATATGAACTTTGATGGTTTTGAAACGCCATGGCAATTTGGGATAGCAGAGAAGATGGAATAAAATGCTAAGTAAGCTAAGAAAAAGACAATAAAAACAAAAAAAAATGAAAACGAAAAGGGTATTTTCGATAGTTCGAAAAGACACGGTTGAATTGATGCTCAGGAATTCTCATTAGTAGTAGTTGAGATTCACCAATGCTGTCATTCTCTAGTAAAGAATGTCATTATATGTACTCGCCCATACTATTGCCTTGCCTTAATGACACGGTTCTCTCAAGCAATTGTACAGCCACCGCCTCAAATTGCCTTGCTGCCTGCTTCAAAAACTGCTTACCAAGCTGTTGTGTCTGCAAATGAGCTCCTTATTGCACAATTTAGTTCACAACATCATAGACAACCTTCAGATGTTGATGCTGCACAAGATCAACATAATTTTCTACACTCAAAACAAGTGTGTTCACTGTTGGGTATAATGAATATTCAATTTTCTTTACACGTGCACCCCACTGCCTTGCCTGGTAGTTTAATTTGCACCTGTCTCATTTCAAAGTTCATGCTTAGGATGTTGCTTAAACTCATGCGCAGTCTGATGCTCCAAATACATTTCTATTATTACAACGAGTATATAAGCACGCCAAGGTGAGCCTGCATCTGGTCACAATGTGCATGCATTAATTCAACAATGCACTTTGTAGCATTTTTCGAAGCATGTACAAATTTTTTTAACAGATATAGTAAACACTTCCTTAATATGTACCCAAATCCATAATTAATTAGATATTTTGTATTCAATAAATGATATGTTATTGCCAGTTGGAAATAGGAAGAATTATGGATACAGCAACTCCATGAAATTAATGTCATGCGGTCAGCAAAGAGTAATGCTAATGCAAACCGTTTTCATTGTTTTTTCTTTGCATATGTAATTTATTACATAACACAATCCATTAAAACATGGTGATAGGGCCAGAAAATCTACTTATCCTTGCAATATACGCATTAAAACATGGTTATACATGGTGCTACGGCCAGAAAATTTACTTGTCCTTGCGATATATGCTTTAAAACATGGCGACATGGCCAGAAAATGAATAGAATGTTGGTAACTTTGTAAGTTCAAGCTCCGTACCCTATAATACAAAGACAGAAGTGTTATATGCAAATGATTATGCCAACATTCAGTTTACCCATCAAATTAGATATACTACATTCCTTACGCTTTTCTTTTCTAGCAACAAAATCCCAATCCTCACCGCTAATTCGAATCTTCCAGTCAATGATGCTTGCACTTGCACCTTTATCAGCATGGTCTATCTAGAAACATGTTAGATAATTACTTGGCTCTATTGTTGTAGATGCAAACTATTGTGATTTAACATTTTTTTTGTGATGAAGATAACTTCCATATGGTGAGGTAATCTGCACAATCATATAAATTTTACTATATTATTTTATTTCCATTTTGCTTTCAAATATCCCACAATCTTTCAACTTTCACATAAAATTACTATAAAGTCGAAAGAATGTGAATTTACATTGAAAGTTAATATTATAATTTTAGATATCATGCAACTATAAACCCATATGCCATAATTCCTTACCTGTGACCTTCTTGTTATACATAATAATTATATTATAGCCATGGAGAAACTAAGAAGTTCAATAAGTAACTTTGACAAATATCCTAACACCTCCAGCTTTTTTGTATTACATAAAGGTCATCAATGAGGCATTAAAAAACTAATAATGGCTCACCAAAACTATTATATATATATACAGTCAACAAAAAACAAACTACCAACACATGCTTCATTCAGAAAAGCATGTAGAACATGAGCTTTTGATGTTACATAAAGTTTCACAATGGATTCATATGAAACAATGTTGTAACCGAAAATGCGGTATTATAAGCATTAGTCTCAAATTGTATACTGCATGCTGAAACTTGTACATTTTGATACCTGATTATGTACCAAAGATTTTCTGTTTCATCTTTGGTTTTCGATAGTAGTTCAAGCAGAACTTTTGTTTTCAAATTAGTTTGAACGAACTTTGGGATCTCATCGCAAAACGCTCGCCATGTACCTTGCTATTCAAATATTGCACTGGTTTTTCTAGTCTATAACCATATTGATCTGTCTCTTGAAAATGATATAATCACAAGTTTAAGCTACCGTTTGAGGATATAAGTTTAGAAGCAATACATGGTATTGATTTATAACATAGATTACAATGTGATACAATGTTGGTAGACTATTAAGACAATTAATATTTTCTGTTCTGAAACTTAACAAATATAGTACGTCATGGATCCATTTTGAGAAGAAATGCTACACAATCGCCTTCTTCCTTAAAAACACATGCATGTAGAAATTTTGGATACATATAACAATGGTAATATATTTTCCTGATAGTTTCAGATCAAAATAGTGTAAAAAAAGTAATTGGTTTACCTTCTGTTGTTCTCCATGCGGGTAACTATTATATTTTCTCAAAAATAATGGATCAGATGATGCCTTTATTAAAGAAAGAAATTACATTAAATGACTCCATTGTGCATTTTTTAAGAAACCTATAGAATGGCCATGCAAATAGAATTGCATGAGAACATGATCATCTTCTGTAGAATTGGGAAGAAATAGTTATAGACCATATTCATCAAGAGGGGCTTCATAATAATAACTTATCGTTACATAAGCAGAATTGTAGCTTCCAAAATTTATTCCTCTATGATACTATAATATGTCACCATAGCTAAAAGAATTTATGAAATTTTGACATACCGGGTACCAAATCTTAAGTTCGATTCATATATGAGAACACAATGCAATTTTTCAACGTATTATAATTTATTATGTTATGAATTCTACACTGCTACATGAACATAATATAATACTCTCTCTTTGTGTGTTTGTGTTGTATAAAGGGTTGCACTATTCAAATTTCGGTAAAATTTTGCATTCTTTTGGATACTTGGTAAGTAGTGCTATGTAGATGTTTATGTATTTAAGATTTCAGGATTGCAGGTGATTAAAAAAGAACATACCATGTGGTAGTTTATAAAGCTACAATTCATTAAAACAATATCAAAACAATAATTATATCAGTAGGAACTTACTGAAATGTCCAATTCTCTGTCCATAATGCAAGTTTGTTGGGAGAATTTGGCCTTTTAAAGTTTCACCATGCGTCAATCCATTACATGTATTGATCTGGAATAATAGAAACATAACAGCATTAACAATCATTCATTAAATATAAAGGTATACGTTATTATTGCATTGCAAGTATAAGTACAAACCACAGGTTCTGGTTCATCTTGACTATTGCACATTGTCCAAGGTACTCCAATGTTATTGCCTATAGCCATCACACCTTCCCAATGTATATATGGAGGTCCATATTCATGAAATGCAGATCCAACGTTATCGTATTCATTCTCAGTCTATATCAATATATTTTCATGCTTAATTTGATTACGAATCATAAGTTTGATCTTCGATTTGGAGAATTAATGTCACTTGAGAAAGATTAATCGGGCCATCTTTGATAAGTTTGAACTTTATTAATGTAACCTAAGAGGCGTCGATCGATTTGGAGATTGTAGTCGCGCTTCGTTCACTTTGGTGATGACAATGGTGTCGATTGATACAGAAATAAGAGACATCAATCAATTTGGGGATTGCAGCTACGCCTTGATTGATTTAAGTGAGGGTCTTACTTTTCAATCTTGTGATTGCAGTCATGTTTCGATCGATTTGGTCATAATTAGGTTTTGTGGGGATGGTGGCGGTGTATTTGAGTAAATGAACTTTGATGGTGTTGAACCGCCTTGGCGATTTGGGATGGCAGAGATGGTGGAATAAAATGTGAAGTAAACTAAGCAAAAGACAATAAAAAGCAAATAATAACGAAAATGAAAAGGGTATTTTCGGTAGTTCGAAAAGACACGGTTGAATTGATGCTCAAGGAATTTTCATTATTAGTAGTAGAGATAGAGATAGAGATATATGACAACTGAAGCATGTATTAAGAACAGAAAATGTTGCAAATACACCTGTTTTGGAAGTTCCATCGACTCTTTAAAGTATTAGCCTACAGTCCCACCTAAATAGCCTCTTGAATCATGTGCCCTGCCTTCAAAAATACAATTAACAAGGATACCATTGTCTTATAGATGTAGCAAAATAAAATGTGGTTATGAAAAGTAACTCGTTAGTTTATTGCGTATAATTACCGATTCATAAAATGAATGGATCTAGTATGATTCAACCACTGTAACTTATATGTTTACCCAATTATTATCTGACCTAGAATTCCACCAGCGACCAATTTTGATAAAATCAAATGCAGAAGCCATTTTACATCCTCTTCATCGACATCTGAACATGAAAGTAAGCATGTTGAACTGGGGATCTGTAGATAATGACACTATGACAACACATGGAACTATCTGACCCTGGCCGATGAAAACGATGGAACAAACATGTTGACAAACAATACAAAAATATATGCCGACGAACAATACAAAAATTCTATAACTAAATGTACATAAGAAACCAAATGCATTCATAAAGAGCAATAAACCATTATATCCACTGGTTAAAATAACGACTTGACTTATGATTATGAAGACTTTGTTAACAAAATATTACTACATGCAAAATTAACATTGAAAGTAATATCATCAAACAGAGCTTATATATTTCCCAACTTCTTGTACCTTCATTTGAAATAAGTAAATTTTAATTATCTTCACTACTGCTGACTTCAAGGTCATAATATATGAGTAAGATCTTATATTCAATTGTAAGAAACTATTTGTTGGAAGTTTTCTTCAATAGAAAACATATCTGATTTTAGAAGAAGGTAGATAAGAGGTTGGAGAAGAGAAAAAATGGATTTTTTTAATAAGGAAACCGTTAACCCAAAAAGTTGATCAACACCCTGGCTAGAGTTTCAAAGCACCAGCCTTATTCTGACAAAGCAATACATAGATCATAGATATAAGAAAAGAACAATAAATGAAAGAAGACAGAAATTTTTTATAGTGGTTCGGCTATTAATGAAGCCTACTTCCACTTTATAATTTTTCTTATAGACTGATTGCTATTACAAGAGATGTTTGATTACAAGGCTCTGATTATCTTTAGCTAGATTGAATCCCCAGAGTTGGAATCCACTGGAGAATCACAGTGAATTCCTTTGGAGATTGTTGTGAGGGAGGTGGAGAGTGAATAATAATTCCAGCAGAGCTTCAGCCACCAGTTCGGAGAAGATCTAATTTATGTTGGAGGTAGGATGGTATTTATACAAGTTGAAGGGTTTTTTGGCCAGGCCTGCCATCACCAGCTCACAAAAGGATTACAGGCGACTTAGGAGATTCTGGTCAGCGAAATGAGCCAACACCATGGGTCGCTGGCAACCCATGGGCCATGGGTCTCCGGGGACCCATGGTTTATGGGTCGCTAGCGACCCATAGACTTAGTTTATTTCACTAACCGAATCCTGCCTCCTTTCTTCGTATTCCATAACTTGCTTGTTCAAGGTTTTTAAGAAGTGCATGGGTGGCTGACGATCCGGCCATAGCGGAATATCCTGGGTTTTGAAATTGGAGATGTTTTCATAGACATTCATCATTATTATTACGTCTTGATGGCAAGTCGCTAGCCGTTTACGTTCAAATGCTTGTTGAGCTGTAGGAATGTTGGTCTCTTGGCTTCGCTGATCCCAGTCGTCATCTTAGTCGTATAGCTTTGCCCTTGTTAATTCCATGCCTTAGCTTTTCTGATTAAGTTCTACGCCATTTTGATGTGATGGGATTGTTCCGTATTCTGCTGGATCCTGTTGGGTTAAAAACCTGGATAACAGTTTCCCCCCAAAGTACGGCTTTTGAATGAAAGGTGTGCTTTTCTTTAGAACAAGTCATGGCAATGAGTCTTCGGTTGTTGAGCTTTAGTCTTGGTGAACCGTTCAGTTCCTTCGGATTCTCTTGCCAATCACAAGTCATTCCAAACCTGTTACAGCCTAAGACTCTAGACTCTAGACTCTGCCTAAGTGTAATCTATACATCACAGTCATTACGATTTCATTCGGGGTTATTACATCACATGTCTCTAATTACATTACACATCTCTAATCACCTCGCGTTCATTCGGGATTTATATCACTATCAATTTCTGCTTTCCATTCAGAGTTTTTACATCATATATCAAAATCAAATCATATATCAGAATCACATCATATCACATCATATATCAAAATCACATTATATCTCAAAATAACATCATGTCACAACATATATCAAAATCACATTGTATCACATCATATATCAAAGTCATTCGGTGTTCACCCAGGATTTATCTGTTTTGTTCTATTTATAAGGCATTCAAATCCTCTTTTTTTGCAAAACCAAATCTGTTTTAAGGTCCGATCTTTCTGGACTGCTTAAGTAAGTTTAATGCATGTTCTCTCCGGATCGTTTAATGTTTAGTTTAATGTGCGATCTCTCTGGTTTGTATAATGTTTGGTTTAATGGCGATCTCTCTGGAAGTTTAATGTTTTAAGTGAAGGGGACGATCTTTCCGAATCATTTGTTTGTTAAGTCAATGGGGATTAAGTAAGCCCATCCGCTGACTCTCCGGTGAGGGGACTTAATTCTTGCACTCCGGTCTCGTAGTGGGACTCTAAGGCGATCAATATCATACAAGTCCATCCACTCGCTCTCTAGCAAGGAGACTCGCACCTTGCACTTCGGTCCCATGGTAGGACTCTAACGCGATCAATATCAGATATCAAAATTCAAATATTCAAATCAAAATAAGTAAACAGAAATTAAACAAGAAGGAACCCTAAATGTTCATCTCGGGCATCCGACTCAGAGCGTGCCTAAGGACCGTTCGGGATCCTGTACATGTGTAAGCGGCCTTTGATGATTGTTGTCCTAAGTTCTCTCAGGCATCCAACTCAGAGCGTGCCTAGGGACCGTTTGGGATCCCGTACACGTGTAAGTGGCCTTCGATTATTCTTGTCTACAAACCAAAAGAAAAGTGCGGGAAAAGAAATGATAAAACAAAGCAAGGGAATCAAATCCGACTCCTGTTTACCCCGATCATGGGATAATTTGTCTCGGCGCTTGTCCTTGGGTGTTGCTTGATGCATTTGCTACAGATGGCGGTTATCCCTGCAACTCCACTGCAGTTCTGTACCTCACATATTTTGATAGCCGGTTGTTCTGGACTAGTTCTTCTATCAGATCATGAAGGTGTCGACACTCGTTCTTCTCATGCCCATTCACCTTATGGAAGCTGAAAAACTTTTCAGATCTTTTCTCTAGATCAGTGGGCTCCCTCCTAGGCAGCCTTTGGTAGAGGTTCTGCCAACTCGAATCAAGATATATCCTCTCCGGGGTTTTATTCAGGTCAGTACATGAGGAGAATCTTGGCCCGTTTCTCTGTCGTTTTGAGTCTTTGATGTTGTCATCGGCTTTCCTCTTCCCTTTGTCTTTTCCAATTCCAGCTCCAGACGGTCCCCCACCTTCGATGGCATTTATTTCAGCATCCACATCCTCATCCTCGGCTTCGGCGTCTTCCTGACGCAGGTACCTCTCAGCTTCGTAATAGAATTCTGCAAGATCCATCGGTGCGCCCCTTTTCAATGCGGCTTTGAAATTAGTCTTATTTGCGACTCCGGATACTGCTGCCATTAGGATAAACGATGGGTCTGGTTTGTCCACCGCGACTGTCGCCGCATTGAATCTTGTAAAATAGCTTCTCAAGGACTATACAGGCCTTTGTTTCACATTTGAAAGCGTAATTCCTTCCTTGGTTGTGAGACATGAACCCTAAATTGTCTCAAGAATCTGTTCACTAAGTCGGTCCATGTGCTTATGGACCCATTTTCCAATTGTCTGAACCACATTACAGCCAGATCTGTTAAGTATAAAGGGAAGCATTGCCCCATTACTTCCTCCGAAGCACCTAGCACCTCCATATGTTGGATGTACCGGATCATATGAATAGTCGGGTTTGTCTTTCCGTCGTACAATTCCAATGTTGGAAGCTCGAAATCTGGAGGGTTCCTCGCATTCCGGATATTAGCCGTAAATGGATTTTTGTTCACATCTTCCAAAATCTGATCGGGCGGGCCACCTCTGATGAATCTCCATACCAATTCAGCAACTCTATTCTCACCATCCACTGAAGGTCTCTGTCCTAAAGAAATACTTTGCCCACTGCCCCATTGGGGGTATCCCAGGATGGACCCTTCCGGCAACATACCTATGTTATGATTTTCAATTTTAGCTTCATTCATTCCTCCGTTCCTTTGAGAAAGTTCTGGTACATATCCTTCTATTGGTTGCATCCTAGTATTCGGATTAGCTCCCGTGCCACCAGTCCCTGGCGTTTCAACAGTCGCTCCAGCATTGGCATTGATTCCCATGTTGATTCCAACACTGCCCCCATGTTTCGGTTGCTCTAGGCGTGGGGGCAAGGCTCCACCTTGCTCTAATCCAAATCCGGTAATCCCTGCATTGTTCCTTGGAGTTTGATTCCTATTCCATGCAAATCTAGTTATGCCTTGCTGCTCCATCCTCTGGAAGAATTCGTCCATCATCTCCTGTTGTCTAGCTAAGAGTCCATCCTACATTTCTTTCATCGTCCTCTCCATCTCCTCTCTCATCACATAGCTGGGTTAAAGAGAATTTGAGGACACTTTCTGGCTGCCCCCAAGCTCCGGTTGACTTGCTCCAGTTTTAGATCTGGTGTTAGGCCTCTTCATTTTTCTCTGAATCTCGGATTCAAATTTCAATTTTTCAGATCTCGTTCAAGGTTCTCAGTGAAAGCACCAAAATGTAACCCAAAAAGTGGACCAACACCCTGGCTAGAGTTTGAAAGCACTAGCCTTGTTCTAACAGTGCAATATCATAGATCATAGATATAAGAAAAGAACATTAAAAGAAAGAAGACAGAGAATTTTTATAATGGTTCTACTGTAAATGAAATCTACATCCACTTTATAACTTCTTTTATTAACTGATTGCTGTTACAAGAGATGTTTGATTTCAAGGCTCTGATTATCTTTAGCTAGATTGAATTCCCAGAGTTGGAATCCACTGGAGAATCACAGTGAATTCCTTTGGAGATTGTTGTGAGGGAGGTAGAGAGTGAAGAATAATTCCAGCAGAGTTTCAGCTACCAGTCCAGAGAAGATCCAGTTTATGTTGAAGGTAGGATGGTATTTATAGAGGTTGAAGGGTTTCTGGGCCAGGCCTACCATCACCAACTCGTAGAAGGACTACAGGCGACTTAGGAGATTCTGGTTGGCGAAATGAGTCAACACCATAGGTCGCTAGCAACCCATGGTGTTTGGGTCGCCAGCAACCTAAAGACTTAGTTTATTTCGCCGACCGAATCCCGCCTCCTTTCTTCGTATTCCATAACTTGCTTGTTCGAGGTGTTGAAGAAGTGCTTGGGTTGCTGACGATCCAGCCACAGCGGACTATCCTGGGTTTTGAAATTGGAGATGTTTTCATAGACATTCATCATTATCGTTACGTCTTGATGGCACGTCGCTAGCCGTTTACGTTCAAATGCTTGTTGAGATGCATAAATGCTAGTCTCTTGGCATCGCTAATCCCAGTCGTCATCTTAGTTGTATAGCTTGGTCCTTGTTAATTCCTTGCCTTAGCTTTTCTGATTAAGTTCTACGCCATTTTGATGTGATGGGATTGTTCCATATTCTGCTAGATCCTGTTAGGTTAAAAACCCGAATAATAGAAAAAAACTTTATCATTTCTTATTACATTTTTTATTTCTTTTTCTTTCTTACATCAAAAATGAGTGAATCCACCTCTATTTATAGGAGTTCACATCATAAATAAACGGTGGAGATTATCTCAATCTAACGGTTCTCCATAAATATCTCCTAAATATTCTCTCTTAAAATTTCAAATATATTAGTCCATAAATATCTCCTAAATATTCTCACATACAACTTCAAATACATTATTCTATATATTATAGATTCAAGACATTTCCTATATGGAAAAATCTGGAATAACAAAATCTAGTTTAGTTCCAACACCCTCCTGTAAACTTGTTTATGTAGTACCGAGTAATCCTTGAAATCTTTGTGTTAGCACCAAAATTGGTCACTAACCTCGTAGAGAAAGATTGTGTAGAGATATAAGTGATGAAAGTAAATTAAACAGAGAAGACAATGCTAATCTAACTGCAGAAAGTAAGAACACCAAATTTATAGTGGTTCAGCGTAATTGCCTACGTCTACTTTGAGGTTAAACTTTATTGATCTTCTTTATAGTTGATTACAAATACAATTCGTGAATCAAATGCTTGAATGAAGTTGTTAAGTAGAGAAGATGAGTCTTGAAAATGGCAGAGTCTCCCCAGTGTTCTCTCTCCCAAAAAAGGATCCATTTCACTGTGACCCTGCCCCTCTATTTATAGGCAAATATGGGCTGGACTTCCCAAGTGGGCTGGATAGCCGAACGCTCCAGCCCCAGTACAGTGGTCGCTGTATGTCGAACCAGGTGTGCCGAACGGTCCCTGATGCCGAACAGTCCCTTCTATGCCGAACGACGTGGTTGATGTTTGGGAAGTGCAGGATGTTTGTCAGTCGAAGCCGAATGCTCTTCTAGATGCCGAGTACTCTTGTTGCCGAGTACTCCTGATGCTACCGAGTACTACGCCGAGTACTCCTGTATGCCGAACTCCAGATGCTGCCGAGTTCTCCTTGATGCCGAGCGCTCTTGTATGCCGAGCAGTCTTGTATGCCGAGCAGTCTTGATGTCGAGCACTCTTGTATGCCGAGCACTCTTGCTGCCGAGTATTGGTTGACGCCGAGCGCTCTGTATGCCAAACATTATGGATGCCGTGTACTTCGCCGAGTACTCCTAGATGCTGGACATTCTATGACGCCGAGTTCCACTAGGAAGCCGGGTACTTCGCCGAACACTCCTAGATGCCGAGTACTCTCTGACGCCGAGTGCTACCTGATGCCGAGCACTGGTTGCCTGGTCAAATCTCCAGGAAACACTTGCCCCCCAAAGTGTATCATGTGACCGAATGTGATGCGCTTTGAATCTGGTTCAATTTCCCTTGATGTTGCCTTCTCGAGAATGCCTGTGACGGAGGTGCGTGACGAGCGTGGTTTGGACGCCGAACAATACGTTCGAAGCCGGACAACCCTCATGTGCCGAACGACACTTCGTTTTGATGCCGAACACTTCTGGTATTGACCGGTTCTACCGGGTATAGCCTTTTCAACTTCTACCTCCCTCTATATAACCAGGCGCCCTTCCACCATTTTCCTTTTACGCCTTCTTTTCTGTCATTCCTAGGGACTTGCAATTCTTGCCATCCTATTAGATATAAAGTCTAATTGATCCTTCCTCAACTTCGATCGTCGAACTAGGTATCATTCCTTCCACGATTACATTACTTCAACTTTAGGTTCATCACATGGAAACGGGGTATTCCTATGGTTGTACAATGTGTGGCTAGTAGAAGTGGCTCGCACGTTTGGAGTCGCCGAACGGTGCATGGTAGTTAGGCCTAGCTCCTTTGTGCTGATCAAGACTGGAAGAAAAAGGAAGATGGGGTGTCGAACGGCGTAACCTTCGCCGGGCGATCTGTCTCTGTCGTTCGGCGTAGATGGAGAAGGAGTAGGGTGGAATTATGATCGAGGGCGGAGCGCTACTTTAGCCGAACGAACTAAGGCCGAACACTACCCAAATGCCGAACAGACATATACGCCGAATAGCATTTAGACCGAACAACATAATTGCCGAACAACTGTCATGCCGAACAGATACATACCTGCCGAACAGAACTTAGACATGCCGAACAAACACATACATGCCGAACAGAACTTAGACATGCCGAACAAACACATACATGCCGGACAGAACTCAGACATGCCGAACAACCACATACATGCCGAACAGAACTTTTAACTGGACGATGACTTAACCGAACGAGGCCTTTAGCCGAACATAGACTTAGCCGAACAAGGCCTTTAGCCGAACGCTTGACAATGACTTAACCGAACACACATACATGCCGACCTATTCTTAGGACGATCAATGCAATTGCCGAACAACATTTAAATGCCGAACAATTATAGATGTCAAGTTAGACTTAAGCCGGAGACTTCACAAATTACACGTTTTCTAGATCTGGAACTGTAACCACCACCAGGCGGGCTCTTTGAGACGGTCAGCGATGACGGTCTTCGAAGGCAACGATTCGAAGCTCATTTTTATATTTTTGAAATCTTATTGCTTGTACACAATTGCTTGCACTAGTTCACACACCACGTGGGGGGAAAACTCGTGTTGCTAATTCTAACGTTCAACGTTTTTTAAGTATAGTTCTCTCAAGCACTTAGCCAGGTTGGTTATTTATTTGGGATGTCGAGAAAATCTAGCTCCGCCACTATATCCGACAGGCCTGGGCCGTCATCAAGGCAAGGAGCCGTTGATACTTCTAATCTATCGACTTCTCCTTCTCATAACTTGGCACCTGATGCTCTGGAGGCAACAATCTTACTAAACAATCCGATCGATTCACAAGCCTCGAAGATCAACGAAGCTGCTCTACGACGGATATGCTCCATTCATGGGATTCCTTTTGCCGACGTGTTAGTTCCTTCGAGACACGATCGTCCTCATCTGCCCCCAGTCGGGTACACTACCTGCAACAAGTTCATGTGTTGGATGGGCAGCGTGCCTCCGTTCAATTTATTTCTCCGGGATGTTCTGCAGTACATAGACATAGCTCCGTCGCAGCTGCACCCGAACGGCCATGCATTTCTATACGGGACTTACTTTTCATGGCCATCTTCTCCAGACCTCCAACCCCCGGTGATATCAGATACATTTATATGTTCAAGAGACGGAAAGACAGTCCTTCCTTTATGTTCCTCGAGCCATACCACAAATGCCAGATCTTGACATGGGCATGTAGCAAATTCGCCCTGTACAAACAGGAATGGTTCTATGTGCGCTGCCCTTCTGGTTTCGCCAGGAGATGGGTTGAAGGCAGTAAGTCTCTTTGCTGAGTCACTATTCGTATTTAATCGGAGTCATGATTTTCCTAACTCTTCATTTCATCTTTTCAGGTATCAACCCACGTCCGGAAGGCCGAGGATATTCTGAGGCTGTTGAAGCCATTAGAGCTCTTCCTGCTGAGGATCGAGACATCCGGACTATCATTTCAAATGAATCGCTGTCGGGGTTTGGCTTGCGAGCCCCTGGTCGTCGGATCAGCCTTCCAGAAGGTGTCACCATTCCCAAACCTTCGTCCGGTAAAGGGAAAAAACAGGCCGGATCGTCGTCGCGCCGCACTCCCGATACGCACAGAGAAGGTGAGCGCAGAGAAGATGATGTTCCTGAGACTCAAGGCAAGAACGTGGGTCCCGCTTGGAATCCGGCAATCGAGGTTCAAGATATTGAGACGTCATCCTCCCCTTCGAAGGGGAAGAAGAAGTTAAAATATACAGTTCAAAAGGAGAAAGTTGGTGGCACTTCAAAAGTTACGCCTATCCCGCCTGAGAAAGAGGCTTCTTCGCAGCATCTGGAAAGTTCCTTGAGGGGTCTATCGAACCTTTCTATTCCCGAAGACATACTTAATTACGGTTTTGATGATCCTGAAGCCCTCAAATTTTCTTCGCCCGCTAGAGGCAATGCGGGAGTTCAACTCCCGGTCCAAGGAGACAACACCCTGATTAGTAAAGATAAACGAACTGGTCCATCGGGGGGAACACTAGGACACACACGCACATATGCATTCCATCATACACTTCAAGTTTTTCCTCATCTCACAGACTTTTCTTAACTCGTTGTTTTCTCCATTCTTTGCAGGTGATATGGGGCATTCTCACGGACTCGATCGTCTTCAGGGCTCTTCTGTACTTCATCACTCTGGACGGGATTCTGGTTCAGGCAGACGTAGGGACAGAGGCGATTATGAAGATAGGGACAATCGTCCCCGCGAGTCATCTCACCGCAAGAAGGCACACTCTCAATCTTCCCAGTCCCGTGATCTTCCTCCTCCAACTGAGCCGGATAGGGAGAAGTCTTTACAGAAGGGTTATCAATCTGATGCTCCTCGAGAACAACATTCCAGTTCATCGAGTACAAGGCAAGTCCGAGAGCAACGGAAAAAAGTGGAATTCTCAAAGCCTCCTCCTCCTACTCCTGCGGTGGACCCAACTTTGCGGAAAAGATGGTCGATCTTAAGGCCAAGTTTCCAAAAATTTGCTTTGATGGTCTGAAGTTCCTCCCGGCCATTCATCATATTCCCGGGCATGTGAAACAGAGTGCCATTGCCTGCAATAACGACGTCTATGTTCAACATGACGCGTTTGTGCACTTGGTGGAGAAGATCTCGGAAATATCCGTTGAGCATCAACACGAGATTGATCGTCTGAATCTGGAGGCCAACAGCGATAAGAAAATCATCAAACTCCAAGACGAAGAGCTTGCTTCGTATAAGTCGAAGCTGGAAGCCGCTGAACAAAGCGCAAAAGATACTGCTGAGGCAGTTACTCGTTTAGAGGCGGCTCACAAAAAAGAGCTTGACGAAGCAGTCCAGCGCAGCGGTGCCCTCGCTCTAGAAAAAGACTCTGTCCAAAAAGAGAAGGATGCGCCCGCCACCCAAGTCAAAGAGCTGAAAGAATTACTCTCCAAGGAGAAGGAGGATAAGGTAGCTGCTCAAGAAGAATCACAACGATACTGTGATGAGATCGTTGCTACCCGACTCCTGAAAACAAAGCTCGATGACGAACTCGCTGGGGTTGAGAAAATGAAGGATGAGGCCCGTGAGGAGGGCAAAAGAGAGGCTGCAGAGGAGATTGACTCTCGCCTCGAGGCGGCCGCGGAAGCCGGCAGGGAAGAGGTCAAAAGCATGTTTGACCCGTTGATTGCTGAATATGGAGCCCGCGTCCTTATGCATCGCGACTTAACATTCTTGGGCGACGGCTACCTTGAGTCCCTAGCTGAGGCCTGGGAAACTTTGATAAGGATCAGGAAGATCGAGTCGGGCTCCGAAGAGGTTGATGAGGAGGCCTTGGTGAGAGAGTTCCTTAGGGGGAATAAGCCATCGGATTTATCCGCAGCATTGGCACTTTACAGCAAAGGCTCTCCCCTTCTGAAAGAGAAAAATGATGAAGCTGGCCCGTTTGAGGCCAATATTACTACTCTTCATACTGCCGCTCAATCCGCTGCTCAATCGGCCGGTCGGCCGACACTTGATCCATTCGAGCAGCATGTTGGTTACGACCCCGAAGCCCCCGGGCTCGGTGCTCATGTGCTATCACCTATCCTGGAGGGTGAAACCCCACGCGCCACCGATAGCCAACCGGAACCTGGTGGAAAATTCTTCTTTCTCTAGAAGTTGAAAGATCCCGTCTTTTTTCAGTAGTGGCTACTCGTTCTAACACTCATTCATTATGTTTTCGTGCTGGTTGTTCTAACGCCAAGCAAACTCCGAGGAGCGATGAAGTCAAGGAGGAGGCTGGGAAAACAAGTGATGCTGTCCACGCGGGAGTACTCCCTGGTCCCGATGCTCTGGTGATCGGGGCGTTGGATGATGATAAGCTCGACGCTTCATCTCCTGCCGAAGGGGACGATGAAATTGAAATCACCGGCGCCACTGAGCATACCTCGCATATGAGCATGAAGGACCGCCTTGCCGAAGATGAGAAGAAAAAGGCCGAGGTCAAAGTTGAACCTGGAATCCTGGAACTTACCGACCCGCGGAACAGACCTTTGAAAATCATCCTCCCGGGCAGGTCCAAACCGCTAGATGTTCCGTCTCCTACTCCTGACTCCGCCTCCTTAGCAAGCAAGAAGTCCAAGAAAAGGCGTGAGGGAGAGGAGTCATCGGAAAAGACGAAGGAAGACAAGAAGAAGAAATCGAAGAAGTGATCGATATACTTGTTCAACGAGCTTCTTGCTTAAGTCTTGTAATTGCTTTTATCTTCTGTAGCTTGTAGTTTGTATAGACCGGTCTGGATTTTGTAGGAGTGATCATGTGATCCCATTTTGAACTTATCGAATAAAGTTTAGTTTATTTTTGTTTGAATGATTCTCTTGTCTTTCTTTGGTTTGCTGACTAATTGTAGCCATAACTCAAGTTCTTATGAGTTGCATTATCTCCCGGTCCATTCTCGTGTTGTTCAAACATTTCTGGACATGGCGTACTTCTCGTCCCGCATCTCTCGAGTACTTGGACTTTTGCTGACTCTGTGCTCCGGGGACTTGGAGACTTGGAACCGTTTATACTCTAGTTCGCGCTCCAGGGACTCAGAGTACTCCGCTCCGCACTCTGGGGATTCGGAGATTCGTATTCGTTTATACTCTAGTCCGCGCTCTAGGGACTTAGAGCACTCCGCTCCGCATTCTGGGGATTCGGAGATTTGAAATCGTTTATACTCTAGTCCGCGCTCTGGGGACTTAGAGCACTCCGCCCCGCGCTCTGGGGATTCGGAGATTTGAAATCGTTCATACTCTAGTCCACGCTCTGGGGACTTAGAGTACTCCGCTCCGCACTCTGGGGATTCGGAGATTTGAAATCGTTTATACTCTAGTCCACGCTCTGGGGACTTAGAGTACTCCGCTCCGCACTCTGGGGATTCGGAGATTTGAAATCGTTTATACTCTAGTCCGCGCTCTGGGGACTTAGAGTACTCCGCTCCGCACTCTGGGGATTCGGAGATTTGAAATCATTTATACTCTAGTCCGCGCTCTGGGGACTTAGAGTACTCCGCTCCGCACTCTGGGGATTCGGAGATTTGAAATCGTTTATACTCTAGTCTGCGCTCTGGGGACTTAGAGTACTCCGCTCCGCACTCTGGGGATCCGGAGATTTGAAATCGTTTATAATCTAGGCCACGCTCTGGGGACTTAGAGTACTCCGCTCCGCACTCTGGGGATTCGGAGATTTGAAATCGTTTATACTCTAGTCCGCGCTCTCGGGACTTAGAGTACTCCGCTCCGCACTCTGGGGATTCGGAGATTTGAAATCGTTTATACTCTAGTCCGCGCTCTGGGGACTTAGAGTACTCCGCTCCGCACTCTGGGGATTTGGAGATTTGAAATCGTTTATACTCTAGTCCGCTCTCTGGGGACTTAGAGTACTCCGCTCCGCACTCTGGGGATTCAGAGATTTGAAATCGTTTATAATCTAGTCCGCGCTCTGGGGACTTAGAGTACTCCGCTCTGCACTCTGGGGATTCGGAGATTTGAAATCGTTTATACTCTAGTCCACGCTCTGGGGACTTAGAGTACTCCGCTCCGCACTCTCGGGATTCGGAGATTTGAAATCGTTTATACTCTAGTCCGCGCTCTGGGGACTTAGAGTACTCCGCTCCGCACTCTGGGGATTCCGAGATTTGAAATCGTTTATACTCTAGTCCGCGCTCTGGGGACTTAGAGTACTCCGCTCCGCACTCTGGGGATTCGGAGATTTGAAATCTTTTATATTCTAGTCCGCGCTCTGGGGACTTAGAGTACTCCGCTCCGCACTCTGGGGATTCGGAGATTTGAAATCGTTTATACTCCAGTCCACGCTCTGGGGACTTAGAGTACTCCGCTCCGCACTCTGGGGATTCGTAGATTCGTATTCGTTTATACGAGTCCGTACGTCGTACAAGATAATATAGTTCATCATTCAATTACGAGATATAGAAACGTTAGTGATTCATGGAAGGTACGGCTTCAAGCCTTTATTAACAAAAATCAACTAAACTGCTCGATTACAACTTTTTAAAAAGAAACTAAGTTATTATTGAATGGAGAGATGCAGGAAATAACAGTGCTTAAAACAAGAAAGGAAACATTCTAAATGTAATAGTGCCGCAGATGTTCACTGTTCCATGCTCGGGGGAGTGTCGTGCCATCAACGGTTGCTAGCTTGAATGTTCCCTCTCCAAGCTTCCGTTCAACGGCGTACGGACCTTCCCAGCTGGGATTCATACGTGATGGTACCGGGAAAACTCGTTTCAGAACGAGATCACCCACATCAAAGATCCTTGGGCGGACTCAGCCGTCGTAGTAGCGCTTGACTCGGTGCCTATGCGCTGCCGTCCTTAATTCGGCTTCTTCATGCTTTTCATCGATGCAGTCCAGTGATTCCAACAAAAGATTCTGGTTCGTCTTGGGATCATAGTATGTCACTCGGTGTGATGGAACTTCAAGTTCCACGGGTATAACGGCTTCAGAGCCGTATGCCAAGACGAATGGAGTGTGGCCGGTCGCGGACTTGTGGGTAGTTCTATACGCCCATAATGCTGTCGGGAGTTCATCTACCCATTTGCCTCTGACCTTCTCCAGACGCTTCTTCAGTATGGACTTGATTATTTTGTTGACGGCCTCGACTTGCCCGTTAGCTTTCGGGTGTGCCACGGCGGCGAACTTCTTCTCGATGCCATATTTTAAACAGAACTCTTTGAACTCTCTGCTTTCAAATTGCGTCCCGTTGTCCGTAATGATGGTGTCTGGAGGGCCAAAGCGGCATATAATGTTTCGTACAACGAAGTTAATGACCTTCTTAGAGGTGATTGTGGCCAAAGGTTCTGCCTCAGCCCATTTTGTGAAATAGTCGACTACAACTATCGCATATTTCGCGCCACCTTTGGATATAGGCAAAGAGCCGATTATGTCGATTCCCCAGATCGCAAATGGCCAGGGACTAATTATTTGTGTGAGTTCCGTTGATGGAGCCCTCGGGATTCTCGCATATCTTTGACACTTGTCGCATTTTCTTGCCTAGTCCGCGGCGTCCCGGTTCACGGTGGGCCAGTAATATCCATAGCGGAGGATCTTCTTTGCTAGCGTTTGCCCCCCAGTATGGTCGCCACATTCCCCTTCGTGAACCACTCTTAAGACCCGCTTTGTCTCATCATGAGCAATGCATCGCAATAATGGGACTGAGAATCCTTTTCGGTACATCGACCCATCCTGCCTTACGTATCGCGCGGCCTTTCGAAGGACCTGCCGTCTTTCGCTTCTTTTTTCTGGTAAAGCTCCGGTCGTTAGGTACAGTTTGAATGGGGTCATCCACGATTCCTTCTCGATTTATGTTTCCAACACGAGATCGACTTTCATCTCGTCTATGCTCGGGGCATGCAAGACTTCGACGGGATACAATCCCATTTGTTGCGCATCGCCGGTACTTGCAAACTTAGCCAATAAGTCGGCTTCTTTGTTCTGTTCGCGCGAGATATGTGAAATGTCATAACGCTCAAGATTTGATAGTAGCTCTTGGACCTGAACGAGGTACGGAGCAAGCTTTCGTCCCTTTGCTTGGTAGTCCCCCCGTACTTGGTAAACCATCAATTGTGAGTCACAAAAGATTTCGATTGATTCGATTCTGAGTTCTCTGATGAGCTTCAAGCCAGCGATCAGTGCTTCATATTCGGCTTCGTTATTTGTAGCCGGGAAGTCGAGCTTCAGGGCATAACAGATTGATCGGTTTTCCGGAGTTATAAGAACTACGCCCGCGCCGGAGCAACGGTCGTTTGATGCACCGTCGGTGTATAATTTCCATCGAACGGGGGGAATGATGTCGTCGTCATCCAGTTTGATGGGTATGGTAAACTCAGCGATGAAATCCGCTAATGCTTGCCCTCGGATGGCTCTCCGCGGTAAGTATGCGATATCGAATTGGCTCAACTCGATGTTCCATCTTAGCAATCTTCCAGAAGTTTCCGGCCGTTGGAGTACTTGCCTCAGGGGTTGATCGGTATAAACGCCGATTGAATGTGCTTGAAAGTATGGGCGAAGCTTTCGTGGTGCAATCACCAAGCAATAAGCCAATTTCTCGATTTTAGGGTAATTCCTCTCTGCCCCTGTTACACGCTTGCTAACATAATACACCGGCTTCTGGACTCGATCCTCCTCACGAACCAATGCAGCACTTATCGCATGCGGGGATACAGCCAAGTATACGTATAACATCTCGGGGTCAACTGGTTTTGCTAGCATTGGTGGACTCTCCAGATGCCTTACCTGGTTCCGGAATGCTTCCTCACAACTAGACGTCCATTCAAAATTTCTCTTCCCTTTCTTTATGATATCGAAGAATGGGATGCACTTGTAAATTGCCCTAGATATAAATCGACTTAGCGCAGCTACTTTTCCGTTCAAGCTTTGTACTTGCTTTATAGTCCTGGGCGCTTTCACATCTCGAATAGCTTGGATTTTATCTGGGTTGGCTTCGATTCCCCTAGCATTGACGATGAATCCCAAAAACTTCCCTGATGCAACGCCGAATGAACACTTCAGAGGGTTGATCTTCATCTCATAAAACCTGAGTATGTCGAACATCTCAGCCAAGTCTCGAATGTGGTCGTTTGACCGTCGTGACTTCACGAGCATGTCATCCACATAGACTTCCATCGTTCTACCCAGCTGGTCCTTGAACATTCGATTCACTAAACGCTGGTAAGTTGCTCCTGCGTTCTTCAATCCAAAGGGCATCACTACATAGCAATACAGCCCGACATTTGTAACGAAGCTGGTGTGTTCTTGGTCCGGAATATGCATCGGGATTTGGTTGTATCCTGAGTACGCGTCCATGAATGACAGCAGCTCGTGTCCTGCAGTGGAGTCGACCAACTGATCGATCCTAGGCAGCGGGAAACTATCCTTAGGGCATGATTTGTTCAAGTCGGAATAATCTATGCAAGTCGTCCATTTCCCTTTCGCCTTTTTTACTAGCACGGGGTTGGATACCCACTCAGGGTAGAGGGCGTCGCGGACGAACCCATTTGCCTTGAGTTTGTCCACCTCCTCTCCGAGAGCGGCGGACCTCTCCGGATCCATTCCTCTCCTTTTTTGTTTAACTGGGACGTATTTCGGATCTATGTTCAACATATGACTCGTGATGGCGGGAGAAATCCCACACATATCAGAATGCGCCCAGGCGAAAACATCAAGATTCGCCCGGAGGAAGTCGCTAAGGTCTTCAGTCATCTCGGGACCAAGCTGTGATCCGATTTTCAGAATTCGCGAAGGGTCGTCGCGGCTAACTGAGATGTCAATTGTTAATTCAGCCGGTGCTGCCTTCTCTTCCCTGGGTTTCTCATCGTCGTCTCTCGGATCTATATCTCCGAAGATCCGAGAACTATGCCCGAGCCAAGGCTCGGGCACTACTTTTCAATTATTTGCATTAAGGATGCGGACGGGATTGTCCGCAACCTTTCCCTTCTCCCTCCGATGGGCTTCTCGGAGCTCAGCCACATAACAGGAACGACCAGCTGCTTGGTCGCCATGAACAATACCTACTCCTTTGTCAGTTGGGAACTTCAAAGTTAAACACCACGGGGCCAATGCTGCCCTAAACTCAGCCAGGGCCGGCCGGCCCAAGAAAACATTATATGGAGAATCCACATCCAAAACTACGAAGGGTAGAATTCGCACCCTCCGACGCTCGCCTTGCCCCAGTTCAACTGGTAACTCAACGTACCCTACGGCGTCGGTTGCTGCGCCGTTAAAGTCGTGAATACGAGCCTTGGACGGTTTCAGGTCTTTTGTTTCTAGTTTCATTTGATCGTAAGCCTTCTTGAAGATGATGTTGACTGAACTTCCACAATCAATCAGAATTCTTTTCACATATGCTGGTCCGATCGTTGCAGATATGACCATGGGGTCGATGGTCGGAGCCTCTATCTGATCAGCGTCTCTACTTATAAACACAATATCGTCTGTCATTATGCGCTGCTGCTTAGCAGGGGCCCCGTCCTCCGTGTTCGAACAGCACTCAAAATCTGCATGCTTCAGGGAACTTGCATATCTCTCCATCTCTTGCCAATTCTTATCTGCGGGGTGAGGTCCGCCGATAATTGTATTTATGACTAGTCTACCTATGGTTTGGGCAGGCTCCTCGGGATGACGCGGAGCTGGTGCACGACCAGGGTTGAACGTTCCCTGTCCTCCTTCCTGAGGATCCTTCACAAATTCTTGCAATTTCTTATGCCTGATCAACTTTTCAATAGCGTCGTGTAGGTGTCTACACTCCTCTGTATTGTGCCCATAAGTCTCATGGAAGCGACAATATTTCCCGGTCCGTTTTTTTTCCTCGGTTGATTCTTTTGGACGTGGCTTTCTGTATTGAAAAGTATTGCAGGTGGATAGGTAAATGTTCTCAAGTGGCGCGTTCAGCGGAGTATACTCGCTGTAGCTTGGAATTCTCGGCTTCCACTTCCCCGCTTCTTTTCTTTTCCCTTGACTCCTTCCTCCGGACTCCTTGGGTTGCCTAGGCTTGTTCTGGACATTGACCTGGACCTTACCCGAGCTGTCTCCAGACTACTTCACAGCAATGTTGCTCTTTATTGATTCTTGGACAGGTCCTGGCGCCTTATCCCGTCGTACCCACCTAGCTTCCTCTCTTCTTATGAACTGGTGTGCCTTTGAGTAGAAACGCTCTAGCGTAGCCGGAGGTTTTCCTGCTAGCCAGTCTTTAAACTCAGAGTCTGGATCCACACCTCTCATTACAGCCATTAGAACTGCATGGTCGTTGGGATTACTGACTTCAGTTGCTGCAACGTGGAATCTTTGCAAATATTCCTTCAACGACTCCCCGGGATTTTGGATTACACTTGACAGAGACATCACGTCCTTTGGGCGCGTAGTGTGTATCATGAACTGCTCAATAAACTTCTTTGCCAACTCCTCGAAATTTGATACGGATCGCGGAGGAAGTCGGGTGAACCACATAGTAGCGATCCCAGATAGAGTAATCAGAAAGCACCTACACTTGGTGGCATCATTCGCTCTAGCTGAATCCATCATCCATTCGTACCTCATGACGTGCTGTCTGGGGTCAGTCCTCCCTTCATACGCAGGGATAGTAGGCATACTAAACTTCCTGGGGTACGCCGCTTGCAACACAACATCTGTGAACGGAGTATGACTTCTTGACACTCCCCAATCATCATTCGATAACCCCTGATTTTCCTTCATCAACTGCCTGATCATGGCTGTCAGATCTGGTGTCTGTATGGAAGGTGGAAGGTTGGTGTCTATTCTACGCGCCTGTCCATGCTGATGCCTCCTCTCCTGGCGATCTGCCAATCGTGCGTCTTGAGGTTCGACATCGTTAGCATTTTGATGATCCGGGCCTCTGTCCTCCATCTGTACCCCGGTCCTGAAGTTTCCAGCTCTTGCTTGGTCACGGTCTCCAGTTGTTTGAACAGCAGCTTCTGCTCGTGCAGCGTCAGTCTTGCGGCGTCTGCACTTGGGAGGTTCATCAGAGGAAGTTGAACTATCAGATGACGAGTAAGGAGCGGGATTGCCCCCAGCATTCTGTTGCTGCTGTTGAGTGAGTTGTGCCATCAGGTTGGCGTTAGCTTGCATCTGCTCTCCTAGTTGTCTCCTACTTTCCCTGAGTTCTCTCATCAAGTCATTGAACTCTATTCTGGTGACAACTGGAGTCTGTTCTTGAGCGGCAATTCCTGCACTCGGAATCGCTGGTTGATTGCTAGGTCCTGCTTGTTGCACACTAGCAGTTTCGTAGGCATCCGCATTATGAGAAGCTGACCTGGTACGTGGTCTTGCCTTTGTAGAGTTATCGGTATGAACTCTTAGTAGAATCAACGGATGTCCTATCAGTGAGTCGGATCTTCTTTGGGGGATTTGTTCAATCCAGTAGCTTCAAAGCAGATCCTTGAGAGAATTCAATTCTCAGTGAAAGCACCAAAGTGTTAGCACCAAAATTGGTCACTAACCTCGTAGAGAAAGATTGTGTAGAGATATAAGTGATGAAAGTAAATTAAACAGAGAAGACAATGCTAATCTAACTGCAGAAAGTAAGAACACCAAATTTATAGTGGTTCAGCGTAATTGCCTACGTCCACTTTGAGGTTAAACTTTATTGATCTTCTTTATAGTTGATTACAAATACAATTCGTGAATCAAATGCTTGAATGAAGTTGTTAAGTAGAGAAGATGAGTCTTGAAAATGGCAGAGTCTCCCCAGTGTTCTCTCTCCCAAAAAAGGATCCATTTCACTGTGACCCTGCCCCTCTATTTATAGGCAAATATGGGCTGGACTTCCCAAGTGGGCTGGATAGCCGAACACTCCAGCCCCAGTACAGTGGTCGCTGTATGTCGAACCAGGTGTGCCGAACGGTCCCTTATGCCGAACAGTCCCTTCTATGCCGAACGACGTGGTTGATGTTTGGGAAGTGCAGGATGTTTGTCAGTCGAAGCCGAACGCTCTTCTAGATGCCGAGTACTCTTGTTGCCGAGTACTCCTGATGCTACCGAGTACTACGCCGAGTACTCCTGTATGCCGAACTCTAGATGCTGCCGAGTTCTCCTTGATGCCGAGCGCTCTTGTATGCCGAGCAGTCTTGTATGCCGAGCAGTCTTGATGCCGAGCACTCTTGTATGCCGAGCACTCTTGCTGCCGAGTATTGGTTGACGCCGAGCACTCTGTATGCCGAACATTATGGATGCCGTGTACTTCGCCGAGTACTCCTAGATGCCGGACATTCTATGACGCCGAGTTCCACTAGGAAGCCGGGTACTTCGCCGAACACTCCTAGATGCCGAGTACTCTCTGACGCCGAGTGCTACCTGATGCCGAGCACTGGTTGCCTGGTCAAATCTCCAGGAAACACTTTGTGTTTCACGTGCTTCGGTAGGAATAGAAATATTATCCCAACTTTCTTCATTGCTTTGACTTTCTTACTAAACGTCGAAATCTTCAATGCAAGTTCACGGATTCTTGTTTTACTCCTTTCATTTTGTCCTTCTTTATCATAATAGAATATTCCATAAAATAAGCGTTCTAACATCCACCTTGTTTCAGTACATAAATTGTGAATAAACCATATATTTTATCTTTGCATTCTTTCATAATTTCACTCTTGCAGTTTTTGACCAATCCAATTTCTATGTATGTTTTCCAAACTTCACTTTTGCATGTCATTTCAGAAAACATTGCTTGAAAAATAGGTTTGTTCAAAATTATATAAGCTTTGATCTCCTTTTCATTTTCATGATAATGAAACTCAGCATTTGTCAATTTGGCTTCCTCTTTAATCATTTCTATTTATATTTCTTGAACTTTCCCTATTTTCATTTCTTCATATTTTTGCTCATACTTCAAATTTCCTCTAAACTCTTGAATTTCATCTCCTTGATTCATGTTTTCTTCATTGTCATCTCCTTTACTTTCATACCTTTCATCATTGACGTCATTTTCTCTTAATTTGTTTTCTTCATCTTCTTCCTCCTCATCCTCTAAGCGTTTTCCTTCTTCTTTCAATTTTTCCTCCTCAAATTTCATCAATTTTTCAACATCTTCCTCATTCTTGCTATTCTTCTTTTCCTCTTTCTCATCAATCAGGTTGTATTCTTCTAATATTGTTGTGCCATTCTTTCCATATACTTCTTTGAAAAAATACCACATCTCTTTTGCAGAACTTTCTTCAAGAATATGACCATATGCTACTTCATCGACGTTCTCACTCATCACAATACAAGCACGATGATCATTCCATCGTAATTTCGCAAATGCTTTCTTGTCAATTTGCGACATGCTCTCCAAATCATTGGGCCATTCATAACCATTTTCGAAAATCTCCCATAATCTTTTGGAGATTAACCACTCTTTCTTTTTCCTATAAGTCAATAGTAAAGTACTATCTTCTCGACTTCTTTCTTCAATACAATTGGCCTTCTCTTCAACCTTATTATTGCTAGGAGCTCTACATTCAGAAGCATAATATCCAAAATTTTCACAATTTTAGCATTTGACGTGTGATTTATCATACATTGACTCTGAATTTCCTCTTCCACGGCCTCTTGTTGGTCTTTCTCCTCTTTAATTGTTGTTGTCATTGTTTTTGTCGTTATTGGGTCTCCAACCTCGTACGTGTCCATATCCACGACATCTTCCACATTCTTGACCATAATCTCGTCTTTGTTGGCTACGATTGCTTTTTTCCTTTTTTGAATCAATTCATGTCTTGAGGACTTGCTCCAAAATCTCTTCCTTCTTCCTTTTCTTTTCTTCATAAGCTTGCAATGAATCGAGAAGTTCCTTTATTGTCATGGCCTCCAAGTTTTTTGTCTCTTCGATGATGGCGACAATATGTTCGAACTTTGGATCTAATGAACTATGAATCTTCTTCACAATTGTTACATCATTTAACTTCTCACCATTTCTTTTTAGGTTATTAGTAACCATTAAAACTCTTGAGAAGTAATCAGAGACAAGTTCACCTTCTTTCATATGCAAAGTTTCAAATTCTCCTCTTAAAGTTTGAAAACGTACTTTTTTGACTTGATCGGTTCCTTTACAAGATGTTCAAAGCTTTTCCCATGCTTCTTTGGTTGATTTTGATCCCGAAACTTTCTCGACGTGTCATCATCCAATGCTTCGTAGATTAGACAGAGAGCCTTCTTCTCTCTCATCCTTGAGTTTCCCAAACTCTTCCTTTGAGTTTGAGATAGAATATCTAATTCATTCTCTTATTCGGTGTAGCCTTTCTCAACTATCTCCCATACGTCGTGTGCTCCAAGGAGAGCCATCATCCTTAAACTCCAATTGTCATAATTGGTCTTAGTGAGCATTGGGACTTGTAAAGGAAGGTCAATATTCGCCATCTTTTTAGGAGGATGTTCAAGCTCTGATACTACTTTGTTGGAAGTTTTCTTCAATAGCAAACAAATTTGATTTTAGAAGAAGATAGATAAGAGGTTGGAGAAGAAGAAAAATAATTTATTTTTAATAAGGAGAAAAACTTTATTACTAAACTTTATTACAAAAGTTCTTCTTTTTTACTACAATTCTTTTCTCTTTTCTTTCTTACATCCAAAATGAGTGAATCCACCTCTATTTATAGGAGTTCACATCACAAATAAATGGAGGAGATTATCTCAATCTAACAGTTCTCCATAAATATCTCCTAAATATTCTCTCTTATAATATCAAATATATTAGTACATAAATATCTCCTAAATATTCTCTCATACAACTTCAAATACATTAGTCTATATATTCTAGATTCTAGATATTTCCTATATGGAAAAATTTAGATTAAGAAAATCCAATTTAGTTCCAACACTATTCATGTTAAGATGAAAATAACTATTGGCTCAATGTTGTTAATCAGTAAAACAAAAATATATGAAAAGCGATTATATAAATACTGCTGTATTTTTTCTAGAAAGTAGATGGTTTATTTTCTAATTTTACTCAAACTGAAATCATATGGAAAAAAGAAAAGAAAAGAAAAACAGAGCAATATTTATTATGAATGAAACAGACATTAATCGGAAATTGACTTGGAATTTTAGGCACCTGTTTATGGAACCTTTACTAACTTATTAACATATATCGAGTTAAGGATCAGAAACTAAAAAAAATCAATACAACATTGAAATGTTACAAGTAAATGCAAGTGAAGTGGAGTACGAAGAAATACCAAACAACGATGAGTATCAAGATTATTTTCGTCCAACTTCAGCAAGTGCTTAACCGCCTATAGAAATACAAAACTAGTATTTATCTAGTAAAACATGAAAATATCCTTCATAGAGAATAACACTAAATCAATTGATGGTAAAGCTACATATTTTCCATATATAGATCCAAATTATATGAATATGAATTAACCGATGATCACTAAATTGTATAATCATCCAAAAACCAATTAATAGAATTAGTGATAAAACACAAATTCAGTTGTTAATATTGATCACAAATCAAATGAGTGATTATTTTTTATTAGTAAATCTTTTATAATTAACCGAAAATAAATGATCACTGAACTAAACAAGTTGAACAAACTCTAGACAATTAGTAATAAAAAATAAATTTAGTTAACAAAGATTTTCCTTTTCTTTTAACACCCCTTTTTCTTCACATATATGCAGTGACAAAGACATGGAAAGATTACTGATATTCTGTATAGTTGAATCTATTCACTCAAATTATGGATTAAAACCAAGTCCTCATATCCAAAAAATAGAAGAATAATAACTAAAATGTTAATTTCATAAATCCCTCATTTTCTGATGTCTTATGTTGTGCATCATCAATAAGTGTTTTAGTAATATTTCATAAACATATAAACATGCGATTTCCAAGCAAACTATCGCCCATCTTATTGGACGACGTCTTTGTAACAACCTGCATATTTTACGATTATATATTTAAATGTTTTATTTAAATATAGCATGGTTTGTTGAATTTAAAGACCGAAATGTGACTTTTTGTAAATAGTCGAATCCGGACTCGAGACCACTTCCATTGGGTTCAAAACCATGTTTACAACTTTTTTGAGTATAAACATTGAAATGTTTGGAGTTGATTAGGAATTTGGTATTTTGTTTGGGCTTTGGGTTTGGTTCTAGCCCACTAACCCAATAAGAGAACTCAAACTCCTCTACCAAATACCCTAACTCCTCTACTCTTCATTCATTCTATTCATAATTTCCTAATACTCAAGCTAAAGGGAAAAATGGGGGAAAAGATACGAAATTAAAATTCCTAAACCCTAGATTATTAGGAAATTCAAATCCAAGTTCAAAAATCAAGGAGAAGCTTAGGTAAGCATGCTCTTCATCTTCTCCATCTCAATTCCTCTTCAATTCTTGATTTTTCCTATAACCTAACTTAGGAAAAACTTTGCATTTGATAATAGATTAAAGATTTTTGAGGTGTTTTTGTAGAGAAATCAATCTTAGTTTTTTTAGATCTTTTCATTTCTATATTTGGGTTTAAAGGTGAGTTCTTGAACTCACATCTATGTCTATACCTTTGATAGTTGTTAGGTATGAATTCCTAACATCTATTTCATATTCATTTGCTTTTGATTTGAATTGGTTTGGTGAATTTTCCAATTTTTTGTATTTTTGAAGTCAAAATCTATGAAAATCCTACTATGGATGTTTGGACATGTTGTTTGGAGTGTATTGAAGAGCCTACAGGGCTGGGTTGTCGCTTGGCATAAATCCCTAGCCATCGTTGCTCATTCGATTGCTTCGAAGTTGATTTGGCCATCAATGGCCTAGGCTAAATGTGCCCTGAGCTTTAGCTCAGACATCTGAGGCTACGGAATAAAAAATTTCAGATTTACAACTCAGACGTCTGAGGTAATTTCCCAGACGTCTGGGCGATTTGTAAAAAAATTTCCAGACTCTCAGCTCAGACGTCTAGGAAAACCACCAGACGTCTGACGATGTTAAATTCAGCCAAATTGCCTATTTTTGCGTGGATTTCCATTTTTATCGATTTTGGTTGATCCGGTTAGTTGTTGTCATTTATTATCGACTTTGATGACTTCTTTTCTGGATTTTTGGGAATATCCATTTGATGGATTTGATATTGATTTTTATGGTTTTAATTCACGTCGTTGAATGTGAATGTTTGGTGATAGATTGTTTTTACAATCATTTCTATGATTTGTCACTTTAAAATACAAAGGTTTTTATACTAGTAGTAAATATTCAAACTCTTTCACAAAAATGATTTCAACATTACTTTTAATACAAAGCTCGTTTTTAAATTTGTTTTCCAATCTATTAGTATATACAAACCTTTACCTCATTCATATGAGAAATCTAATTAAACGACTTAGCAAAACAAGTGGTATGAAATACTTGCGTTTACTTCGTCGGTTAATTCTTGGACTTGTTCGATTGAAATCTCTTGACAATTTTCGAGTGGAAATCTACAATTTGTTCGTAAATATTTAAGTTAAGCCAATGGTTATGGGACATGAAGCTAAACTCATCTATTTACTAGCTTGGTGTATTTTACACTTTTATTGATCTATGATGATCATTTTTTGGTTTAGACTAGCGATATGTGATGTCTCTTTGTCCACGGGAGGGACTGTACCCCGTTCTGTTAGGCTTCGTCTCATTTTTTTATAGGCTAGCGACCTATGGGTTTTATGGAGTTCGGTTCATCGGGCGTACCATTGTACTACGTCATTGTTCCGACTTATTTGAGTTTCAGGTTCCTCGGGCATACCGTTGTACTACGTAATTGCACCAGCTCTATGAGTTAGTGACCCATGGGATAGCGTCCCGTTTGTGATACACGTGTTGGTGAGTTTTCATGCTCCCGTTTATGATAAGCCTCCCCCTTTGTGTTTTCTGGATTTCTAATTATTGATTTCTAGAATTTGTCTTTCACCAATTTTTGCGATTGGCATTAATATGTTTTATCAATATTTGAGGTTGGGTGAGTAAGCTAAAATAATATGACATTATTTTTGATATTTGAGAAAATTTGAGATATCATATGATTTCTGTTGCTATCATATATATTTGTCATATCTCTTATCTTATCTCATCTTATATGATATTTATAGCTAGACTAATCCGTTTATTATTTTTTCTTCTTAAATAATACTCGGGTCAGACCGAGGTGTTTCAGGTGCTTCAACTTGACTTCTTAGCAGGGACTAGCTTCTGACTTTTGGCTAACTACTTTAGCTTAGTAGTTTTTATTTTTATACATTCGAGCTAGAGACTCCTTGATGTATACATATTCTTTTGTGATGTAGTGGATCTTGTATGACCCCTACTTTGATGTTCACTTCTATGCATTATATTCATATCTGTTTCCGACTTAGTGATATGAATATCTGTGACTGATTTGTGTTATGATTATTTTATATTTGTTTCCGAAGGCCACATAGCCACTGTGTAGTAGCTTATAGTTTGTATTGGATATGTCAGATTTCCTCTTGAGTCATATTGTCTGACACATCGGTACTCGCACAAATCAATTACACAGATGGTCGCTCCATAACAGCCTTATCCTTCGTGCTAGTCGATGGCATTACCCCGTAGTGTCCTTGGCTAGTGTGAGTATAGAGGTGGGGCATCACAGTCTTAATCATTCTTAGTGACATCTCTTTCCTATAATTAACTTCAAAAACATGTTAAAATTGTAAAGTGTGTTAATCGAATGACATCATGCTCACTTCAAACAATATATACTGCCAGAGTTTCTATACCTAGAGATATCAACTTAAGATGTGCCAATATTATTTGCAAAAAATAATCTTTATTAATCTCTATTGTTTCTATAAAAGACAGATTTTTGTGACTGAATAAAAATATCCATATGCCAAGAAGATCAACATCATAGCTTCTCAACACAATAGTTCGGTCTCTAGGTCATCAAGACATCAACAACAGAATTATGAAAGCAACATCTAATAACTACTTATGTACTAGTGTGACAAAATCATATACTTCATCCCATCTAACTATATAGATGGTTCCAAATTTCCAATGATTTTTTTAAATGAACCAAACTTCATTTATTCAACTGTCATCTACAGTTATTAGATTTTTCCACCAACCATTCATATAAAAATCAAACTACACATTTTTTTAGTAAATTTTACATGGTTTATCTTTACGTTTCTCCTATAAAACTTGCATTATAATTGACTATACCTATTGTAGAAGGCCCAAATCATGACACTGTAAAGAAATTTTTGTGTTCTTACATGTGACCAAACTCATAAATTTCATTCCACTTTTATATTTTTACACGGAACTATTCTTTTTTCAAACTGCGCTCGTTACCTACACACAATGTGAAACACCCTAAAAATTTCATCAACCAAGAGCAAGAACTATACTAATGTGAAGAATGTTCTGTTTGTTAATAAATCAATTTTGGATGAGGTAAAAGAAAAAATGAACGAAGAAATAAATTTACTGAAAATGAATAAAGAAAAAGAGCAAAAGATCAACTTACTAGAAGCTTGGTTTTTCGAGGAGAAAGTTAATGATCTGCGGTGTTTGGAAGAAGCTATGTTGCACGATCCTTCTGAGTGGATAACTGCAATACATTAAAACTAACCACACATGCATAATAATCAGCACTGCGTGTACAAAGTGAGGTAGAAATAGGGAAAAAGCAAGGAAGCGATTGACTAAGTTTAAAGTGATCGGACCCTGAAGCATGAGGTCTGAAATATGTGAGCTGGAAGTAAAGTATGGAAAGCTGAAACAGAATGCAAAACAAGGTGCAACTGAAATCATAATCTGAGCTGCAATGTTTTGTAATGATGACGTTGTTGCAACAAAACATCGAGCAAATATTTACTTGGGCAACTAGGGAGCAAATATTTGTCACCATTGTAAATTAAAAAAAAATTGTCAAAACATATCATATATGGAGTTTAATAGAAAGATAATTTGTGATTTAATGGTGAAAACGAAATTGAAATCCGATAAATCTACTGAAAGATATCACGTTTTTAATTGCAATTTAACTTGTTTATGATAATGAATATTTGCCTACGTGCTGAACAAGTATGTAATTTGTATTTTAAAGTATGAAAGAACGTGGACTAATTTATTTAAAAGAGAGGGATGTGAGCCAAAAGTTCCCTTATTATTATATATATATATATATTATATTTAATATTTTATCTTTTAAAATATTTCAAGTGCATAAATATATTAATAATAAAGTTAATAAATTATTATATGTGAATTTTATGTATATATATAAGACGAAAAAAAGATTTTTTTCTTTAATATAAATATATATATACACACACACATATACATACATACATATATTGGTTCCATATCTAATATTTATATATAACATAATTAATTAATCATATATAAATAATTTTATATAATTGATGAAAGTTATATGTTTTTAAAAACTAAAAAATGAAATTATTTAACTCTTCGATCAAGTCGGTTGTTAACACTTCTATTTGCAAGCCTTTTTCCGTTTAGAGTATATCTCTTTTCTACTTCTAGCTTGGTTTGCAAAGCAAAGGTTTAGGATCCAGTTTCTCTCTAATGGAGATAAGGGTTCCTTGTTAGAAAAGCATGAAAATTGTAATGACCCAGATTTTCGGACCAGTCAAAATCGTCGAAAAACCCGTCCGTTCTAAAACTACGAATGAAAACTACCAACTTAATACATAATATTCGATAAATATTCAACACTATAAAATGTATAGAATACAATTTCAATTTTACACGTTACCAGAGTAATCAGTTAAATCTACTATGTGCACTTTAATACATACCAAATACCAATACAAATAAATCTACCACTGCACAACTCTGATTAGAGAGATAGCAATAGCCATTCCTGCTAACTCAATAAACATGTCAAATGCAGAATAAAATAGTAAGCAATAAAAGCATATCAATACACGATATATAGCAAATAATAAACAGATAAATGTTGTGTTATTATTGGGGCTGCATACTACCACTTGTGACTGCCCACGTACCCCTATCTAATTGGGTACCCAATTAGATACAGGATTAAGCCAACGCAGTTCTCCTACCACAAATTGGTCTCATGGAGCCTACGATGCACAAACAATATGCAATTTCCAGAACCACCCACTTAGGCTTAATATTTACATTTAAAATTTTCAAATCTAACTATCTTTACGGAAATTATCTCTTTGGACTTTATTCTCAAATTCTTATTTCAAAACTTTTGAAATATATATATATCCTTTATATTCAAACTAGTCCTTTACTTTGGGATCTGAAAACAAATCACCTTTTGAAACAATACCTATATACAAGCATATAAAACTATATGCTACCAAATCTCGGGAGGTTTCTAGCCATAACCCGGCCCCTGGGTCTACCCTTCCGAATAAATAATAGGTTGATGCATCCCTCTACTCTGACGGACTACACCGAGCTACAAAACAACTGCACTTCCTTTTCCCATGCATTTCATAGATTATGGGTTATCTGAATCTTTGGTAACATAACAAATCACTTTATATCCCGAAGTGGCAAAATTATTTACACTAATAATTACAAATATTTCCAATCTATAATAATTTCCATTTCCAAATCCTTCAAAAATCATCTAAAAGCCATCAGGTTTAGTCCTCGAAATTCTTTCCGTTTTATAAAACAATTTTATAAAACCATTCTTTATATATAAGTCACTTTTATATTAAATCTCTTCAAAATATCTATTCTCAAATATCTCTTTTTTTCTTTTAAAGGAAAACATTTCATAACATTTCAACTTGAAAACCAATTTTCAAAATAGTTCATTAAATTTAAGTTAAATTATTATAACTAATTATAATATTAAGTGAACCAAAATTATCGCTAAACACCTTTTAGTCAAATAATGAAATAAATTACAAGGTGTTAACCTACAATTGTTTTCTACCCAGCCCATGCTTATGGATAATTAATTACTCATAAACCGGTCGGGCAAAGTCAAGAATCAATAAATAATAATTAGTGCTCATAAACTGGCCGAGCCTAATCCAAACAATCAATTAATGAAATAAACACAACAATAAATGATAATCAATGCTTCATTCTATCAAATATTTATAACACTTTATTTTATCTTGGGTTAAAACGGTTTGATATTTATTTTGGAGCATCCGGGCTTTTCCTTCGACATGTTCCGTCCCTCGCCCAAGTCTCATTGGATCTCACAAACAAAACACGTATACTAGTCGTTTCTGCATACCCCATTAAGTATTTAACTTCTAAATTTTAAAATACTTAATTAACCATCCAAACAAAGCCAAATAAGGAAATCAAACAATTGTTTTAGCAAACAAAGCAAACAAGCATTCAATAAGTTTTTTCAAACAACACTTAACACTTAAAGTTCCTTCATCTTAGCAATGATTTTAATGAACTTAAAGAAAGAAATAACTCACTTTGGATTCCACTCCATCAAACTTTAAGGCAAGGAACTCTAGGTCTAAACCATACTTCCTACCAATTTTGCTAACTTTGTCACTACAGATTTGACTCTAGCTTCACTACTATTTCCCGAAACTTCTTGAAATCTGGCTATGGCCCCACTATCCTAGAAGTTGAGATGAAAAGAGGTGGAGATGGCTTCTAGGTGGGCATGACCTTGGGTGGATGGATGGAAATTACTAACTTGAACTCGACTTAAGTGGTATACTTTTTTTGATTATTTTTGCCATAACTTTGTTATGCTTTTGGATTTTTTTAGAGAGCCATGGAAGCCATTAAAGCTATAAGGAAGAAGAAGGAGAAGCTTAGAAAAGGAAGAAGAAGAATGGAAAGTATGTGGAATTTGTGAAAGAAGTGGTAGGTATTTATAGAAAAAGTTTGGAATAAAATATTATTATGTAAAATAACCAAAATACTCTTACTTCAACTTAAAGTAAACTTACCTTTTTAACACTTACCGTCACGTTTCATATCTTACTTTATGTATTAGTCACTTAAGGCTTAAGTAGAGGTATTTGGATGGAAAAGTAGATTAAAGAGAAGATTTTTTTAGATTTTTGATGTGATTTGATTTGATGTTTACTTTTTTAACTTTTTTCCTCACTTACTTTTCTTAATTATATTCTAGAAGTTTTCTAATCCTAATTAGTAAAAGTAAACTTGCTTAGTTATTAAAATGTGTAATATATATGTTAAAACATGCTAACAAAGGTGCAACAACGTCGCGACAACTTATTTAGAACAAAACGTTGATTTTCGACAAAACGTTTTACGGTCACATTTTGATGTTTTTGTTAAACTATTTATTTATGTAAACAAAACATTAAAATAAGTTTCTTATTATCTTTAATTAATTAAGACAAGTGTATTTGACTCATAAAACTATATTTAAAAATATTAAAAATCCAAATTTACGGAGAAGCGGCTTTTGTCAATTTTATGATGAAACTCCAAATCTCTATTCAATTCTAAAAATAAGTTCACCATTCTTATTTGTCACATGAAACATGATTATTTAAGTTTGAAAATTTTATATCTGAATATTTAAAATAAATTAAATATTCCATTTTGAAAGTGGTAAAATTACGGGTCGTTACATACTTCCCCCCTTAAAAGAATTTCTTTCTTGAAATTTCAAGGACAAAAAAATATAACAAAACCAAACAATTAAGTACACCTAAAAATAAACATCACCCATAATCCCGGTCGGAGGTACGGTGCCTTATCCTATCCATTTTTAGATAAAGGTAGTTTCATTTTAAGATACCTAGGTTTATTTACTAACCTAGAATTTTTTTACTTAAGCACCTAACCTAAGCTCTGATACCACCTGTAAATATCTAGACTTTGCAACCATCGACAGTGGATACACCCCACCGTAGTTTACACTGGTACCTCACAATTTTCTTTTATGGCTAGCCTCTCAACTGTAGCCCAACTGGCAAACCAACCCTTTATCACTTGGGACATGTAGGAGTAAGAGTCATTCGTTCGCTACCTAATAAGAAGCGAGAACCCCCTATCATGCTGAACAAATCAAGAAAATCCGATCCTGGTTACTTCAAAACCAATTATCGATAAAAATATGTTTAGTTCATATGTGGATATCAATCATCAATCAATTACTTCATCTTTTATTTAAGTCAAATATCTTTCTTAGATATATTCTTTTCAATTTATTCAATTTTCTTTTCAAGAGTATATGGAATCATTAAGCCTCATTTATCAAATCCTTTGGTTTATTTAAACCTTTCTTAATACTTGGAATAATTCCAAATTACTTTCTCTTCTACTAGGAAAACATTTCGACGTTATTTCTTTAAATCTTTCATTTAAAACTTCTCTTTAATATTGGGAAATACCAAGTCATCTTATTTAAAATCACGTTTAAACCTTTAATAAAGGTTTTCTATTTCCAAATCCTCATTTAAATGAGTTAAAAATGATGTTATGTAAAACGTCGTTACAAAAAACCCAAAATCATTTATTCAAATTCTTGTTTAACTCTTGGAAAACTCTTCACTTTTACTTTGGGAAAACCTTTTTAGAGCATCCAGGCTTTCCCTTTGACATGTTCTGTCCCTCACCCAAGTCTCCTTGGATCTCATAGATGAAACACGTTTACTAGTCATTTCCGCTTACCCCATTAAGTATTTAATTTCTAAATTTTAAAATACTTAATTTACCATCCAAACATAGCCAAACAAGGAAATCAAACATTGTTTTAGCAAACAAAGTAAATAAGCATTAAACAATAGTTTTCAAACCACACTTAACACTTATAGTTCCTTCATCTTAACAATGATTTTAATGAACTTAAAGAATTATATAACTCATTTTGGATTCCACTCTGTCAAATTTTAAGGCAAGCTACTCCAGATCTAAACCATATTTTCTACCAGTTTTGCTAACATTGTCACTACGAATTTGACTATAGCTTCGCTACTATTTATCGAAACTTCTTGAAATCCAGCTATAGCTCCGCTATCCTAAAAGTAGAGATGAAAAAGGTTGGAGATGGCTTCTTGGTGGGCACGGCCTTGGGTGAATGGATGGAACTTGCTAGCTGGAACTTGACTTCAGTGGTATACGTTTTTTGATTATTTTTTCCATAACTTTATTACGCTTTTGGATTTTTTTTAGAGAGGCATGGAAGCCAGTAAAGCTCTAAGGAAGAAGAAGGAGAAGCTTAGAAAAGGAAGAAGAAGAAGAATGGAAAGTGTGTGGAATTGGTGAAAGAAGTGGTAAGTATTTATAAAAAAAGTTTGGAATAAAATATTATTATATAAAATAACCAAAATACCCTTACTTCAACTTAAAGTAAACTTACTTTCTCAACACTTACCATCACCTTTCACATCTTAATTTATGTATTAGTCACTTAAGGCTTAAGTAAATGTATTTGGATGAAGTAGTGGATTAAAGAGAAGATTTGTTTAGATTTTTGATGTGATTTGATTTGATGTTTACTTTTTAACCTTTTTCCTTGCTTACTTTTCTTAATTATATTCTAGAAGTTTCCTAATCATAATTAGTAAAAGTAAACGTGTTTAGTTATTAAAATGTGTAATATATATGTTAAAACATGCTAACAAAAGTGCAACAACGTTTCGACAACTTACTTTGAACAAAACGTTGATTTTTGACAAAACGTTTAACGGTCACATTTTAACATTTTTGTTAAACTATTTATTTATGTAAAAAAAACATTAAAATAAGTTTCTTATTATCTTTAATTAAATAAAAGACGTGTATTTGACATATAAAACTATATTTAAAAATAATAAAAATCAAATTTTACCCAGAACCGGATTTTGTCAATTTTATGATGAAACTCCAAAATCTCTATTCAATTCTAAAAATAAGTTCACCATTATTATTTATCATATGAAACATGATTATTTATGTTTGAAAATTCTATATCTGAATATTTAAAATAAATTAAATATTCCATTTTCAAAATGGTAAAATTATGAGTCGTTACAAAAACAGTGAGAGAGGAGGATTGTATTTATAGCCATAAAATGGTTATAAATATCATGCCCCCTTTTTCTCCCTACTTTCCTCCAAAATCTAATATCTAGTTAAAAGAGCGATTCAAACCCTATCTCCTTTCATCTATGGCTATCTCCACTTTCACAAACATTTTGTAAATCTTAAGCCTAACTAATACCAAAAATTAATTATTTAAACATTTACTTTATCCTAATTAAATTAATATTCAACATTTATATATTATTTAATTAATTCTAAAGCCGTAAATAAATAAATAGAAAGCATAAAAAATTAATACAACATTTATATATTATTTAATTAATTCTAAAGTCGTAAATAAATAAATAGAAAGCATAAAAAATTAATACAACATTTATATTAACTTCCTCCATTTTAATTTATAACATTTATAAATTTCTTCGCTTTAGATGAGTTCAAAAATATGCTGACAAATACCATTGTGTGACACCCTAGTACTCATCAATATTGAAATGATTTAAATTTTAAAACCAGTACGGACTTTGTAAAGCATGGTACCAGGCATGAATTTAGTTGCTAAAAAATCATTTAAGTGGATTCATATTTCTAATCAATTAAAGTTACACCATAAGTAACAATATATTGTGCACACTTTCTTTTCATCATTGTCGTATCATTGACATACACCAAATCAGTTATATTGCAACACTTATATTTTGGAATTTGCAATGGCTATTACCGTTACAAATTAGCAATATCTTTTTTCGTCGGTTTGCCTTTTCAACAGATATAAACGTTAGGATATTTGGCAGCTACGTAAATAAATTTAATTTGGGAGGGTAGATTAGTATTTTCGCTCTTTTTTCCCATTTTCTATGTTTCTAACGCATCATCTCATCACTTTCCTTACTCGTCTAAATCTAGGATTTTCACCCTGCTACGCCTCCTCCATCCTCTAATCAGTAGGTATTTCCTTTTTAGATTAACATCCAACAAATCTATAGTATTTCTTCCTTTAAATTTTCGGTATATTTTTCTCATCTGATTCTCTAGTACTTTTTCTGTTTTTATTCATATTCAATTTTTATTTTTAGCATACTTCCAAAATTGAGTTCAATTTCGGTTTCATTCCCTTTTTATTGGGTAAATTGCTCTGTTTACTGGACCTGTGATATGATTAACATACTTTCAAATATTGTTTTTCATTTGAAAAACACTTTTTGAGTAGTAAGTTAGGCCTTTGATATTTACCACTCATAATGCTTTGCTTACACATATTTTGAAACGTTAATGTGGATATAATCTACTTTGTAAATATTTTTTGTTGGGTTTTATTCTTAGAAATGTCCTATGAAAATGTCGGTACAAAAATATAATGCAAGACTATAATTACTAAATACTAATCAAAGAATATCCAAAATATAAAAACTAAGGCTTCACCTAACTACGGTATAGAACAGAATGCATAGCATTGTATTAATTAGATAAATTTCTATATTTATACAGTTTGGGTGCTAGGTGCAGTTGAATTATGCTGCATAAATTTAGCCCTAATTCAAAGCAATGCATAAATAAATGGTATTTTCGAATAATGATTTGAAATATATCGATCTTTACATATTTTATGTGAGTAACAAATATAAATATTTGATTTAAGTATTTACTTATGTAAGTTGTAAAAATAAGTAGCATACTTTATATCAACTTACCATATATTTTGGATTTTATATTCCAAAAATCATTCACATATTTGAGTACCTACATAAAGTTTATCCTTTTAGAAATTTGGTTAGCTAAAGCACAAAAGTTTAAGTATACACACGAAATGTATAAAATAAAAAACTTAATTTGTATTATAATCCAACCCAATAATTTCGATTTCAAGTTTTTGTTCCACACCTTATTCTGGAAGATTTGAAAAAATTGCAGTTATTATAAGCTTCCTTTTGAATTTTGAACTATTTAAACATTATATTTCCTAAACTGTAAATTTATATACTTATTGTATTAAGTGTAATGTTTTTGATACAAATTGTGCAAATTCCAAATAGTCTATTTCTTGGTCTCACTTGATTGTTGCTTCATGCCATTGTCTATGCTTGATCTCTGGACTCCATGATCACCTCACAGGGTTGCTTGTCTTGTCTATCATTGAGTCTAACTTGTCCAATCAGTCTGGATATAGTCGGGTCAAAAGGTTGGATAACACTTGCTCCTAAAGTACGTCTTGTTTCAAACATGACATGCTCTGAATCAAAGCAAGTTAGAGTTTCTGGAAAGGATTCCATTCAGGTTTTTGAACAGTCGTTATCCTTTTGTTAAATTGTCTTTTCGAAGAGTTGTATCTCTCTCTGTTTGTTGCGACGCTTGGTTGATATTAGCCAGCATTAATCTAGGATGTAATCCTCAGTCTTTGTCTATGCTTGGTTACATTGAGCTGGTTAATTGAGTTAGTAGGTCTTGGTTATCCATAGTGACTTTTTTCTAAGAAATCCAGGTGAGAATTCAATTTCTGTCGACTTAAGAAATCAAATATTGGGTATGTACACGTGCACATTCAAGTACACACTTCGTTAATGGCTCTCCAACACATTCACACGTTTACGGGTCATTGCCAATTCTTCGTATTTCAAATGCAATTGTGTTGCACTTTTCTATTTATTTTATTTTATTTTATTTTTTTATTGGTAGTAAATTCCTTAGGTAAGGGATCGGGTCTGATCCCTTCACCTATATGAAGTTAGCCAATTTTAGGCTTTAAGGAAGCAGGTCGTATATACTATCACATGTTTAAGTATATAACCCGTTCATCTACCCAATCCCTTTTTCACTTTCGTTATCTTTGTTTTCGAACCCTTTGCTTCTTCCACCATTAAAATCTTTGAATTCAAGAAATCCACCCAACCGCCACAAATTCAACCACATATTTGCTCCTTTCCCCTCTCTAACACCTACGCCTCCATCTTAGACCATCTTCACCCATTTTAATTGATTTGAACCTGGTTGAATTCGAGCCTTAAATCGTATCCACCCTTAAATATCCAATCCACCTAGGCCTATTATACGTATTCAAGGTAGGTACTCAAGTAAATGGCAATTTTGATTATGACGAACGATGGGGTTAATCATGTTGGTTGCTGTGGACTTAGGGTTCGGTAGTATGGAGTGAGTGTACATGTTGAGATCAGTTTGGTATGAGGGAGATGAAGCGGAGGAACACCAAGATTTGGGATCGGTCGATGGCGTGGAGGTGAAGTGAAGTGGTGGAAGGAGATCGACGTGGATATGAGGAGAGATGAGATGTAGTTGCACACAAGTGTGGGATTGATTGTTTGTTGAAATGGAGGGATCGGTGTAATTTGGATTGAGGGATAGGTCAGTAAGGTGGGATTGGTTATGGGCATTTGGAGTTCGAAATGGCATAAGGGAGCATTGCATAGGTGAGGAATCGACTACGATCCCTTTGCTTAAGGGGACTTAACCGTTTTCAACTATTGAACTTGAACTCGAACACATACACATAATTGCATACTTGGACTTCGGGATGAACGCATGTGACTTCGGACTTGAACATGAGCACTTGAACTTTGGAATGGGACTTGACATGATTCAAGTACTTGGACCTAAATACACATGCATATAACTTAAAAATTAAATGTGAACTTGGATTGTAAATATGCTTTGAATAGATTTGGATGCTCATATGTACTCCAATGCAAATACTGGACTTCAACATGCCGATAACTGATCTGCAACTTAGATAAAATCCACACCATCGACATGAAGTCGGTCGGGACGGTCAGTGATGATGGTCACTTCGGTCGAATCCCAGAGCCTCATTATGGTTATCATTTTACTTTTGAATTATTTATATTGTAATCCACAACACCGCACCACACCGCACTAGTTTACACTTTACATGAGAGGACATGTTTCTTTCTCTAACAGTGACTATCTACTAAGTTTGATAGCTATGAGTTCCAGACGCTCGGAGTATTTAGCTGCTATGGCTACTGAATAGACTGCTTTGTAAGGCGATTCTAATGCTGAGTCAAGCTCTGCAATAATATTTTCTTGGCACACTACAGGAAATCAATTAGAATAGCCCAAATGCTCTCAACTAGTGCCTGAAATTCCTATAGAAGATGACCCAGCTCATGACACTTTAGAAGATGCTATATTTTTAGAAGATCCATAAGACTCCATGGCTTCGAAAGTTGATGAGGCTTCTCTCGATGGGCTTTGTACCAAACATGGGATCCCGTATGAGGATGTACGAGCCTCGTCTCATAATGACAGAGCTCACTCACCTTTGGAAGCATATACTGCTTGTAACAAGTATATGTGCTAGGCAGGGTGTGTCTCGCCTTTCAATCCATTTATCCGGAAGATGTTACATCATCTGAGATTGGCTCCGGCCCAGTTGCATCCGAACAGCTATGTATTTCATGACTGTACATATATGATATTCCTTGAATTCTTATATTGCAAACCAACTCAGGAGGACACTAGATTCATCTTCAATTTCAAGCGACAAAAGGGAAGCCACTCGTATACATTTCTTGAGCCGATGAGTAATTATTAAGTCATGAATGGTGCTTGGAATAAGCTAAGTGCTTTCAAGAATGAGTGGTTTTATATGCATTGCCCGCCTGGCTTTGTAGGATGATGGTTGGAAGGATGTGGGTGTCGTATTACTCAATCTTGAGAGCTTTTATTCAAGTCGTACTTTGAACTGAGTAATTCTTTGAACCTTACAGGTAGTTATCCATGTCCCACTAGTGATAGTTATTCAGAGGCAGTCACTGAGCTCAAGAATATACCTCTGGAAGATAGAGATATTAGATTCTTTATTACCAATGAGCATCTATTCGCCTTCGGCTTATTAGAAGAGGGTCGTAGCACCAGGTTAACAGGGAAAGCTGATGAGGAAGTTAGAGGAAGAAGAGGCACTGCTCTATAGGGTGGTGGCGATGATAATCCTATCATGGCCCTAGTCGAGGAGTCTCAGGATGATGCCGAAGAAAGCGAAATAAGGGGCGATACTAATGAGCCTGGTCGCGACGACGTGGGTTCAAGGCACGAGCTTGTAGTCGGGTCATCTCAAGACACACAGCTTCCCGCCTCAAAGAAGAGAAAAGGAAAGAGGCTCATTTACAAGATTTATAGAGGGCAAGTCACCAAGTAGCCCAAGGCAACCACTACTGCCATAGATCAATCTATTTCTTTGCCTGTAGAAAATTTATTTGAGGGACTGTCGAAAATTCCAATCCCAGACAATATCGGGAGTTATGATTTTGCTAACATTAGCCTTGGAGGGTCCGACTCTCCTATCCGAACTGAGGCTGACATTCCTCCAACTAGCATAGGAGAGATTACTCCAGCGAGCAAAGCTCGAGCACCTAGTCTGCCGGGGGACACTAGGACACTCATGACCACGTGCACTACACCGTACGACACCTATCTATCTTTAATTCTAGTGGTACTTATACATCTTTGTTTTATTCGTAGGTTCCATGGGACGCACTCGTAACTATGATTGTTTGAAGAAATCATCATATTCTCAAATGTCTTATTTCGGGCCCGTCAAGGTCCAGACTCTGATCGACGGCATGTCCAGGAAAGAGAAGGCCATGACGGAAGGGATGACCGGGACAAAAGTCATTAATCCAAGGATTCGTTATCCAGGTATAAGTCAAAGTCCCACTCTTATCATCACAAGGGTGCTGATCCACACCCCGTCGTCTATAGTGGTAGCAAGTCATTATCTCATGCCCCTACTTCGGCTACACCACCCGAGCAACATTCAGGTTCTTTTGGCATTCGGCATCCGATGATCTTCTTAACGCTAGACTGGCATAGGATATCTTGATACATCTACTCATAAGCATGGCAAATGCTCCTTCTTAGCTCCAACTACTGTCGGTGCCACTGCTGCAGAAAAGTTGGCCGAGCTCAAGGCCAAATTTTCTAATTTATGTTTTGATGAAATCAAATTTGTTCTTTCTTTGCATCTGATTCCTCCAGTGGCCAAGGACACAATGCTCTCTTATGTTAGTGATGTCTATGTCTAGCATGGAACAACACTTCATGTAGCCGAGAGGATTTCTGAAGTCTTAATTAAAAGGAGGCATAAGATCGATCGCTTAACTCTCAAAGCGATTCATGATAAAGACATATCAAACACTTGGATGAAGAAGTCAAGGGGCTGAATACAAAGCTGGCCGATGCTAAGAAAAGAGCCAGCGAATCTTCTAAAGCAGTGGAACATTTGATGAAAGTGCATAAAGTTGAACCGGACATCGCTGTTCGTTGAAGTGACACTTTAGCCCTTGAGAAGGACGTTTTGCAGAAGGAAAAGGAAGTGCTGATAAAAGGTAATGATGCCCTAGCCCTCCGTATTTGACAGCTGGAGGAAGAGCTTGAGAAGGAAAAATAAGAGAAACTTGAAGCTCAATTGTAGTCCTGACAATATTGCAAGGAAACCGTCGAGGCTCGCCTGACCAAGATTGTGGCTGATAAACAACTTGCGCAAATAGAGACCGTCAAAGAGGAAGCTAGGGAGGTTGGCCGAATAGAGATAAATGATAACTTTAATCCCCTGTTGATATATTACAATGCAAGTATCCTCATGAACCACAATCTTCGCTTCCTTGGAGAGGGTTATCTTGAGTCGCTAGTCGCGGCTTGGGGCTATATTGTTAAGCTGAAGAAGAAATCCTTGGTGGCCTTGAGGTTGATAAAGAGCAGCTTATGCACGAAATCTTAGGCGGTGAAGAGCTGGACAAACTCGAGCTGCTCAACTTAGTTCATTCCGTTACCCAACGATCACCGAGAAGAGGAAGGATGGCGACAAAGCCTCTGGGTCTGGTTCTCAAGGCCCTCTCACATGTCAGGCAACTAGTAGCTCAACTTCTCACGCCCGTGAAAAGGAGATAGGTTACGATCTAGATCATCCTGAAATCAACAAGTCTTTTGGGCTATTTCTAATTCTTGAAGGCAACACTACAGCTTCAATCAAATGCCAATCCAGCAAAGGTATATCTCTCACCTCCCCAATGTTCAAGAAGGTTTACATATTGGACACGAAAGTCACGGACTTACCGATTGAACCTTGTGAAATTGTAGGTCTGTCGTATTTGTATATATTCCTTGTGGTAAAGCCACCCTGGGATAACATGCATTGACCATGAAGTCTATAGTTGTTGCCACTTCACAAATGGTCCTGGCCGTCTAATCCACTACGACTCCCGTCCTGGTTGCTGAAGTAATAGAGGCTTTGAATGAAGAAAAAGACTGATGATCAACAGGCCCAGGATGAGACAGATGACGTCGTGGTGACCCATGCCTCTAAGCATATAGACAAACACAGCTTGAAAGAGCACATTGGAAAGGAAGAGCTGGATAAGCAAGTTAAGTGGGAGCATGCTGAGGTAGATATCGCTCCTCTCCAAATCTTTCTGCCTGGCGGTATCGTCCCTGAAGAGGTTGACCCTTCCGTGTCCTAAAGTGAGATTGCTTCCATCTCTGTCTCTAAAAGCATTTCACCTAAGAGTGGCAAGGATGGAGGAAGGTCGATGAGGAGAGGCAAGCATGAGAGCTCCAGTGAGTCTACCTCGAAGAAGCCCAAAAGGGACAAGAAATAGCCATCGAATCGGCTTGAGTTATGTATAGCTAGGCAACTAGTTTCTTTTTATTGGCCGTGATTGTACGGGTACGGCCCCCACTTTTGGTTTCTAGTTCTAGGAATAAACTTGTACTTAGCTTTTTGAGTTTTTGCTTGTGAATAAAAAGTTCTGTTATTTCAGTCTAACTTTTGTGTGAATTTGTTTAAGAGTTCCAGATATTTCGTTTTCCATTCAATGTACCTGTAATTTGTCGCTCGTCGATTAAGTTGTAATGTCATTCGGTCGTCTACTTCTTTGGGCATCGATCTGATAAGTTCATATCAACCTTTCGGTTATGTCCTTAAGCATATCAAACAGAAGGCACAAGCCATAGTGTTACACTATTGTATTCAGCGATTAAGCGATTATATTCCTACCCCCAATCTTTGGTTGGCGGAGTTAGCTCGTGGATGGTCGGATCCCACCCATAATGAATTTATACTCCTCATGTCGGGTTTAGGTTAGAGTTAGCAAATGAATGATCGAGTCGCACTCATTCATTTGTTTATACTTTTATCCACACTCTGGGAACCAGAGTTAGTAGATAGACAGTTCATCGCACCCATTGGATGTTTGTATTCCAGCCTGTTTGCACCAAAAATGGTCACAAACCCCATTGAGCGTGATTGTAGATAAATAAACGAAGAAAGTAAAATTAAAATGAGGATAATATAGCAATCACACTTAGCAAATAGATGAATAATAATAAACACAAGGTTTATAGTGGTTTGGCGATGTTTTGCTTACGTCCACTTTGAAGATCAATCTTTCATTGTTTTTTTACTCCAGTACAATGCTTGTAATAGCTAAAGATTGATTATAGTTAAATCAGAAATAAAAGTAGCAGCATGTAGAGTCTCGAGCAAAAAGTCCCTTTTAGTTGCAAAGGAGGTGCTATTTATAGGTGTGGAGCTTGAAATATCTACCTTGGATCTCGGAATACTCATTCTCAAGCCCAGGTGGGCCCACATGATCGATCTGGAGCCATTTGGGATCGATTCTTGATCGACCCGTAGCATTCCATTTCGATCAAGAAATGCCCCAATTAAGCCGTGATCGACATGGAGGCTTCTGAAGTGTTATGTAACTTGCTGTGAAAATCTCATTGCATTTGGAGTTTTGGTTAAGATTACAATTATGGAGTAGCTGAGGCCCTCGTATCGATCCATATCGATTCCTTATCGATAAGAGCACTTGTCAAATGATGATGAAACATGCTGGAGCTGGTCCCCAGAGGCTTAGGAGCATTGTGTGAAAGTTTGATATAGATCCAGTGAGTTTAGCTATTGATCCTCAATGAGATGGACATTTTTCATATCCATATGATCGATACGAAAATGATAGATATGGAAAATAATTTTCTATTGAATTTTGGATTAAGATCAAGTGTACAAGATTCTTAGAGTATTCTAAGCATGTCCTCAAAATTTGGAGTAATTTGGATCCGAAATGAGTGAGATATACCCTGTTTCGTGTCAAAAAGCAACATTTTCGTATCCATCAGATCGATACAAAAATGATGGATACGAAGGATTTTTCAACTTCATTGTTTTGACTTGTAATTTTGTGGGTGGGTTTCCTACACTATCTTATTGACTTTTTGAAAGTTTCAAGTTGACTGGCTTTGTTGATTTTGAGATATCGATCGATCCTTGCTAATTTGAATAGTTTCTAGTATGGATCCTAGATGAAGTACATGAGTTCTTGTTTTGCTTATAACTTGAGCATACGAACTTCGATTGACTTGAAATTTGAAATAAGACTTCCTGGAGCTCTGTAAATCATTCCATACTAATTGCACTTGGATCAGGGCCGGGGTCCCGCCTGACCGTATTTCATTCATAGCTTCGAGTGTACCTGTTTTCTGAAACAAGTAAACAACTATAATCGGTCAAATTTCTTGGTATCATGGCCTTGCCAAAAGGCGGGATAGCATTTTTCCCCCAAAGTACGTCTTGTTTGAACATGGCGTGCTTTGAAAAGCTACAATCTCTAGTCAAAAAGGACCCCATTCAGTTCGTTGAATAGTCGTCATCCTTCCGCCAAGAGTCATGGTTCCCAATAGTTGTGACTCCTGTTGATTTCTAGTAGTATAAATTCTGAGTTGTAGCCTGCCAATGATTACGCAGTTTTCATCTTCGGTGAATATCAAGTGTCAACGATTTGCTATTTTGTTTCTGGTTGATTCCAGGTGAGTATTCAATTTCTGTCGGTTTTAGAAAATCGAATTTTTAGGATGCACACACGCACGTTCATGTACACGTTTATGTCATTGGCTCCCGGATCGGCTCGTACGCTCGTGGGACATTGCTAATTTGGTGAAATGAAATTCAATCATTTGCATGCTTGATGGCAAGAGAAATGGCATTCCACCAAAAATGAATTATCGTGTAGGAATTCACTCGATACATGTTTGATTATATCATAAGCTATACATCAAAGTAGGGATATGAAGGAACCCTTTCTGTTCACGATTCCTTTAGGGATGATGTAGCAGGAAGCTTCGTAGAGGATATGCCATTTCTCATTCATCTGTTCAAGAAGGATTCCTTGTTGTAGATAAACTTTGGTAGGATTCATCCATGGCTCTGTTTTTTTTAAGCTCCATCTCTAAAACCTTGTCGATCTCTATATGATCAATGCTTGGAGCATTAAGTCCTCCAACTACGAACGAGCCCACTTGTTGCGTATCCTCTGAATTGGCCAGCTTGGCTGGTAAGTCGGCTCTTTCGTTTTGTTCTTTGGAGATGTGTGTTACGATACAATATTCAAAATCGATCAACGATTTTTGGACTCGGACGAGACAAGGAGCAAGTCGTTCCCCACTAGCTTGATAATTTCCTCTTGCTTGAGATATTACTATCCGGGACTCGCAAAACATCTGTAGAGATTTTACTCCTAGCCCTTTAACAAATTTGGGCCTGACAGTCACGGCATCACGTTAAGCTTTGTTATTTGTTATAGGGAAAATCAACTTTCTGGATGTAATTCTCTGTAACACTCCATATTTTTGATAATATTATTTAGGAGATTTAGTTAAATAAACTAAATAAAATAATGTGTTGATTAGGAGATTGAGATTTGATTTAATTAAGGTAGCCGTGCCTTTTTAACTAATAAATTAAATGAAGAGTTTAAAAATGAATTAGAGGAGGGGTATTATGGGAAAGAGGCCATTCCTATATCATCTTCCTTAGGCCGTGTATTTCAAAACACACGTTCACTCTCATTTTCTAAAAATTAAAAGCTTGGTCGACCATTATTAACGAAGGAAGACGAAGAGGAAACAATAGAAAAGCTCAAGGAAAGAAAATTCAAATCAAACTCATACAAACCTAAAGCTCCTTAATCATTAAAGCCAAAGGTGAATAATGTTTACATCTTTAAATTTTTAAGGTTTCGGTTTTAAGGTTAATTCCGAATGATTTTGCAAAGGTTTGTCAGGATTTTGAAAGATAAAATGGTATATATATATACACGTTGATGATTTATGTATGTTCATATAGATTTTATGACATGTTTTGAGATAAAACCCTATTAAATGACATATGTTAGCCTTGCGAATTTTTATGATGATCTAAAAAGTTATTATATAGATGGGTTTCGATTTTCAAAATTTTCAAAATTTTTTTGGAATTGTTATGAATTTTCTATGGAAGAAAAGGTTAATTTCGATTATAAAATTATTTACTGGAAAAGTAATTATAGCTTGGATTCGAAAATTATATATCTTGAAGAGAACATATTATTTGATTTTATAGAATTTTTCTAGAATTTTTCAAGGTGTTTTATTAGTTATATAAAATTATTTAAGATATGAGACTTAAATGTTTTATTTAATTATAAAGGAGAAATGGGCTTTTTCAAAATTATTCAAATTTCCAAATAAGGAAAGTCGACACCACTTTTGAATATAAAATTCTGGAAACCAATCAAATTTAGAAAAACAAGGCAGGTGGGGTACAGAAGTACTATTTTAAAGTACAAATAAATAGTCTTTCTTCTATTTCAACCCTTTCGGCAAAGCTTCCGCCTTCATTCCAAACCTTCCAACAAAGTCGAAAGGTTTAGGGACGAAAGGTTATAGCTTTCAAAGGAGATGAAGTTTTGTTTTGGTTTAAAGAAAATATGCTTGTTAACTTTCTACAAAGAGCTTTCAAAATTGTCAAAAAGGTTTAAAAGGAAAAGGTTTCGATTGGTTTGTTTTCTTGAAAATTAAACCTTCCGACAAGGTCGAAAGGTATAGCTTTTGACAAGGCCGAAAGCATTGTTGCCGCTTCCTAACCTTTTGACACAGTTGGAGTCAAAGGTTATCTTTTGTTTTCTAAAACTTGCCGCCTCTCTCCATTGATTTTGAAGGGTTAGTTCCAACACCAACACTTCATCATCTTCGAATGATTTTGAAAGGTTTTATAAAGGTTTCGAAGCAGGTGCTTTCAACTCTAATGTTTTTCTGATCCTTTTTGCATAATCCAAATGTTTTAAGTCAAAACATTTTAAAGGTTTCAAAGTAGTTAACTTTGATTGGTTTCGAAAGGTTTTCCACCTATTTTAAATTGAACCCAACGTCTTTGATAGGTTTTGAGTAACATTGCTTTCGAAAGGTCTATTATATATGGGAGGTACCCCAGGCTTTCGACAAAGTCGAAAGGTGAAACATTTCGACTAGGTCGAAAAGAAACCTTTCGACAAGGTCGAAAGGTATGATTTTTCTATGTTTTCAAAAGGCTAAGGTTTAAAGGATTTAGTAGGCAGATGTCATATGTTTTAAAGCTTGCAAAAGGAAAGCTTTTAAAAGGTTTATAAGGAGTTACCTTCAATGATTTCGAAAGGTTTATTAAAGGATATGAAGGAGTTACCTTCAATACTTTCGAAGGTTTTTGTAAATGGTTTTGAAGGAGTTGCCTTCTACGTTTTCGAAAGGTTGTTTAAAGGTTTTAAACAAAGGTTTCGTATATAAGAACTAGTTAGATAGCCTAAGTGTTTCAAGTTATAAAGGACATTAACTTATTATAAAGGATAGACAATCCTTATTAAACATCATCAAAATTATTTTGAGTAAAGTATATATAACTTGGCAAAAATCGCTTAGACTAAAGCTAAAGATATATTTTCCTTGTATATATATGATTTGACAGACTATATCATTTTGAAAGGGTTTCAAGGAAAATTTAAAGAGTAGTTAGCTTAGATATTTTAGAGCAGTTAGTTCAGATATTTTGAAGGGTAGTTAACCCAAAAGAAAATTTGGGTAGTCGGCTCATTTAAAATTTGGACAGTCAATCCATTTTGAGGGCATTCAGCCCAAAGGACAGTTAGTCCAGGACTGTTAGTCCAGAAAGAGCAGTCAGCTCTGATATGAACATATAGTTCATTTATTAGCATAACGGATTTTGCTATTTTTAAGGACAGATAGTCCTCCTTTTTTTACCCATTTTGGGCAGATATCCCATTATTTTGCATAAAAGATATTGTTATTTTAGTATAACCAGTTTTAGGACAGATAGTCCAAAAAAGAGCAGTTAGCTTAGAATTTAGGACAGATAGTCCAGTAAAGAACAGAGAGTTCGGATTCAGTTTGGTTGTAGGAAATGATTTGCAAAATATATGTTTTGAAAAGAGATATTAGTGAGGGAAACTCGTTCCACTAAGCGGCGTGGTCTCACTATTTATCAGTAACTGAGATGTAACAGAAATTATTCATACCAGGCTTTAAGTCCGACTCGAAGTTTTTGTTTCCCTTTAAACTCTCGGGTACTTAAAATTTGATTTGAGTAGGCTGAGGGTTTAAATTTTTAGGTTTTAGCAGATTTTGGCGAATAAAGCATCCAAAGACGAGCAGGTGGCTGATGAATAGCTAATTTAGGGATTCTGTTTTAAAATTGTTTCCGTTGTGTATTAAGACAATTATGTCTATATTGCTTTGATCATCTAAGGGGGCATCTTCATATGTCACTCTTGGCATATTGTTGTAAATTATATTTGATCAATGCCTGGGATTACGTTTAGGATTTTTGTAACTTCGATATGATTTATTTGAAATATAATCACTGAAACTATTGTTTTTGAAAATCTGTGATTTTTTTCATATTCAAGTGCTTCTAATATTATGGATACCATTAACCTTGCTGTATTCCATCACCGGAAGTTAATACAGTGGATGACTGCAGCATCCATAGCGCTTAGCTTTTGGGCTCCAAATACAGGTTGTTACAGCTTGGTATTAGAGCATAGGTTTATGAAATTTTTTAACTAAATATTGATTTTGAAAACAGAAATCTAAGGAAATTGGATAAAGATTTGGGGTTGGGTTAACGCTATAGTAACGTACTTGTAATTGCTATATATAAGTATGCGCTTTATCTCCATTCATCTATCTTTGATTAGGTTATCTTTCTATATCTCACGAGGTTTGAATATAGATTTGGATGGTAGAAGAAGCAGAGTTAACCAATGAGGGGGAAGCACCGAAAGGAACGTTGGACCTAATGTAGGGAAAGGCCAAGGTCAGGCGGAAAATATTGGTGCTGAAGTCCCGCAGGTCAGATTGGAAGCCATGTATCAGTTTTTCAGGAATATGATGCAGGCAGGAGATGCAACCAGAGTGGTAGGAGGAAATGCCGTAGGAGCAGGGGTTCCAGAAGTTCCAATAGTTAATCATTTTGCTAAGATGAGCGGTGATTATGTGAAGCTAGGAGGGAAGCCATTTATGGGAACGGAGGATGCCATTGAAGTGGAGAATTGGTTGTTGCACTACGAAAGAATTGTGAGAAATGCGGAATATGGATCTTAAGGCTAGAAATAACACTAGAGGGGGGGTGAATAGTGTTTATAATAAATTACTACATCTTTTTGAGTTTATGTTAATTTGAACACAAATGTATGTAATATTCAAACACATATATAATCACAGAAACAAACACAGATGCAGAAATAAAGTAAATGTAGTAAAGGAAAGAACATACCGGATTTTATACTGGTTCGGAGTTACCCTACATCCAGTCCCGCACAACTAAGTACGGATTTCCTTTCAAAAGCAATTCACCAATTACAACCCTCGGTTTCAAGGCTACGAGGTACACCCTCCAGAATCACAATCCTCTTGGTAGAGATACTTGATTTCCGGGGCAACAAGTTCACCCAATTGATTTCCAAGGCTACAACACACCTTTTCTCGCTTGATTGATTTCAAAGGCTACAATCACACCTTTTCTCGCTTGATTGATTTCCAAGGCTACAATCACACCTTTTCTTGCTAGATAGATTACAAAGAAGCCTATAACTCTGAATAGCACTTGGATCTTGTTGAGATAGTGATAGAGAATCAAACCAGAGATTAACTAGTTAGATTCAATGTTGATTTCGGCAAAGTGATGATATGATTTTGAATAAGAAAATGTGGAAGAAGAAGAGAAGTGAAAAACCAGAAAATCTGATATTAAATTCATTGAAACTAACCCCTATTTATAGAACAACAACAGTCATGTCCATTCGTGAAAGGTTATGGCGTATAGACACTTCTTTTGAAATTCAAATTTTTGGTCCTAACTGACACTATGTCGACATGGGGTACTAGGGCATGTCGACATCCCAAAGCATTTTTTGATGATTTGATTTTCTTTGAAAATAACCTTTGTCTTATATTAAAACTATTTTAAACTTTATAAATATACTTGACTATAGATAAAATACATAGATAAATATAGAGAATAATATATATAAAATTTTACTATAATTTTATATTTAAATCTAAGTATAAAGATAGTTTAAAACAAACAAAATTTAAAAACACGAGTTTATTAAAAACAAAAACAAAGAATATTTTAAGGCTAAAACATCCTTTTAAAAATCATTTGAAAAGATAATTTTTAAGGCTAAAACATTTTGAAAAGCAATTTTGAAAATCATTCTGAAGTAATTTTTGAAAATCATTTTGACGTATTTTTGCAAGCTTCTTCCTACAGAATATCTCATCATATCAGGACTCGAGAACTTGTACAAAACCAGGATGTTCGTGGGTTTGTAAGCCACTTGTCGTAGGTTTGTAAGCTACTTGTCGTGGGTTTGTAAGCCACTAAAAAGGTAGAAATGGTTTCCATCCCAAAAGAAAAATGGAGTGAAGATTTCAGTGCTATTATGAAGTTTTAACATAATTCTGGACTCAATACTTATCTTGAAATCTTGAACTCTTGATAATCTTGATATTCTTGATACTCATGAGTCTTCAATCTTGATATCTTGAATCTCTATACTGTACAGTCTTCATTCTTTGTACCTGCATGGTTAAATCCTGCATATACATATATATCTAAACTATAATGTTAGTATTTATATTTTATAATCTTATTCTAAGGTTGTTGTCATCAAAACCATCAACTTATGGACTAACAATCTCCCCCTTTTTGATGATGACAACCTTTGTTTATAAAATATTACTTCTATCCTAATAACTCCCCCTAAATCTAATAACTCCCACTTAATCTATGCCTAACTCTCCTATTTTATACTATGCCTAACTCTCCTATTTTTTATTTCTCCCCCTTTGTCATCAACAAAAACAAACTCTAAACTATATAACTCCCCCTTATTCTTGTACTCAAGTACCTGCATTAATAAACTATATAATAGAGTATATTAAGAAATAACTATACTTATAGACATGATATTCAATCAACGATTATAAATATATCAATGTATATTTATACAACCATCAAACCACACCAAGTGTTAATCAAATCAATCAAAACAACCAATTTCAATCAAAGCAATCAATTCAAACAAAGTAATTAAATAAGGCAATCAAATTAAACGTTACGAGGAACTTCCACCGATCCTTCTTCTCCGAAAATAGGGTCTGCTTTGATGGCATCCCAATTTTCATTGTCATTTGTGAGAGAGTTAGGAGGATGTGCTTCGTTATCATCCTTGTGCAGGGAAGAAATCATCCATCGAATTGCCTCGAAATGCCTTTCTTGTTCCTTGATCATCTGCATTTGACTCAATTCTAAGTGTCGCTGGTTATGAAGAATGAACGAGAGAATATTCTTGAATGAATTAAGAGTTTCTTCAAGATTCTTGGATAAGTTATGAATTGGATTAGCCAATTTTGAAATTGTGAAAAGAATGAGAGATAGAATAGATAAGAAATAATATTCAGTGATGAATTCTGGAAGAAATGGGTATATATAGGTGTAGAAATTCGTTTGAAATGAATAGACATATGGTAGTTATTCAAATTCAAAATGAAGTGTCATTTCTGACCAGTACATGTCGACATGGTCAAAGGGGGGATGTCGACAAGGTCTAGTGAATTTTGATGACCATTTTGATTTTGTGAATAATTGTGTGTGTATATATATATTTATATAATATACTAACATTTATTCATGAGATAAGATAAGCTAGATAACAGAAAAGGAAATCAATATCATTGTATAATAGGATAATACAATGATTAACCATGAAGAACTACATAAACACTCAAATTAAAACAAACTTAATCTAATTCGACAAGATATGAAAATATAGAACTAGTTAGAGGATGATGAAGATGAAGATAATCCAAGTTTCTTGCTGACTTTGGAGAAAAGCTTGTTCATCTTGGTTGATATTTTGTCCAACTTCTTACTAACAGATCGTTTAAGAACCCGTTGATTCTCAATAATAATCTTTTGGTTTTTGAGAAGGGTTTTGTTGGTAGGATTGGAGGGATATTCAATACTTTCTAGGGATGTTTCTCCTTCTTCTTCTTCTATTTCCATTTCATCCCTTTCTTCTTCTTCTTCCTCTTCCTCCCCTTCCATTTCTTCATGAGCCAAATGCTCTTCCTTTTCAGCAAGAGTCTCATAAGGTTGAAAAACATATGGGATTTTCATGAGAGAAATGTTTGAGATATTAAAAACTTTTCTTAAAATAAATTCTTCTCCTTTGAAATTTACTCCAAAATAGTTGAAAATCCGAGTAAGGTAAATTCCATGATATAAAGTGTTTTCTCCCATTTCAAAATTTTTAGGACGAAGTTCATCCAAAATTACTTGCGCCCAATTGATATCATAATTTCCGAAAATAGCAAAAAGTGCTTTGCACACTTTTGAAGTAGGATTGTTAAAATATCCCGATCTTGGGGTCAAAGAATGTTGTAAAAGAAGATTGACAATTATTGCTTTAGGACGAAAGTTTCGGTTTTTAAATTCAAAGTTTTCATCTCTTTAAAAAATATGATGAAATGTCTCACGATCATGTTCATCGATTTGAAAACTAGAAAGATCCATTCCCGTGCTTTTGCAATTGAGAATGGTACCCAAAAGATCACAATTCAAAACAATTTTAGTGCCTTTGACACTACTCCAAATTTCATTATCATTTCCTTCATAAAATTCTCGATTGAGGTTTGCATAGAAAATTTTAACAAGATTTGGGTAACAAACAAAATCATTTTGAGAAGAATCAACAAGACTAAGAATTTGATTGTTTGCAAAAAGAGTATCAATTTCATAAGAAGCAAAATCTTGAAAAATAGCAAACTTTCCGGGATGGACTTTTCCATAATTAGCATAATTGATGTATGCTTTTATTGCCTCAGGATTATTGAGGAGTTGCTCTTTCAAGTTTCTGGAAAGTCTCATGGTGGAGGGGTTGCTTGAAGAAGCCATTAAAGTAGAGAATAGAGAGCTTGGAGTTTTGAAGAGAGAGTTTGAATTTGAAAATGAAATTGAAAAGTTGTGATAAAAGATAGTGAATAAATAGATTTTTGAAAGACATGTTCTCTAGTCAAAAGATGCCTTTTCAGAGTATTGAATGAAGTGAAAAGATGGAGGGGAATTCAACCATTTGAATTCAAATTTTGAATTTCAAATTTTGGTACCTATGTCGACATCAAGGTAGGGACCATGTCGACATATGCCTATGAATTTATATGATTTATTTTTCCTAAGTATTCTAATATATATATATAATTTTAATGTCTATATATATATCTGGAATATTATTAGAATTATAGTATATTCCAGAAAATATTATTATATTATTAAAAAAAACTAACAAAATAATAACAAAATTATAATAATAATAAAATAATAAAAAATAAATTTAAAAATCAATCAACACACCAATTCAAAATCAATCAATCAAGCAATCAATCATCTAATTCTAAGCATGCAATTTTAATCAATTGTATTGTAAATGTGTACCTTGTTCTGAATCCGTTTCCTTGAATTTGTTGAAGTCGTGAACTGTCATGAAACACAAATTTGAGTTATCTGTCTTCTGATCATCATCGCTTGAGGACGAGTCTGAGTCATCTACAGTAGCAGTAAATGAACGCTTTCGTTTCTTTACTGAGTCATTGTTTATAGGAGGATTCTGCCTTTCTAGATACGGACAGTCTCTTTTGATATGTCCTGGTTCATCACACTTGAAACATTTGACATTGTTTGGCACTGCATTCTGATTTCCAGAATTCTTATAGTTGTTTCTCTTGAGATTATTCATCTTTCTGTATTTTAGGAATTTCCGAAAATTCCTGGTCATAAATGCTATCTCTTCATCATTATCACTGTTTGAGTCTGATCCGTCGGTTAATGCATTGAATGCCATTGATTTCTTTTCAGATGCTTTGCTTTCTCTTCTCCCGATCATTTGGACTTCAAACGACATTAGATTACCAATTAATTCTTCTATCTTTAAAGTACTAATGTCATTTGCCTCTTCAATTGCAAGTGTCTTTTGATCCCATTCTGGAGTGAGAGAATTTAAAAATTTTCTAACTTGATCTTCTTCCAAAAATTCCTTTCCCAAGGATATTAAAGAATGCACAATATCTTGAAATCGACTATACATATCTGAAATAAACTCATTAGTATTCATTTTAAATAATTGAAACTGATTTGTGAGCATGGAGATTTTGGTCTGTTTAACTTTGCTTATTCCTTCGTGAGTCACTTGCAAAGTTTTCCAGATTTCATATCCAGACTTACAAACTGACACTCTATTAAATTCATTCCTATCAAGTGAACAAAACAGAATATTCATTGCTTTAGAATTATTTTGTGCAACAGTCTTTTGCTCAGTAGTCCACTGTGCAAAATTATTTATGGGTTCAGAATATTCAGTTTGTGTGATATTCCAAGTATCTAATCCTACAGATTGTAAGTATATTTTCATCCTACATGCCCAATATGCATAGTTACTGCCATTAAAAAGTGGTGGTCTGGCAGTAGACTGACCTTCTACAAATGAACTAGTGTTAGAAACAGTACTAGTGTTGGTAGCCATATAGAAAACTTTACAAAATTCAGATTATGAAACTTTTGAAAACCTTGCTCTGATACCAAATGTGAGAAATGCAGAATATGGATCTTAAGGCTAGAAATAACACTAGAGGGGGGGGGGTGAATAGTGTTTATAAGAAATTACTAAATATTTTTGAGTTTATGTTAATTTGAACACAAATGTAAGTAATATTCAGACACATATATAATCACAGAAGCAAACATAGATGCAGAAATAAAGTAAATGCAGTAAAGGAAAGAACACACCGGATTTTATACTGGTTCGGAGTTACCCTACATCCAGTCCCGCACAACTAAGTACGGATTTCCTTTCAAAAGAAATTCAATAATTACAACCCTCGGTTTCAAGGCAACGAGGTACACCCTCCAGAATCACAATCCTCTGGGTAGAGATACTTGATTTCCGGGGCAACAAGTTCACCCAATTGATTTCTAAGGCTACAATCACACCTTTTCTTGCTTGATTGATTTCCAAGGCTACAATCACACCTTTTCTCGCTAGATAGATTACAAAGAAGCCTATAACTCTGAATAGCACTTGGATCTTGTTGAGATAGTGATAGAGAATCAAACCCGAGATTATCTAGTTAGATTCAATGTTGGTTTCGGCAGAGTGATGATAGGATTTTGAATAAGAAAATGTGGAAGAAGAAGAGAAGTGAAAAACCAGAAAATCTGATATTAAATTCATTGAAACTAACCCCTATTTACAGAAGAACAACAGTCATGTCCATTCGTGAAAGGTTATGGCGAATAGACACTTCTTTTGAAATACAAATTTTTGGTCCTAACTGACACTATGTCGACATGGGGCACTAGAGCATGTCGACATCCCAAAGCATTTTTTGATGATTTGATTTTCTTTGAAAATAACCTTTATCTTATATTATAACTATTTTAAACTTTATAAATATACTTGACTATAGATAAAATACATAGATAAATATAGAGAATAATATATATAAAATTTTACTATAATTTTATATTTAAATCTAAGTATAAAGATAGTTTAAAACAAACGAAGTTTAAAAACACGAGTTTATTAAAAACAAAAACAAAGAATATTTTAAGGCTAAAACATCTTTTTGAAAATCATTTGAAAAGATAATTTTTAAGGCTAAAACATTTTGAAAAGCAATTTTGAAAATCATTCTGAAGTAGTTTTTGAAAATCATTTTGAAGTAGTTTTGCAAGCTTCTTCCTGCAGAATATCTCATCATATCAGGACTCGAGAACTTGTACAAAACCAGGATGTTCATGGGTTTGTAAGCCACTTGTCGTAGGTTTGTAAGCTACTTGTCGTGGGTTTGTAAGCCACTAAAAAGGTAGAAATGTGTTCCATCCCAAAAGAAAAATGGAGTGAAGATTTCAGTGCTATTATGAAGTTTAACATAATTTTAGACTCAATACTTATCTTGAAATCTTGAACTCTTCGTAATCTTGATATTCTTGATACTCATGAGTCTTCAAGCTTGATATCTTGAATCACTATATTGTACAGTCTTCATTCTTTGTACCTGCATGGTTAAATCCTGCATATACATATATATCTAAACTATAATGTTAGTATTTATATTTTGTAATCTTATTCTAAGGTTGTTGTCATCAAAACCATCAACTCATGGACTAACAAGAATTTTTGCAGATTTATGGCTCAATGACGAGTAGAAGAGGAGGTTGGCATCTAGGCAGCTTCAGGGGACCGCATTGTTCTGGTGGAACAGTGTAACAGTGACAGTTGATGACGAGACAGTAACCTAGGAGGATTTCAAGGGGAGATTTCAGGAGAGGTTTATGTCAGTAATGACACAGTCAGGTTTGATTAGGAAGTTTGCTGAGCTGGTGCAGGGAGAGGTGTTTGTTACTGCCAGGAAGTGCGAACAGTTGGCCCGGTATGGGTATGCTTCGGTGGATACCGTGTTAAAATGGAATGAGAAGTTTAGTAGAGGATTGGAGCCAGAATTTTGTAGTGCTACTTTGTCTCATCTTAGAGATCCTTATGATATTGTTATAGAGATGGCTTTCAGGCAGGAAGAAGTCCTTGAGTCTCTGGAGAAGAGCAAGGCAAAAGTGGTCCAGGTTGGGCAAGGCCAGAAGAGGAAATTCTTTTCCAAGAAAGGTGCTCAAAAGGGTGGAGCAGCCAAGAAAGCGAAGTCTGAAGTTGTCTGCTATAAATGTGACAAGAAAGGGCACTTTGCTAATGAGTGTCGCTCAGGGAAAGCGAAGGATGTGGCTAAGGGAAAGAATATCAGGTGTTTTAGCTATGATCAGATAGGCCACTATAAGAACCAGTGCAAGGAGCCTATTAGAGATGGTAAGGGCAAGGTGTATGCATTGGAGCCTTCCGCTTCCAATCCAACAGCCCAGGAGAAGGGAAAGTCAGTTCTTGGGGGAACGCTTTAGATTCATGGTATGTCTGTTAGCATTTTATTTAATACCGGTGCATCGCATTCTTTTATATCTAGATGTTTGATAGATAAACTTAACCTTGAACCCACATATTTAGTTACTTCCTTATGAGTTGCGAATCCAATAGGAGGATATGCAACTCAAGGGTTGAGGTTTGACCAGTTTGACCTGTTAGGTCATACTTTTGAGTGCAGTTTGCATGTGTTTGATTTTGTGGGGTTTGGGATCATCCTAGGTATGGATTGGTTAAGTGAGTACGATACTAAGATATTTTTCCAAGGTAGGAAGATATCTCTTTGTCACCCGGATTGTAGCGATCAGATTGTTTTCAGCGTAGGAGTTTCTAGCGGTGCAGTGTTTGCTTTGTTGGGTGCATTGGATTTAGATGATGAGTTGAGTCGAGTTTTCTTGGTTAGAGAATTCACAGATGTGTTTGAGCCTGTAGTTGGATTGACATCGAAAATAGCCATTGAGTTTCGGATAGATTTGGTTCCGGGAGTAGAACCAGTGAGTAGACCGCCAAGCAGGGTGACCCCTTCAGAGATAAGGGAGTTGAGGGCAAGAGTTTTGTCAGGCCGAGCAGTTCGTCGTGGGGTGTAGTGGTAGTGTTTACTAAGAAGCCAGACGGATTGTTGAGGCTATGTATCGATTATCGTAAGTTAAATGAGAGGACGATAAAGAATCGATATCCATTGCCCAGTATTGCCGATTTGTTTGACCAGCTAAGTGGAGCAAAGGTATTTTCTCAGTTAGATTTGGCAACGGGTTACCATCAGCTCAGAGTAGCAGAGGATAGTATACCTTTGATAGCATTCAGGACCAAATATGGATCGTACGAATGGTTAGTTATGTCGTTCAGACTGATGAATGCTCCAGCTTTCTTTTTGGATTTGATGAACCGGATTTTCCAAGAGCACTTGGATAGGTTCATGCAGTTTTTCATAGATGATATCTTGATTTACTCTAAGGATGAAAGAGAGCATGAAGTTCATCTTAGAGTGGTGCTTGAGATGCTGAGGCAACATCAGCTGAAAGCGAAGTTTTCGAAGTGTCACTTCTGGAAGAAGGAGGTGAAGTTTCTTGGTCATGTAGTCTTAAAGAAAGGGTTATCAGTATATCCGACTAAGATCGAGACAGTGAATAGTTGGAAGAGACCCGAAATAGTAACCAAGGTTAAGAGTTTTCTTAGGTTGGCTGGTTATTATCGGAGATTCATTAAGGATTTCTCATGGATAGCAGCACCGATGACCAGGCTAACAAGGAAGGATGTGAAGTTTGTGTGGATCGATAAGTGTGAGGAAGCATTCTAGAGTTCGAAACACTTATTGACCCATGCATCTGCGTTGGTAGTTCCAAAGAGGAATCCAAACTTGGTAGTTTATACCTATACGCGTGGAACATGATTAGGAGTTGTGCTAATGCAGAGAGGTAAAGTGATTTCCTATGCTTTTAGACAGCTTAGACCACATGAGGTCAGATATCCAATGCATGATTTAGAGTTAGCTGTTGTGATTTTTTTCTTTGAAGGTGTGGAGACCTTACCTTTTGAAGAAAGGTTTGAGCTGTTTACAGATCATTGGTCGCTGAAGTATTTGTTCTCTCAGAAGGGGCTGAACATGGGACAATAGAGATGGTTAGAATTCATAGCCGCTTATGATTTTGGGATTGAGTACACACCAGGAAAAGGCAACCGGGTTGCAGATGCACCTAGCAGGAAACATCAGAATGCAGTGTTAGCAATGATGGCTGAGTGGAAAGATTTAGAAGTATGAGCTAATTGTAGAGTGTAGTGGAGTTCCGAGGCAGGGTTTAGTGGTGCTACAGTTGTATTGTCTTGTTTAGAAATTCGACCAGTTTTGATTGAGCTGATTGCTTCTAAACAGATAGAGGATCCAGTGTTAGCTGAACAGATCAGTAAGCTAATGGAAGGAACAAAGAGCGATGACTTGAAAGATTTCAGTCTTGACTAGAATGGGTGGTTGAGAAAGAAAGGAAGATTATGTGTTCCAGGTGTAGGAAACATAAGAAAGTAAGTCTTAGATGAATGTCATCGTTCGAAGTTCACTATACATCCCGGTGGTACCAAGATGTATCAGGATATGAAGAGGAGTTTCTTCTAGGAAGGAATGAAGCGGGATTTTGGTTTGTGTGTAAGGCAATGCTTGAATTGTCAGCAGGCAAAGGCCGAACACCAGAAACCAAGTGGTTTGCTTCAGCCGTTAGATATTCTAGTATGGAAGTGGGATTCTATTTCTATGGACTTCATAGACAGGTTGCCATGGTTGAACAAGGAAAATGAAAGTATATGGGTTATAGTGGACAGGTTGACCAACAGTGCCCATTTTATTCCAGTTAAGTTAACCAGGACGACACCTATTTTAGCAAGGTTGTTCATGAAGAATGTGATTAGACTGCATGGAGTTCCAAGCAGCATAGTTAGTGATAGAGATTCCTTGTTCACTAGCGAGTTTTGGAAAATTCTAGAGGAAGTTTTGGGAACCAAGCTTATGATGAGTACCGCTTACCATCCATAGATAGATGGAAAAACGGAAAGAGTTAACAAGATCTTAGAAGATCTGTTGAGAGCTTGTGTTCTAGGCTTTGGTGGATCATGGGAGGACCATCTGCATCTAGTCAAGTTTTCATATAACAATAGTTATCAGACTAGTATTGGGATGGCACCATTTCAAGCTTTGTATAGAAGACCATGCAAATCTCCTGTTTGTTGGTTGGGGACCGGGGATAGGTTGATTCTTGGTCCAGATTTGGTTAGAGAAGCTACAGAAAAGATTAAGGTCATTCGAGATAGGATGAAGGTGGCTTAGTCTAGCCAGAAAAGTTATGCAGATAAGAGATGGAAAGATTTGGACTTCTCAGTTGGGGACCAAGTTTTCGTCAAAGTATCCTCGATGAAGGGTGTGCTTAGATTTGAGAAGTCGGGGAAGTTATCTCCTAGGTTCATAGGACCTTTTCCTATTCTTGGGAGGATCGGAAGCTCTCGTATAGAATTGAGTTACCGAGCAATTTGGCAAGTGTCCATGATGTTTTTCATATTTCTCATCTTAGAAAGTGTGTTAGAGACCCGGAGATTGCTATTGCATCGACAGTGCTAGATGATTTAGTGGTAGAATCGGACTTGATCATAGTGAGGAAGCCAATTCGCATTGTTGCGAGAGATGAGAAGAGGCTTAGAACCAAGACGGTCAGATTAGTCAAAGTCCAGTGGAGTGATGATGACAGGGATTGTACTTGGGAGGTTGAGAGTAGGATTAGAGATACTTATCCTGACTTGTTTTGATGGTATGTTTTACCTACTTGTTTGTTTTGAGCCTTATTGTAATTTCGAGGAAGAAATTCTTTAAGGAGGGGAGTCTGTAGCACCCCAGATTTTTGATAACATTATTTAGGAGATTTAGTTAGAAAAAATAAATAAAATAATGTGTTGATTAGGAGATTGAGATTTGATTTAATTAAGGTAGCCGTGCCTTTTTAACTAATAAATTAAATGAAGGGTTTAAAAATGAATTAGAGGAGTGGTATTATGGGAAAGTGGCCATTCCTATATCATCTTCCTTAGGCCGTGTATTTCAAAACACATGTTCACTCTCATTTTCTAAAAATTATAAGCTTGGCCAGCCACCATTAACGAAGGAAGAAGAAGAGGAAACAAAAGAAAAGCTCTAGGAAAGCAAATTCAAATCAAACTCATACAAATCTCAAGCTCCTTAATCATTAAAGCAAAAGGTGAATAATGTTTACATCTCTAAATTTTTATGGTTTCGGTTTTAAGGTTACTTCCGAATGATTTTGCAAAGGTTTGCCATGTTTTTGAAAGATAAAATGATATATATACACACGTTGATGATTTATGTACGTTCATATAGATTTTATGACATGTTTTGAGATAATACCCTATTAAATGACATCCGTTAGCCTTGCGAATTTTTTTGATGATCTAAAAAGTTATTTTAGAGATGTGTTTCGATTTCAGAATTCTCAGAATTTTTGTGGAATTGTTATGAACTTTCTAAGAAAGAAAAGGTTAATTTGGATTATAAAATTATTTGCGGGAAAAATAATTATAGTTTGGATTCGAAAATTATGTATGTTGAAGAGAACATATTATTTGATTTTCGAGAATTTTTCCAGAATTTTTCAAAGTTTTTTAACAGTTATATAAAATTATTTAGGGTATGGGACTTAAATATTTTATGTAATTATAAAGGAGAAAGAGGCTTTTCCAAAATTATTTAAATTTCCAAATAAGGAAAGTCGACAATACTTTTGAATATAAATTCTAGCAACCAATCAAATTTAGACAAAAAGGTTGGTGTGGTACAAAAGAACTATTTTAAAGTACAAATAAATAGTCTTTCTTCTATTTCAACCTTTTCGGTAGAGCTTCCGCCTTCATTCCAGACCTTCCAACAAAGTCAAAAGGTTTAAGGACGAAAGGTTATAGCTTTCGAAGGAGATGAAGTTTTGTTTTTGGTTTAAAGAAAATGCGCCTGCTAACTTTCGACAAAGAGCTTTCAAAATTGTTAAAAAGGTTTAAAAGAAAAAAGTTTCGATTGGTTTGCTTTCTTGTTTTAAATGAAACCTTCCGACAAGGTCGAAAGGTATAGCTTTCGACAAGGCCGAAAGCATTGTTGCCGCCTCCAAACCTTTCGACACATATGGAGTCAAAGGTTATCTTTTGTTTTATAAAACTAGCCGCCTCTCTTCATTGATTTCGAAGGGTTGGTTCCAACACCAACACTTCATCATCTTCGAATGGTTTCGATAGGTTTTATAAAAGTTTCGAAGCAGTTTCTTTCGACTCTAATGTTTTTCTGATCCTTTTTGCATAATCCAAATGTTTTAAGTCGAAATGTTTTAAAGGTTTCAAAGTAGTTAACTTTGATTGGTTTCGAAAGGTTTTCCACCTGTTTTAAATTGAACCCAACGTCTTCGAAAGGTTTTGAGTTACATTGCTTTCAAAAGGTCTATTATATAAGTGGGTACCCCAGGCTTTCGACAAATTCGAAAGGTGAAACATTTCGACTAGATCGAAAAGAAACCTTTCGACAAGGTCGAAAGGTATGATTTTGCTATCTTTTTGAAAGGCTAAGGGTTAAAGGATTTAAAAGGCGGATGACATATGTTTTAAAGCTTGTAAAAGGAAAGCTTTTAAAAGGTTTAAAAGGAGTTACCTTCAATGATTTCGAAAGGTTTATTAAAGGATATGAAGGAGTTACCTTCAATACTTTCGAAGGGTTTTGTAAATGGTTTTGAAGGAGTTGCCTTCTAAGTTTTCGAAAGGTTGTTTAAAGGTTTTAAACAAAGGTTTCGAATATAAGAACTAGGCAGATAGCCTAAGTGTTTTAAGTTATAAAGGACATTAACTTATTATAAAGGATAAACAATCCTTATTGAACATCATCAACATTATTTTGAGTAAAGTATATATAACATGGCAAAAATAGCTTAGAGTAAAGCTAAAGGTATATTTTCCTTGTATATATATGATTTGACAGACTAAATCATTTTGAAAGGGTTTCAAGGAAAATTTAAAGAGTAGTTAGCTCAGATATTGTAGAGCAATTAGCTCAGATATTTTGAAAGGTAGTTAACCCAAAAGAAAATTCGGGCAGTCAGCTCATTTAAAATTTGGACAGTCAATCCATTTTGAGGGCAGTCAGCCTAAAGGACAGTTAGTCCAAAAAGAGCAATCAACTCTGATATGAACATATAGTTCATTTATTAGTCCACCCTTTTTACCTATTTTAGGCAGATAGCTCATTATCTAGCATAAAAGATATTCCTATTTTGGTATAACCAGTTTTAGAACAGATAGTCCAGAAAAGAGCAGTTAGCTTAGAATTTAGGAATGATAGTCCAATAAAGAACAGATAGTTCAGATTTAGACAAATAGTCTATTTTATTTCCTGTTTTTAGCATAATGGATATTGCTTTATGATTAAAATATGTTGATTAACCAGTTTGGTTGCAGGAAAGGATTTGCAAAATATATGTTTTGAAAAGAAATATTAGTGAGGGGAAACCCGTTCCGCAAAGCGTCGTGGTCTCACTATTTATCAGTAAACTGATATGTAACAGAAATTTTTCATACCACGCTTTAAGTCTGACTTGAAGTTTTTGTTTCTATTAAACTCTTAGGTGCTCAAAATTTGATTTGAGTTGGCTGAGGGTTTAGTTTTTCAGGTTTTAGCAGATTTTGGCGAATAAAGCATCCAAAGACGAGTAGGTGGCTGACAGATAGCTAATTTAGGGATTCAGTTTAAAATTTGTTTCCGCTGTGTATTAAGACAATTATGTCTATATTGCATTGATTCTCCAAGGGAGCATCTTCATATGTCGCTCCTGGCATATTGTTGTAAATTATATTTGATCAATGCCTGGGATTACATGTGGGATTTTTGTAACTTGGATATGATTTATTTGAAATATAATCACTGAAACTATTATTTTTGGAAATCTATGATTTTGTTCATATTCAAGTGCTTATGATATTATGGGTACCATTAACCTTACCGTATTTCGTCAGCAGAAGTTAATACTGTGGATGACTGCAGCATCCATATCACTTAGCTTTTGGCCTCGGAATACGGGATGTTACATTCTCTTCGCGTGACAGTGCGTGCTTATGGCGTGTATTGACACGGCCCAATTGATGTGTAAATCTTCGTGATCCAACGGCTTGGGTAAAATGGGAGGTCTCTCTAAGCGATCAATCAGAGCTGGAATTGCATCAACCTAGTTATTAGTCCATTTGAAAGTTCTCTTTCCTCTCTTGGTCAGGTTGAAGAAGAGAATACACTTGTAGATGGCCCTAGAGTTGAATTAGTTTAGGACGGTAACCTTCCAACTTAGGCTCTGTACCTTCTTGGTTGTCCTCGGTACATGGATGTCTCTAATTGTCAGAATTTTCTAGACATTAGCCTCAATTCACGAGAATTGGTGATGAAACCCAAGAATTTTTCCGACGCAACGCTGAAAGAGCATTTCAAAGGGTCGAGTTTCATTCTACTTTTTTGGAGAGCACTGAATATCTCTATCAAACCATCGATGTGGTCATTTGATAGTCATGATCTCACAAGCATATTAACCATATATACTTCCATTGTTCGACTGATCTGATTTTTGAACGATCTGTTAACGGTCCTTTTGTAAATAGCACCAGTGTTCTTAAGTTTGAATCCGGAGATTGCAACATAGCACTATAGACCCAGGTCAGTAACGAAACTATTGTATTCCTGGTCTGGGACATGCTCCATTATCCGATTGTATCTGGAATTTGCGTCCATGGAAGTGAGTAATTCATGTCCGATGGTTGAGTCCACCAGTTGGTTGATCCTTAGAAGTAGAATGTTTTGCTTTGTCATACCTCGTGCAAATCTGAGTAGTCGACATACGTCCGCCACTCTCCCCTTGTTTTTCTCATAAGTAAAGGATTGGATACTCATTTTAGGTATAGGGCATCGTGGATAAACCTATTGGTTTTGAGTAGATTCGCCTCCTCTTTGAGTGCATCAGATCTCTCTGGATCCACGTCGCATCGTTTTTATTCACCGAGTCATGCATTGGGTCGACATTTAATGCAGGGTTCTCAATGGCTGGCGAGAGTCCACACACACACACACACACACACATATATATATATATATGTATGAGATTGAGTCCAAGTGAATACATCAACCTTCACCTGGAGTAAAAAAGTTAACTCTTTCATCATTATTATGCTTAAATGTGATCTGATTTTCAATACTCATTATGGGTTGTAGGAGCTTCATGTGCTTATTTGCAATGGTTAATGATCAGCCTTATAGGCACGTTGAATCAAAGGCTTAGTAGAGTTTAGCCTTGTATCGCGTGCTGCTACAAAGCTGGATCTAGCTATGAATTTGAATCTACTTGTATTTCCGAGTGATGCGCTTTCCATTCGATGTACTCGCGATCCATTGCTCATTGTAAGAGTCAAAATGATGATCAGTTGCCTATAAGTTCGGGCATCGATCCGATGATTCTATCTCAAGCATCCTTTCGATCGTAACCTCAAGTTGTTATAAATACTAGGCATGAGTCATAGAATTGAGTATCGTATCCAGCTCTTGGATGATCACACTTGTACCCCTAGTCTTGGGTTGATGGACGTATTGTGCGAATGGTCGAGTCTAGCTCCTGATGTGTTTATACTGTAGTCCAAGCTGTAAGAACCAGAGTTGTTTGATGAACGATCAAATCACATTCATCTTATTCCTTGTGCGTGCCCCCAAGTCTGGGGAATATCTCGATAAGTGGAAAGGTAGATCATGTTCGCTTCAATTTCGTATTCTGTCTCGTTGAACTATGGGATTGAGTTCACCGATGGAAGGCTGAGTCGTTCCTATCATGCATTATGTTCTAGTTCTTTCCTCTAGGCCAAATACTTTGTTGCTTCGCCGACATTCGACCATGAGCTAAGTTTTGTATGGTCAATCATATTTACTTCGCTGCTTATATCACCACACTCTGGGCAGAAACTGAAGGATGAATCGTCCAATCAGATCCAATGCAGGATTGATGCTTTCCTTGTCAAATCCAGGGCAAGAATCGGTGTGTAAACGTTTAGGTTGCGCTTGTTTTAAATTTCTCTTTTAGTCGGATCATGGTAAGAGTCAATGAATGATTGGTCGCGTTGTATTCATTTGGAGTTGGGCGATCAACCACGTCCATTTCGATTTACGTTATCCCATCAGATCTAGGGATAATGTTAGCTCAAATGCAGTCGGGGTCATGCTCATCCGGTCTTATGCTCTTCCTGACGGATCGAAGGAAGCTGATAGAGGATGAATGGTCAAGTCACACTCATTCGTGGTCTATTCTTCTATCCATGCCTTGGTGGTCAGAGGTATTCGGTGGACGTTCGGGTCAAATCGATTTATAGTCGATGAGGATCAATATTGACCGTCGATTCAGCGGCACAATATAAAAATCTCAGATCACATTGCCTGTCGTTCAAAGGTATGGTATGAAAAGTCTAGATCGATATCGCCCGTTGATCTGGCGATATGATATAGCTAGTCGTGCTTAACTTTGGACATCGTTCTGATTGGTTTGGTAATAAGGCCTCCTTGCAGTTGTTGTATGTCAGGTTCAGACCTTAACGCTTCACCGTCGAGTTCAATGTTTGGATGAATGCATTTCTATCCCCAGTCGAGGGTTGGCAGGACTATTTGTCGTATGGTCATGTTCCATCTTTGTTGCTCATGTTGTAGTCCACTCTGGGGGAACAGATTCTATTGACAGGCGGTCGATCTACACCCGTTTAGAGTTTATACTCCAGCTCATGCTCTGGGAGTTAGAGTTAGTCAATGGATGGTCGATCCACGTATGTATTTATCGTGTTTATACTCCAGTCCGTGCTTTGGGGACCAGAGTTGGTTGATGGGTAGTCAGTCACACCCCTATGGAGTTTATACTCCAGTCCGCATTTCGGGGACCAGAGTTGATCGATGGGTGGTTGATCACACCCGTTAATGTTTATACTACAATTCACACTCTAGGAAGCTAGAGTTGTTTAATAGACGGTTGATCACATCTGTTTAGGGAAGATGCTCCTACCCGCACTCTGGGGATAAGAGTTAGTTAAGGTCATGGATGGACGGATACATCCTCCTTAAACTGGAACTTGAGGTCATAGATGGACAGATCCATCCTCCTCGAGTAGGAAAGCGAGGTCGTGGATGGACGGATCCATCCTCATCGAGCTAGAAAGCGAGGTCACGAATGGAAAGATCCATCCTACTCGAGCTGGAAAGCGAGGTCGTGGATGGATGGATCCATCCTCCTTAAGCTGGATGGTCGGATCACGTCCAATTTTAGCTTGGGCTGTCAAATTACCCCTTGCATCCGGGATAGGAGCAGACACATGAACGGTCGTACTGCGTCGTCTTTGATTTAGATTCTTCTTCTGCCAAGCTTAAGGAGTAAAAGTAATGCTCTGGAGAACTTTGAGTTTGGGCGAAAGAATGGATAGTCGAACCACATCCACTTAGAGTCATGTCTTTGCCCCTAGTGTTAGGGGAAAGAATTGGAGAGTGGACAATTGAGTCGCGTCCACTTGATACTTCGCGCTCTTCTGGTTAGGTTGGGGAAGAGAGTTGATGATAGCTCATAATAATTAGTGAGTTGGCAGCTGTGACGACCGCCCATGACCCCTGCACCGAATCTAAAGATAGAGCGCTGTAAAGTGTGCCAGGCGACCATGGACGATTGTCAAGGTAAGATTTAAAACAACAGAATCTATCATATTACTCACAGCGCATGGATAAAATACAATAGAACATATGTATAGTGAAGCTTTACAGAACAAAATGACATCATATAAAACTCCATAATAGTTGAGTACAAGCATCCAAATAGTCAATACATCAAGCCTCACTACATATCTCTCAGAGAATACAAAACAGCGGAATATCCAGTACATATAAGAGGATAATATGCAACCCTCTAGCTCGTCTTCGATATCAGCATCGTGAGAAGAGAACAGCACCTGTCACCTGCTACCTAGTCTGCCCGTCCCAAAATGGACGAACAGCCCAAGGCAATAAGAATTAAAACATAAAGCCTTGAGTCAGACAACAGTCTTAGTGAGCAGTAAATTAACTAACAACATACCAAAAGAGCATAAAGGAAAAGGAATAGGAATACAACCCTCCCACTCCAACCTCATTCTACAGTGATAGCCCCCAGACACACACTAAGCAGAAGCAAACATAGCAGAGCATACAATTTTAAAGTAAAGCTACTATCACTCGAGTCAAGGGCGATGTTTTCCAAGTACCAAGGCCTAAATCAGATAAGCACCCAGAAAATACCGCTCTTGAGTCCGAAATGACGTTACAACCAAACATCCATGACTCTGGCTATCACTGTTATCATTGCTTCGATATCACCGTTAATTGAATGACCGGCACATTCTTTCAGCCGTCCGTCAAGGGCTAATGGAAACCCCGGTTCTAGACATAACTCCCGCACGTCGTCGCAGCCCGTGCCTAGGACTATCGAATCTGCCCAGAGTACTTGACCATCAACAGTTGGCCGTTGGGACTATCGAATCTGCCCAAACGTACTCTTGCTTAGAGCATGCTAGAACCTTCAACAACGATGCTATCCAAGCCTCCTAGTCATCCTCCTCGACGACTATTCTCATATCCATTCATTATCCTCAACTCGAATCATATCACCGAGTTATCAACCTGCTTGGAATGATCCCGTCTGGATTAGACCAAGTCTTCATCACATGATTGCCTCGCTTCATTACATCCTCGCAAAGCCTCATCTCATCATCACATCATCGAATCTATGCATAAGAGCTTCATCATCCCGCTACATATGCCACGAGCAGTTTTTCCAATTCAAGAGCCTTCCCCTTAACTTTTGAATCACCTTCGATCTAAATCTAATCATCAATCATCTAGTTCATAACAATCAATCAAATCAAACATCAATCCAAGCAATCAAGCATTCAAAAATGATCTAAGTAGACAATTATAACAATAATGGCATTTTCGTAATTAAAGAGTTGAAAGTCCAATAAGCATGAAAACATGGATTATATCTCTACAAACTTGATGAATGAACTTGCATAGGTTAACATATGATAAAATGGATGTAACATCATCATGAACAATTGATCTATATGGATCTACACTTAGGATGAAGAAAATGCATGGAAATCTCTATTTTAACACCAAATCGAGCCAACAATCCGATATACTCCTTTGGATCCGTGTGAGAGATAATCACCACTCACCAAATCACCTAAACAAACCCAAATCAATACACTTCAGATCTGGACAGCGAAGGATCAAGCTTGATCTATCACAAATCCGCTTCAAATGAAGAAATCTCTCTTGAAAAGATGAAGATCTTCAATCTAAGCTCTTGAATCTTCAATCTTGACCTTCGATTTGGATGGATGGAAGCACTAGATTAGAGTGGAGAAAAGAAGTGAAGAAGTGTAGAAGTCGAGCTCTCAAAATGGCAGCACTTCGTCGCTTCAAAATCCGGATCCCAAAAATGAAGCCAACCCCCTCCTATTTATAGCAGAAATCCTTAACTCGGCTGCCTTCTTAAGTCGCTGCCGACTTAACACCATGCCGACCTACGACCTAAAGCTTTGCCGACCTAACGAAGTCTCAGACTCATCATACAGCCTAAAAACCCAAGTCCTAACGACCTACAACAATGCGCATCTGCGACTTAGCACATAAGCGCGACTTAACTTAGGTCGTTGCCGACCTAAGTGCCTTGCCGACCTATGACATACGAAGGAATACAACTACGACTTAACTCGTAACTGGGTTACGACTTAACACAGGAGGCGACCTACCGACTCAATTACTCTGCCGACCTATCCTTAACTCGCTTACCCCGGTAAACCGCTAGCTACAATAAGTCGGAGAAACTCTTAGGTCGTCTAAATCTTAGGTCGGTCCATCCTATGAGTCGTTAACTCGGTACAACCTTTAAGTCGCCCCAAACTGTCAACCGACCTAAACCACTCCCCTATCTACCTTAGGTCGTCACCGACCTACACCTTAGTCATTAACTCGCCCAGACTTGTTGCTTAACTCGTCCAAAACTCCTAAGTCGGCTACGACTTAGGACTTAAGCAAAATTCTGCCAAAACCTGAAATGACTTAACAGCAATACAACCAAAGGTCAATCATTTTAGAGTGTTTTGATCCGTAAAAATACGGGTCGTTACATTCTCTCCCCCTTAGGAATTTCGCCCCCGAAATTCCAAACAAACAAGGCAATCAAAGCTATTCTGTACGCCTATCATCCATAACAATCAATAAACCATGCATCCAATTCTAGCTTAGCGTACAGAATTATAAGACTTAGAACAAGTTACAATTTCGTTAGATGACACGACACCTTAGGGCCATACCTCGAAGAGTTCAGGATGAGCTGCTTTCATCCTCTCTTCCACCTCCCACGTACAGTCGTTATCATCGTCACTCCATTGTATCTTGAGCAACTTAACTATCTTCCTCCTAAGCTGTTTCGTGTCGGTTCCAACAACACGAAGCGGCTTACGAGGTCTTCTATCGACTGGGTCAACTTCGAAGTCTTCACAGCTATCAGCAGAAACCACTGTACTCGAGTCGTGCACATACTTCCGTAGATACGATACATGAAAAACATTGTGCACACCCGACATCTTCTCCGTTAATTCCAATCTATAAGCGAGCTTTCCAATTCGCTCTATAATCGGGAATGGTCCAACAAATCTCGGAGTCAATTTTCCTTTCTTCCCGAATCGAATAACATTCTTCAATGGAGAAATCTTCACAAAAACCATATCTCCAACGTCGAATTCTAAATCTTTTCGACGCTTATCGGCATAACTCTTCTGACGGTCTTGGGCTGCCTTCATTCATTGCCGAATGATCTCTATACAGTCTGAAGTCTGGCGAATCATCTCTGGCCCAAGCATCAGCTTTTCTCCTGTCTCTGTCCAACATGTCGGAGAGTTACACGGTCTTCCATACAACGCCTCATACGGTGCCATACCAATACTTGACTGGTAACTGTTGTTGTATGAAAACTCCACCAAATGAAGGTGATCTTCCCATGATCCTCCGAAGTCCAAAACACAAGCTCTGAGGAGATCTTCCAAAACTCGGTTGACTCTCTCAGTCTGACCATCTGTTTGAGGGTGATAAGCTGTACTCAAACACAACTTGGTTCCCAAAACTTCCTGGAAGCTCTTCCAAAATCCACTAATGAACAAAGGATCTCGATCGCTCACTATACTCTTCGGAATACCATGGAATCGAACTACCCACTTAACATACAACTCAGCCAACTTTGATGCAGTCCTAGTCGATCGAACAGGAATGAATCGTGCACTCTTAGTCAAACGATCTATAATGACCCAAATTCCTTCATTTCCCGTTCTGGTTCTAGGCAATCCATCAATAAAATCCATCGATACCTGCTCCCACTTCCATGTAGGAACTTCCAATGGCTGAAGCAATCCACTTGGCTTTTTCTGCTCAGCTTTCACCAACTGGCAGTTCATGCATTTGGAAATGAAATTCCCAACATCCTTCTTCATTCCTTCCCAGTAGTAAGTTCTCTTCATATCCCGATACATCTTGTTTCCACCTGGATGAATTGTCAATTTCGAGTGATGACTTTCCTTCAGAACTTCGCTCCTCAATTCATCTATATCGGGAACAACTAGTCGTCCTTGCTTTCGAAGCCAACCCTCTCGATCGACCTCGAATCCTTTATCCTTTTCTGGATCCAATCCAGATCCCAATTCACGGATAATATTGACAAGCTTATCATCTCGCTTTTGGCTCTCGCCAATCCTTTCCACAAGAGAAGGTCTTATCGATAAGTTTGCCAACATCTCAGGTTCCAATTCGCATCTAGGCCTGAAGTCAAATCCAGCTAAATACTCGAGATTCTTCCATTCAGAAAACATGGCTCCCAATCCTGCATGTCTTCGACTTAACGCATCAGCCACTGCGTTACCTTTTCCCGGAGTATAAGCTATACCAAAATCATACGATGCCAAAAACTCTAGCCAACGTTGCTGCCGAAGATTCAAATCCTTCTGGGAGAAAAGATACTTCAATGACTTATGATCCGTAAACAACTCGAATCGAACTCCCAATAGATAGTGTCTCCACATCTTCAGAGCAAAAACAATCGCCGCTAACTCCAAATCATGAGTTGGGTAATTCCTTTCATGCGGCTTCAATTGTCGACTGGCATACGCAACAACTTTATCCTTCTGCATCAGCACTGCTCCAAGTCCAGTACCACATGCGTCGGTGTAAACCACCATCTCATCATTCCCACTTGGAATAGTCAACACAGGAGCACTTGTCAATCTCTCTTTCAGGATTCCGAAAGCTTGCTCACACTTAGCATCCCAACTGAACACTTGGTTCTTTTTCGTCAATCCTGTTAACGGTGCAGCTACCTTGGAGAAGTCTTTGATAAACCGTCGATAATATCCTGCTAATCCAAGAAAACTTCTCACATCTGATGCATTCTTAGGTCTAACCCAATCCTGGATTGCTGCCACCTTAGCGGGATCAACCGCTATTCCATTTCCAGAAATCACATGGCCTAAGAACCTCACTTCACTCTTCCAGAAGTGACACTTCGAAAATTTAGCCTTCAACTGATGTTTCCGCAAGATTTCCAAAACAATACGCAAGTGCGTCTTGTGCTCTTCTTCCGTTCTGGAATAAATCAGAATATCATCCACGAACACAAGTACGAACTTGTTCAACTGATCTCTGAACACTCTATTCATAAGATCCACAAAATATGCTGGCGCGTTAGTCAATCCAAACGGCATTACCAGCCACTCAAAGAAACCCGATGGTGTCCGAAAAGCAGTCTTCGGCACACTATCCTTAGCCACTCTCAACTGGTGAAATCCCGTTGCCAAATCCATCTAAGAAAACACCTTGGCTTCGTGAAGCTGATCAAACAAGTCATCTATTCTCGGCAACGGATACTTGTTCTTCTTAGTCACCTTATTCAGCTCACGATAATCCACACACAATCTCAACGACCCATCTGCCTTGGTTGCAAACACAACTGGTGCACCCCACTCGGACACACTACGCCGAATGAATCCCTTCTGTAAAAGGTCATCAACTTGCACCCTCAACTCCTGCTGTTCCCTAGGCGCCATCCGCCTAAGAGGCATCACAACAGGTCTGGCTCCTTCAACTAGATATATACGAAACTCGATCTCTCTATGCGGCGGCAACCCTTTGACTTCGTCAAAGACATCCTCGAATCCATTTGCGATTGGCACTAAAGACAGTCCATCCCGTGGAACAACTAGCGAATACATGAAGCTCATGAAGACGCCTTCCTCATGCTTACATCGTATCACAATCTTTTGCCCTTCCACATTCTCGACTGTCACCTCCAGCCTCTCACAATCAACCTTAGCCGCATACTTCCTAAGCCAGTCCATACCCAAGATAATTCCGAACCCCGCAAAGTTCAGAACAAAGCAATCACAAACAAAAGAGCAACCATGACTCGACACAACTAGACCACGGCATAACATACACAAACAAGACGAACCCCCAACTGGATTAGTCACAACCAATGGCCTATCAACAATATCCGGCTTCAAATCTAACCGGCCTACTAGTTCATTACAAACAAACGAATGCGATGCTCCAGTATCAAACAAAACTCTAACTGGAATACCACATAGGAAAAGAGTACCTTGAACCACCACACTCTTTCCCTTCTCTTCAGCAGTAGGAGCTTTCGAAGATGACGGAACAACCCCCAAAGCATAGGCTTGCACAATCTGCCTGTCCTTCTTTGGTTCTGGACAATTCTTCCTGAAATGCCCCGGCTTGTCACAGTTATGACACTTCATCGGCACCTTAGGATTCTTACAATCCTTCGAGAAATGGCCCTTCTGCTGACAATTGTAGCAAGTCACCTCGCCTTTCGGCTTCTTCTGGCCATCCTTACCCTTCTGCTGCTGCTGCTTCCTCTTCTGGTTTCCACCCTGCTGTGGTTTAGATTCTCCCTTGGTAACAGCAACAACAGGTCCTTCCTTAGGAAACAGACTCTCATGCCTAAGAGCTTTCTCCACAAGCTTCTCAAATGAATCGTCCAAATGATCCACCAACTGTCTCCCAAGATAACTATCCAAGCCGGTCACAAACTTCTCATTCTTCTGATAAGCAGATTCAATATATGACCGAGCATATTTGGACAAAGCTTCAAACTCAGAAACATACTCAAGAACGGATCTTCCACCCTGCTTGAGCTCTACAAACTTCTTGAACAGAACAGACTTCTGAGCTGTAGAAATAAACTTAGCTTCAAATCTGACTTGGAATTGCTCCTAAGTAATCTCTTCTTTCGGAGTAGTGATGGTAATAGAGTTCCACCAATCAGAGGCTCTCCCTTGAAGCTGCCTCGATGCCAACTTCCTCTTAGTTGCATCATCAATTCCCAAATCACCAAAGATCCTTCTACAAGCATCTATCCACCTCTGGACCTCAATGGTAGATTCTGTTCCCAAGAAAACTTTCCCTCCAAGAGCAGTATAATCCTTGCACAACTTAGCAAATTCCACTAGTTTCGGAGTTTGGACTTGAACTCCAACATCAACTGCTGCTCCCGGAACTGGTATCCTTCTCATGATCGAAGTCATCATAGCTTCGAACATGGCTGCATAATCAGCAGTCTCTTCAGTAGCACGGCCTTCCCTAGCAGCTGGTCTCCCTCTTCGACTCATTCTCAATATCTATAAAAAGGAATGATTAGAACATCAAGAGAAACAACTGCATAAAGGACTCAACTCTACTAAACTACTATATTATATATAGTATTCATCCATCAAAATACAATTACGTCTCTCATACGTAGTTACGACGGCGAGCGTTGGGTAAAATCGATTAACCAATGCTCTGATACCAAATGTGACGACCGCCCATGACCCCTGCACCGAATCTAAAGATAGAGCACTGTAAAGTGTGCCAGGCGACCATGGACGATTGTCAAGGTAAGATTTAAAACAACAGAATCTATCGTATTACTCACAGCGCATGGATAAAATACAATAGAACATATGTATAGTGAAGCTTTACAGAACAAAATGACATCATATAAAACTCCATAACAGTTGAGTACAAGCATCCAAATAGTCAATACATCAAGCCTCACTACATATCTCTCAGAGAATACAAAACAGCGGAATATCCAGTACATATAAGAGGATAATATGCAACCCTCTAGCTCGTCTTCGATATCAGCATCGTGAGAAGAGAACAGCACCTGTCACCTGCTACCTAGTCTGCCCGTCCCAAAATGGACGAACAGCCCAAGGCAATAAGAATTAAAACATAAAGCCTTGAGTCAGACAACAGTCTTAGTGAGCAGTAAATTAACTAACAACATACCAAAAGAGCATAAAGGAAAAGGAATAGGAATACAACCCTCCCACTCCAACCTCATTCTACAGTGATAGCCCCCAGACACACACTAAGCAGAAGCAAACATAGCAGAGCATACAATTTTAAAGTAAAGCTACTATCACTCGAGTCAAGGGCGATGTTTTCCAAGTACCAAGGCCTAAATCAGATAAGCACCCAGAAAATACCGCTCTTGAGTCCGAAATGACGTTACAACCAAACATCCATGACTCTGGCTATCACTGTTATCATTGCTTCGATATCACCGTTAATTGAATGACCGACACATTCTTTCAGCCGTCCGTCAAGGGCTAATGGAAACCCCGGTTCTAGACATAACTCCCGCACGTCGTCGCAGCCCGTGCCTAGGACTATCGAATCTGCCCAGAGTACTCGACCATCAACAGTTGGCCGTTGGGACTATCGAATCTGCCCAAACGTACTCTTGCTTAGAGCATGCTAGAACCTTCAACAACGATGCTATCCAAGCCTCCTAGTCATCCTCCTCGACGACTATTCTCATATCCATTCATTATCCTCAACTCGAATCATATCACCGAGTTATCAACCTGCTTGGAATGATCCCGTCTGGATTAGACCAAGTCTTCATCACATGATTGCCTCGCTTCATTACATCCTCGCAAAGCCTCATCTCATCATCACATCATCGAATCTATGCATAAGAGCTTCATCATCCCGCTACATATGCCACGAGCAGTTTTTCCAATTCAAGAGCCTTCCCCTTAACTTTTGAATCACCTTCGATCTAAATCTAATCATCAATCATCTAGTTCATAACAATCAATCAAATCAAACATCAATCCAAGCAATCAAGCATTCAAAAATGATCTAAGTAGACAATTATAACAATAATGGCATTTTCGTAATTAAAGAGTTGAAAGTCCAATAAGCATGAAAACATGGATTATATCTCTACAAACTTGATGAATGAACTTGCATAGGTTAACATATGATAAAATGGATGTAACATCATCATGAACAATGGATCTATATGGATCTACACTTAGGATGAAGAAAATGCATGGAAATCTCTATTTTAACACCAAATCGAGCCAACAATCCGATATACTCCTTTGGATCCGTGTGAGAGATAATCACCACTCACCAAATCACCTAAACAAACCCAAATCAATACGCTTCAGATCTGGACAGCGAAGGATCAAGCTTGATCTATCACAAATCCGCTTCAAATGAAGAAATCTCTCTTGAAAAGATGAAGATCTTCAATCTAAGCTCTTGAATCTTCAATCTTGACCTTCGATTTGGATGGATGGAAGCATTAGATTAGAGTGGAGAAAAGAAGTGAAGAAGTGTAGAAGTCGAGCTCTCAAAATGGCAGCACTTCGTCGCTTCAAAATCCGGATCCCAAAAATGAAGCCAACCCCCTCCTATTTATAGCAGAAATCCTTAACTCGGATGCCTTCTTAAGTCGCTGCCGACTTAACACCATGCCGACCTACGACCTAAAGCTTTGCCGACCTAACGAAGTCTCAGACTCATCATACAGCCTAAAAACCCAAGTCCTAACGACCTACAACAATGCGCATCTGCGACTTAGCACATAGGCGCGACTTAACTTAGGTCGTTGCCGACCTAAGTGCCTTGCCGACCTATGACATACGAAGGAATACAACTACGACTTAACTCGTAACTGGGTTACGACTTAACACAGGAGGCAACCTACCGACTCAATTACTCTGCCGACCTATCCTTAACTCGCTTACCCCGGTAAACCGCTAACTACAATAAGTCGGAGAAACTCTTAGGTCGTCTAAATCTTAGGTCGGTCCATCCTATGAGTCGTTAACTCGGTACAACCTTTAAGTCGCCCCAAACTGTCAACCGACCTAAACCACTCCCCTATCTACCTTAGGTCGTCACCGACCTACACCTTAGTCATTAACTCGCCCAGACTTGTTGCTTAACTCGTCCAAAACTCCTAAGTCGGCTACGACTTAGGACTTAAGCAAAATTCTGCCAAAACCTGAAATGACTTAACAGCAATACAACCAAAGGTCAATCATTTTAGAGTGTTTTGATCCGTAAAAATACGGGTCGTTACAGCAGCCAGTCCATGATGATTGTAAATCAGGCCTCCGGCCTTGACGAAGTCGGTTTAAGGCATGATTGTTTTGCCAAATCACAGGTGCGAGCTGGAGAGTGAATGGTCAAATCATATCCACTTTAGACTTGTGTTCTTAAACAACTCCAAGTGTCTAATGTAGGATTTGATGCATGGATGATCACGTCACGTCCACCCCTGGTGTGGTTCCAATCTTACCGGGCATCAGAAAAAGCATAAGTATTTTGGCGAGCTTCAAGTACGAGATGGGGAGTGCATTGTTGGGAAATATCACTCCAAGTCTTTCTCAGATCTCCAATTAAATTACATAGGCGGATGAGTAGATGGTCGGTAGCATCCACTTTGTACTAGAGTCCTGACCTTGTCGGTCTCTTCCGCTTTGATGCCTTGCCCCCAAGTCAGGGGCATATAGTATTTGATGAGTGGTTGAATCATGCTCGTCATTATGATACCTTAATGACCTGATCATAGTCCAGGGAGGTTGTTTGGCACCCAACCTTGAGTACTTAGTTACCTGCACCATTTGCAAGTAGTTTAATTCAAGTTGGTCATATTTTGCAACATAAATGAAATTGAAATAGAAATAATTTAAAAAAAATCGAATTAAATCTCATTGATAAGTGAAGCAGCGTCGTATGCTTGTTATTGCACTTCGGTCCAGCCCTCTCAGTTGGAAGTGTAATGGAGGTGGTTTAAATATAATCGAAGTTTTTGATTGATAGGGGTCGGGTGTTCCCTGCCCATCATTTTATGGGGCTTGCACATATTGTCGAAGCTTTCCTTTCTAGGTTAACTCTCTAGCCTTGCCATGTTGATGTAGTCATTACAGCTGTCCACCAGTTCCACCATCAAAGTCTGGAAGTCAGCACTGGTGACGAATTCATTTTTTTTGGTATTGACAGCAGTTGGTTGTAGAACTTAATCAACTCGTTGACCGCCAGCTTCTTCATCTCCTTTTAGTGATCTAAGAAATAGATCTAGTAATTTTTAGTATGGTTGATAGTCTCCTCTCGGGAACATGGGAAGGCATCTACCTCTTAGGGCCTCCGTTACTCAAGAGGAGTTCATATGCCACTCCCACTTCATGAGATTGTGTCAGAGGATGCCTCTCTAGAGTACACCGACGTGCCTCTTGATCCTTCATCGGGTTCATCAACTCAATATTGGCATGGAAATTTTGCATGTATAGTGATTGCAATGAATAGGTCGTGACTGGGAAAGACACTCCAATTGTTGTTAATCGAGTCTGTTTTCAAGCTATGACAGATTGTAATACTGGTGCATGATGTATGCATGATTGTCCAACATTTGAGTGGTTAGTAACGTCGATTGGATGGTGAGTCGGTTAAAGTGAGCTTGGGGATTGGTGATTGTCCCAAGCTTTCATCAAGAAGCTAACTTGAGGTTACACACTATAGTTGTCAATTCAGTCATTTGAAAGTTCATCGCACCCATTGGATGTTTGTATTCCAGCCTGTTTGCACCAAAAATGGTCACAAACCCCGTTGAGCATGATTGTAGAGAAATAAATGAAGAAAGTAAATTTAAAATGAGGATAATATAGCAATCACACTTAGAAAATAGATGAACAATAAGAAACACAAGGTTATAGTGGTTCGGCGCAATTTTTCCTACGTCCACTTTAAAGATCAATCTTTCATTGCTTTTTTACTCCAGTACAATGCTTGTAATAACTAATGATTGATTATAGTCAAATCAAAAATAAAAGTAGTAGCATGTAGAGTCCCGATCCAAAAGTCCCTTTTAGTTGCAGTGGAGGTGCTATTTATAGGCATGAAGCTCGAAATATCTACCTTGGATCTCGGAATACTCTTTCTCAAGCTCAGGTGGGCCAACATGATCGATCTGGAGCCGTTTGGGATCGATCCTTGATCGACCCGTTGCATTCCGTATTGATCAAGAAATGCTCCAATTAAGCCATGATCGATCATGGAGGATTCTGAAGTGTTATGTAACTTGCTGTGAAAATCTCATTGCATTTGGAGTTGTGGTTGCGGAGTTATCGATCGATCAAGATTACAATTATGGAGTAGCTGAGGCCCTCGTATCGATCCATATCAATTCCATATCGATAGGAGCACTTGTCAAATGATGATGAAACATGCTGGAGTGGGTCCCCAGAGGCTTAGGAGCATTTTGTGAAAGTTTGAGGTCGATCCACTGAGTTTAGCTATCGATCCTCAACGAGATGGGCGTTTTTCGTATCCATATGATCGATATGGAAAATATTTTTCTATTGAATTTTGGATTGAGATCGATTGTGCAAGCTTCTTAGAGTATTCTAAGAATGTGCTCAAAGTTTGGAGTCATTTGGGTCTGAAATGAGTGAGATATACCATGTTTTGTGTCAAAAAGCAACATTTTCGTATCCATCAGATCGATACGAAAATGATGGATATGAAGGATTTTTCAACTTCATTTTTTTGACTTGTAATTTTGTGGATGGGCTTCCTACACTATTTTATTTACTTTTTGAAAGTTTCAAGTTGATTGGCTTTGTAGATTTTGAGATATTGATCGATCCTCGCTAATTTGAACAGTTTCTAGTATCGATCCTTGATGAAGTACATGAGTGCTTGTTTTGCTTATAACTTGAGCATACAAACTCCGATTGACTTGAAATTTGAAATAAGACTTCCTGGAGCTCTGCAAATCATTCCATACTAATTGCACTCTGATCAAGGCCGGGGTCCGGCCAGCCGTATTTCATTCATAGCTTCGAGTATACCTGTTTTTTGAAACAAGTAAACAACTATAATCAGTCAAATTTCTTGGTATCACGGCCTTGCCAAAAGTAGGATAACACAGCCCACACTCTGGAGACTGGAGTTTTTTTGGTAAAGGGTCAAACCACATTTTCCTTGGTTAATTCCTTTGCCCTCCAAGTCAGAGCAAAAGTCGAAGAGTGGTCTATCGTATCACATCCACTTCTGCTTTACATCCCTCTCGTCAAATCGAGGGATGGAGCTGGATAACGGATGGTCGAGTCACATCCGTTCTTTGTTTTATAATCAGCCTGTCGGATCGGGGGTGGAATTTAACGGATGAACAGTCAAATCACGTTCATTTTGATCAATTCGATCAAGGACTTAAGAACATGGTTGGCACAAGACTCGGGGCACTCTCTGGTCTATATTTGGTGTACTTAGATTTAAGTTGATTGCATATCATAACTATTATACTACTCACAAACAATTCATAAATATGGAAAAAAAACTTTAAGTTTTATTGCCAACTAAAAGAGAAAATGACAGAGTGTTTCTTATTACACGGCTTCGAGCTGAAATGCAAAAGCAAATTCTAAATGGAATACAACCGAATGAAGTAAAATTAAGTGAAATTGCATCGTAAATGCTCGCTATTCCACCCTCTAGGGAGTGTAATACCATCAACAGTCATTAGCTTGAAAGTTCCATCTCTAAGTTTTTGATCGATGACATACGGTCATTCCCATCTTGGACCTATGTTTGCGAGGCTAGAAAATATCTGTTTCAGGACAAGATTGCCAATTTCAAAGGTCCTAGCTCAGAAATTAACATTGTAGTATCGGACGACCCGATGTCGGTGCCATCTACCCTCAAGCCAGCTTCTTTGTGCTTCTCATCGACCATGTCTAGAGATTCAAAAGGGGATCTGTGTTTGTTCTAAGATCATAATAAGTCATCGATGAGAAGGGACTTCAACTTCTACAGGAATCACAGCTTCAGTGCCGTAGGAAGGGCGAATGGAGTGTGGCCAGTCGTGGACTGAAACACATATTTAGAACAGAAAATGTTGCAAATACACTTGTTTTGGAAGTTCCATCAATTGTTTAAAGTATTAGCCTACAGTCCCACCTAAATAGCCTCTTGAATCATGTGCCCTACCTTCAAAAATACAATTAACAAGGATAACATTGTCCTAGAGATGTGGCAAAATAAAATGTGGTTGTGAAATGTAGCTTGTTAGTTTATTGCATATAATTACTGATTCATAAAATGAACGTATCTGGTATGCCTCAACCACTGTAACTGTATGTTTGCCCAACTATTATCTGACCTAGCATTCTGCCAGCGACCATTTTGATAAATCATATGCAAAAGCCATTTTATATCATTTTTATTAGCATGTGAACATGAAAGGATGCATGTTGATCTGGGGTCTGTAGATAACGATACTATGAGAACACGTGGAACTATCAGACTCGGGCTGATGAAAATGATTTGCACAACGATATGCTGACAAACAATACAAAAATATATGCCGACGAACAATACAAAATTTTTATAACTATATGTACCTAAGGAAGTAAATGCTTTCATAAGGAGCAACAAACCATTTGGTATCAGAGCCAAAAAGCCTAAAGGCAAATTTATCACAAATCCAAAACTGAGATTTTTTGATATTCTCTCCCCTCAGAAAAGTGTCATCATCGGGGAGGATACCTTTCTTTTGATCAAAGGAGTCTCATTCCATCAGCCTCATATCTTTTCCGCTGCTATTCATGCATATTACTAATTCTTTGTGAAACAGTAATATACATATATCATAGCATTTCCCTCTTTCCTGTTTTCGATTTCTTGGCTGCTAATTTCAAGATTAGCCTCGCCATTTGCCCTCATCATTACCTTCCATCTCCAAGAAACCGGCATTTCAAGATTCTTGAATCACCATGGCACTTGAAGAAGAAGATGTAACATCAGGGACCTCTGCAAATCCATCAAGAGATCACCAGAGTTCAGATCTGGCCCTGATCAAACCAAAGAATCAAATTATTTCTACTCCATTAGATGAGGATAACTACATTCTTTGGAAATATCAAATCGAGATTGCGCTAAAAGGATATGACTTACATGACTATGTCATGGGCACCAAGATCATCCCACCAGTTATGATCACTGAAAAAGAAGGAAAAACCGTAAGTAACCCTGAATACAAACTGTACCAAAAGCAAGACAATTTGCTATCATCATGGCTGTTATCTTCTATTAGTCAGAGTTTGTTATCACAAGTTGTGGGCTGTAACAGTTCCCACGAAATATGGTCAGCAATCCAACGCATTTTTAATTCACAATCAGCAGCAAGGGTCATGCATTACAGAAGGGAACTACAAAATGCAAGAAAGAATGATATGCCTATGAGAGAGTATCTTGCAAAAATCAATAACTTATGTGACAAATTAGCAGGTGTTGGTCACCATATCTCAGCCAGTGAGCAAATTCTAGTGATTACCAATGGATTAGATCAAGATTATGAATCTTTAATAACATACATAGCAACACAACCAAATCGGCCAGACATAGAATACATACATACAGCCCTCCTTGCTCATGAAGGAAGGATTGATCAAAGAAAGACCATGCAAGAAGACTTTAATGTCAATTATGCAGCAACATCAAAGAGCAAGAATCAAAAAGGTGTACCTAATCAATCCAAGCAAGACAGTCACAATCAGAGAGGAGGCTATACCCAAAGAGGCAGAGGAAGAGGGAGAAGCAATTATAACAACAGAGTTAAATGTCAGATCTGTGAAAAGTTTGGACATATGGAAAACAAATGTTATTTCAGATACAAGGAAGACACTAATAATGGCCAGTCATCTCATACAAATAAACAAGTCAGTGCAAATATGATTCAAACTCAATCCAAGAATAATGGAGACAACATTACTGATGACACAGCAAAAACCAATGATTACAATATGGATGAATGGTTTCCAGATTCCGGTGCCACAAATCACATCACTAACAATCTGCAGAACTTAAACTTGGGGAGCAAAGAATACTCAGGTAACCAATCTGTTCTCATAGGAAATGGTGAAGCTACAAACATAACACATGTTGGTACTGGCTACATAAAAGGTACAAGGCTACTCTACTTAATTAAATTATTAAGAGTGCCAAGTATCAAGAATATTCTAATCGGTGTCTCACAATTTGCCAGTGAAAATAAGGTGTATTTTGAGTTTCACCCAAAATACTGTCTAGTTAAAGACTCATTGAATAAACACATATTATTATAGGGTAAACTGGAGAATGGACTGTACAAATTCAGCAATTTGGGAAATAATGATGCTGCTAATGGGACAAAATGGTCTAATAATATTAGTGCTAATAATGTTAGTACTAAACATGATAATGATGTAAAATCCTTTTACAAGTGGCATTGTAAACTTGGCCATCCTAGTTATAATGTTGTCAAACAAATTTTAATACAAAATAATATTTCTGTTTCAAGTATTTCTGATTTACATTTATGTGATCACTGTCAAATGGGGAAAATGCATAAATTACCTTTTGCTAATTCTGAAACCATATATGAAAATCCTCTTGAGTTAATTGCTGCAGATTTATGGGGCCCAGCACCACTCAATTCAATGCAAGGATATAGGTATTATCTATCCCTTGTATGTGCACACACCAGACACACTTGGATATACTTTCTCAAAGCTAAATCTGATGCTAGTAATGCTGCCATACATTTCATCACTCATATTGAAAGAAAAATCAACAAATGTGTTAAAATTTTCCAAACAGATGGTGGGCGAGAATTTAAACCATTAAAGGAATTCTTTAATCAAAAAGGAATACTTCATAGAGTTACTTGCCCCCACACATCTGAGCAAAATGGTTTAGTGGAAAGAAAACACAGACACATTGTTGAAACTGGTCTAACCCTATTATCTCAAGCATCACTACCATTGAAATACTGGAGTGAAGCTTTTGCCACTGTAGTATTTCTCATTAATAGAATGCCAACAAAGGTACTAAACAATGTTTGTCCACATGAGAAACTTTATGGAGTTAGACCAAATTATGATTATTTAAAAACCTTTGGGTGTTTATGTTTTCCCTACACTAGACCATACAACAAACACAAATTAAGCCTTAGATCTAGTCCATGCACTTTTTTGGGATATGCACATAATCAAAAAGGGTATAAGTGTATGGACAGTAAAGGGAAGATTTACATTTCTAGACATGTTGTTTTTAATGAGCTCATATTTCCATTTACAGATAAAAGCAAGCAATGCAGGGAAATCAATGATGAAAAAACACATGCTACATCTATTCCAGATCTATCTCAATATACTAAAAGTGATAATCAGCATATACAAAGAAATGATAATGGAGCAACATCACCACACAATTCAGATAATGAGACAACAAGTTGTCTACCAATGGACTCAAGTAATGAGGAATGTGCCAGTATGCTAAACAACAATCAAAACAATGGTCAGTGTACATCCAACAATAGTCCAGAAAATAATACTATAGCTGACAGCAATAATCAACTGGAGGAGGTTCATCAACAACATACTGAAATAGGACACCCCATGATCACAAGATCTAAAAGTGGGATTTTTAAGCCCAAAGTCTACATAGCACAAGCAAATGAAGTAGAGCCAGTATCATATGATCAGGCCATCAAATATGAAGCATGGAAAAAGGCTATGGATGAAGAATTCAATGCTTTAATCAAAAATAAAACATGGACTCTCGTCACAGCCCCAAAACACAAAAACATTGTGGGATGCAGGTGGACTTACAAGATCAAAAGAGATGTAGATGGCAACATAATAAAAAATAAAGCCAGACTTGTTGCAAAAGGATATTCTCAACAATATGGATTTGATTTCACTGAGACCTTCTCCCCAGTAATCAAACCCACAACCATAAGGATTATGTTAACACTTGCACTTCATAAAAACTGGAGTATAAAGCAATTAGATGTTCATAATGCCTTTTTAAATGGTGAGTTATGTGAAGAGGTCTATATGCAACAACCAGAAGGGTATAGTTCTAGTGCTGATAAAGGTCTTGTATGCAAGCTACATAAGGCCATATATGGACTAAAACAAGCATCCAGAGCATGGCATGAAAAACTAAAAGATACCCTTACTCAGTTAGGTTTTAGTGCAACAAAATCAGATAACTCACTCTACTTAAGGAAGGCAAAGCATGTGAGTACATATATACTGGTGTATGTGGATGATATTCTTATCACAGGAGATGATCAACAGGAGATTAATCAGGTTATTAGACTTCTTGACAAACACTTCGCCATTAAAGACATGGGTGAATTGAAATTTTTTCTTGGTATAAATATTCAAAGAAAATTCAACAATGAGATCATCCTATCACAAAAACAGTACATCAGTGACATTCTAGTCAGAGCCAACATGGACAAAGCCAAACCATTACCAACCCCGATGACAAGTCACAAACAATTATCTAAAAACAAGGGTGAACCCATTGAAAATGTTAAACAGTATCGAAGTATCGTTGGGGCACTTCAATATGCCACAATAACTCGACCTGACATTTGTTTTAGTGTGAATAGGGTCTGCCAATACATGCAGAACTCATTTCGTGAGCATTGGTGTGTTGTAAAACACATACTAAGATATCTTAAAGGGACACTATCATATGGCTTGCATCTGAAGGGAAGTAAAGACATAAAAATACATGCTTACAGTGATTCTGACTGGGCTAATGACGTTGATGACAGGAAATCCATCTCAGGATTCTGCATCTTCCTAGGGCAAAATCCGATTTCTTGGTGTACGAAGAAGCAGTCCACCATCTCCATAAGTAGCACTGAAGCAGAGTACAGATGCATCGCTAGTACCGTTGCCGAGATTATTTGGATCGAGACCCTAATTTGGGAATTAGGGTTCGAATTAAGTCAAAAACCCACTGTTTGGTGTGATAACCTCAGCGCCATATCACTGTCAATGAACCCAGTTCAACACGCTCGCACAAAACACATGGAAATTGACCTTCACTTTGTTCGTGAGAGAACTGGAAGCGGAAAGCTGGTCATCAACCATATCCCATCCTTCCATCAAAGAGCGGACTTTCTAACTAAAGCTTTATCAGCGACTAATTTCAATCGATTTCGAGACGAGCTCTGATACCAAATTAGAGAAAAGCAGAAATATATGTTTTATTGATAATGCTTTGATACAAAAGAAGTACGTACATCACAGACTATTTACAAAAATAAAGTTGGCTGAGTTTTTAGGCCCAAAGTGGCTGGTAATCCAAGAGAGATCCCTTTGGCAAGTGGTGACCGTTGATCTTGATCAATGGTTGATAATATTTGTTCGGTAAGCCTTGGATCAGTAAAGTGTGCTTTCCCTGGTTTGGTTGTTATCACAATATTATATCCACTGGTTATAACTAGTATTACTCGACTTATGATTATGAAGACTTTGTTAACAAAATATTACTACATGCCAAATTTACATTGAAAACAAATCATCAAACAGAGCTTATATATTTCACAATAACTTCTTGTACCTTCATTTGACATAACTAAATTTACTTATCTGCACTACTTCTGACTTCTAGGTCATAATATATGTAGGGCCGGTTCTACAATATGGGCTACCCTAGGCAAAGCATAGAAAATAGATGAAACTGGGGAAAAACTATCGACTTTAAGAATTGAACCAGTAAACTCATGGTTGAGGTCCAAACATACAACCAACCAAGCTAATGAATCTTTGCAAATCAAAAGTCATCAAAACATATTTGTTTAAAACTTAATATTCACCTCTAACATTCTTTTCTTTGATTGTTGCCCCCTTCGAGGGGGATTGCCCTAGGCGGCCGCCTGCTCCGCCTAGCCCTGGAGCCGGCTCTGAATATATAAGTAAGATCTTATAATCAATTGTAATAAACTATCCATGTTAAGATGAAAATAACTATTGGCTCAATGTTGTTAGTTGGTAAAACAAAAATATATGAAAAGTGATTATATAAATACTGATGTAATTTTTCCAGAAACTGGATGGTTTATTTTATAATTTTACTCAAAACTGAAATCATAGGGAAAAAGAAAAGAAAATAAAAATAGAGCAATATTTATTATGAATAAAATAGACATTAACCAGAAATTGACTTGGAATTTTAGGCATCTACTTATGGATGAGAAATGCTTAACTTAAAAATGTGATATGTCAAACCACTATTTTACTAACCTTTTAACATGTATCGAGTTAAGGATCACAAACTAAAAAAATCAATACAACATTGAATGTAATAAGTAAATTCAACAGAGTGACTAAGATGGTATACCAAACAACTATGAGTATCAAGATTGTTTTCGTCAACTTCAGCAGGTGCTTAACCGCCTATAGACAAAACTAGAATTTATCTAGTAAAACATGAAAATATCCTTCATAGAGAATGACACTAAATCAATTGATGGTAAAGCTACATATTTTCCCTATATAGATCAAAATTCTATGAACATGAATTAAGTGATGATCACAAAATTGTATAATCATCCAAAAACCGATTAATATAACTAGTGATAAAACACAAATTAAGTTGTAACTATTAATCACAAAATCAAGTGAGTGATTATTTTTTATTAGTAAATCGTTTAAAATTAACCGTAAATAAATGATCACTAAACTAAACTAGTTGAACCAAATCTGGTCAATTAGTAATAAATAAATTTAGTTAACGGGGATTTTCCTTTTCATTTATGTAACGACCCATATTTTTAACTCTTTTAAATTGTTAGATTTAATATGATTTTTGAATGAAAATGGTTAGAAATAAAAATTTAATGATTTATTAATGTAATATATTGGTGTGAACTTAGATAAAAAAATTAATAACAAAATCCAATAAGATAAAAGATGATAACTTATATTAGAAAGTAAATTAAATGATATTGAATTGTAAGTAATTGATAACAGAAATTGAAATAATCAATGTTAAGTTAATAAAGAATTGAATAAATATTAATTAAAGGTAAAAGCATAAGTTTATTTATATGAAATTGTATTTTTGATAAGTTTAAATTTCAGAAATAAGAAAACATTTATTTGTAAGAATGAATAACTTTTGTTGTATACAATAATTGCATAGATGTTGAATTACTGTAAAATGGAATAGTAGTTTTATTATTTGAATTTGTTTTAAAAGTAAATTTTATAAGTTAAATAACTTGGATTTCAAATATAGCGATTTATTTGATAATTGAATTGTTAAATTTAATATTGGAATTATTTAAATAATTGAATTTTGAATTTGATGTGAATGAAAATGATTTCAAAAGTTGATTTAATTCTATTTAAATAAGAAGGAAGATAGAAAACTTTTAAATTTGAATTTAAAAGTGATTAAATTGATTTTGGAAATTACTCATTTTAATTAACGTGCAAAAATAGTCTTTTTGGGCACTATCTCAGATTTCAACGAAACTAGTTTCATCGGATCCGTAATAGTGAATTGTTATAGGATTTCAAGTTTCGTAGCGATCAGACTTATCTTTTGGTCGTGCGAGCTTGAAACGCGTAGAATTTATTTTTAAAACATTAATTAAATTAATTTGATTTTGAAAAGCCGTCTTCTGAATATGATGGAATTGGTTCCCGATATATGTTCCATTATGTTCGGAATAAAGGTATAACATATAGAACGCCAGGCGACACCCTTCGTTTGGAGTTCGAAATTTTCACGGATGAATAGTGCCGTGAAAATTCTCTTTAAATATAGCCCTCTCATTCGTAACCCTAGCCCTAAACATCGGGTGGTTCCTTTATAATTTCAATGGTCAGAAACTTTTGTTTGTTCCTACCCGGTTTCTCCTCATCCATTCATTTTTACGCCTCGGCTTCAACACCGAAGTTGTAGAGCTCGATCTCCTCTACGCATCCAATGGTGGGATCGACGATCGACGAAACTAAATGGTCGGGGGAAGGCACCGTTCGAATTGCAGTTGGGGTCGCAATGGGGGGATTTGGATCATGCGATGATGGTGCGCGTTGTGACCGAGGCAGTGGGGCGAGGTGGCAGGCGGCTCGGCAGTCGGCGGTAGTCTCGGTGGTCGCGCGCAATTCAGTCGATCGGAAAAAAAAGAAAAAAAAGTGCGCATGCCTGGAAACGAAGGGAGGGAAGAAAGGGGGATAGAAGAAAGGTCTAAAGTTTTTATTATTTAAGTTAATTATTTTTAAATTATATCATTATGCTAATTACTGAATAACCTTTTCATACCAGGTCAGATTCGAGCGAAACGAGTCGCGTTGCGATTGTATCGACGAAGGCTACGGCATGGAGTTGGATTCGAATTTGTTTGACTTTGAAAAAATTTCAGTTTCAAATAAAGGTGAGCATTTTAAATCTTTCACGAAATGCTAAAATATTTTGATGTTAGTTAAATTGAAATCATGAAGTAATTTATTTTTATTGACTGTTGTTTGGTAATTTAACTGACATTTAAATTGACATATGAATTGAACTGTTAGGAATTAGTAATCGACGGTTAAATTTGAAATTGAAATTGAATTGCTAGTTAAATACACGATATTGATAACTAGTTAACTGTTGTGATATATTGACTATTTTTAATGTTGATTGTGATGGATGGCTATTGGTTGATACATTGGATGATTGGGTGTAATGACCCGTAAATTTTAACGGTTTTATAACGTAATTAACTGAATTTTGCTTGAAAATAAAACAATGAAAATTTGATATTTGGTATGCCTCTATTGAAACATAGCAAATGGTAAATTTTTATTGGAAAATATGGAAGTTAATTCTGTTGTGTAAATTTCAATTTCAATTTAAGAATCGGTTAAAATGGTGAAAATAAAATATTTCTAAAACTTGAAATTTTTTATATAATAAAATTGCAAATCATCTTCTGAGCGAGACGTCGTAATTCGTTTTGACAAATTTGGATTGATCTAGCCCCGTTTACCTTATTTTGCGACGTTTTAGCAGCATTTTCGGCAGCGAAAAATCGACTTTTTATAACTTGGTTGTATCGCTGATATCTGTGTACCATTCTATTCGTCTCGTCATGCTGATCTCCGCAGTATATTCATTCATGTATTTTGACGTTCGATACGCAGTGAAATCGGCGCAACAGTTTGTCGTATCGGTGTCATATTTGTGTCCTTTTGTTTTTCCAATGTCTTTTCAAATTTCCAGTCGTATAAACTCAAAGGTCAATGATATTATTTCTTACCTGAATTCACATTTGACTCTTTCTATTCCTTTGATTTTGTATTTATGCGTACGTCCTTTTTCATTGTCTTTTGGTTGCCATTCTATGAAGAGAAAAAAAGAAGAGCAGACCATTTCTTCTTCTCCTCTGTATAACTCGTGTTTCCCTCTTGTTTACCCGAAGCCATACCCATGCTTTCCCCTTTTCCCCTGAAACAACCCCAAAACCAGCATCGCCTTCTTCCTTTTTCTCTGACCCGATCCCAAAGCCGTGTCCCCTCTCCAAAAATCCGAAGCAGCACCCGTGCCTCCCCACTTTTGACTCGTAGCACCCACACCCAGACCACCAGATCCATCACCGTACACTACCCCTCTTTTTCCCATGCCTGACCCGTGTTCACCCCTTTCAGACCCAAAGCCAACCCACCCAAAGCCAGACCGTAAGCAACCCACCTTCCCGAGCGCTGCACCTGGTCTACCTCGCCTTGGCCTTCCTTGCATGAACCACCACAGCCTCTTCTGCTCGTTTTACATATATACATACACGTTATATATGCTATTTCATATATATATATATATATATGTATATATATCTGCTTGTATATAGGCCCAATTCCCTGTTCTCTTTATTTTGCTGTGGCATAAATTTCCTCCTCTCTTGTTTTATGATATATAAATATATATATAGGCAGTTATATATGTGTGTTATATATATGTTTTATATAAATATATGCGGTGTATAGCATTGATTCTTTCTTGTCTCCTTGAGTTTGTATTTATTGATATATATATATACATTGTTGCATAGATTTTCTCTACCGTGCACGTGTGATGTTTGCATGTATGTTTCACATACATATATGCATGCCATCTGATACAAAATATATTTGTACCTTCTTGTGCACTGCTAGATTGGAACTTGCTTCTCTCTCTTGATTTATATATATCTGCAGTTGTTTCACATATACACATATGTACTTTATTATAGTTTTGCTTTATATCTATCTTAGCCTAAGATGCATGACAACTCATAGATGTGTGCTGTCACACATATATGTCTTGTTGGCAGAATTGCTTTTGTTTAAATCCAGCTTTTACATGCTATATATAATACATATAAATATATATATTGTCCACAAAGTTATATATGTCACTTTTGAACTTGTCGACAGAAATTATATGTGTTGTATATGTAAGTATTCGTTCAAATATTTATAAAAAAATGTGTATATATATTGCATATGTATATATATTTGTTTTTCATCAAATTCTCGTGCTGAATTTGTTTTGTGTTTGTCGCAGCAATTTGAAGTGTCATGCCGTGTCCTTGTCTATATTCGTGTTAATTGCTTTTCAATTCCATCTTTCTCTAGCCATGAAAGATGAGCGACCACTCACGATTAACATTCTTATATTTAGTAAATCGATTTCATATGAAATGACGATTGAAATATGTTGTTAAATTAGAATTGTTAGTTATTTAATTGTTAAGTATGATATATTATTATCTGCAATTGTTTATTTATACTAATTGACATATGACACCATTTCCTGTTATATTTATATCTTGTTTAAATTTTTAATTATGACCATATATTCTTGTCACTAATATGTATGTCATTTTATGCTATTTATATTATCACTCTGCAAGTTCCTTGTTGGTTTAGAAATTCGCCATGGATTGAAATGATAATACCCAAACAATCTTGTAGATTAGGGGAAAAATCGTTATGGGTTGAAATGATAAACCTAAGCGATTTTCATTGATTTTGAATTTTGGGATTGCGGGTTGAAATGATATATACCCGTAGATTTCTAAATTGTGGGTTGAAATGATAAATATTCATATCACTTGATCATAGGATAGAAAATTATATACGGACACCGTTTGTCTATATTTGAAAATGATTTCCGAAGTTTTAGAAGGAAATATATGGGTTTTAATAAATATTGATTTTTAAAATATAATATATAAATGTTATTTTTATATATGTGTAAATTTAGATTTTTAAAATTATATGTTTTGGAAATTTTAAATTTATAAGTTAGTTTTGAAAATATAATTTTTAAGATTTCCTTGTAACTTTATTATTTTAAAAATATATAAAATAAGATTTAATTTAATAAAATTTAATTTAATTAATATAATATTACGTTTAAGTATTTATTTAAAAAATATGTTTTGTAATAACTTTAATAAATTAAGGTTGGGAAGATAAATTAAAATTGATTTGAAATTGTATTTGTTTAAGAATTGTATTTAAATAAAAAAAATTGATTCAAAGCATATTGAATTTGAGATTTTAAAGATAAAATTTTAAAACTTGATTTTAATTAAAGGTGATTAAATGAATATTTTCAAATTTAAATAAATTGAAATTGAATATTTAGTTTGATTTAAATGTGTAATTGGAGATTTTATTTTAATGTTATTAAAAGTGATCAAGTGAATAATTTTAGAATTAAATATAATTGAAGTATATACTTAATTTTTGATTTTATTTAAATTTCTAATTTGAGATTTATTAAAAGTTATTATAAATGGTTAAGTGAATATTTCAAATTTAAATAAAATTAAAGTTGAATTTTTGAAATATAAACGAAATTTATCAAATTGAGTTATTGTAAATGTTTGAAGATTTAAACTTTGAGGCCTATTGAATTTGAAATGGTAGTTCAAACCTGAATTTGAAATTTATATAAATTAAAATGGATTAATAAATTTGAATTGAACCTTTAACCTTTTTAACTAAAATCATTGAATTGGGATTGATTTAAATTGAATTTTGGAACCAAAGTTGATTTGTGAAATTGGAGTAAACAATTCTAATTTGAACTATTTTGATATAAACTATTTTTGTATATAAACTCTTTTTAATATATAAACTATTTTTTATTTATAACTTATTTTTAAACATATAAACTATTTTTAATTTATAACTATTTCAATATATAAATTATTTTAAATATTTAAACTGTTTAAGTTGGAATTGTTATGATTTAGATTTAATGGATTTAAATGCGAATATTTGTTATGATGGTTTAACCTATTTTTGTGGTTAAGATTTTGGAAATAAATATAATATTAAAGTGAATACAGATTTGAAAGTGGTATGATTTCGAAAGTGAATATGATTTCGAAAGTGAGATGATTTTGAAATGGATATGATATTTTGATATGAAGTATGAACTGTTTGAAACTATAAAATGACCACGGTGTGAAATAAGCGTTTGGTTGTTAAAGAGACCGGGATCAGATATTGTCATACTCTCTACCAATATCAAAAACCACTTTAACAACTATGTACGTGGTCGAGATTCCAGAACGAGGTAGGATGGTTTGGCGATGATTCTGTATGAGGTATTATGCAGCCCTGACTCCCACGAGTCATCTTGATATGGCTAATATAGGAGTTATACCTGGGCCATGTGAGGTCATACCTCTGATCGGGCACATTTCTTCGATACTATTCTATTACTTTGTGATTTGATTGGGTGCACCTTTGATTTTGGGAGTGTGTCTCGAGGTGGGCGGTAGTAGCTGCTATGCGTCACCACCAGTCTGGTTCTGCAAAACTGTAGAATCCTACCCTAGGCATTGCCTCGCATGCCTTGTCGCATGCTTATCGCGCCTTCTACGAGTTTGTTTTATGTCGTACCTATGGGGTGCTCCCTGATAGCCTACTAGTTTGGTGGAGTTAAAGTACTGTATAGACTACGACATTTATATAAAATGTGCTAAGGGGGTATGGGTAACGCCTTAACGCTATTTTAATAGTTTACTTTACTATAGAAATTATCTATGTAACGTATTGTACTGTGTATGTAGATAGTTTAACGGATCCTTAAAGAATGGAAATCCCAAACATCCTTTAAGTTATTTGTATTTCACTTGACATTTAACTTGAGTTGAATTTACTGGTATAAGAATGTTAATTCTGACTCGAGTGTTTTGTATTTTGCTTTATGCTCGGGTCAGACTAAGTGTCACAGTATTTGAGACTCACCTTCGGATCTTGGAGCTTTGCTTGAAGATCTTTCTTATCTCTGTTCAGCTTTTGAGTTGTTGCTTGTTGTTTGTTCAGACTTGTCATTGGCAATTGTATCAGTAACTTCTGTGTATTCGAGATATCTTTTGTATTTACTTTAGACTCGGATGTTCTGTAGTAGCTTCATGAACTAATATTTATCTATTTCCGATGCTTATTATCATATTACTCTATGTCTGTGATTCTGTGATTGATTTATTTACTGTATATGCTAACTTTTGCCAAATATAAATTAACAATATGTTGTTTTGAGCAATTCAAGTCTGACATGAGTGGATGATTGTCGATTTGAATGGTTCGAAATATCAGGTCGTTACAGTTGGTATCAGAAATCTGGATTAGGAAAAACTTAGCATATGGAGTAAAAACTCATTTGAGATAGGGTAGTCATATCCTAGAATGAGTTAAATTAATTATAGAACCATTTTCGTACAAGCTTGAAATTATTCGTTAGGATCCTCCTGACTTAGAATTTCTTTTAGATTTTGGAACTATCCCCTTTGTTTTGAAATCCATTCATGTCTTTCCACGTTCGTGTCCTTCCTGATACTTGAGCATACCATAGCTCTATTTTGTTGATCTCTGTAATAAGCCTGAGCACATCTTGCTACCTCAAGTGCAACTTCATCCTTATTTGTGACTAATCCCATCGGTGGTCCCGCCAACCTCTGTATGATATGTAAAGGGGTGAAACTCCTCTACAACAGGCTTCGATTTTCCGGTAAATTTCTATATCCTCGGTTTTCATGTTGTTACCTCTTGCTAAGCCCGAACCGTTTCTCTAGTGGACGACCAGGGTAATCCCCTTGTGATCGAATGTCGATTGCCATAATAGTATGCAAGCAGTTTTACCTTCTCACTTGATTCTTAGCTTAGTGATCTTGACTCCACCCCGATAGTCAGGGATTCTCCTACTATTTCAATGAAGTCAATTCTCTTCCTCTCAAATGGGAATTTGAATTCCCTTCGATCTTATTCCCGTAATTTGATCTGTTGTCTTTCCTCCCCGGCGAAGGGGACTTAGTGAGAAAATGGTTAGTCATTACCCTTTTGATTTACCAATGCTCCTGCCCTCTGCATCGATCTCATGAGTTGCGTATCTCGTGATGTTCTCAACCAGTTTGTCGTAGTTTTTGTGATGATATTCTCGTTTTTCTAAGTCTCATTTGACCCGGTTAAGGTCGCCACGATTAATATAAATCTATCCACCTTTTCTCTTTGTGAAATTTAATTATCTTATCTTCCTTTTGAGCTATCTTCGTTGTTAGAATTCTCTATGATTAGGTCCCTCTAAATCTGAATCTCTATCCTTGTTATAAATCCATTCTTAAATCATCCCGTGAGGGGGTGTATTTGTAATTAAAATAAAAATAATTTATATTATGTTGTTTGAGTTGTTAAGTTTGATTTGGGTTTCGATCGATTCGTTTGGCCAATGCTATCGATAGGAATTTCAAAACACTCGAACAGAGCAAACTGACACAATATTGTTTTCGAAACTGGTAAATAAAATGATTTCATGTATTAGTATATTTTATATATGTAAGTATAATTTTCTCAAATTGGATAGTTAAATGAATTGGTTATTAGAAATGATAATACTATATTATGAAAATGTGTACGTGCTAATTTAGTACACACGGATCGTGTAATATGATGTATAACACACAAATATATGACTAATCACAGATAATAGAAAATTCAGTAAAATAGAAAAATCACACCAGAGATTTTTATACTGGTTCGGAGCACCGTCCTACGTCCAGTCCCAGACTTCTATCTGGATTTTCACTACCAACTACCTAGCTTTACCCGGAGGAACAGGTTTACAACACCCGAGCAGATGAACGGGATTTCATGCCTCTAATACACTGAGGACTTCAACACTTGCCTCTTACAACACCGAGGACTTCAACAAAGATGAATATAATTGTTTGTTGACGGTATGTGTTCTTGCTAACACAATTTTGTCACTTGTAGTACAAACTTCCTATAATCTTATCCTCAAATAGAATATTTGTATATATGAAGATTTGGAAGTGGATATCGTATTGAATCAAAAGAATGTTAAATAAATTCTAGAATTCAAAACGATATATGATAGAATATGAGCAATTCGAGCGCTTGAGAGTTCAAGATAGAGATCAATAGAATAGAGATTAGAATAATAGAATTGGTCTATTGGAATAATGATTTCATGATGTTTATATAAGAAATAAACAGTTGTAACCCTTTGGGAAAAGGTACACACAAAGGTCATGATCATTGGTGAAGAGAAAGAGAAGCAATCGTTGAAGAAAAGGAAGTGTCTATACGAAAGGTTGCTTTCTGTTTGAAAACGGTCGACAGGTCAAAATAAACCAGTAGACAGGAATTTGAATATATATACGTTATGTACACTTGTCCACGTTATCTGTATATTCTAGGCAGAAACGGTCGACCGCCTGGTTTTAACCGGTCGACCGGTTTAGCCCAGATTGCACAGTTAATGTGCACTTATATATATATATATATTCAAAGATTGAAGGTATGAGATTATTTTAGGATAGATTTTAACATAAATAACACTACTAACATACCAAATAATCAACCTCTAACGTATGGAGCTCTTTGTGTCTCTTTAAAACAATGAATAACTTCTTTTTGTCGATCACGGCTTATCCCTTTGTCAGAAATCAAAACTCTATAAAAATCTTGACTCAACATTCTCCCCCTTTTTGATTGATGACAACATAGTTATGAATCTCCCCCTGTATATGATCTCCCCCTGAGATTGTGCCTGTAAATCTATATTTTCCTGCATATATACTGTTAGCACAATTTTCTCCCCCTTTGTCATCGACGAAAAGGAGTTGTGAAATAGAGGATGTAAATGATATAAGCCAGATTATAAGCAACATAAAACTACTACCATAGATCAAGAGTTAAGATTCACATAATATGATAATACACACAAGTCTAGTACGAATTAAAACACGACACTATTTAGTACAAGTGCCAGATAATGTGTTAAAGCAAAAACTAAAGTCATAAGTACGCAAAATAAGAGATAAAGAGATAAACTAAAAAAGACTCAATCTGACTCCGTCTCACCCTCTTCTTCTTCTCCTTCTTCTTTAACAAGCTGAGATTTCCCATATCCACGTCCATGACTAGTTCCCGAGCTTGTACCCTCCTCCGAAGATGTCCAAGCAAAAGTAGGAGGAGCTGGGCGCTTGTCAGGGTCTTGAGCTTGCATGGGACATGATATTGCTTCCCATATAGAACCGAAGAAAGACTTAAGTTTGTTAAAGCGTTTATCCATTTTTGTATTCATGCGCTTAAGTCGTGCTTCGAGAAGGAATTGATTTCGAGCAATAGTGTCAAGTGATTCTTTTGTTGAGGAAGATGATCGTAAAAGTTTAACTTCCTCAGGTTTAGGGCGGGATGATCGTGATGAAGCTTCTTTATGTCCTTGTTCTTTCCATTGTTCAAAAGGCATAATATTAAAGTATGGAGCGGGAAGCTTCATTCTTTTAATCGATGCTTTGTTGATGGCTTTTGGTTTGGAAATTGAAGACTTGGGAGGTTCAATGCCACAATCAAGCAAGAGACGCATAATATACTCGTTATAGAACAAATGTGGCCTAGAGCAATCATTTACTTGCAAGATCTCATCAAAGATCATACCAATCCAATTTATACAAATACCCCCATAGATTGAGTATAATGCCTTGAAATTTTCTTTATAGACGGCATCAAAATTTCCTATTCTCGGTAATAGAGAGTGCATAAGAGTATGATGAAGAATTCTTGCAGAAGGCCGTAAACCAATAGACTTAGTGCTATCCTTGTCATCTTCAATAAATTGATGGCTAATTTGATTACGGACATGAACATTGCAAAAATTACTTGAGAATTTTTCACCGATAAATGAAGAACCAAGAACGGTTGCCATCCTATCACATGAGATAAACACTTCTTTGCCACAAACAACGGACCAAAGGCAATGATTGGGATTCTCGGGCTTGTTTTTCTATAAATTTAGGTTAGCATAGAATAACTTGATCATTACATGGTTAATTTCCACATTGTTTTGATCAAAGTCAATTAGGTTTTCAATGTCGGCATCCTTTGCTAAGCTAAAAATACGATAACTAGAGAAATCTGAAAATTTAACAAACGAACCCGGATGGATTGTAAAATCCTTCATCTCATTCCACCTTTTGACTGCGATTGGATCCACAAGCCACTTCCTGACAGAGAGATCGATTGGTTGTGTTTCGGAGGTAGAAGCTTGCTTTAATTTCTTTTGTGGAGGAGCCATGTGGGTGAGATTGGTAGAAGAATTGAGTTCTAGGGTTATGAGGGTTTTTGGAGAAAAAAAAACGTTTGGAGGAAAAATGAAGAGATGGAATAAAAAAATTGACCGTATGAGCCTTTAAAAAGCAGATCTGCTCGAAACTGGTCGACCACCCAGAAATCATCGGTCGACCGTTTTCATACAGATGCAAAAACGGTCGACTGGTGGTATCTCGCCGGTCGACTGGTTTGCTTGTGAGTTGTTTTTCCTGCTCCTTGCTTGTATTTATGAGTGTTAACGGGCCATATAATATTTAGTTTATTCAAAACATGATATATATATAAATCAGTTCATGAAAACAAATACGAGAATACAAACATAATTAAAACAAATCTAATGAGAGGTAAAGGAATTATGATCGGAAGTCTCTTCTTTGACATCGTTAATGCGTGGTTTCCATGGCAACCATTTTTCTTTCGCTCCTTCATTTCGAGCATAGTTTTTATCCCATGAATTTGGGCTTCTAGACAATGAAGGTGCATGAGGCATTGGCTCGTATACGCCATGTTTGTTTGAACCATAAAAGAATGATGCCATTCTTTCTAAAAGAGATAGTCGTTCCGAAGTCAGTTGTTGCTCATAATGCAGCTGTCTTTGAAGATCGATTTGATGTTTTTGATAATGATGAATCTCATTGGTCTTCTCTCTGGTACGGGGTGAACAAAACAACACCTTCTTTGCTCATTTCGAAGTTGGCGTATTGCCAGGAGTATGAATGCATTGGTGATGACACTTTGATTTCTATTTTGGAGTTTCAGGAGAGTAATATTCCTCTGGCTCAGAACTTGTGACCGAAATATGGGACTTTTGAGCACACTCATCACAAATATGTGCCATAATGAACTATATATATATATATAAACTTTTAGGCTCAGATAGGGAGAGATGAAAAGTGAATTTTTTTTGTCAAGCTTATATAGAAATTCCTATATATAAGCTTGTGGATAAGAATTTTCATGCAAACTTGGCCATAGAAAAGGTTAGAAGCTCATATTCAATTTCCTAATATAGCAATAGCCAAAAATTAGCTAAAGTTTTGAGAAAAAATAATCCGAAGGTAGAAAGAACTTAAGAATATAACATCACTGATTACTTATCAAGTTCTTTTCTAGAAATTAAACCAAGCTCTCTACGTAATTTAATGAAACTAGACTCAAGTAGAGGCTTAGTGAAAATGTCTGCTAGTTGACTATCAGTTTGGACATATTCGAGACATATATTTCCTTTTTCGATATTGTCTCTAAGGAAATGATGACGGATATCAATGTGTTTGGTTCTAGAGTGATTCACTGGATTCTTAGAAAGATTTATAGCACTTGTGTTATCACAGTATATAATAGAATTTGATAAATGAATATCAAAATCTTGAAGTGTTTGTTGCATGTATATTACTTGAGTACAAGCGAGAGCCGCTGATATATATTCAGCTTCACATGTTGATAGTGAAACACAATTTTGTTTCTTACTAAGCCAAGAGACAAGTGATTTTCCAATAAAATGGCATGTACCACTTGTACTCTTTCTATCTATTCGAGAGCCTCCGAAATCAGCATCACTATATGATACTAATTCAAATGGACATTCTTTTGGATAAAAAAGACCGAAATCTTTGGTATTATTAAGATAATAAATTATACGTTTCACTGCTCGTAGATGTGATTCCTTTGGATCTGCTTGAAAGCATGCATATAGATAAACACTCATCATTATATCTGGATGACTTGCTGTAAGATAAAGAAGAGAACCAATCATGCTTCGATATAGTTTCTGGTCAATATTCTTACCATTTTTATCTTTTTCAAGATGTGTAGTTGTACTCATAGGAGTAGGTTTACCAGATGTGTTTTCTAATCCGAAGCGTTTGATAAGATTTCCGTAGTATTTTTCTTGATTAATAAAAATACCATTCGGAAGTTGTTTGATTTGAAGTCCAAGAAAATATGACAGTTCTCCCATATGAGACATTTCGAATTCTTTGGTCATAATACTTGCAAATTCCTTGCAGAGTTTATTGTTTGTTGAACCAAAGATGATGTCGTCTACATATATCTGGATAACTAGAATATCTTTTCGAGAATGTTTGATAAACAAAGTTTGATCGACTTTGCCTATTTGAAATCCTGAGTTAATAAGATAGCTACGTAGTCGTTCATACCAAGCACGAGGTGCTTGTTTTAAACCATACAGAGCTTTCTTAAGTTTGAACACATGGTCAGGATATTTTCCATGTACGAACAAAGGAGGTTGTTCGACATATACATTCTCTTTGATAAATCCATTGAGAAATGCACTTTTGACATCCATCTGATAAAGTTTGAAATTATGGTGACAAGCAAAAGATAATAGGATTCTAATAACTTCTAGTCGAGCAACTGGTGCAAAAGTTTCTTCATAATCGATACCTTCTTCCTGATTATACCCTTGTGCTACTAATCTTGCTTTATTTCTGGTGATATTTCCTTGTTCGTCAGCCTTATTTTTATAGACCCATTTAGTACCAATAACTGACTGATCAGTTGGTCTTGGAACAAGTTCCCATACGTCATTGCGCTCGAACTGATTTAGTTCTTCCTGCATGGCAATGATCCAGTAATCGTCTGTAGCAGCTTCTTTTGGATCCTTAGGTTCGATATTTGAGAGAAATGCGACATGACCCATTTGGTTGAGTTGACTCCTTGTTCTGACTTGTGATGTTACTTCATCGATTATATTTTGGGCCGGATGGTCTCTTAATATCCTTGGTGGTGATTGTATTCTTGGTAGAGATTGTAACTCACATATTTGAGGAATATTCTCAATAATTATTTCCAAGTCAGAATCAACATTTGTGATGATTGGATTATCAGTGACTATTGTTTCGTCGTCATCTGATATATTTTGAGAATGCTGATAGAATTCATCAAAAGAGACATGAAGTGTTTCTTCAATAGTTTTGGTTTGTTTATTAAATATACGATAGGCCTTGCTTCGTTCCGAATAACCGACAAATATTCCTTCATCGGCCTTTGGATTGAATTTGCCAAGCTGGTCTTTCGTATTTAAAATAAAGCACTTGGAACCAAAAACTTTGAAGTATGAGATTTTAGGCTTTCGTTTGTTAAATAATTCATAAGGAGTATTCTTGGTGAGAGGTCTTATGGACACACGATTCAAAACATAACAGGCAGTTGCGACGGCTTCTGCCCAGAAATGTTTTGGTAAGGTGGTTCCATTCAATAATGTTCTTGCATATTCTTGTAAAGTCCGATTTTTCCATTCTATAACTCCATTTTGTTGTGGAGTTCTGGGAAACGAAAAATTATGATATATACCTTTCTTTGTACAAAAATGTTCAAATTCATTATTTTCAAACTCTCCGCCATGATCACTTCTTATATTTTTAACTTTAAGCCCTTTCGATTTCTGAATTCTTTTTGACGAAAGATTTGAAATGATCGAAAGTGTCACTTTTGTTTTTCAAGAAAATTGTCCATGTGTAACGGGAGAAGTCATCAACAATTAATAGCACATATCAACTGTGATTTATTGACTGAACCCTAGTAGGTCCAAATAAATCCATATGTAGTAACTCAAGTGGTTGTAATGTTGATATGACTTTCTTGGATTTAAAAGATGATTTGGTCAATTTTCCTAATTGACATGCGTCACAGATGTTATTAACCTTAAAACTCATTTTGGGTAGTCCTCTAACTAGATCGTTTTTGGCTAGCTTGTCAATAGTTCTGAAGTTTATATGACAGAAGCGTTTGTGCCATAGCCATGGATCATTATCATTAGCCACAAGACACATATCTGAATTATGATTAATATTCATATTCAGAATATATATATTTCTATCTCTATAACCTTCGAAAACTAAATTATGGTCCTTATCTAAAATACTACACTTATTATCCGAAAAGGAAATTGTAAAACCCTTGTCACATAACTGACTAATACTAAGTAAATTGTGTTTCAAATTTCTAACTAGCATGACATTAGTAATGAGAGGTAAGTTAGATGCACCGCAATTGCTCACATCGCCTTTGCCGATGATATAGCCTTTTGAATTATCTCCAAAAGTGACGGAGCCACCATCTGAGTATGTAATATTTGTCAATAAGCTCTTGTCTCCAGTCATGTGCTTCGAGCAACCACTGTCCAATATCCACTTTCCTCTTTTCTTAAGTGGGACCTGCAAAAAATAAAATTAAGTCCATGGTACCCACTTTTTATGGGGTCCTAAGAGTTAGGTATTAGGAGTCCAAACCCATACGGGTCCGATATCCCCTTTTTATATATAATTAGTATTAAGATGCACAGTATTCATGAAATTCTGAATATATTTGTTCCTAATCAAATTGTTATTTGTTTTAGGAACCCATATTTTGATAGTCTTGACATTTTTCTTCTGAAATTTCACAACTGGTTTTGGTTTGGAATATAATAAACTAAGATTTTTCTTAGCTTCAGTCTTTTGTACTTTCTTCTTCCTTTCATTACCAAGATGTTTCTTGGTTTCTTGTTTCTTATATCCCAAACCTTGTTTATTTGAAACAGATTGTGAACTTTTAATGATTTTTGTCAAATTTTCTCGACCTTTGTTAAAGTTAGAAACATTTTGAGTAATGTCATCTAACTTAGTTTGTAAACTAGCCTTTTCTAGGTCCAGAATTTTGACTTTTGCCTTAAGCTCATGATTTTCAGTAGTGAGAGCATCATTTTTCTCTTTTTGAGTTTCAATTTCTTGACTCAAAAGAGATAATTGAGAGTCAACATTAGATGATGATTCTTGAAGTTTTTCAAGTTCTTCTTCTAATATTTTCTTCTCGTCTTTTAACATATCTCGTTCAAATTCTGCTCTATTCAAATCTACTTTGGCTTCTTTTAACTGTCGTTTTATGTCTTTATATTTGACTATCAATTCAGCATTAATATCAAGTACTTCATCAAATGTAGGAATTTGTACCTCATCTTCTTTTGCCATGAAACAGACATTTGCTTGTTCATCTTCCATATCACTATCACTTTCTGATGAGTCTGTCTCATCCCATGTTACTGAGAATGCTCGTTTCTTTGATTTGTCCTTCTTATATTTTAATTTGTCATTTTCTGACTTCTTCTTTTGCTCCGGACAATCCTTGTGCATGTGCCCCTTTTTGTGACAGTTGAAGCATTCTATAGCGGATGATGTTGGTTTATTTGATCCAGATTTCTTTCTGTTATAACGACTGGCTTTTCGCTGTTTTAGGAATTTTTTGAAACCTTTTGCAATAAATGCCAGATCTTCATCTTCAGACTCTGATTCATTTTCGTCTTTTTCAGCATGGAATGCTACGTTTTTCTTTTCTTCTTTTTTGTTCCTTTCTAGTCTGCAAGTTAGCTTCATAGGACATTAGATTTCCTATCAATTCATTTGGCTTCATGACGGAAAGGTCATTAGCTTCTTCAAATGCTAATACTTTTCCTTCCCATTCACTAGTCAGAGAATGTAGGACTGTTGAAACAACATCAAAATCAGAATACTTTTGTCCTAAGCCAATAAGTGCATGGTGGATAGTTTGAAACTGTGAATACATATCATTGATTGTCTCATTCGGTTTCATTTTGAAATTTTGAAACTGACTTTTCAGCATGGCTATTTTGGCTTGTTTAACCTTGTTAGTACCTTCATGAGAGGTTTTCAGCGTTTGCCAAATTTGATATGCAGTAGTGCAGATACTAACACGGTTATATTCATTTTGGTCTAATGCACAAAACAACATATTTATTTCTTTTGCATTTACGGCTGCTGCCGTATCTCAACCGCTATCCATTCTGAATAATCAGTTGTTGGATTCACTATTTCTTTTTGAGTAGCATTCCAGGCATCATAACTATTTGATTGCATAAAGAATGACATATGTGTTGCCCAATAGCTATAGTTAAGACCATTGAAAAATGGAGGTCTTTGTGTCGATTGACCTTCCGTGTAAGTGGTGTTTTGAGTGCTAGTACTTGCGTTATTTGCCATATTACAAGAATATATCAAATAACTGTGTTACGGTTATATGATGACCGTGCTCTGATACCAAATGAAAATGTGTACGTGCTAATATAGTACACACGGATCGTGTAATATGATGTATAACACACAAATATATGACTAATCACAGATAATAGAAAATTCAGTAAAATAGAAAAATCACACCAGAGATTTTTATACTGGTTCGGAGCACCGTCCTACGTCCAGTCCCAGACTTCTATCTGGATTTTAACTACCAACTACCTCGCTTCACCCGGAGGAACATGTTTACAACACCTGAGCAGACGAACGGGATTTCACGCCTTTAATACACTGAGGACTTCAACACTTGCCTCTTACAACACCGAGGACTTCAACAAAGATGAATATAATTGTTTGTTGACGGTATGTGTTCTTGCTAACACAATTTTGTCACTTGTAGTACAAACTTCCTACAATCTTATCCTCAAATAGAATATTTGTATATATGAAGATTTGGAAGTGGATATCGTATTGAATCAAAAGAATGTTAAATAAATTCTAGGATTCAAAACGATATATGATAGAATATGAGTAATTCGAGCGCTTGAGAGTTCAAGATAGAGATCAATAGAATAGAGATTAGAATAATAGAATTGGTCTATTGGAATAATGATTTCATGATGTTTATATAAGAAATAAACAGTTGTAACCCTTTGTGAAAAGGTACACACAAAGGTCATGATCATTGGTGAAGAGAAAGAGAAGCAACCGTTGAAGAAAAGGAAGTGTCTATACGAAAGGTTGCTTTCTGTTTGAAAACGGTCGACATGTCAAAATGAACCAGTAGACAGGAATTTGAATATATATACATTATGTACACTTGTGCACGTTATCTGTGCATTCTGGGCAGAAACGGTCGACCGCCTGGTTTTAACCGGTCGACCGGTTTAGCCCAGATTGCACAGTTAATGTGCACTCATACATACATACATATATATATATATATATATATTCAAAGATTGAAGGCATGAGATTATTTGAGGGTAGATTTTAACATAAATAACACTACTAACATACCAAATAATCAACCTCTAACGTATGGAGCTCTTTGTGTCTCTTTAAAACAATGAATAACTTCTTTTTGTCGATCACGGCTTATCCTTTGTCAGAAATCAAAACTCTATAAAAATCTTGACTCAACATATTATCATTTATTATTGTTGCAACATTTCCTAAACCGTTAACTATTGTTGTTATAAAGAGATGAATTTAATAAAATGGTTTGTAAATTTGATTTAAAATTGAAAATAAATTTAAATTAAGGATTTGAGAATTTAATTTCCGGTACTTTTCTAAATTTGGTTTTCAATGTTTTGAAAAATATATTATTTTAAAGTATATACAGTCGAATAAAAATTGTTTCCAAAGAATTTTAAAAGAAGTAAGTCGGTACTCTCCTCTTTTGTCACTGAAAATTAATTTCGGTGATGACTGCAGCATCATCGACATTCATTTTCGAGTCTCAAGGTCGAGAGACCTCATAGTAGTTTTGCTACGCATTTGTTTGGAAAAATGGATTTGATTTGAATTTCTTGAGTATAGTTTGATGTATAAAAAAGTTATATATATATATATATATATATATATATATATGTGTGTGTGTGTGTGTGTGTGTATTTATTTCAAAATGGTTTGAAGTAAAACTGGAGATTAAATTCTTAATATGTCAAGCAATAGTATTGAAACAAAGCAATTTTTTTGAATAATTGGAGTGTCTAAAATGAAAATGGAATTGGAAGAATTTGAAACAGTTGAAATAGGAAACAATTTACTTGTATAATACTCAATTGCATTCTAAAACATTTATATAACTTACCTGAATATTCAAAAAGTTAATATGATTGTGAATACAAAATTGAATAATATACAATATAAATATAAGTAATAAGATGTCCAAAAATGAATATTTATTGATTGGATAAAAATAGATTGAAACCAAAATTGCTGAATATTAATCAATTTAAGAACAAATGAAATTTATGTGGTTTTAAGTTAATTGTTGTATCTAATATTGTGTGCTTCAAATCTATTTTCCTTTATGTTGCTTCGTTCTCCTACTTCATTTCTTTTCGAGGATGAAAAGTTTTGAGTGGGGGAGAGTGTAACGACCCATAAATTTTAATGGTTTTATAACATAATTAACTGAATTTTTGCTTGAAAATAAAACAATTAAAATTTGACAATGAAAATTTGATATTTGGTATGCGTCTATTGAAACATAGCAAATGGTAAATTTTCATTGGAAAATATGGAAGTTAATTCTGTTGTGTAAATTTCAATTTCAATTTAAAAATCAGTTAAATTGGTGAAAGTAAAATATTTTTGAAACCTAAAATTTTTTATATAATAAAAATGTAAATCATCTTCTGAGCGAGACGTCGTAATCCGTTTCGCCAAATTTGGATTGCTCTAGCCCCGTTTATCTTATTTTCGGCATTTTAGCAGCATTTTCGGCAACGAAAAATCAAGGTTTTATAACTTGGTCGTATCACTAATATCTGTGAACCATTCTGTTCGTCTCATCGTGCTGATCTCTGCAGTATATTCATTCCTATATTTTGAAGTCCGATATGCAGTGAAATCGGCGCAATAGTTTGTCGTATCGGTGTAATATTTGCGTCCTTTTGTTTTTCCAATGTCTTTTCAAATTTCCAGCCGTATAATCACAAAGGTCATTGCTATTAATTTCTTACTTGAATTCACATTTGACTCTTTCTATTCCTTTGATTTTTTATTTATGCATACGTCCTTTTTCATTGTCTTTTGGTTGCCATTCTGTGAAGAGAAAAAAAGGGAGTAGACTATTTCTTCTTCTCCTCTGTATAACTCGTGTTTCTCCCTTATTTACCCGAATCCATACCCATGCTTTCCCCTTTTTCCCCTAAGCAACCCCAAAACCACCATCGCCTTCTTCCTTTTTCTCTGACCCGATCCCAAAGCCGTGTCCCCTCTTCAAAAACACGAAGCAGCACCATGCCTTTTGACCCGAAGCGCCCACACCCAGACCACTAGATCCATCACCGTACACTGCCCATCTTTTTCCCCATGCTTGACCCGTATTCACCCCTTTCACACTCGAAGCCAACCCACCAAAAGCCAGACCGTAAGAAACCGACCTTCCCAAGCGCTGCACTTGGTCTGCGTCGCCTTGGCCTTCCTTGCGTGAACCACCACTGCCTCCTCTCCTTGTTTTACATATATATACACACGTTATATATGCGATGTCATATATATATATCTGCTTGTATATATGCCCAGTTCCCTGTTCTCTTTATTTTGCTGTGGCATGAATTTCCTCCTCTCTTGTTTTATGATATATAAAATATATATAGGCAGTTATATATGTGTGTTATATATATGTTTTATATTAATATATGCGGTGTATAGCATTGATTCTTTCTTGTCTCTATGAGTTTGTATTTATTGATATATATACATTGTTGCATAGATTTTCTCCCGTGCACGTGTGATGTTTGCATGTATGTTTCACATACATATACGCAAGCCATCTGAAACAAAATATATTTGTACCTTGTTGTGCATTGCTAGATTGGAACTTGCTTCTCTCTTTTGTTTATATATATATATATGCAGTAGTTTTACATATACATATATGTACTTTATTATAGCTTTGCTTGCTTTCTGTCTTAGCCTGAGATGCATGAAAACTCATAGATGTGTGTTGTTACACATATATGTCTTGTTGGCTGAATTGCTTTTGTTTAAATCCAGCTTTTACATGCTATATAATACATATAAATATATATATTGTCGACAAAGTTATATATGTCACTTTTGAACTTGTCGATGGAAATTATATGTGTTGTATATGTAAGTATTCGTTCAAATATTTATAAAAACAAATGTGTATATATATTGCATATGTATATATATTTGTTTTTCATCAAAATCTCGTGTTGAATTTGTTTTGTGTTTGTCGCAGCAATTTGAAGTGTCATGCCGTGTCCTTGTCTGTATCCCTGTTAGTTGCTTTTCAATTCCATCTTTCTCTAGCCATGAAACGTGAGCGACCATACACGATTAACATTCTTATATTTAGTAAATCGGTTTATATGAAATGACGATTGAAATATGTTGTTAAATTAGAATTGTTAGTTATTTAATTGTTAAGTATGACATATTATTATCTATAATTGTTTATCTATATTAATTAACATATGACACTATTTCCTGTTATATTTATATCTTGTTTAAATTGTTAATTATGACCATATATGCTTGTCAGTGATATGTATGTCATTTTATGCTATTTATATTCTCATTCTGCAAGTTCCCTGTTAGTTTAGAAATTCCCCATGGGTTGAAATGATACATACCCGAACGATCTTGTAGATTAGGGGAAAAATTGTTATAGGTTGAAATGATAAACCCAAACGATTTTCATTGATTTTGAATTTTGGGATTGCAGGTTGAAATGACATATACCCGTAGATATTTAAATTGCGGATTGAAATGATAAATATCCGTATCACTTGACCATAGGATAGAAAATTATTTACGGATACCGTTGGTCTATTATTTGAAAATCCAAAGTTTTGAAAGGAAATATATGGGTTTTAATAAATATTGATTTTTAAAATATAATTTATAAATGTTATTTTTATATATGTGTAAATTTAGATTTTTAAAATTATATGTTTTGAAAATTTTAAATTTATAAGTTAGTTTTGAAAATATAATTTTTAAGATTTTCTTATAACTTTATTATTTTAAAACATATAAAATAAGATTTAATGTACTTAATATATATATTATGTTTAAGTATTTATTTTTAAAATTATATTTTAAAAATAGATTTTGTAATAACTTTAATAAATTAAGGTTGGGAAGATAAATTAAAATTGACTTGAAATTGTATTTGTTTATGAATTGTATTAAAATAAAAAAAATTGATTTGAAACATATTAAATTTGAGATTTTAAAGATAAAATTTTAAAACTTGATTTTAATTAAAGGTGATTAGATGAATATTTTCAAATTTAAATAAATTGAAATTGAATATTTAGTTTGATTTAAATGTGTAATTGGAGATTTTATTTAAATGTTATTCAAAGTGATCAAGTGAATAATTTTAGAATTAAATATAATTGAAGTAGATATTTAATTTTCGATTTTATTTAAATTTCTAATTTGAGATTTATTAAATGTTAGTATAAATGATTAACTGAATATTTCAAATTTAAATAAAATTAAAGTTGAATTTTTCAAATATAAACGAAATTTATCGAATTGAGTTATTGTAAATGTTTAAAGATTTAAACTTTGAAGCCTATTGAATTTGAAATGGTAGTTCAAACCTGAATTTGAAATTTATATAAATTAAAATGGATTAATAAATTTGAATTGAACCTTTAACCTTTTTAACTGAAATCATTGAACTGGGAATGATTTAAATTGAATTTTGGAACCAAAGTTAATTTGAATTGATTTGTGAAATTGGAGGAAACAATTATAATTTGAACTATTTTGATACAAACTACTTTAGTATATAAATGGATTTAAATGCGAATATTTGATATGATGGTTTAACCTATTTTTGTGGTTAAGATTATGGAAATAAATATGATTTTAAAGTGAATACTGATTTGCAAGTGATATGATTTCGAAAGTGAACATGATTTCGAAAGTGAACATGATTTCGAAAGTGAATATGATTTCGAAAGTGAGATGATTTCGAAAGTGAGACGATTTTTGAAAGTGAGATGATTTGAAGTATGAACTGTTTGAAACTATAAAATGACCACGGTGTGAAATAAGCGTCTGGTTGTTAAAGAGACTGGGATCGGATATTGTCATACTCTCTACCAATACAGAAAACCACTTAAACAACTGTGTATGTGGTGGAGATTCCAGAGCGAAGTAGGATGGTTTGGTGACGAATCTGTATGAGGTATTAACGCAACCCTGACTCCCGCGAGTCAGCTTGATATGGCTAAAACAGGAGCTACACTTGGGCGAAGTGAGGTCATACCTCCGACCGGGCACATTTCTTCGATACCATTCTATTAGTTTGTGATTTGATTGGGTGCACCTTTGATTTTGGGAGTGTGTCTCACGGTGGGCGGTAGTAGCTGCTATGCGTTACCATCAGCCCGGTTTTGCAAAATGATAGAATCCTACCCTAGGCATTGCCTCGCGTGCCTTATCACATGCCTTATCGCGCTTTCTACGAGTTTGTTTTATGTCGTACCTATGGAGTGCACCATGATAGCCTACCAGTTTGGTGGAGTTTACAGTACAGTATAGACTACGACATTTATATAAAATTTGTTAAGGGGGATATGGGTAACGCCTTAACGCTATTTTAATTGTTTACTTTACTATAAACATTATCTATATACTATATTGTACTATGTATGTAGATAGTTTAACGGATCCTTAAAGGATGGGAATCCCAAACATCCTTTAGTTTATTTGTATTTCACTTGACATTTAACTTAAGTTGAATTTACTGGTAGAAGAATGTTAATTCTGACTTGAGTGTTTTGTGTTTTGCTTTATGCTCAGGTCAGACTGAGTGTCACAGTATTTGAGACTCACCTTCAGAGCTTGGAGCTTTGGTTGAAGATCTTTCTTATCTCTATTCAGCTTTTCATTTGTTTCCTGTTGTTTATTCAGACTTGTCATTGGCATTTGTTTTAGTAACTTCTATGTATTCGAGATATCTGTTGTATTTACTTTAGACTCTAATGTTCTGTATTAGCTTCTTGAACTACTATTTATCTATTTCCGCTGCTTTTTGTCATATTACTCTGTGTCTGTGATTCTGTGATTGATTTATTTACTGTATATGCTAACTTTTGCCCAATATAAATTAACAATCTATTGTTTTGAGTAATTCAAGTCTGATATGAGTGGATGATTGTCGATTTGAACGGTTCGAAATACCAGGTCGTTACAGTTTGTATCAGAGCTCTGGTTTAGGCAAAACTTAGCATATGGAGTAAAAACTCATTTGAGATAGGGTAGTCATATCCTAGAATGAGTTAAATTAATTATAGAACCATTTTTGTTCGAGCTTGAAATTCTTTGTTAGGATCTTCCCTAATTAGAATTTCTTTTAGATTTTGGAACTATCCCCTTTGTTCTAAAATCCATTCGTGTCTTTTCACGTTTGTGTCCTTCCTAATACTGGAGCATCCCATAGCTCCATTATGTTGATCTCTGTAATAAACCTGAGCACATCTTGCTACCTCTAGTTCAACTTCATCCTTATGTGTGACTAATCCCATCGGCGATCGCGCCAACCTCGGTATGATCTGTAAAGGGGTGAAACTCCTCTACAACAGGCTTCGATTTTCCAGAGATTTATATATCCTCGGTTTCAATGCTGTTACCTCTTGCTAAGCCCGAACCATTTCTCTAGTAGATGACCAGGGTAATTCCCATGTGATCGAATGTTGATTGCCTCAAGAGTATGCAGGCAGTTTTACCTTCTCACTTGATTCACAGCTTAGTGATCTTGACTCCACCCCGATAGTCAGGGATTCTCCTACTGTTTTGGTGAAGTCAGTTCTCCCCCTCTCAAATGGGAATTTGAATTTCGCTTCGATCTTATTCCTGCAATTTGATCTGTTGTCTTTCCTCCCTGGCGAAGGGACTAAGAGAGAAAATTGTTAGTCATTGCCCTTTTGATTTACCAATTCTCCTGCCCTCTGCGTCGATCTCATGAGTCGCATTTCTCGCGATGTTCTCAACTAGTTTGTAACGACCCGTATTTTTAACACTTAAAAAATACGAATTAAAATAAAAAATTTGGATAAAAATCCGAAGGAAATAAAAATTTATGTTGTTAAATGTGAATTACAAGTTAAAATACAAAACTGAATTATGAAATAACTTATTTGTAAATTAAATATGGATGTTAACTTGTAATAGAACGTAAGTAAAGATTTAAATTTGAGTGTAACAAGTAATTGAAACGAATTGAATTTGATTGTAAACAACGAAATAAATAAAATGTTACATTTAATATTGAAGTTATAATACTGAAATCAACGTAAATGAATGTAATTTAATATTACTGTGAATTTAAATAAGATGATAGCTGAAGAAAATGAGAGTAAATGAATTATAAACTATTGATAATAATGTATAAGTAAATGGTTGATTCAATAATGAAAGTGTGAATCGAAATAAAAAGAATTCAATAGGAATTAAATAACTTGAATTTGAATTACAATATAATTGAATGCTGAATCTAATGTAATCTTTTATACTGGATTTATAAGGGAAAACTGCACTGTAAAAGATTGTTAATTACTGTGAAATTAAAAATGAAATTTGTGAACAATTGAAATTTGATTTAAAAGTTAATAATTTAAAATTGGGAATTTTATATTGAAATTAAACAGTAGAAATAGCCATTTTTACAACTGTCTCGGATTTCGACGAAACCAGTTTCATCGGATCCGTAACAGTGAATTATTATAAGGTTTCAATTTTCGTAGCAATCAGACTTGTCCTTTGGCCGCGCGAGCTTGAAACGCGTAGAAATTTAATTTCGTATTTAATTAAAATAATCGACTTCAAAAGCTATCTTCCACATACGATTGAATTAGGCCTTGGGACTGGTTCCATTGCGTTCGGAATATAGGTAAAACCTTACAAACGCCTGGCGGCACATCTCGATTGGAGTTCGGACGATTTTGGACCTACCTTTATAAATACGCACGCAAAACCGAGACAGTTTTATCATTTTTTCATTTCAGAAACCCTAATTTCAAACCATGGCCGCCACCTATTCCATGGCCAGAAATTACCGATCTTCTTTCCTTATTATCTCTCAATCCGTTCAACGAAATCAAAAAATTCCAAAAGCAAAAGTGTAGATCTCGACAAGCTCTTCAAATCCATACGGTTGATTCGTGCTAATTCGTCACAGATTGGTCCAGATCTGGCTTTGAATGTCGTGCGTATTTTCACGTTTGTCGTGCAAACGGCGGCGACTGGTGATGCGCAACTTCTGGCGTTGGTGGCTCTCCTAGAGGCGCTCGCGTGGGGACGTCCTGATCGAGGTCCGGTCGTGTATATTGGCATTCGTTGTGGTTGCTGGGAGAAGCGTGCGTGCGTTCGTTCTGCAAGTGCTGTGCGTGTTCCTGTAGTGCGTGAGTGCTTGGAAGATGATGACGTGGCATATATTTGGGTGAGAATGTGTTCTTTGTTTTATTTTTTTTAATTTGATTTCAACTCGCAATTATCGCTATAACTTCTACATACGAACTCCAATTCACGCGCGGTTTTTTTGGCGTTAGGATCGTATCGAAATTCTGGACATTTCGGCGCAGGTTTCGTTCAGATCTGAGACTGTGAAATTTTGGGCCTTATCAACGGGCTTTGAATCAAAAGGTGTGTGTTTATACGCTCACAATTGACTAAAATAAATTTTGTTAGTTAAATTTATATTCTGAAGTGATATGAAATTTATTTGCTGTTGTTTGGTAGGTTTAATTATCATCTGTATTGGTATATGAATTAATTGATAGAATTTAAATTGACCGTTAAAATAAATTTAAATTTAAATTGGCAGTATATTACTCGATATTGATAATTATAAAATTGTTGTGAATGTTATTGGCTTTATGGTTGGTTGGTTGTGATGGATGCTATTGGTCGATATTGGTTGTTTATTTATTTTGATATATCATGCTATCATCATGTATATTTTTTATTGCATATAAAACTGTAAACTGAATCATTTCGAATAAATTAAGGAATAAGTTGAAATGATATACCTATGACATCTATTTGGATTGAAATGATATATATCCATCCTTGAAATTAAAATTGAAATAATTATCCACTTGGCCATAGGTTAGAAAATTATATACGGACACCGGGTTGGTTAAATTAAATGATTTTAAAAGTTGTTTTGAAATTATTTAAATGAATTGATTTTAAGAATAAAAACCAATTTATGGAAATTGAATTATTTTGAATTGAAGCTCGAGATGTTGGAATTTAAACTTGGTAAATGAAATTGTTTAATTATTCGAAGTTTAGATTTTTAAGAAAAAAAATTGAAATACGGCGTAAATTTTCGAAAGTTGATTTGTTTTAAAAGATTGGACTTTTTATCGAACTCTGAATATTTCTAAGAAAATTTATATGAAATGACATTTCAAGTTTGAGTAGGAATTGAAAATTAATTTGAAATTGAGATTTAATTAATTTGGAATTGAATTGAAATTTAAATAAATTTGCGAATTGAACTAAATTGAAACTATTGAATTAAATTTGAAGATAAAATTGATTTGAAATTATATTTATTTAAGAATTTTTCTTAAACGAGGTTGATTTGAAATTATTAAATTTGAAAATTGAAAGATGTGTTTTATAACTTGAATTTGATTAAAAGTGACTTAAATGAATATTTCAAACTTATATAAATTTAAATGGGGTAGTTTGTTTATTTAAAATTTTAAATCGAAGTCGTATTTAGATGTATTGAAATGATTAAAGAAATATCTCAGAAACAAAATGTAATGAAATTAAATTGAGATATAAATGGAATTATCAAATTTAGTTTTGAAATGTGAATATTTAAAGCTTTGAGATATATGGAAATTGGAATGGCTTATTTTGTGGTTCAAATATGTATTTGAAATTGATAATTTGAAATGGTTTATTGAGAAGCTGAATCGAGTTGAAATTGATAATTTGAAATGGTTTATTGAGAAGCTGAATCGAGTTGAAATTGATAATTTGAAATGGTTTATTGAGAAGCTGAATCGAGTTGAAATAGATGATTTGAGATTTGATTAAATTTTAAATTTTGGAATTCGAGTTTATGTGAATCGTTTTGTGGAATTTGAGGCGAAAATGATTTTGAAATGAAATTGTATATTTTGAGTAGATATGATGATTTTGAAATGGATTTGATTTTTCTTGAAGCGAATATGATATTTTTGATAATCAATTATGAATTGATTTTGAAATGTAAAAGAGCCACCGGTGTAATAATACGTAGTTATTAAAGAGACCGGGATTGGATATGGACATACTCTCTGTCGATACCGAAAACCACTTTAATAACTAATATACGCGGAGTGTTGATCCAGAATGAAGTGGATGGTTTGATGAACGCGTTGACTGAAGAAAGAGAACGATTTTGGATGACCCCTGACATGAGTAAAACAGGAGCCCTGCCGGGCCATTGAGGTTCGCCACCTCTAGCGGACACACTTCTTCGTTACCATATCTATTACTTTGTGATTCGATTAGGGTGCACCCCTCTATTATGGGAGTGTTGTTTCGCGGTGTTGGGGTAGTAGCTGCTATGCCCAACATCAGTCCGGATGACGCAACTACTAGTATCCTAGTTGGTATCGCCTCATGTACCTTGTCATACTGATTATCCTATTCGCGACCACTACGATTTTGATTTGTGTTATACCTATGGGGTACCCTCTGATAACCACTAGTTTACGGTGGGGCTTACGGTGCTGTATAGACTATGACATTTATAAACTGTGTTAAAGGTGGAATGGGCCATGGCTTAACGCTATGAATGATATTTTATTTTATGATAGACATTATTGTATATAGCGTATTCTATTACATAGTAGATAGTTTAACGGATCCTTAGGAGATAGAAATCCCGAACATCTCTTAAGTTAATGCACGCACGTTAAACACTGGATAGGAGGTGTCTAAAACCCGTAAACATCTCCGACGCCGTCACACTCATATTTACTTATTCGATTTAACCTACATGAGATATTTTAGTCCTGACTCGAGTGTTTTGTCATTTCATTACGCTCGGGTCAGCCTGAGCATTTCAGATTAGGTTGAAGATCTATTCTGGAGGACGAAGACGGAGTTTGGTATTACATCATTTGTATTCTACTACTGTATTATTTCTCCGCTGCATTGTTGTATTATCTCTGATATGTATGTAACTCTGATTGATGATGTATAATAATAATCAAATTTATTTATTTAACAGCTTCATGAACTGTTATTTTATTATTATATCTCGTCCCTTCCGCTGCGAGATTCTGAGTTGTTTCTATTCTTTCTTTTCTTTTCTTAGTTAACCCCAATAACTATTTGTATTTTGGATTGTTTGAGTCGGCATGTGTGTATGTTTTGTCGACTTGAACGGTCAAAAATGCGGTCCGTTACATAGTTTGTCCTGTTTTTCATTGATGATATTCTCGTTTTTCTAAGTCTCGTTTGACCCGGTTAAGGTTGTCGCGATTAATATAAATCTATCCATCTTTTCTCTTGTGAAATTTAATTATCTTATCTTCCTTTTGAGCTATCTTCGTTGTTAGAATTCTCTGTGATTAGGTCCCTCTAAATTTGAATCTCTATCCTTGTTCTAAATCCGTTCTTAAATCATCCTGTGCGGGAGTGTATTTGTAATTAAAATAAAAATAATTTATATTGTGTTGTTTGAGTTGTTAAGTTTTATTTGGGTTCGATCGATTCGTCTGGCCAACGCTATCGATAGCAATTTCAAAACACTTGAACAGAGCAAACTGACACAATATTGTTTTTGAAACTGGTAAATAAAATGATTTCATGTATGATTATATTTTATATATAAGTATAATTTTCTGAAATTGGATAATTAAATGAATTGGTTATTAGAAATGATAATACTATATTATCGTTTATTGTTTTGTCAACATTTCCTAAACCATTAACTATTGTTGTTATAAAGAGATGAATTTGATAAAATGGTTTATATATTTGATTTAAAATTGATAATAAATTTAAATTAAAGATTTGAGAATTTAATTTTCAGTACTTTTCTAAATTTGGTTTTCAATGTTTGGAAAAATATATTATTTGAAAGTATATTCGAATAGAAATGGTTTCCAAAGAATTTTAAAAATAGTGAGTCAGTACTCTCCTCTTTTGTCACTGGAAAATAATTTTGGTAATGACTGCAGCATCATCGACATTCATTTCCGAGTTTCGAGGTAGAGAGACCTCGTAGCAGCTTTGCTACGTTTTTGTTTGGAAAAATGGATTTGATTTGAATTCCTTGAGTACAATTTGATGTATAAAATACATACATACATACATACATACATACATATATATATATATATGTATGTATGTATATTTATTTCAAAATGGTTTGAAGTGAAACTAGAGATTAAATTCTTAAGTTTATGTCAAGCAATAATTATTGAAACAATGCAAATTTTTTGAATAATTAGGGTGCCTAAAATGTAATTGGAATTGGAACAATTTGAAACAGTTGAACTAGGATACAATTATTTGTATAATACTCAATTGCATTATAAAACATTTATATAACTTACCTGAATATTCAAAAAGTTAAAATGTTTGTGAATACATAATTGAATAATATACAATATAAATATAAGTAATAAGATATCCAAAAATGAATATTTATTGATTGAATAAAAATAGATTGAAACCAAAATTGCTGAATATTAATCAATTTAAGAACAAATGAAATTTATGTGGTTTTAAATTAATTGTTGTATCAAATACTGTGTATTTCAAATCTATTTTCCTTTCTGTTGCTTCATTCTCCTACCTCGTTCCTTTTTTAGGACGAAAAGTTTTGGTGGGGGAGAGTGTAATGACCCGTAAATTTTAACAATTTTATAACGTAACTAACTGAATTTTTGCTTGAAAATGAAACAATTAAAATTTGACAATGAAAATTTGATATTTGGTATGCGTCTATTGAAACATAGCAAATGGTAAATTTTCATTGGAAAATATGAAAGTTAATTCTGTTGTGTAAATTTCAATTTCAATTTAAAAATAAGTTAAATTTGTGAAAATAAAATATTTCTAAAACCTGAAAATTTTTATATAATAAAATTGTAAATCATCTTCTGAGTGAGAGTCGTAATTCGTTTCGCCAAATTTGGACCGCTCAAGCCCCATTTATCTTGTTTTTGGCGTTTTACCAACATCAGCGAAAAATCGAGTTTAAAATCAAATTATTGGTTTAAATTAAATAAATAAATGGGAGTTAATTGTTTGTTTAATTCAAATATTAATAAACCATATAACGTTTATTCAAGGTTCGAAATCGTGAAGGAAATAGTCGGTTTGGATCGGATTGCAAATTAAAGGGCAAAGGTGAGTTAATCTCACTCATCTGGGTTATTTAAATTTAAATAGTTAAATTTAAATAATTGGTTGAATGATTGAATTGATTGAATGTGCTATATTATATAGTAGTATATAGTATATATTGGAGTGATTGATTTCCCGCATTATATAGCGGATGAGACCCTATGCGCCGCCTAATAGCGGATGATATTTTATAAACCCATATACCGTGATATTTCACCTCGAATTGGAATTGGTATTGTGCTAACATCTGTGGATGCAGGGAAACAGGTTGGAGGGATCCAACTGGATTCCTCAAAATTTATTTAGAATGTTTAATATTCTATGTATGGTTATTTGTTATCCTCTGATGAATTATATTGATGATTGGAATGTTGGATGCAACAGGTTGATTGAATATATTTGGGTATACTAGGTTACCAAAAATATATATATATCAGATTTTTGGAAAAGGAAATATAAGAGAATATTTTTAAGTAGATAATGATAGAGAATTTGAATAAATTCGAAAATGAATTGTAAAAGAATAATAGAGATTTTTAAATTTTAGCGAATAAATTTCGAGTATGGAAAGGGAATTTTGAATTAACCGACAAATAATGAATTTTAAAACTCAAGCATTATTATTTTAAAGAAATAAAGAATTTATTTTAAAATTTAAGGGTTAAATTTATTTAAAAGGATAAGAAAGGAATTTGGGAAAAATCTGAATTGGTATTCCCAGTTTAATGGGATTTTTAAATCATAATAAAGAAATGAAATTTAAAGTTAATGGATTTCGAAATAAATAAAGTAAGTAAGGAAATCTATTTCAAAGTGAAGTAAATTGGAAATCAGTTGGAAATTGATTTAGGTGTTTAAAATTGGAATTTTAAAAGAGAGGTGAGATTTTGAAATTTATAAACTGGGTTTATAAAGTGAAATATAGTATCGGTGGATATTTGGAAATATAAATTCAAGGTGGGAATTTATAAAGAAATGTGAATTTTTTTAAAAATAAATAGTGATTTATTTTTAAAGATGTGAAAGAGAAGCGTATTTCCCTGGATAGCCAAGTACGTTTTCAAAGCAAATTTTAAATATATAAGTTAAAAGTTTTAATGTTATTTTAAAAAGCAGTTTTAGAAAATTTATATTTAAATGTTTATGTGACGACCGCCCATGACCCCTGCACCGAACCTAGAGATAGTGCGCTGTAAAGTGTGCCAGGCGACCATGGACGATTGCTAGGGTAAATTTAAACAGCAGAATCTATCGTATTACTCACAGCGCATGGACAAAATACAATAGAATATATATATAGTGAAGCTTCACAGAATAGAATCTCATCAATAAAACTTCATAATAGTTGAATACAAACATCTGAACAGTCAATACATCAAGCCTCACTACATAACGCTCAGAGAATATACAAGCAGCGGAACATCCAGTACATATAGTAAGAAGATAATATGCAATCCTCCAGCTCTTCTTCGATATCAGCACCGTGGAAAGCAAGAACAGCACCTGTCACCTGCTACCTAGTCTGCCGTCCCAAAATGGACGAACAACCCAAGGCAATAAGAGTTAAAACATAAAGCCTTGAGTCAGACAACAGTCTTAGCGAGCGGTAAATTAACTAACAACATACCAAAAGATCATAAAGGAAAAAGGAATAGGAATACAACCCTCTCACTCCACCTCTTTCTACAGTGATAGCCCCCAGACACACACTAAGTAGAAGCAAACATAGCAAAGCATACAATTTAAAGTAAAGCAATTATCACTCGACTCAAGGGCGATGTTTTCCAAGTACAAACCCACCAAGGCCTAAACCAAGATCAGATAAGCACCCAGAAAATACCGCTCTTGAGACCGAATGACGATACATCCAAACATCCATGACTCTGGCTATCACTGTTATCATTGCTTCGATATCATCGTTAATTGAATGACCGGCTCTTTATTTCATCCGTCCGTCAAGGGCTAATGGAAACCCCGGTTCTAGACATAACTCTGCACGTCATCGTGACCCGTGCCTAGGACTATCGAATCTGCCCAGAGTACTTGACTACCAATCAGTAGCCTTCAGGGACTATCGAATCTACCCAACGTACTCTTGCTTTGAGCATGCTAGAACCTTCAACAACGATGAGATCTCAGCCTTCTAGTCATCCTCCTCGTCGACTATTTCCATACTAGCTCAAGCGCCTCTCGAGCAAACCATTATCCTCAAACTCGAACCATTTCACCGAGTTATCAATCTACTTGGAATGATCCCATCTGGATTAGACCAAGGCTATCTCATATCATACTTCGCCTCATCATCATCATAGCAAAGCTTCATCTCAACATCATCATCAAATCTATCCATATGAGCTTCATCATCCGCTACATATGCCACGAGCAGCTTTTCCAATTCAAGAGCCTTTCCCTTAGCTTTTGAATCATCTTTGACCATCTTGTCTAAATCAAATCATCAATCATCTAATTCATAGCAATCAATCAAATCAAACATTAATCCAAGTAAACAAGCATTCAAATATGATCTAAATAGACAATTATAACAATAATGGCAATTTCGTAATTAAAGAGTCAAAAGTCTAACAAGCATGAAAACATGAGCAATATCTCTATAATCTTGATGAATGAACTTGCATAGGTTAACATGTAGTAAAATGGATGCCAAATCATTATGAACAATGGATCTACACTTAGGATTAGGAAAATGCATGGAAATCACTACTTTAGCACAAAATCAAGCCAACGATCCGATATACTCCTTTGGATCCGTGTGAGAGATAATCACCACTCACCAAATCACCTAAACAACCCAAAAGCAACACACTTCAGATCTGGACAGCGAAGGATCTAACTTGATCTATCACAAATCCGCTTCAAACGATGAAATCTCTCTTCAAAGGATGTAGATCTTCAATCTAAGCTCTTGGATCTTCAATCTAATCTTCGATTTGGATGGAAGGAATCACTAGATTAGAGTGGAGAAAAGAAGTGAGGAAATGTAGAAGTCGAACTGTCAAAATGGTAGCACTTCGTCACTTCGAAATCCGGATCCCAAAAATGGAGAAAAACCCTCCTATTTATAGGCTGGAAAAACTTAGGTCGTTCGCTCTTAGGTCGTCCACGACCTAAAACCCGCGACCTAAAAACCCCACGACCTAACAACCAAAGCCTCTACGACCTACGACCTAACACAGCAGATCAGCGCACTCCTACGACCTAACCAGATGCGCTTCTACGACCTAACGACTTAGCGCATCAGCGCACCCAAGCGACCTACGACCTAACGAATGCGCATCCATGCGACCTATCAAATCCAACGACCTACGCGCATCCGCGACCTACGACCTAACGAGGATGCAGCCTAGCGACCTAACACAGACCGCTTCCTCGCGACCTAACAATGCCACGACCTAACGACCTAACAAACCTACGACTTAACACACACACGCGACCTAACACTTAGCCAGGATACGACCTAACTCCTTAGGTCGTCTAACGACCTAACTACGCTAACTCGCTAACTCTCTTAGGTCGCTGCCTATCCTTAAGTCGCTCAACCCTTAGGTCGCCAACTTCCTATAGGTCGCTAACTCCTATAGGTCGCTCACTCTCTTAGGTCGCTGCCTTTCCTTAAGTCGCTCCTCCGACCTACCCTACTCCACGACCTAAGCCACCACACGACTTATCTTCTACACGACCTATCCCAAACCCTTAAGTCGCCAATTCCCTTAGGTCGCTCCAATCTCCTAGGTCGTCTACCCCTAAACTCGTCCACTTCCTTAGGTCGCTCCAAACTCTTATACGACCTAAGACTTAGACTCTGGACGACTTACCAACAATGCGACCAAATGTCAACTGTTTTACGATGTTTCGATCCGTAAAAATACGGGTTGTTACATTCTCTCCCCCTTAGGAATTTCACCCCCAAAATTCCAAACAAACAGAGCAATCAAAGACTATTATGCATGCCTAGCATCCATAGCAATCAACAAACCATGCATCCAATTCTAGCTTAGCATGCAGAATTCTAAAACTAAAACAAGTTACAATGTCGTTAGATGACACGACACCTCAGGGCCATACCTTGAAGAGTTCAGGATGAGCTGCTTTCATCCTCTCTTCCACCTCCCATGTACAGTCGTTATCATCATCACTCCATTGTATCTTGAGCAACTTAACTATCTTCCTCCTAAGCTGTTTCGTGTCGGTTTACACAACACGAAGCGGCTTACGAGGTCTCTTATCGACTGGATCAACTTCAAAATCTTCACAGCTATCAGGAGAAACCACTGTATTCGAGTCGTGCACATACTTCCGTAAATACGATACATGAAAAACATTGTGCACACTCGACATCTTTTCTGGTAACTCCAATCAGTAGGCGAGCTTTCCAATTCGCTCGATGATCGGGAATGGTCCAACAAATCTCAGAGTCAATTTTCCTTTCTTCCCGAATCGAATAAAATTCTTCATAGGAGAAATCTTCACAAAAACCATATCACCTACGTTGAATTCCAAATCCTTACTACGCTTATCGGCATAACTTTTCTGACGGTCTTGGGCTGCCTTCATTCGTTGCCGAATGATCTCTATGCAATCCGAAGTCTGTCGAATCATTTCTGGCCCAAGTATCAGCTTTTCTCCTGTCTCTAACCAACATGTCGGAGAGTTACACGGTCTTCCATACAATGCCTCATACGGTGCCATACCAATGCTTGACTGGTAACTGTTATTATACGAAAATTCCACCAAATGAAGGTGATCTTCCCATGATCCTCCGAAATCCAAAACACAAGCTTTGAGGAGATCTTCCAAAACTCGGTTGACTATCTCAGTCTGACCATCTGTTTGAGGGTGATAAGCTGTACTTAAACACAACTCGGTTCCCAAAACTTCCTGGAAGCTCTTCCAAAATCCACTAGTGAACAATGGGTCTCGATCGCTCACTATACTCTTCGAAATACCATGGAATCGAACTATCCACTTAACATATAACTCAGCCAACTTTGATGCAGTCCTAGTCGATCGAACAGGAATGAATCTTGCACTCTTAGTCAGACGATCTACAATGACCCAAATTCCTTCATTTCCCGTTCTTGTTCTAGGTAGCCCATCAATAAAATCCATCGATATTTGCTCCCACTTCCATGTAGGAACTTCTAATGGCTGAAGCAATCCACTTGGCTTCTTCTGCTCGGCTTTTACCAACTGGCAGTTCATGCACTTGGAAATATAATTTCCAACATCCTTCTTCATACCTTCCCAGTAATAGGTTCTCTTCATATCCCAATACATCTTATTTCCACCTGGATGAATTGTCAACTTCGAGTGATGACTTTCCTTCAGAACTTCACTTCTCAATTCATCTATATCGGGAACAACTAGTCGTCCTTACTTCCGAAGCCAACCCTCTCGATCGACCTCGAATCCTTTATCCTTTTCTGGATCCAATCCAGATTCCAAATCACGGATAATCTTGACAAGCTTATCGTCTCGCTTTTGGCTCTCGCTAATCCTTTCCACAAGAGTCGGTCTTATAGATAAGTTTGCCAACATCTCAGGTTCCAATTCGCATCTGGGCCTGAAGTCAAATCCAGCTAAATACTCGAGATTCTTCCATTCTTAAAACATGGCTCCCAAACCTGCATGTCTTCGACTTAACGCATCTGTCACTGCGTTACCTTTTCCCGGAGTATAAGCTATACCAAAATCATATGATGCCAAAAACTCTAGCCATCGTTGATGCCGAAGATTCAAATCCTTTTGGGAGAAAAGATACTTCAACGACTTATGATCCGTAAACAACTCAAATCGAACTCCCAATAGATAATGTCTCCACATCTTCAGAGCAAATACAATCGCCGCCAACTCCAAATCATGAGTCGGATAATTCCTTTCATGCGGCTTCAGTTGTCGACTTGCATACGCAACAACTTCATCTCCCTGCATTAGTACTGCTCCAAGTCCAGTATCACATGCGTCGGTGTAAACCACCATCTCATCATTCCCACTTGGAATAGTCAAAATAGGAGCACTTGTCAATCGCTCTTTCAGGATTCTGAAAGCTTGCTCACACTTAGCATCCCATCTGAATACTAGTTTCTTTTTCGTCAATCCTGTTAACGGTGCAGCTACCTTGGAGAAGTCTTTGATAAACCGTCGATAATATCCTGCTAATCCAAGAAAACTTCTCACATCGGATGCATTCTTAGGTCTAACCCAATCCTGGATTGCTGCCACCTTAGCGGGATCAACCACTATTCCATTTCCAGAGATAACATGGCCTAAGAACCTCACTTCACTCTTCCAGAAGTGACACTTCGAAAACTTAGCCTTCAGCTGATGTTTCCGCAAGATTTCCAAAACAATACGCAAGTGCGTCTTGTGCTCTTCTTCAGTTCTGGAATAAATCAGAATATCATCCACGACCACTAGCACGAACTTGCTCAACTGATCTCTGAACACTCTATTCATAAGATCCACAAAATATGCTGGCGCATTAGTCAATCAAAACGGCATTACCAGCCACTCAAAGAACCCGGATGGTGTCCTAAAAGCAGTCTTCGGCACACTATCCTTAGCCACTCTTAACTGGTGAAATCCCGTTGCCAAATCCATCTGAGAAAACACCTTAGCTTCGTGAAGCTGATCAAACAAGTCATCTATTCTCGGCAATGGATACTTGTTCTTCTTAGTCACCTTATTCAGCTCACGATAATCCACAAACAACCTCAGCGATCCATCTGCTTTGGTTACAAACACAACTGGTGCACCCCATTCGGACACACTACGCCGAATGAATCCTTTCTGTAAAAGATCAACTTGCACCCTCAACTCCTGCTGTTCCCTAGGCGCCATCCGCCTAAGAGGCATCACAAGAGGTCTGGCTTCTTCAACTAGATCTATACGAAACTCGATCTCTCTATGCGGCGGTAACCCTTTGACCACGTCAAAGACATCCTCAAATCCATTAGCGATTGGCACAGATGACAGTCCATCCCGTGGAACAACCAGCGAATACATGAAGCTCATGAAGACGCCTTCTTCATGCTTACATCGTATCACAATCTTTCGCCCCTCCACATTCTCGACTGTCACCTCCAACCTTTCACAATCAACCTTTGCCGCATACTTCCTAAGCCAATCCATACCCAAAATAATTCTGAACCCCGCAAAGTTCAGAACAAAGCAATCACAAACAAAAGAGCAATCATGACTCGATACAATCAGACCACAGCATAACATACACAACCAAGACGAACCCCCAAATGGATTAGTCACAACCAATGGCCTATCAACAATATCCGGTTCTAAACCCAACCGGCCTACAAGTTCATTACAAACAAAAGAATGCGATGCCCCAGTATCAAATAACACTCTAACTGGAACACCACAAATGGAGAGAGTACCCTGAACCACCACACTCTTTCCCTTCTCTTCAGCAGTAGGAGCTTTTGAAGATGATGGAAAAGCTCCCAAAGCATAAGCTTGCACAATCTGCTTGTCCTTCCTCGGTTCTGGACAATTCCTCTTGATATGCCCCGGCTTGTCACAGTTGTGGCATTTCATCGGCACCTTAGAATTCTTGCAATCCCTGGAGAAATGGCCCTTCTGCTGACAATTGAAGCAGGTCACCTCGCCCTTCGGCTTCTTCTGGCCATCCTTACCCTTTTGCTGATGTTGCTTCCTCTTCTTGTTTCCACCCTGCTGTGGTTTAGACTCTCCCCTGGTCACAGCAACAACAGATCCTTCCTTAAGAAACAGATTCTCATGCCTGAGAGCTTTCTCCACAAGCTTCTCAAATGAATCGTCCAAATGATCCACCAACTGCCTCCCAAGATAACTGTCCAAGCCTATCACAAACTTCTCATTCTTCTGATACGAAGATTCAATATACGACCGATCATACTTGGACAGAGCTTCAAACTCAGAAACATACTCAAGAACTGGTCTTCCACCTTGCTTGAGCTCCACAAACTTCTTGAACAGAACAGACTTCTGAGCTGTAGAAATGAACTTAGCTTCAAATCTGACTTGGAATTGCTCCCAAGTAATCTCTTCCTCCGGAGTATCAATGGTGATCGAATTCCACCAATCAGAAGCACTTCCTTGAAGCTGTCTTGATGCTAACTTCCTCTTAGTCGCATCCTCAATTCCCAAATCACTAAAGATCCTTCTACAAGCATCTATCCATCTCTGGACTTCAATGGTTGGTTCTGTTCCCAAGAAAACCTTCCCTCCAAGAGCAGAATAATCCTTACACAACTTAGCAAAATCCACCGGCTTTGGAGTTTGAACTTGAACTCCAACATCCACCGATGGCCCCGGAGCTGGCATCCTTCTCATGATCGAAGTCATCATAGCTTCGAACATAACAGTATAATCAACAGCCCCTTCAGTAGCACGGCCTTCCCTAGCAGCTGGTCTCCCTCTTCGACTCATTCTTAATATCTATAAAAAGGAATGATTAGCACACCTTGAGAAACAACTGCATAAGGAATCTAAATCATTCTAAGCTACTATATTATATATAGTAATCATCCATCAAAATACAATTACGTCTCTCATACGTAGTTACGTCGGCGAGCGTTGGGTAAAATCAATTAACCAAAGATATGATACCAAATGTGACGACCGCCCATGACCCCTGCACCAAACCTAGAGATAGTGCGTTGTAAAGTGTGCCAGGCGACCATGGATGATTGCCAGGGTAAATTTAAACAGCAGAATCTATCGTATTACTCACAGCGCATGGACAAAATACAATAGAATATATATATAGTGAAGCTTCATAGAATAGAATCTCATCAATAAAACTTCATAATAGTTGAATACAAACATCTGAACAGTCAATACATCAAGCCTCACTACATAACGCTCAGAGAATATACAAGCAGCGGAACATCCAGTACATATAGTAAGAAGATAATATGCAATCCTCCAGCTCGTCTTCGATATCAGCACCGTGGAAAGCAAGAACAGCACCTGTCACCTGCTACCTATTCTGCCCGTCCCAAAATGGACGAACAGCCCAAGGCAATAAGAGTTAAAGCATAAAGCCTTGAGTCAGACAACAGTCTTAGCGAGCGGTAAATTAACTAACAACATACCAAAAGAGCATAAAGGAAAAAGGAATAGGAATACAACCCTCCCACTCCACCTCTTTCTACAGTGATTGCCCCCAGACACACACTAAGTAGAAGCGAACATAGCAAAGCATAAAATTTAAAGTAAAGCAATTATCACTCGAGTCAAGGGCGATGTTTTCAAAGTACAAACCCCCAAGGCCTAAACCAAGATCAAATAAGCACCCAGAAAATACCGCTCTTGAGACCGAATGACGATACATCCAAACATCCATGACTCTGGCTATCACTGTTATCATTGCTTCGATATCATCGTTAATTGAATGACCGGCTCTTTATTTCATCCGTCCGTCAAGGGCTAATGGAAACCCCGGTTCTAGACATAACTCCGCACGTCATCGTGACCCGTGCCTACGACTATCGAATCTGCCCAGAGTACTTGACTACCAATCAGTAGCCTTCAAGGACTATCGAATCTGCCCAACGTACTCTTGCTTTGAGCATGCTAGAACCTTCAACAACGATGAGATCTCAGCCTTCTAGTCGTCCTCCTCGTCGACTATTTCCATACTAGCTCAAGCGCCTCTCGAGCAAACCATTATCCTCAAACTCGAACCATTTCACCGAGTTATCAATCTGCTTGGAATGATCCCGTCTGGATTAGACCAAGGCTATCTCATATCATACTTCGCCTCATCATCATCATAGCAAAGCTTCATCTCAACATCATCATCAAATCTATCCATATGAGCTTCATCATCCGCTGCATATGCCACGAGCAGCTTTTCCAATTCAAGAGCCTTTCCCTTAGCTTTTGAATCATCTTTGACCATCTTGTCTAAATCAAATCATCAATCATATAATTCATAGCAATCAATCAAATCAAACATTAATCCAAGTAAACAAGCATTCAAATATGATCTAAATAGACAATTATAACAATAATGGCAATTTCGTAATTAAAGAGTCAAAAGTCTAACAAGCATGAAAACATGAGCAATATCTCTATAATCTTGATGAATGAACTTGCATAGGTTAACATGTAGTAAAATGGATGCCAAATCATTATGAACAATGGATCTATATGGATCTACACTTAGGATTAGGAAAATGCATGGAAATCACTACTTTAGCACAAAATCAAGCCAACGATCCGATATACTCCTTTGGATCCATGTGAGAGATAATCACCACTCACCAAATCACCTAAACAACCCAAAAGCAACACACTTCAGATCTGGACAGCGAAGGATCTAACTTGATCTATCACAAATCCGCTTCAAACGATGAAATCTCTCTTCAAAGGATGTAGATCTTCAATCTAAGCTCTTGGATCTTCAATCTAATCTTCGATTTGGATGGAAGGAATCACTAGATTAGAGTGGAGAAAAGAAGTGAAGAAATGTAGAAGTCAAACTCTCAAAATGGCAGCACTTCGTCGCTTCGAAATCCGGATCCCAAAAATGGAGAAACACCCTCCTATTTATAGGCTGGAAAAACTTAGGTCGTTCGCTCTTAGGTCGTCCACGACCTAAAACCCGCGACCTAAAAACCCCACGACCTAACAACCAAAGCCTCTACGACCTACGACCTAACACAGCAGATCAGTGCACTCCTACGACCTAACCAGATGCGCTTCTACGACCTAACGACTTAGCGCATCAGCGTACCCAAGCGACCTACGACCTAACGAATGCGCATCCATGCGACCTATCAAATCCAACGACCTACGCGCATCCGCGACCTACGACCTAACGAGGATGCAGCCTAGCGACCTAACACAGACCGCTTCCTCACGACCTAACAATGCCACGACCTAACGACCTAACAAACCTACGACTTAACACACACACGCGACCTAACACTTAGCCAGGATACGACCTAACTCCTTAGGTCGTCTAACGACCTAACTACGCTAACTCGCTAACTCTCTTAGGTCGCTGCCTATCCTTAAGTCGCTCAACCCTTAGGTCGCCAACTTCCTATAGGTCGCTAACTCCTATAGGTCGCTCACTCTCTTAGGTCACTGCCTTTCCTTAAGTCGCTCCTCCGACCTACCCTACTCCACGACCTAAGCCACCACACGACTTATCTTCTACACGACCTATCCCAAACCCTTAGGTCGCCAATTCCCATAGGTCGCTCCAATCTCCTAGGTCGTCTACCCCTTAACTCGTCCACTTCCTTAGGTCGCTCCAAACTCTTATACGACCTAAGACTTAGACTCTGGACGACTTACCAACAATGCGACCAAATGTCAACTGTTTTACGATGTTTCGATCCGTAAAAATACGGGTCGTTACAGTTTAGATTTTAAAGTAAGTATTTCTCAAATTTTATTATAGTGGTAATTTTTTAAAGGTGGCTTGAAATTTTGTATTAAAGGGATAAAACTTTAGTTTTTATATTTAATAAAATAGCTTCATTTTAAATATTCTTAAAGTATATTTTTGAATAAGTGTTAAAGTAGTTTTTACCTTAAACGTCTTAAAGGATATTTTATAAATAAGAGTTTTAAATTATTTTGAAAATCTAAAGCTTTTGTACTTGGTGTTTCCAGTGGTAATAAATATTTGGGACTTTATTCCATCAGAGGAGTGTTGTTATGAAACTATTTTCAAAAGGGTTGAAAATGGAAATATATCTTGCGAAGATATTTGTGAGGTAAATAAATAATTTGGGAAATTATTTATTGTTTGATTGATGTTTGTGGATGTTAATTGATAGTTAAATAACCGACTATCAATATTGGCCACTGCGCTGATCTTTTTGAAGAGACCGGGATCGGGTTTGCTATATTACAGCATGATAGGGGGTTCTCGTTTCGCGTTTGGTGGCGAACGGGAGACTCTTACCCTGACATGTCCCTTTGAGGTAGTATAAGGCCTTGGGTTGGTTGCGAGTCGAGAGGCTGGTCGTAAAAGCAAATTCGAGGTATCACTGTATGCCACGGTGGGGCTGGGATGGTTGAAAAGCCTACCAGTCGCTACTGCTCGTAATTCCATTCTTCTTGAGTTAATCTGATGGAGATTAATGTCAATTCAAGGGGTACGGCCTTGCGGGCTGTTAGAGTGGTATCAGAGCTTAGGCTGGTGATAACCTTTGCTCTAGTGGGGATTACTCATTGAAATAGAGTCCATAGAACTCTAGAATGAGTTTGAGTGTATTAATAGATACGAGCGTGTATTTGTTAGTGAATATAAAAAGGTTTTATATTGTGTTGGTTGGTTTGTTGAGTAGTTTATGGATTCTGGTCAATACGAGTAATTAACATTATTGATAGGGATCTCTAAACACTTGAATAGAACAATTCGACACAGTATTGTTTTTAAATAGGGTAAATGAAATAATTTTACCCAAATTATTTTTGTATATAAAAGAAATAATTTTCAGAAATTATTATAGATATATATGGTTGTTTGGATGGTAGGAAGTGATAATATTAAATTATTATCCCTATTGTGAGGAAAATTGAATAAGAAATTGGAATCATAACAAACAGCTAAGAAATAAATTCATATACAAATAAGATATGTAAATGTAAACTATAAATGAGATTTATAATTGGATTTGAGATGGAAATTCCAGAGTAATAATTGTATGTGAATTGAAAGGATTTGGAATTTGAATTTTTGAGAAAAATTAATTCCTTGAATTTGGAAACGGTTTTCAAATGCTTTAGAAAATAATGATGGTAGTATTTGAGAAATATTTTGAATTGGATTTGAAATCTGGTGAGGTTTAGAATTTAAAAATACTTGAAAATAGTTTTAAAGAGATAAAAGCATTGAACCCTTTTGGGTCGCTGGAAAATAATTCCGATGATTATCGCGACATCATCGATGTTCATTTTCGAGTTTCCAAGAGAGAAATTGCTACCTGAATGTTTTGGATTGGTGTTTGTTTGCAAAAACTGGGTTTTGGGTTTGAAATTTAAAAATATTTGGGATAAATATTTTGAAGGGACATAATTGATTTCAAAGTTAGTTTTGAATTGTGAGTAATTGTTAAAAAGACTCTGGAATTTCTTTAAAATGTTATGGAATGTAAATAAGTTTGATAACTTATAAAAATATTTGAAATTTGATTGGAATAAGATTCAAATTGAAAATGAATGAATTTGTGAATGAACATATGAGGTTACCTTTGTAAATAAATGAATTGGAAATTAAATAATGAAATGGGATTTGATTTGAATCAAGCTGAAGAAAAATCCAAACTTGGAAAAAAATTAAAATAAAATGGATTGAATTCAAGTAAACTAACTTGATGATTTACTAATTCATGAAATAATGAATTGGAAGTTGAATTAGTTAAATTAAAATTGAGTAAACTCAAGTAAGTAGAAAAAAAATAATTTGAAATTTCATTGTTAAAGATAAAATAAATTTAGGATGAATTGAATATGGAAATTTGAAATTTAAAAAGGATAAGTGAATATACTAATTGAATTAAATTAGTAGATAGAATGGATTTGATAAATGAAAAATCAAATCAAAGATTTAAATTGGAAATTGTTTACGAGAGAAATGAACTTGAGTTTTGAGTTGAAATAACTTAAGAAATATTTGGATAAAGGCTCGATTTAAGAAAAAAAAATATTTTGAAATGGTTTTGAATGAAATAAAATGAATGTGAATATGAAGGCAAATTGAATTGAACGGAATCAATTGGAAATAAAATAGAATAAAGTGTAAATTGAGTTGGTATCAATTTAAATTAGTTATAAACTAGAATGGATATTCTATTAAGTGAATATCATCGGAATCTGCATAGAAATGGTTGTCGTTTAACGTAAACGAGATTGTATAAAGTTCTACGAGTTAATAAAAGAAAATAAAATTGACTTTTGAATCAATTGAAATGGATATGAATTCGTTTCGCTTAAAAATGAATAGAATGTAAGAAAGTGAGTTGTTAATCACTTGAATTGAATAGAAATGATGTGTGAGGTAGTTGTAAGCAATTTAATTTGTATCGAGACCATATAAATTGCTAATGGAAAGAATTTTGAATGTTTTGCTTATGAAAACTATGTGTTTACTGTTGAGAATAAGTGAATGCAAATGAATTTCCTATATATGTCACTTACATATTTAAATTGAGTAAGTACAGGTTCAAGGAAGCCGTTTGGCTGGATTGGATCATGCAAAATGCTAAAATAATAATCCGCTAGCTTAAAAATGCTAAATAAGGTACGCTTACGCAATAACGATAGGAAATATGAACTGTTTTTGTTTTTCCAACCGTGTGGGTCGATGTATATATATTTATATCTCTTGTCAAATTGCAAAAGCTCCTCCGTACAAAGGAGACTCTGCCAAAATTTCCCGAAATTTTGGGAGTTAGAAAATTTTCAAAATTTTCACTAACGACAAATGATTTCAAATTGGAATTTGAGATAAAGGTAAATAGAATTCAATATCTAAAATGAAGTAAATTGAATTCGTATGGAATTGGAGATTCATTTTAAAAATAAGTGATATAAAGACTAAAGTGGTAGAGTAATGATATAAGAGTATATAAAATGCTTATATTAAACATAAGAAATGAATGGTGATGTTCTTAAGTAAATTTAGTATTGGAAATATACTAAGTAATTTTGGAATGGAGATTAGGTAAAGTTGTGAATTGGGATGGTTGTAAATAAGTGAATAGAAATCAAAATGAATGTGAATAAAAAGGAAATTGATATAATTGATAATCAATAGAAATTAATACGTAGGATGTGCTTATATTATTTTATTCGCATAGCAATTTGATCCAGTTTCGAACATAGAATTTCGAGGTAGTTATACCGATCCGAGTTGGGATTTTTCACTCGATTTTCGACGGCGAACCCTGGATATGGATTTTGATTGATTATGGAAATTCTCTATCATAGTTTAGGACTATGCAAGGAGAATGACGGTTTCTGATCAAGAAACCGGATCTGAGTCCGCACTAGGGAGTCGGGTGGACGATACTAGTTCGGAAGTGAAATTGTGCGATCGGGTGAGCGATCGAATTAGGAATTGCGTACGGATGATATATGTGCATCGTACGGATGTGAGTGAAATGGATATTGAAATTTTTGTAAAGAAAGATATAAAATGATTTTGAAATCTGTAATTGGATATTATTGCTAAGTAGGATATAGGTATCTAAAGGCAAAGGATAAATGGATGTTATGATTTTCAAAGATAAATTTGAATTGCCAACTAAGGGTATGGTTTTAAATTTCTGTATGAAATTTGATGATTTTCTGATCTAACCACATGGCTTAATGTTTTCTTTCGAAATTTGGGGGCCCGTAGAGGCATTTTGTAGTTGTACCGAGCTAGCCGCGCAAAGGAGACGCTGGCGAAATTTTTCTAAAATTTAAGGAGTTAGAAAAATTTTGAGAAAATTTTGATAATTCAAAATTTTGTTTCAAATTTAAATTTGAATTGTTAAGTAAGTAATATTGTTTGGGACTTGTGGATAAGGTTGAAAAGTTAGAAGAGGATTAGTGTGTATTTAATAAAAAGGTTGCTTTGGGAAGTTGTTAAAACCGTTTGGTTTGGGAGAAAGGTTAGCGGGTGATGGACCATTCCTCTTAACTGGTAATTTCGGGGACGAAATTCTTTTAAGGGGGAAGGAATGCGACGACCCGAAATTTTTGGATATTTGAAATTGGAATATTTAATTGTTTTTAAATATTCAAGTGTTGGTTTTTAACTTGAATTTCAAATATAACAATTTATTAAGTAATTTAATTATTAAATTAAATAATTTGAAGTTGGGTAAAATGTTGAATCTGGAGTTTTAAGCTTGTTAAAAATATTTTAAAGGCTAGTAAAATTTATATTGATAGTACTGAAGATTGTAAAAGTGTTAAAATTGAATTTGGGAGTGTTTTGTTAAGTTTTGAAATTTTATCGTTTAAATTGAATTTAAAAATAGCCTTCCAAGGCACAGCCTCAGATTTCGACGAAACCAGTTCCATTGGATCTGTAATATTGTTATTATCAGATTTCAATTTTCGTAGTGTTTGGAATTGTCGTATGATTGTACGATATATAAACGCATTGAAATCTGTATCGAAATTCAAAATAATAACTAGGTCTAAAAAGCTATCTTCTCCATACGATCGAATTAGGACTCGAAACCTTTTCCATTGCGTTTGGAATAGGGGTATACATTATAAACGCTTGGCGGCACGCCTCGATAAAAGATCGAGATTTTTAGTTGCGAATTCGAGACAATTTGAATTTAAATTTGATTTAATATATATATATACTAGTTAGCCATCAGTTGAAATTCCTTCACATCAGTAGCTTTTGTTTTCAGAAAACATCGTAGCCTTCTTTTGCAAGCCATCTTAGCCGACCTAGGAAACATGCTCCAGACACTTGCTCCCTTTCAGTCCGACATCGCCTTTCTCTTCATTTTAAATCACGTCTTCTCCTTACAATTCAGAATCAAGTAGAGATAATGTCTGCAGTGTTTTATCGTTCAAAAATAAATTCCTCTTTTCCCTTTTCATCAAATCAAACCAGATCGAATTGAGTAATTCGATTTATAGCCGATGATTTCTCCTTCATGTTAAAATCGAAAATGGATCTCAATCTTGATCCACATTCCACGAATCAAAGCGAAATCGAGGAGTTCAAATCGCATTCTCTTCCTCAGCAACGAGTTCGATTCGAAGGCTGCGATGGAGCACGGTGGCTCGCGTGCGTTAGAGGAACGAGTTTCGGCGAGACCGAAGTTTGGGGTTTTGGTCGCGCGTTCGCGGGAGGTCGCAGCGGCGCGTGCTGAGGCTCGCTGGAAGTGGTGGCGGCGCATCTGGGTCGCCATGTGCGTGGGTTGCGTGTGCGAATCAAGGCAAGGTCGTTCTGGTTCCTGTCGTGATTATTTGAGGCCGCGGGTTGGTTATGGGTTCGGCACTGAGGTATAATCTTTGTTTGAAGCTGAGCATTTGATTTAGTTTGGTTTCAAATTTAAAGGATAATATAAATGTATAACGGTAAGTTATATAATAGGTTATCATTCTTTAAATTTATAAATTTATACAATGTATATATATACAGGTAAACGGAAGTCATTTTAGATTTGGGGATATAGGAATCTGGTAATTTAACAGCAAAGCATATATATATGTATAAAATTTATTCATTTTAATTTTAATTTAATAAAATATATATGAGCATATACAGTAAAAGCAGAAATTTTATATAGATAAAGTTTTGAAAGAAAAAAATATTTTTTTTTACAAAAGTATAAAATAGTTCTGTTTTGATTTAGTAAATATATATACATATGCATATTTTAACTTACCGTTTAATTTTAAAAATATGTTTTTAGGGTGATTAGTTTGTTTAGTAAACTTATTTAATTATTTTAGTCACTAAAAATATTTTATCAAAGCGAATTAGTTTAAAATCAAATTATTGGTTTAAATTAAATAAATAAATGGGAGTTAATTGTTTGATTAATTCAAAATATTAATAAACCATATAATGTTTATTCAAGGTCTGAAATCGTGAAGGAAATAGTCGGTTTGGATCAGATTGCAAATTAAAGGGCAAAGGTGAGTTAATCTCACTCATCTGGGTTATTTAAATTTAAATAGTTAAATTTAAATAATTGGTTGAATGATTGAATTGATTGAATGTGCTATATTATATAGTAGTATATAGTATATATTGGAGTGATTGATTTCCCGCATTATATAGCGGATGAGACCCTATGCGCCGCATAATAGCGGATGATATTTTATAAACCCATATACCGCGATATTTCACCTTGAAGTGGAATTGGTATTGTGCTAACATCTGTGGATGCAGGGATACAGGTTGGAGGGATCCAACTGGATTTCTCAAAATTTATTTAGAATGTTTAATATTCTCTGTATGGTTATTTGTTATCCTGTGATGAATTATATTGATGATTGGAATGTTGGATGCAACAGGTTGATTGAATATATTTGGGTATACTGGGTTACCAAAAATATATATATCGGATTTTTGGAAAAGGAAATATAAGAGAAGATTTTTAAGTAGATAATGATAGAGAAGTTGAATAAATTCAAAAATGAATTGGAAAAGAATAAAAGAGATTTTTAAATTTTAGTGAATAAATTCCGAGTATGGAAAGGGAATTTTGAATTAACCGAGAAATAATGAATTTTAAAACTCAAGCATTATTATTTTAAAGAAATAAATAATTTATTTTAAAATTTAAGGGTTAAATTTATTTAAAAGGATAAGAAAGTAATTGTGAAAAATCTGAATTGGTATTCCCAGTTTAATGGGATTTTTAAATCATAATAAAGAAATGAAATTTAAAGTTAATGGATTTCGAAATAAATAAAGTAAGTAAGGAAATCTATTTCAAAGTGAAGTAAATTGGAAATCAATTGGAAATTGATTTAGGTGTTTAAAATTGGAATTTTAAAAGAGAAGTGAGATTTTGAAATTTATAAACTGGGTTTATAAAGTGAAATTAATATCGGTGGATATTTGGAAATATAAATTCAAGGTGGGAATTTATAAAGGAATGTGAATTTGTTTAAAAATAAATAGTGATTTATTTTTAAAGATGTGAAAGAGAAGCGTATTTCCCTGGATAGCCAAGTACGTTTTCAAAGCAAATTTTAAATATATAAGTTAAAAGTTTTAATGTTGTTTTAAAAAGCATGTTTTAGAAAATTTATATTTAAATGTTTAGATTTTAAAGTAAGTATTTCTCAAATTTTATTATAGTGGTAATTTTTTAAAGGTGACCTGAAATTTTGTATTAAAGGGATAAAACTTTAGTTTTTATATTTTATAAAATTGCTTCATTTTAAATATTCTTAAAGTATATTTTTGAATAAGTGTTAAAGTAGTTTTTAACTTAAACGTCTTAAAGGATATTTTATAAATAAGAGTTTTAAATTATTTTGAAAATCTAAAGTTTTTGTACTTGGTGTTTCCAGTGGTAATAAATATTTGGGAATTTATTCCATAAGAGGAGTGTGGTTATGAAACTATTTTCAAAAGGGTTGAAAATGGAAATATATCTTGTGAAGATATTTGTGAGGTAAATAAATAATTTGGGAAATTATTTATTGTTTGATGGATGTTTGTGGATGTTAATTGTAGTTAAATAACCGACTATCAATATTGGCCAATGTGCTGATCGTTTCGAAGAGACCGGGATCGGGATTTATTTTCGAAAACCACTTCGATCCGGTTTGTATGTTTTCGTGGAGAAAACGAGTTTGGAGTGAAAAATGGAGCAGTGAAGTGCAAGGGCTAGTCGCTACTAATCCTGAGGGTGATTCCAAAATGGATGTAGTAGGAGTTGTGCCTTCGGTTCCGTTCGGACCCGGGACGGACTTGTATGGATGAATGCTTTCGGAACATCGTCAGGTGGACGATGGGCATTCTAAGGGATATGTTCTAAAAAGGTAACGCTTAGCCTCTAGCCTCATCAACCGAGAATGACTGAAAATCAGGGGTTATGCAGCAAGGCTATGTGGGTCGCACCCATTAGGGTGAGGTCATCCCTGTCTAGATGTCCCTTTTTATTTCGGCTTAGTGGTGCGGTTGCTGATCCCAACCGTGGGGTAATCTTACTCGGAATTATCCAATAAGGGGTTGTTCCGGCCTTGTGTTGTAGGGGATCGGGCGTGATCCTCGGTACGCTAATCTAGACCAGGTACTGTGACAGGTGGTACCCCAGTGCCTAGCCATTAGTTGGAAATCCATTCTCCCTACGTGCCTTTTACGGTTTTTGTTTGTATTACCCACTTTGTGGCTAGTATGCTGGAATTTAATCTTGTAACAATTTCAGCTATTTGAATAAGTATTTGTATATAGACACAACTATAATATCAGAGGATTTTGATAAGAAAGTGTTTTGGCTATCGTAAGGTAAAAACCCGACATGTTTATTTGTGGCGTGGTCTTACGAGATGCTTTTGATTTCAAAGGGTTTTGAAACTTTAATAATCCAATTGAGTGTGTTTTCTCACGCTGGTTTTTCAGACTGACTCGGGTGTTATTTTATTATAATGCTCGGGTCAGACCGAGTATTATAGGATACATGATTTGATGCTGTGGAGCTCAGGAGAAGAGCTGGACGGGGAGACGTATCACTCGTACTTGTTGTTTATTCCGCTGTGTTGTGTATACTGTGTATTCTGTAGTGGGACAAGTTTTTATAACTGTCCAGAAATGTATTATTGATTGTGTTGTACTCTGATGATGAGATGTAAAAACAGATATAGTTTCTTTTGTGTAAAGATCAGTTATTATCTATTATATTTTATTCCGCTGCGTTTGTGAGATTCTGATGTTGTTTCTATTTTCTTCTTCTACCTCTTTCTTCTTTAACCCAAATGGTTCGTATTTCTGTTCTTCTTGAGTTGATCTGATGGAGATTAATGTCAATTCAAGGGGTACGGTCTTGTGGGTTGTTACATCCATTTCCAGACTCCTTCTGGAATTTAACTATCAACACTCACTTAACCCATAGGAACAGGTATTACACCGTCTGAGCAACCGAACAGGACTTCAACCGCCTAAGCAACAGAATAGGATTTCAACCACTTGAACAACCGAACATGACTTCAACAATACAGAAAATTATCTGACTGAATGTACTCTTTTAATAGCACGGATAAGTCTTTAGAGTACACCCTCTCTATAGTCTTCTTCTTTGTGGTATATCGTGTAATTCATGAAGACAGTAAGTTTATTAACTACCAATGAAGTATTCTTGAATGAACAAGTGATCAGAATGAAATTTTAAGTATTGAATGCTTAGAGTTCAAATAGCAAGATAGATTAGAAATAAGAATAAGTATTTTTTATTAAAACAATGGAATTCATGGCTATTTATAGAGATTAAGAGTTGTATTCATTCGTGAAAGATTGCCATGAAAAGGTATGGAAGCAAATCTTGGATCAAGAGTTGTATTTGTTCATTAAAATGAAGTGTCTCTTGAAAAATTAGTCGTTATGAAGATTCAGCGGTCTGAACTAAACATTTTGACCAGCTGAATTGATTGAAAATCAAAACAGCAAAGAAATAGTGCAAAAATGGTATAATTCAGTCGTTTGAATATTCCAAGTCAGCCGGCTGAATGTTCATATTATATTTTGAACATGCACAACATTCATTCGGCTGACAAGGGTCATTCAGCCGATTGAATGTAGCGTTTTCATGTAGCTTATTGTATTTGCTAAATTTTTTATTCTGAGTGCATGTATATACCACTTCGGAGATATTTTAACAGCTATCTACATCTAGACTCAGACTCTATACCTAACATAAATATTGTAGCAACATTCTGGAATTTGAATCTGGTCTTCATATGTCTTTGAGTATCTTCTCCTGCAATCTTGGTTAGTTCATATAATATTTACTTATATAGTTGTCACAATCAAAACATTAAAATTTGAGGTTCTAATATTCTCCCCTTTTTTGATGATGGCAACTATGTAAGTTATATAAATAAATAAATAACAGATTTATACTCCCTCTGTCTTAATACTCCCCCTAATATTATGAAGTAACTTTTTCTCCCTCTTTGTCATCGACAAAAAGGAAAACTTTATAGATTGGAGAAATATTAAAAATATATGCAATGTTGTTATGATTAAAAACATTTTCAGAAATAGTAATAATATGGTTTAAAAAACGTACTTAGTTTGTTAAAGATTATTTGAAGCAAAAACAATTTAATCAAACATATTTAATCGAATATCACATGAATTGCACAATATATACAACACATATAACATATCCTTGTAAGTAACTTACATTCACAGCGACATATTTACATATGAGACATTTATACATAAACAATTAAAACAAGAACGTAAACACAAACTTTGATAACACATTATCAAATAGCACAAATAAGTATTTTAAATTGTCACATCAAAACACAACTAAAGAAACTTAAAATTCACAAGACAATCCCACTAGACACACATATTACATAATTGTTTTTCATATAAAATAGTTCATGATAAAAAGAGTTATAAAAAGCAAGAACTTACCAAATTACTCCTCCCTCTCTTCTTCTTCATCATCATCTTCTTCATCAGAAGATATCCATGTGAATGGCTCTAGATTCTCAATGATTGCCGCTAAGGTGGAAGTTCAACATGACACTTTCTTCCAAATTTTATTCAAAAATCCTTTGATCGAATTAAGCTTTTTATTCGTCTTTGTAACATTTTTCTCTACTCTAGCCAATCGACGATTTAATTTGCTTTGATTTGAAGAGAGTGTTACAAGAGCTTGCTTAGGGCCAACATCGACATTTAATTCACTAATCTCATCCTCATCTTCTTCCTTTTCTTCTTCGTGAGGTGGTTGAAAGGATGAAGCTATGTCAGTGTCACGCAGTTGCGGAATACCTTGGTTTCGATTTGCAACCCTATAATAACCCGCATATTATACGATTATATATTTAAATGTTTTATTTAAATATAGCATCGTTAGTTGAATTAAAGTCCGAAATGTGACTTTTTGTAAACTGTCGAATTCGGACTCGAGACTACTTTCATTGAGTTCAAAACAACGTTTACAACTTGTTTAAGTATAAACATTGACATGTTTGGAGTTGATTAGGGTTTTTGTATTTTCATTTGGGCTTTGGGCTTTGGGCTAGGTTCTAGCCCATTAACCCAATAAGCTAACCCAAACTCTACTACCAAATACCCTAACTCCTCTCCCCTTCTTTCATTCTACTCATAATAATTCCTAACACTCAAGCTAAATGAAAAATTGGAAAAATAGAGGAGATTAGAAATTCCTAAGCCCTAGATCTCTTAGGAAATTCAAATTCAAGTTCCAAAATCAAGGAGATGCTTAGGTAAGCATGCTCTTCATCTTCTCCATATCAATTCCTCTTCAATTCTCGATTTTTCCTATAACCTAACTTAGTAAATTCAATGCGTGTGATCATAGATTGAAGGTTCTTCAAGTGCAGTTGAAGAGAGATTGATCTTGCTTTTTTTAGAGCTTCTCATTCCTTGTTTTTGAGTTTAAAGGTGAGACCTTGAACTCACATCTATGTCTATAGCTTTCATTGTTTTTAGGTATGAATTCCTAACATCTATTTCATGTTCAATTGCTTTTGATTTGAATTGGTTTGGCGAATTTCCCAATTTTGGTATTTTGAAGTCAAAATCTTTAAAGATCCTATCTTGAATGTTTGGACATGTTGTTTGGGGTGTATGAAAGAGCCTATAGGGCTGGGTTGTCGCTTGGCATAAATCCCTAGCCTCCATCACTCGTCCAATCGCCTCCGAATTGATTTGGCCATCATTGGCCTAGGCAAATTCTGCCCAGGCTCACGCAACCAGACGTCTGGTTGAAATTTCCAAACGTCTGGTAGGGGCTTCTGAAAAAAAATAATGAACGCGGAAAAATGGCAGAGCCTAGGGTCAGACGTCTGGTCAAACTAACCAGACGTCTGGTCCTCTTAAATTTTTGCCAATTTTCCTATTTTTATGTGAATTTCCATTTCTTATCCATTTTTGTTGATCCGGTTAGTTGTTGTCATTTATTATCGACTTTGATGACTTCTTTTCTGGATTTTTGGGAATATCCATTTGATGGATTTGATATCGATTTTCATGGTTTTAATTCATGTCGTCGAATGTGGATTTTTGGTGATAGATTGTTTTTACAATCATTTCTGAGATTTGTCACTTTAAAATAAAATGGTTTTTATACTAGTAGTGAATACTCATACTCTTTCACAAAAATGATTTCAACACTACTTTTAATACAAAGCTCGTTTTAAAACCATTTTCCAACCTATTAGTATATACAAACCTTTTCCTCATTCGTATGAGAAATCCAATTAAACGATTTAGCAAAACAAGTGGTATGAGACGCTTGCGTTTACCTTGTCGGTTAATTCTTAGACTTGTTCGATTGAAATCTCATGATAATTGTAACAACCCGACTTTTTCTCCACAGAAAGTCGCATCGTTAATTAAGAAAGAAAGGGATAGAAGAAGAAAAGAAAAGAAGAAAGAACAACAACAACACATCAGAAATCTCATAGCGGAACGAGAAATATATTATATCACATAAGATATTACATAGTATCATATACATCAGAGTACACAATACATCACAGAATAGACAGTTATAAACTTCTGTCTATTATACAACACAAGTACATCTATCATACACAGCGGAAACTCTATATATCTATTCGCCGAAGCCTCCTGCTCCACAGCTCCTCCAGAATTCGTCAAGACTAACCTGAATTCCCTTGACTACTCATACAAATTTGAGTACCCAAGAGTTTAATAAAACAGAAAATAAACACTTGGGTCAGACATGGGTCTGGTGTGAGTAAACGGTTAAATTGCTTAACTTTGAAAACCTTTGAAAACAAAAGTATCACGTAAGACTCCCCACAAATAAACATGGGTAAGTTTTTACCTTACGCTCACTAAAACATTTGATAGGAAATCCAGTTATATTATAATAGGGTCTAGGGTTTTCAAGTAAAATACAGAAATAGCTGAAATGCTTACATCTCACATTCCAACATAGTTGGGCACAACTAATACGTACGGCACTTATTGGAGTTTGGATTCCATACAATGGCAGGGCTACTGGGGTACCGCCCGTCACAGTACGTGGCCTAGATCACCGTACCGAGGAGTACGCCCGCTCCCCTGCAACACAAAGCCGGAACCATCCCTTACTGGATAATCCCGAACAAGACAATCCCGTAGTTGGCGCGACTAACCACACACTAAGCCGAATAAAAGAAAAGGGACCTCTAGACAGGGATCTATCTTGCTCTCAGTGGGTGCTACCCACGAAGCCTTGCTGCACCTCCCCTGTTTTAGCCATTCCCGGTTGATGAGGCTTGAGGTTACGATTACCTTTAATCAGAACATATCACTTAGAATGCTCATCGTCCGCCTGACGATGTGCTGAAAGCATTCAATCCATACAAGTTCGTTCCGGGTTCGAACGAAACCGAAGGCATTATCTCGTTACACTCGTTTTGGAATCACCCTCAGAGTTAACGACAATAACCCTTGCACTCTGAATCTTCATCTTCACTTGAGATTCACGACCTATCGTAAATTTGGATCGATGTGGTATTCGGGTCTCCAGACCTGGAATACCGGTATACGGAAACCCGATCCCGGTCTCATCGAAATCCAAAACGTATCTTTTAAGGCCAAGTTGTTTAAAGGTTTAAACAATTTAACTTATCTATACAGATAGATAATTCACAAGTCACAATTGATAATCACATTATCATTTAAATAGATGATTCATAACCAAATAGGTAATCCATATCAACATCACAATAGTTAATCTATATTACCATCATAATACAACCAAGCATTCATACCACACAACATTACTTATCTCATTTCTGAGATTACATCCATTCAAGACAAATCAATGTCATCCATTCTTATATAAGCAATGATTTACTTAATCATAACATAATTAATTTAAAATTGATTTAAATTAACTATCTCTATCTTTAATTAATTTAAAGTGAATTAAATTAATCACTTCATCTCTTAATTAATTTAAAATAAATTAAATTAATTACTTCATTATAAATCTTACTTATATAATCATTAATTAATTACAAATAAATTAATTAATCTTTCTCTAATTATCCACTTTAATTAATCACCTTGATTAATCATTCTTTAATTACATTTATGTAATTATCTTAATTAATTTCACAAATTAATTATCCTTAACCAAATACAGTAATTAACCTTTAATTACTTCATTAATTAATTAATTATAATTAATTACTTTAAGCCTTAATTAATTACAATTAATCACTTATCATTTGATTAATTAATCTTAATTAATTAACTCTTAATTACATCATTAATTAATTATAAACTAATGATTCCTAATTACAATCTTTAATTATTTATTTATATTTAAATTAATTAAATAATTAATCTTAATTAAACCATAATTACTAATCATGTTTGATTAATCTAATCCAGAAATTAACTTCCCTTAATTACTTCCCTTAATTAATTACCTTTAATTAATTACCTTAACAAATAATTAATTACCTTATTAATTAATCTTAATCCTTTAATTAACTTAATTAAATAATTTATTTAATTAATAACACTAAGTAATTAACTCTTAATCACTTCTTATTTAATTACTTTCATAAAATAATTATCCTCTAATTACTTTATTAAATATTTTATCTTTACTAAATTACATCCAGTAATTATTTCTTAATTACTTCATCAAGTAATTATACTTAATTAATTTATAAGTGATTATCTTTAATTAATCATTAATTAATTACTTAGTTAATTATTTAACTAAATTAAATAATTTCTTAACTATAAAAGATCTTGATTAAGAAAACCATTATCTTAATTAAATTATTATCTATTCTTAAATCATTTTATATAAATGAATTATCCTTATTAATTTCACATATTAATTTCCTTTAATAAATCAAAACTCTTAATTACTTAAGATAACTCCTTATTTAAAATTAAACAATTACAACATTTAAATTTTAACCTTTAAAATCTTTGAAACCTTTCAAAGTTATTAAATAAATTTTAATACAAAGATTATTTTCAAATCCACTTCCTTAATCTTTTAAAACTTATATATTTAAATTATTTAAAACTTGTTTAAATGATTTTTCTAGAAATCAATTTAGTTTAAATGGTTACAATTTTGTTTGCCTTTGTTTTTAAAGCTCAGAACATCACAAAACAAAACTTCTTTTGTTTAAAACTTTAAAAAAACATTCCCTTTAAAAACTTAATGCCTGCTCTCACCAGAACCCGAGTAAAACTCGAATCTTCCCAAAGCAAAACCCGAGCCAATGCTTCCCTCTTCCCCAAACCCAACTCCTGATACACGCCAACGTGCACGCAAACGTGCACATCACCGCCGTTCAACGGTGAACTCCACGCTTGCCTCCGACAAGTCACTCTCAACCCCTACAACCATACGCGCGACCCAGGAAACTCGTTCGATCGAGAATTCAAAAAAAAAGATCATCGAACCCAACTGTTCAAAAACCCATCACCAGAAGAACGACCACCGCCGGTGATCCCTACCTCGAGACTCCACGCGATCCTCACCATTGCTTCGCCTCGTCTACCAGCACCCATCAAACACCTCGCGATCGACTCCGACTTCATCACGACGTCGCGAATTCCTTCTGAACATCCACGTCCAGACCAGGTGATAAAACCCTAACCCATCGATTTCCGACCATCACTTTCATTAATAAATTCCAAAATGATTTTTCCTATGATCCTCACCTCCTACTCCACCTTCGTGCCCAGCTACGACTCCCAGATCGTCGCCGTTCATCTCCGATTGGTCGAAATGCCCAAATCAGATAAACTCAAAATCCCCTTCAATTACCAATCTAAAAATCTTGATATATATACTAAAATTCAGGGTTTTCAACTACGAATTCAATTATATAATCACAACTTAAAATTGAATCAATAAATTTTTGTCCAAATTTACATTTTACTGTTGATGATAAAATTTCGAGACAAATACTTTATAAAAATCCCAGATCTTATTTTTAAGAGTTATACTACAAGTTTTTGAACATCTTTCATTCACAACCCAAAGGCTATCAGTGGATATATGATGAGCAATTTGATTTAAAAAGAATTTCAATGTTCTGACAAAAACAACAGAGACCATATCAATATACACACAGGCATTTAATAATCATATATATACATGCATCCATTTTAATCCAAGCATTTAGGTAACAGCATGGTTTTCATTCACACATCATAATGAAATTCAAGATTTTAAAACTGTTTTTAAAATTTGTTTACTCACCAGTTTATGCAGAGAACAGAGACAGAGAACAGGTTTGGTTTCCAGGCTTTTCCCAGATTTTTGAATTTGATTTCTTTTTTGCTTTGTTGAATTATAAACTTGCTGTTTGATTTCTTGCATTTAGTTGCTTGTTGATTGATTTGGAACTGCTACTGAATTGCCTTTGATCTCCTTTAAGTTTGCATTAGAATTTCCAGTTTTTACATTTCTTCTTTGCAATTTGATTTCAGATTTTACTTATCTTTAGATTCGAATTGTATTTTAGTGGAGAAAGAAATGAAGATAATCTTAAACTGAAAAATGAAAACAGATATTTCTTCTTACATACTAATTTTATTTATTTTAAAACTTAAATTAAAATATAGCCACTTGTCTCTTTAATTAGCTTACACATAGGTTTGCAAATTACAAATGTCACTAAACTACTCTAATATGCCAACAAGTGTTATTCTTGTTTTTAATAAATTTATTTAAGCTATATACATATGTATTTATGCAATATTTTTATGTATATAAAAATGTATTTATCTTTATACAATTAAGCTTTTAGATTTATAAATATACAAATGTGAATTCAAGTAACTTATATTTTGATCAAATCATATAACATATGTTTATAAATTTGAGAAATTTAGTTTAACTCCTTGTATAAAAATCTTAAACAATTTACCTTATGTTAAAATTAAAATGAAGGAAAAAAAAAACAAATGAACTTCTAATTTAAACCTTATTTAAACTTAAGCTTACATATATATTTTTAAATAAGAAATTATTCTTGTTATTTAAATCATAAATATCATTTTCAAAAGTATTAAGTTAAATTACAAATTTCCAAATTACAAATTATATAAATATTAAAGTTTGAAAATACTTTATTAAATTCAAATTCAATATTCTTTCCATTTCAATATATACAATTATATATATTCTAAATGGAAATACTTTTAACATTAGCTTTGATAATTACTATATTGAATTTAATACATAACTCCGAATCACAATATATATATATACATATATATATTATAATTTGAAAACATAGTTTTAAAAGACTCCCTATTTATAATATATATACCTATATATATATACATTATAAATATAAAACATTTATATATAAGTTTTAGAAAGATAAATCTTCCCAATTTAAAATTGTTAGAAAAGATATTCCCAAATTAAAATGTTATTAGTTTTTAAAAAAATAAACTTGCCAATTAAAATGTTATTAACCTTTTAAAATGAATAAACTTGTCAATTTATAAAATAAATCGACAAATCAATTTAATTATTTATAAAGATTATTAAATTGATATTGCCAAAATTCTGGGATATCACATTCCTCCCCCCTTAAAATAATTTCGTCCCCGAAATTTAAAAGCAAAGATAATTTAATAACTCAGCAAAATTTTAATTTTAATTTCAAACAGCAACCATACATATCAATCATATTCTAACAATCATAACAAACAATTTAATCAAACAAATTTAACTATCCAGACAAATTCTGGATAGAATTTCCTCGAGTTTCCCCAAGTATATATATATACCGGGATACTCGTTCTACAGGATCTTAACTAACTATCTACAATAGTCTAGAACTCCTTCCCATCTAGATTACAAATCTGAACAAAATATCAGACTAAACTCAAAACCATCTCAACTACCAAATCCTTCTGAACTGCCGATCCCACAACCAATGATAGATCAAACACGTATTCCCTCAGAGATACGTGAAATAAAATGAATTCCAGTTATCCGAACTGGCCATTTAATCCTATAGATCAAAGAACTAATCCTCTTGGGAACATAGGAAAAATCTCATAATACTTCTGCAGCTCACTCTCCAATTTTTCCAAATCTTATATCTCCTTTGATTGGAGAAAACTTAAACAATATCCAAATTTCAACTTCAAATTCCAAATTCCATCCATTCTTAACTGTTTAACTCTTTTGACGATCCTGAGTCACTTCATCCTTCCTGATCAGCTTAACTCTTGCTGATGCCTCTTGAAATAATCTAGACCAACATCAAATCAATTTCCGGATCCTTCTCAACAAAATGGTTCCAAAAATATGCCGAAATCCAGAACACAATTCTACTCCACAAACATTAGAGAACTATGAACTACTTCTCCTATCTGGAATATCCAAACTGTTGTACTTGACAACCTTACCTCCAGATCCTGAAAATTCCTTCACACTTAGAGGTACACTTGAATTTCCTATAGAAATCCTCTACTCTAAGAAAATTGCAACTTCGGGTTGCTCCCACTCTAGAACAGTTGCTATCTTGCTTCCGCTGCACAACTCTGATCTTGAACAGATGAGAATGCCATCGGAGAAACTCGAGCACAAACTTGATCATCCACAGTTCACCATATCTATAAAATCTTAGTGAACCATTCTACTTGGTCAAAACACCTTAACAGAATCCTCACCAGAAAATTAGGTGTGGTCAATCCCTCTCCAAAGAATCCTGAGCTGCTTCACCAAATTATTCTCTAGGTGACATCCTTCTACTAAGCTGAACTTCTGGTAACTCCACGAATCAAGTCGATACGGAATCTCAATCTCCAATAATCCCAAGAGAATACTTAAACAATCACAAGTCACTTTTGCGATCAGCTCGGCCTAATTTCCAAAGATACTGTTCTCTCTTCACAAATTAGAACAGCTCATACTTAACTATCCAATTCATCGAAGAAATGGATTCACTCAGCTGCTTCTGGACTCCAACTTCAGAAAAACTGCTCAGCCAGAAACTTCCTGCTAACACACAGAACACTCCGAGCTGCACTGCTGCCATAGATGCCAAAGACTTCTTATCCTAAACTCCTCGAGAAATTCGGACTTCAAAGCAACAGAAACACCCTGTTGGACTCAGCCACAAAACCGAAACAGATCTACTTCCTTAAACTTGCTTCAGAAGAAACATCTTCAGAAACGTCCATAGTCACCGCGTCTCACCACACAGCTACTACTTCCTGAAGTTGCCAAAATACCATCACTCTCTTCAGCTCATCCAATAGATCTACTCTATTCATCCAATTTCAAAGATAAACTCCGAACCTTAACAGTTTCCTTCGGAGATCGATGAAATCTTTATACCACAACAAAGTTTACTCGAGACGGTATTTGGTCTACAGTCTCGTCAGATATACTTCCAATCTCAACACTTAAATTCCAACCATTGATAGTCGTGTTACACACACTACCCCCTTATCTACCTTTATAACTTATATTGGAAAACCCGAACAGGTAACCCAACAAATAGGTAGAAATACATAAATATATATTTAAAATGATATTTTTTTTATATAGAAATTATTTCTGGGTAAAATTATTTCATCTACCTCTTTAAAACAATATTGTGTCCGTTGGCCTGGTTCAAGTGTTTAGAGATCCCTATCAATAACGTTAGCTACTCGTATTGACCAGAATCCATATACCACTCAACCGATCAATTAACACAATATAAAACCATTTTTATATAACTAACAATTACGCGCTCTCAAGATAGACACCACTCCAGAGCTTAGGCATTCACTCAACCTATGCTCTGATACCAAATGTAACAACCCGACTTTTTCTCCACAGAAAGTCGCATCATTAATTAAGAAAGAAAGGGATAGAAGAAGAAAAGAAAAGAAGAAAGAACAACAACAACACATCAGAAATCTCACAGCGGAACGAGAAATATATTATATCACATAAGATATTACATAGTATCATATACATCAGAGTACACAATACATCACAGAATAGACAGTTATAAACTTCTGTCTATTATACAACACAAGTACATCTATCATACACAGCGGAAACTCTATATATCTATTCGCTGAAGCCTCCTGCTCCACAGCTCCTCCAGAATTCGTCAAGACTAACCTGAATTCCCTTGACTACTCATACAAATTTGAGTACCCAAGAGTTTAATAAAACAGAAAATAAACACTTGGGTCAGACATGGGTCTGGTGTGAGTAAACGGTTAAATTGCTTAACTTTGAAAACCTTTGAAAACAAAAGTATCACGTAAGACTCCCCACAAATAAACATGGGTAAGTTTTTACCTTACGCTAACTAAAACATTTGATAGGAAATCCAGTTATATTATAATAGGGTCTAGGGTTTTCAAGTAAAATACAGAAATAGCTGAAATGCTTACATCTCACATTCCAACATAGTTGGGCACAACTAATACGTACGGCACTTATTGGAGTTTGGATTCCATACAATGGCAGGGCTACTGGGGTACCGCCCGTCACAGTACGTGGCCTAGATCACCGTACCGAGGAGTACGCCCGCTCCCCTGCAACACAAAGCCGGAACCATCCCTTACTGGATAATCCCGAACAAGACAATCCCGTAGTTGGCGCGACCAACCACACACTAAGCCGAATAAAAGAAATGGGACCTCTAGACAGGGATCTATCTTGCTCTCAGTGGGTGCTACCCACGAAGCCTTGCTGCACCTCCCCTGTTTTAGCCATTCCTGGTTGATGAGGCTTGAGGTTACGATTACCTTTAATCAGAACATATCACTTAGAATGCTCATCGTCCGCCTGACGATGTGCTGAAAGCATTCAATCCATACAAGTTCGTTCCGGGTTCGAATGAAACCGAAGGCATTATCTCGTTACACTCGTTTTGGAATCACCCTCAGAGTTAACGACAATAACCCTTGCACTCTGAATCTTCATCTTCACTTGAGATTCACGACCTATCGTAAATTTGGATCGATGTGGTATTCGGGTCTCCAGACCTGGAATACCGGTATACGGAAACCCGATCCCGGTCTCATCGAAATCCAAAACGTATCTTTTAAGGCCAAGTTGTTTAAAGGTTTAAACAATTTAACTTATCTATACAGATAGATAATTCACAAGTCACAATTGATAATCACATTATCATTTAAACAGATGATTCATAACCAAATAGGTAATCCATATCAACATCACAATAGTTAATCTATATTACCATCATAATACAACCAAGCATTCATACCACACAACATTACTTATCTCATTTCTGAGATTACATCCATTCAAGACAAATCAATGTCATCCATTCTTATATAAGCAATGATTTACTTAATCATAACATAATTAATTTAAAATTGATTTAAATTAACTATCTCTATCTTTAATTAATTTAAAGTGAATTAAATTAATCACTTCATCTCTTAATTAATTTAAAATAAATTAAATTAATTACTTCATTATAAATCTTACTTATATAATCATTAATTAATTACAAATAAATTAATTAATCTTTCTCTAATTATCCACTTTAATTAATCACCTTGATTAATCATTCTTTAATTACATTTAAGTAATTATCTTAATTAATTTCACAAATTAATTATCCTTAACCAAATACAGTAATTAACCTTTAATTACTTCATTAATTAATTAATTATAATTAATTACTTTAAGCCTTAATTAATTACAATTAATCACTTATCATTTGATTAATTAATCTTAATTAATTAACTCTTAATTACATCATTAATTAATTATAAACTAATGATTCCTAATTACAATCTTTAATTATTTATTTATATTTAAATTAATTAAATAATTAATCTTAATTAAACCATAATTATTAATCATGTTTGATTAATCTAATCCAGAAATTAACTTCCCTTAATTACTTCCCTTAATTAATTACCTTTAATTAATTACCTTAACAAATAATTAATTACCTTATTAATTAATCTTAATCCTTTAATTAACTTAATTAAATAATTTATTTAATTAATAACACTAAGTAATTAACTCTTAATCACTTCTTATTTAATTACTTTCATAAAATAATTATCCTCTAATTACTTTATTAAATATTTTATCTTTACTAAATTACATCCAGTAATTATTTCTTAATTACTTCATCAAGTAATTATACTTAATTAATTTATAAGTGATTATCTTTAATTAATCATTAATTAATTACTTAGTTAATTATTTAACTAAATTAAATAATTTCTTAACTATAAAAGATCTTGATTAAGAAAACCATTATCTTAATTAAATTATTATCTATTCTTAAATCATTTTATATAAATGAATTATCCTTATTAATTTCACATATTAATTTCCTTTAATAAATCAAAACTCTTAATTACTTAAGATAACTCCTTATTTAAAATTAAACAATTACAACATTTAAATTTTAACCTTTAAAATCTTTGAAACCTTTCAAAGTTATTAAATAAATTTTAATACAAAGATTATTTTCAAATCCACTTCCTTAATCTTTTAAAACTTATATATTTAAATTATTTAAAACTTGTTTAAATGATTTTTCTAGAAATCAATTTAGTTTAAATGGTTACAATTTTGTTTGCCTTTGTTTTTAAAGCTCAAAACATCACAAAACAAAACTTCTTTTGTTTAAAACTTTAAAAAAACATTCCCTTTAAAAACTTAATGCCTGCTCTCACCAGAACCCGAGTAAAACTCGAATCTTCCCAAAGCAAAACCCGAGCCAATGCTTCCCTCTTCCCCAAACCCAACTCCTGATACACGCCAACGTGCACGCAAACGTGCACATCACCGCCGTTCAACGGTGAACTCCACGCTTGCCTCCGACAAGTCACTCTCAACCCCTACAACCATACGCGCGACCCAGGAAACTCGTTCGATCGAGAATTCAAAAAAAAAGATCATCGAACCCAACTGTTCAAAAACCCATCACCAGAAAAACGACCACCGCCGGTGATCCCTACCTCGAGACTCCACGCGATCCTCACCATTGCTTCGCCTCGTCTACCAACACCCATCAAACACCTCGCGATCGACTCCGACTTCATCACGACGTCGCGAATTCCTTCTGAACATCCATGTCCAGACCAGGTGATAAAACCCTAACCCATCGATTTCCGACCATCACTTTCATTAATAAATTCCAAAATGATTTTTCCTATGATCCTCACCTCCTACTCCACCTTCGTGCCCAGCTACGACTCCTAGATCGTCGCCGTTCATCTCCGATTGGTCGAAATGCCCAAATCAGATAAACTCAAAATCCCCTTCAATTACCAATCTAAAAATCTTGATATATATACTAAAATTCAAGGTTTTCAACTACAAATTCAATTATATAATCACAACTTAAAATTGAATCAATAAATTTTTGTCCAAATTTACATTTTACTGTTGATGATAAAATTTCGAGACAAATACTTTATAAAAATCCCAGATCTTATTTTTAAGAGTTATACTACAAGTTTTTGAACATCTTTCATTCACAACCCAAAGGCTATCAGTGGATATATGATGAGCAATTTGATTTAAAAAGAATTTCAATGTTCTGACAAAAACAACAGAGACCATATCAATATACACACAGGCATTTAATAATCATATATATACATGCATCCATTTTAATCCAAGCATTTAGGTAACAGCATGGTTTTCATTCACACATCATAATGAAATTCAAGATTTTAAAACTGTTTTTAAAATTTGTTTACTCACCAGTTTATGCAGAGAACAGAGACAGAGAACAGGTTTGATTTCCAGGCTTTTCCCAGATTTTTGAATTTGATTTCTTTTTTGCTTTGTTGAATTATAAACTTGCTGTTTGATTTCTTGCATTTAGTTGCTTGTTGATTGATTTGGAACTGCTACTGAATTGCCTTTGATCTCCTTTAAGTTTGCATTAGAATTTCCAGTTTTTACATTTCTTCTTTGCAATTTGATTTCAGATTTTACTTATCTTTAGATTCGAATTGTATTTTAGTGGAGAAAGAAATGAAGATAATCTTAAACTGAAAAATGAAAACAGATATTTCTTCTTACATACTAATTTTATTTATTTTAAAACTTAAATTAAAATATAGCCACTTGTCTCTTTAATTAGCTTACACATAGGTTTGCAAATTACAAATGTCACTAAACTACTCTAATATGCCAACAAGTGTTATTCTTGTTTTTAATAAATTTATTTAAGCTATATACATATGTATTTATGCAATATTTTTATGTATATAAAAATGTATTTATCTTTATACAATTAAGCTTTTAGATTTATAAATATACAAATGTGAATTCAAGTAACTTATATTTTGATCAAATCATATAACATATGTTTATAAATTTGAGAAATTTAGTTTAACTCCTTGTATAAAAATCTTAAACAATTTACCTTATGTTAAAATTAAAATGAAGGAAAAAAAAACAAATGAACTTCTAATTTAAACCTTATTTAAACTTAAGCTTACATATATATTTTTAAATAAGAAATTATTCTTGTTATTTAAATCATAAATATCATTTTCAAAAGTATTAAGTTAAATTACAAATTTCCAAATTACAAATTATATAAATATTAAAGTTTGAAAATACTTTATTAAATTCAAATTCAATATTCTTTCCATTTTAATATATACTATTATATATATTCTAAATGGAAATACTTTTAACATTAGCTTTGATAATTACTATATTGAATTTAATACATAACTCCGAATCACAATATATATATATATACATATATATTATAATTTGAAAACATAGTTTTAAAAGACTCCCTATTTATAATATATATACCTATATATATATACATTATAAATATAAAACATTTATATATAAGTTTTAGAAAGATAAATCTTCCCAATTTAAAATTGTTAGAAAAGATATTCCCAAATTAAAATGTTATTAGTTTTTAAAAAAATAAACTTGCCAATTAAAATGTTATTAACCTTTTAAAATGAATAAACTTGTCAATTTATAAAATAAATCGACAAATCAATTTAATTATTTATAAAGATTATTAAATTGATATTGCCAAAATTCCGGGATATCACAATAATCTTTGAATGGAAATCTACAATTTGTTCATAAATATTTAAGTTAAGCTAATGGTTATGGGACATGAAGTTAAACTCATTTATTTACTAGCTTAGTGTAATTTACACTTCTTTTTGACCAATGATGATCATTTTGTGATTTAGACTTGCGATGAGCAATGTCTCTTTGTCCACGTGGGGGACTAAACCCCGTTTGTGTAGAGCTTCATTTCATTTTTATGGGCTAGTGACCTATGGTCTTTTATCCACTTTATGGAATTTGGTTCATCGGGCGTACCATTGTACTACGTCGTTGTTTCGGCTTATTTGAGTTTCAGGTTCCTCGGGCGTACCGTTGTACTACGTCGTTGCACCGGCTCTATGGGCTAGCGACCCATGGTCTTTAACCATTTTATGGAGTTCGGTACATCGGGCGTACCATTGTACTACGTCGTTGCTTTGGCTTATTTGAGTTTCAGGTTCCTCGGGCGTACTATTATACTACGTCGTTGCACCGCCTCTATGGGCTAGCAACCCATGGTCTTTTAACCGTTTTATGGAGTTCGGTTCATCAGGCGTACTGTTGTACTACGTTGTTGTTCAGGCTTATTTGAGTTTCAAGTTCCTTGGGCGTACCGTTGTACTACGTCGTTTCACCGGCTCTATGGGTTAACGACCCATGGGATAGCGTCCCGTTTATGATACACGTGTTGGTGAGTTTTCATGCTCCCGTTTATGATAGTCCTTCCCCCTTTGTGTTTTTTGGATTTCTAATTACTGATATCTGGAATTTGTGTTTCACCAATTTTTGTGATTTGCATTGATAGGCTCTATCAATATTTGTGATTTGGTGAATAATATAAAGAATATGACATTCTTTTTGGTGTTTGAGAAAATCTGAGGTATTGTATGATTTTCATTGTTATCAATTATATATTTGTCACAATATGGTATTATTGTTAACGTATATTTTTGTTATATCTCTTATCCTATCTCAACTTACCTGATAATTATAGCTAGACTGAACCGTTTATTATTATTATTTTCTTAAATAGTACTCAGGTTAGACCAAGGTGTTTCAGGTGCTTCCACTTGACTTCATAGCATGGACTAGCTTCTGACTTTTGGCTAACTACTTTAGCTTAGTAGTTTGTTTTTATACATTTGAGATAGAGACTCCTTGTTGTATACTTATTCTTTTGTATAGCACATGTACCTATTCTTTTGGCATGCAGTGGATCTTGTATGACCACTACTGTGATGTTCACTTCTATGTGTTATATTCATATCTGTTTCCGCCTTAGTGATATGAATATCTATGATTGATTTTGTGTTATGCTTATTGTATATTTGTTACCGAAGGCCACATAGCCACTGTGTAGTAGCTTTGAGTTTGTATTTGATATGTTAGATTTCCTCTTGAAATGAAATGCATGACATACTATCTAACATACTGGTACTCGCACAAAGCAATTACACAGATGGTCGCTCCTCGATAGCCTTATTCTTCGTGCTAGTCGACGGCATTACCCCGTAATGTTTTTGGCTAGTGTGAGTATAGAGGCGGGGCGTCACAAACCCACACTTGATAACTTATTATTTGTTGAGTCATTGGTTGGCGAGGAAGTCCCATGAGACTAAGCGTCTTAGAGTTGAGTTCGCTTATTTTTGTGCACTCGGCATTCGGTAAAGCAACGCCAAAATTCTACAAGATCCTCATGATATACGCTCTATAATGAATGGTTCGATAATGTCTTCTGTTGTTTACACTCAAAAATTCATCCAAAATTATTTTACCCCAATTTACTCGTTGAGAGGAGTTAATAGCGTACAAAGCTTGAAAATCTCTTTTGTAAACTTTCTCATAACTTTCGGTCCGGGGCTGAAGAGATCGAATAAGAGCACGGTGGATAATTCTTGCCTTTGGACATAAGGCACTAGATATTAAGACGGTTAAATCATCCAACAAGAATCGATGTGATACTTCATCGCGATGGTCCATATCGACATCAATATCATCAATATCTAACCCCTCGGATGGACATCTTAGAATATACCCTAACTTTTGAAGGGGTAAGTAAATTTTCACTCCACAAACTAATGTCCATATACTATCACTTCTATTCTATGGATTTTAATGATCAAGATTCATGTTGGCATAGAAGAGTTTAATCAAAAGAGGATAGATTTTAAAGCTATTAGAATCATACCCAATTAGAGAATCAAAACCATGAGCTTCGGCTAATTCTCTAATCGCATAGCCAATAAATTCAGGAAATTTCATAAAGGCTCCCTCGAAAAGCTTGGAATTTTTCATACTATTGAAGTGATTCACTGCTGTATCATTATGTAGCCATGCTCGAATTTGACTTTCTGATGGTCCAGTTGTCGATTCTCTCGCTCTTTTCGATCTTGGAGGTATGTTGTTTTTGAAAAATGAAGAAAGATCGAATTTTTGGAAGAAGGTAGGGTTTGTTTTTTTTAGTAGAAGGTAGGTAGAAGAGGAGTGAATAGGTAAGTTTTATTAATAAGAGAGGTTTTAATTTGAGTTGGTGTGTTGGGGAACGTGCTATACTATTTAAAAAAAACTGAAACCCTTAAGGTCAGCAGGTTGAATGAGCTTGGTTAGCCAACTGAGTTGCAGAAATTTAAACCCACAAGAAAACGGTTCAAAAATGGCATAATTCAGTCGGCTGAATGCGTGGGTTCAGTCGGCTGAATTCAGAATTTTTTTATATATGTTTGAATATTCAGTCGACTGAATCCATAGATTTAGTCGGCTGAATCTATTGAATTTTTATGGTTAGCCTATTTTAAGTTATTTCTATTTTGGTAATCAAAGAATGCCATATATATATATATATATCTGTTTTTTAACTTTATTCTCTTGTAAAAAAATATAAATTTATTTCAACAAATGTATTATATATCCGAATTACAATATCAATTTTATGAACATAAATTTATGAAAACATAGACTTGATTTTTCAAAAGTCTTGGATACATATGAAGAGGAAATTTTGAACGAGCTTGGTTCAACTTTGGTGTCATCTTGTAATGGATTAATAAGAGACTAAGTATTACGTTGAGCACCTTGATCCCAAGAATTTAGAGATACGTGAAGTCATTAAGGAGATGGATTGTGCGCATGTAATATCCCGGAAATTTTAACAATATCAATTTAATAATCTGTTGAATAATTAAATTGATATGGATAATCTTTGATAATAAGATTTGAATTTAATTTAATAATCTGATTAAATTAGTATTAATTGATGATTTTATCTTTTAAAAGTAAATAAGATATTTCTATTTGGATAAGAATATATATTTAAATTGTTTTGGATTTTATAATATTTGTATAAACTTTTATTTATAAATATAATTAGCTTTTGTTCTTCTTTAAAAAGTAATATATATAGATAAGTATTTTATAAATAAGAAAAAGGCTTTTTAAATAATTTTAAATAAATAAATATGAGTAATTACTTAAAAGACAAGTGTCATTATCTAAGGCTTCATTATACAAGTGTTAACTAATAAAACAATATAGTGACAAATGTCATTTTTTTAAATTAGTTTTATTTTTATTTTTTTAAATCATTTCAACTTTTATAAATACATGTTCTTTCTTCCCTTCAATTCTTTTCTATTTTTTTTCTTCAAACCTAAAGCTAAGAAAAATAAATCTGAAATTCAACAACTCCTCTAAAACCAGAAAACATGATTCTGGACAAAGACATCAACCTGTAATTCATTTTCAACTTCGAAAAGAAATCCTTGTAACCATTAGCAAGATCAAAAATCAAAGCTTGTAGACTATTTTCTTCAAACCTAAGAATAACAAGTCTGCAAGCATTTTCTTCAACTTAAATCAAAACTGTCTCATCTTCATCAAGTCTCAGCAACATGCATTCCAGTTTTTAAAATCAAAGAAGCAATAGCATTCCAGTTTTCAAATCGAAGTCAAATTCAAGTTCTCGAGTTTTTTTTACAAATTCCAGCAACTCCAGTTTAAAGTTTGAAGCTGTTTTCAAAAACAAAGTTGCTCTGTTCTTCTTTAAAAAGGTGAGTAAACATTTTTTTAAAAACAGTTTATTTTTGATTTAACTCTAATGCATGAGATAATAATTGGTTTGGTATGAAAGTTATTCATCTTGAATTTATTTAAATTGATATATATGTTGAGTGATCATGTCTGTTTATATATATCATGTTCTCTGTTTATAATCTTGTGAGTAACTTTTTAATTTAAAAAGCTTAAGTATAATAATCTTGTTGCATGTTCATATCTGTAAATCTGTATGGCTGTGTGTAAAGTTTTAAGTGCATTTCTGTCATACATGAATGTGTGACTTGTATTGACATATGATGCTGGCTCCTGACAGTACTTAGTTTTGTAATATGGATTTTGTTAAAAACATCCATTTCCCTCTTATTACAGTCTCTGATAATATTTATACTTCAAACTAAACTTGATTGATAGGTCATAAAGTAAAGTTTAAAACATTTTATATAGGTTAAATAAATTTTTGTATTGCCTGGAAATTAAATAACAGAGCATAAATTAACATAAGAGGAAAATTCAAACTTCAAAAATTCATGAATTCAGTAACATCAGTGAAACCCTTGAACCAAAATATGAATTTTAAAACTAAATTCACGATTTTTAGTAATGGGGGTTAAGGGCAGTTTATGTTTGAACTGGAAATGGAAACTGGGGAAATTCTGATGATCTATAGGTTTGTATGGGTTGTAATTTCTTTTGGAGGTTGATGGGTGATCAGAGAAGCTAAGAAAACTATCAGATTGAGGTGCATTTCATTTTGGAAGAAGAGATTGTGATTTTCATTTTTAAACCCTAGTTTTACTGTGGCTAGAAGAAGTGATCATTTCGACAAATGTAATTGATCGAGTGGCTTGGGGTTTTGGTTTTTGGAAGAGGATGGGTTGTCGAAGACGTCGCTGGAGTTTCAAAGGTGATGGTGGCCGGAGATGGGAGGAATCGCCGTTGACAGGTTAGGGATTGAAAGGGGGAACTGATGTTCCAGGTTTTGATTTTAAACTCGAATTCGAATTCGAGTTGAATTCTGAAGGATCTGATGTTTGAAGGGAGTTGTGGGGTTGCTGGCCGATGGGAGATGACCGTTGATAGTGGCCAGTGATGGCCGGAGTTGATGAATGGGTGTACAGAGAGGTGGTGTGCATGTTGGTGATGATTATTGGGTTACAAGGTTTTGGACCTCGTGATTGGCTCGGGGAATTTGGGTTTCTACTTGAAACTGATTTGTTTTGACTCGAAATAAAAATAGAGAGGATCGAGTGTTTGTATTGTTCAGGTTTTTCAAAACAGAAACAGAAACCTGTTTACAATTTTTAAAATTAAAGGTAGAAGTAATAAGTTTAAATGTAAACTAAAATCTGAACTGAGTTTAAAACCTAAATTTAAATATGAATTCAATTAGTTTAAATTATGGTTTTTGAAATAGTTTGAATTTTTAAAAGGAAGATGTAAAATGTTAATAAAGCTTTTCAAGGATTTAAGTTTAAATCTGTAATAAAGATTCAAGCTGTATTTCAGTTTGAAATTTAAAAGTAATTTTTGAATTGAATTTGTATTTAAAATAACCTGGAATGTTAAGTGTGTTTTTAAATTGATTTAAATTTAAATTGAATTGTAATTTAAATTCTTTTAAAACTTATTTTATAAAGTAGATGTTTCTTTTAACATATTAGATAAGTTTTGAATTGTTTTAAAATCTTGTTTAAGATAAATTTGCATCTTAAGTTTAAAATGAAGTTCAATGGAATTTGAAGTAAATTTAAAAACAAAATTGTTTTAAATAATTAATTAAATAAGGAATGTTTATCTTAAAGATAAATAAAATCTAAATTATTTGTGTTCATTTATTATTTAATTAATAATGTGGATTATTTAAGTAATTAATAATTTTTAAAATTGATTAATTAAGATTTGGGATTAATTAATTAAGGTTAATTAATCTGTAATTAGAAATTGTTAATTAAATTTTAATTAACGATTAATTTTTATTAATCAAGTGATTAAGGATTAATTAATTTGCAGTTAACACTTAATTAGTTAATAATTAGAAATTAATTAATTGGTAATTAAATATTAATTAGTTTGTAATTAAAAATAATTAATATAAGTTAATTTCTTAATTAAGTAATTAAGAATAGTTAATGAAGGTCATTAGCTTAAGACTATTTAACAATTAATTAATGTGATTAATTTTAATAATTAATTAGATTAATTAATTAATAATAATCATTTTGAAATTTTTTATGTTTAATTACTTAATGGAAGTAATTAATAAATTAATTACTTAATGTAATTAATTTGGTTAATGTGATTGGTTTAGATTAATTAATTTAGTTTAATTAATTTAAACACTAGATGATTTGATGAATAATTACTTAATGTAATTAATGGAATTGTAATTACTTAGGGAAGTAATTAGTTGATAATTACTGAATGTAATTAAAGATGTTTAATGATGGTAGTAATTTAGATTAAATTACTTTGTAATTAATCAAAGGATTAATTAAATTAATTAAAAAGTAATTAAATTATGTAATAAAGTAATTAAGGGAAGTTAATTACTAAATGAGATTAATCAAAGGTGATTAATAAATGTGGTTTAATTTAAGATTAATTATTAAATGTAATTAATTTTAAATAGGATAATTAATTAAGGTTTAATTAATTAAAGGAAAGTGATTAATAGTTAATTGATTTCTATAATTAACTAAAGAATAATTACTTAATGTAATTAATTTAAATGAAGTAATTAATTAAAAGAAGTAATTAAGGATCATTAATTAATATAATTAATGATGTAATTAAAGTTTGATTAATTAAGATTAATTAATCAATAATAAGTAATTAAAGAGTAATTAATTAATGTAATTAATTAAGGATTAATGTAATTAATTATAGTTAATTAGTTTATAGAGTAATTAAAGGTTAATTACTATATTTGATTAAGGATAATTAATTTGTGAAATTAATTTAAAGGCTAATTACTTGAATGTAATTAAAGGATAATTAATCAAGGATAATTAATTGAAAAAGGTAATTAGAGGATAATTAATTAATTAATGGTAATTAATTAATGGTTAAGTAAGAAGGATTTATAAAATGAAGTAATTAATTTAATTCAATTTAAATTAATTTAAGATGATATAAATCATTACTTATGAATGGGTGATAGTATTGGATACTTGACTTTGATTGATATCTCTGATGAGATATATGCTGTATGATATGGATGTTAGTTGAATTGTATGGATTATCTGATAATGTTAATTATCTGTTGTGAATTATCTTTCTTTGTGTATAAAGATAATGAATTGAAATTGTTTTAACCTTTAAAACAACTTGGCCTTAAAAGATACGCTTTGGATTTCGATGAGACCGGGATCGGGTTTCCGTATACCGGATTTCCAGGTCTGGAGACCCGAATACCACATCGATCCAAATTAACGATAGGTCGTGAATCAAGTGAAGATGAAGATTCAGAGTGCAAGGGTTATTGTCGTTAACTCTGAGGGTGATTCCAAAACGAGTGTAACGAGATAATGCCTTCGGTTTCGTTCGAACCCGGAACGAACTTGTATGGATTGAATGCTTTCAGCACATCGTCAGGTGGACGATGAGCATTCTAAGTGATGTGTTCTTTTCTAAGGTAATCGTGACCTCAAGCCTCACAAACCGGGAATGGCTAAAATAGGGGAGGTGCAGCAAGGTTAGTGGGTAGCACCCAAGTAGGACAAGGTTACCTCTGTCTAGATGTCCCTTTCTATTTTCGACTTAGTGGTGCGGTTGCTGATCCCAACCGTGAGGTATCTTGTGCGGGAATTATCCAGTAAGGGATGTTCCGACCTTGTGTTGCAGGGGATTGGGAGTGATCCTCGGTACGGTGATCTAGGCCACGTACTGTGACGGGCGGTACCCCAGTAGCCCTGCCATTGTATGGAATCCAAACTCCAATAAGTGCCGTACGTATTAGTTGTGCCCAACTATGTTGGAATGTGAGATGTAAGCATTTCAGCTATTTCTGTATTTTACTTGAAAACCCTAGACCCTATTATAATATAACTGGATTTCCTATCAAATGTTTTGGTTAGCGTAAGGTAAAAACTTTTCCATGTTTATGTGTGGGAAGTCTTACGTGATACCTTTGTTTTCAAAAGGTTTTGAAGTTAAACAATTTTAACCCGTTTACTCACACCAGACCCATGTCTGACCCAAGTGTTTATTTTCTGTTTTATTAAACCTTGGGTACTCAATTTTTACGAGTAGCTAAGGGATTCAGGTTAGCTTTGACGAATCTATGGAGGAGATATGGAGCAGGAGGCTTCAGCATTCGTAAATAGATAGTTTTCCGCTGTGTTGGTTGATCTGAGTCTTTTGTTTGAATTGTATCTTGAGTTGTATAATAGACAGAAATTATAACTGTCTATTTTGTTGTATAAGTTGTGTAACTCTGATTATGTAAAGACTATGTAATAGTTATGTGATATATTATAATTTTTTCGTTCCGCTGTGAGATTCTGATATTGTTTAGTTCTTTCTTTCTCTTCTTTTCTCTTTTCTATCCCTTTCTTTCTTATTAACGATGCGACTTTCTGTGGAGAGAAAGTCGTGGTTGTTACAGTGGTATCAGAGCAGTAGGTTGAGTGAATACCTAGGCTCTGTAGTGGTGTCTATCTTGAGAGCGCGTAATTGTTAGTTATATAAAAATGGTTTTATATTGTGTTAATTGATCGGTTGAGTGGTATATGGATTCTGGTCAATACGAGTAGCTAACGTTATTGATAGGGATCTCTAAACACTTGAACCAGGCCAACGGACACAATATTGTTTTAAAGAGGTAGATGAAATAATTTTACCCAGAAATAATTTCTATATAAAAAAAATATCATTTTAAATATATATATTTATGTATTTCTACCTATTTATTGGGTTACCTGTTCGGGTTTTCCAATATAAGTTATAAAGGTAGATAAGGTGGTAGTGTGTGTAACACAATTACCAATAGTTGGAGTTTGAATGTTTGAGGTTGGAAGTATATATCGAGACTGTAAACCCAATACCGTCTCGAGTAAGCTTTGCTGTGGTGAAGGATTTCATCGATCTCCGAAGGAAACTATAATGGTTCGAAGTTTATCTTTGAAGTTTGGATGAGTAAAGTTGGATCTGTCGGTTGAACAGAAGCGAGTGATGGTACCTTGATACCTCAGGTAATAGTAGCTGTATGATGAGATACAGTGACGATGGATGTTCCCGAAGATGTTTTCTTTGGAACAAGATTAAGGAAGTGTGAATGTTTCGGTGTTGTCGCTGAGTTCAGCACGGTGTTTCTGTTTGGTTTGGAGTCCAAGTTTCTCGAAGATCTTTGGAATAGGAAGTCCTTGGCATCAGTGTCAGCAGTGCAGCTCGGAGTATTCTGTGATGGCAGGAAGTTTTCTGGATGAGCAATTTTTCTGGAAGTGAAGTTCAGAAGCAGCAGAGTGGATCCATTTCTTCGATAAATTGGATAAATAAGTGTAAGCTGTTCTGATTGGTAAAGAGAGAACAGTCTGTTTGGAATTAGGATGGGTTGATCGCAAAAGTGACTTGCGATTGTCTGAGTGTTCTCTTGTGTTGTCAGAGTTTTTCTGGATGTCTTCAGAGAAGTCAGGAGTTGTTCGCATCTGAAGGTTGAGTTTTCTTATCGACTGGATTCCAAGAGTGATACCGATGGTTCAGTCTAGTGGAAGGATGTTTCCTAGAGATGGAGTTGGTGAAGCAGCTCAAGTTTTGCTGAAGTATCCGAGTTTTCTTTATGGATCAGTGAACCTTATTTCTGGAATGAGTTGTCCAGTCTGTGCTTGTGTTCTACCTCAGATCAGAGTTGAGCAGCGAAAGCAGTTTGGAGTGTATCTCTGGATGGGAGAAGTAAGTTTGGAATCTACTGATGTTGTGAAGTAGAGTTATGTTTGGATCTCGTCTGTGTTCTGATTTGGATAAATAATTGGTCTACTTGGTTGAATTGTCAGTTTGGATAACTGGAATTCATTGTGTTTTACGTATCTCTGAGGGAGTACGTGTTTGATCTATCTCTGGTTTTAGAAATCTGCAGTTCTGGAGGTTTGATTGTTGAGTCAGACTCGTCTGTAGTCTGATATTCTGTTTAGTTCTATAAATCTAGATGAGTAGGAGATCTATAGCTTAGTTGTTTAGATTGTTTGTAGAGCGAGTATCCCGGTATATATATATACTTGGGGAAACTCGAGGAATTTTATCTAGAATTTAGTCTAGATAGTTAGAATTGTTTGATTGGATGATTTGGTTGCTATGGTTGCTAGCATATGGATGATAGTATATGCTTGTGTTTTAAATTAAAATCTTTAATAAGATTATTAAATTACCTTTGTTTAAATTTCGAGGACGAAATTATTTTAAGGGGGGAGGAATGTAATATCCCGGAAATTTTAACAATATCAATTTAATAATCTGTTGAATAATTAAATTGATATGGATAATCTTTGATAATAAGATTTGAATTTAATTTAATAATCTGATTAAATTAGTATTAATTGATGATTTTATCTTTTAAAAGTAAATAAGATATTTCTATTTGGATAAGAATATATATTTAAATTGTTTTGGATTTTATAATATTTGTATAAACTTTTATTTATAAATATAATTAGCTTTTGTTCTTCTTTAAAAAGTAATATATATAGATAAGTATTTTATAAAAAAGAAAAAGGCTTTTTAAATAATTTTAAATAAATAAATATGAGTAATTACTTAAAAGACAAGTGTCATTATCTAAGGCTTCATTATACAAGTGTTAACTAATAAAACAATATAGTGACAAATGTCATTTTTTTAAATTAGTTTTATTTTTATTTTTTTAAATCATTTCAACTTTTATAAATACATGTTCTTTCTTCCCTTCAATTCTTTTCTATTTTTTTTCTTCAAACCTAAAGCTAAGAAAAATAAATCTGAAATTCAACAACTCCTCTAAAACCAGAAAACATGATTCTGGACAAAGACATCAACCTGTAATTCATTTTCAACTTCGAAAAGAAATCCCTGTAACCATTAGCAAGATCAAAAATCAAAGCTTGTAGACTATTTTCTTCAAACCTAAGAATAACAAGTCTGCAAGCATTTTCTTCAACTTAAATCAAAACTGTCTCATCTTCATCAAGTCTCAGCAACATGCATTCCAGTTTTTAAAATCAAAGAAGCAATAGCATTCCAGTTTTCAAATCGAAGTCAAATTCAAGTTCTCGAGTTTTTTTTACAAATTCCAGCAACTCCAGTTTAAAGTTTGAAGCTGTTTTCAAAAACAAAGTTGCTCTGTTCTTCTTTAAAAAGGTGAGTAAACATTTTTTTAAAAACAGTTTATTTTTGATTTAACTCTAATGCATGAGATAATAATTGGTTTGGTATGAAAGTTATTCATCTTGAATTTATTTAAATTGATATATATGTTGAGTGATCATGTCTGTTTATATATATCCTGTTCTCTGTTTATAATCTTGTGAGTAACTTTTTAATTTAAAAAGCTTAAGTATAATAATCTTGTTGCATGTTCATATCTGTAAATCTGTATGGCTGTGTGTAAAGTTTTAAGTGCATTTCTGTCATACATGAATGTGTGACTTGTATTGACATATGATGCTGGCTCCTGACAGTACTTAGTTTTGTAATATGGATTTTGTTAAAAACATCCATTTCCCTCTTATTACAGTCTCTGATAATATTTATACTTCAAACTAAACTTGATTGATAGGTCATAAAGTAAAGTTTAAAACATTTTATATAGGTTAAATAAATTTTTGTATTGCCTGGAAATTAAATAACAGAGCATAAATTAACATAAGAGGAAAATTCAAACTTCAAAAATTCATGAATTCAGTAACATCAGTGAAACCCTTGAACCAAAATATGAATTTTAAAACTAAATTCACAATTTTTAGTAATGGGGGTTAAGGGCAGTTTATGTTTGAACTGGAAATGGAAACTGGGGAAATTCTGATGATCTATAGGTTTGTATGGGTTGTAATTTCTTCTGGAGGCTGATGGGTGATCAGAGAAGCTAAGAAAACTATCAGATTGAGGTGCATTTCATTTTGGAAGAAGAGATTGTGATTTGCATTTTTAAACCCTAGTTTTACTGTGGCTAGAAGAAGTGATCATTTCGACAAATGTAATTGATCGAGTGGCTTGGGGTTTTGGTTTTTGGAAGAGGATGGGTTGTCGAAGACGTCGCTGGAGTTTCAAAGGTGATGGTGGCCGGAGATGGGAGGAATCGCCGTTGACAGGTTAGGGATTGAAAGGGGGAACTGATGTTCCAGGTTTTGATTTTAAACTCGAATTCGAATTCAAGTTGAATTCTGAAGGATCTGATGTTTGAAGGGAGTTGTGGGGTTGCTGGCCGATGGGAGATGACCGTTGATAGTGGCCAGTGATGGCCGGAGTTGATGAATGGGTGTACAGAGAGGTGGTGTGCATGTTGGTGATGATTATTGGGTTACAAGGTTTTGGACCTCGTGATTGGCTCGGGGAATTTGGGTTTCTACTCGAAACTGATTTGTTTTGACTCGAAGTAAAAATAGAGAGGATCGAGTGTTTGTATTGTTCAGGTTTTTCAAAACAGAAACAGAAACCTGTTTACAGTTTTTAAAATTAAAGGTAGAAGTAATAAGTTTAAATGTAAACTAAAATCTGAACTGAGTTTAAAACCTAAATTTAAATATGAATTCAATTAGTTTAAATTATGGTTTTTGAAATAGTTTGAATTTTTAAAAGGAAGATGTAAAATGTTAATAAAGCTTTTCAAGGATTTAAGTTTAAATCTGTAATAAAGATTCAAGCTGTATTTCAGTTTGAAATTTAAAAGTAATTTTTGAATTGAATTTGTATTTAAAATAACCTGGAATGTTAAGTGTGTTTTTAAATTGATTTAAATTTAAATTGAATTGTAATTTAAATTCTTTTAAAACTTATTTTATAAAGTAGATGTTTCTTTTAACATATTAGATAAGTTTTGAATTGTTTTAAAATCTTGTTTAAGATAAATTTGCATCTTAAGTTTAAAATGAAGTTCAATGGAATTTGAAGTAAATTTAAAAACAAAATTGTTTTAAATAATTAATTAAATAAGGAATGTTTATCTTAAAGATAAATAAAATCTAAATGATTTGTGTTCATTTATTATTTAATTAATAATGTGGATTATTTAAGTAATTAATAATTTTTAAAATTGATTAATTAAGATTTGGGATTAATTAATTAAGGTTAATTAATCTGTAATTAGAAATTGTTAATTAAATTTTAATTAACGATTAATTTTTATTAATCAAGTGATTAAGGATTAATTAATTTGCAGTTAACACTTAATTAGTTAATAATTAGAAATTAATTAATTGGTAATTAAATATTAATTAGTTTGTAATTAAAAATAATTAATATAAGTTAATTTCTTAATTAAGTAATTAAGAATAGTTAATGAAGGTCATTAGCTTAAGACTATTTAACAATTAATTAATGTGATTAATTTTAATAATTAATTAGATTAATTAATTAATAATAATCATTTTGAAATTTTTTATGTTTAATTACTTAATGGAAGTAATTAATAAATTAATTACTTAATGTAATTAATTTGGTTAATGTGATTGGTTTAGATTAATTAATTTAGTTTAATTAATTTAAACACTAGATGATTTGATGAATAATTACTTAATGTAATTAATGGAATTGTAATTACTTAGGGAAGTAATTAGTTGATAATTACTGAATGTAATTAAAGATGTTTAATGATGGTAGTAATTTAGATTAAATTACTTTGTAATTAATCAAAGGATTAATTAAATTAATTAAAAAGTAATTAAATTATGTAATAAAGTAATTAAGGGAAGTTAATTACTAAATGAGATTAATCAAAGGTGATTAATAAATGTGGTTTAATTTAAGATTAATTATTAAATGTAATTAATTTTAAATAGGATAATTAATTAAGGTTTAATTAATTAAAGGAAAGTGATTAATAGTTAATTGATTTCTATAATTAACTAAAGAATAATTACTTAATGTAATTAATTTAAATGAAGTAATTAATTAAAAGAAGTAATTAAGGATCATTAATTAATATAATTAATGATGTAATTAAAGTTTGATTAATTAAGATTAATTAATCAATAATAAGTAATTAAAGAGTAATTAATTAATGTAATTAATTAAGGATTAATGTAATTAATTATAGTTAATTAGTTTATAGAGTAATTAAAGGTTAATTACTATATTTGATTAAGGATAATTAATTTGTGAAATTAATTTAAAGGCTAATTACTTGAATGTAATTAAAGGATAATTAATCAAGGATAATTAATTGAAAAAGGTAATTAGAGGATAATTAATTAATTAATGGTAATTAATTAATGGTTAAGTAAGAAGGATTTATAAAATGAAGTAATTAATTTAATTCAATTTAAATTAATTTAAGATGATATAAATCATTACTTATGAATGGGTGATAGTATTGGATACTTGACTTTGATTGATATCTCTGATGAGATATATGCTGTATGATATGGATGTTAGTTGAATTGTATGGATTATCTGATAATGTTAATTATCTGTTGTGAATTATCTTTCTTTGTGTATAAAGATAATGAATTGAAATTGTTTTAACCTTTAAAACAACTTGGCCTTAAAAGATACGCTTTGGATTTCGATGAGACCGGGATCGGGTTTCCGTATACCGGATTTCCAGGTCTGGAGACCCGAATACCACATCGATCCAAATTAACGATAGGTCGTGAATCAAGTGAAGATGAAGATTCAGAGTGCAAGGGTTATTGTCGTTAACTCTGAGGGTGATTCCAAAATGAGTGTACGAGATAATGCCTTCGGTTTCGTTCGAACCCGGAACGAACTTGTATGGATTGAATGCTTTCAGCACATCGTCAGGTGGACGATGAGCATTCTAAGTGATGTGTTCTTTTCTAAGGTAATCGTGACCTCAAGCCTCACAAACCGGGAATGGCTAAAACAGGGGAGGTGCAGCAAGGTTAGTGGGTAGCACCCAAGTAGGACAAGGTTACCTCTGTCTAAATGTCCCTTTCTATTTTCGACTTAGTGGTGCGGTTGCTGATCCCAACCGTGAGGTATCTTGTGCGGGAATTATCCAGTAAGGGATGTTCCGACCTTGTGTTGCAGGGGATTGGGAGTGATCCTCGGTACGGTGATCTAGGCCACGTACTGTGACGGGCGGTACCCCAGTAGCCCTGCCATTGTATGGAATCCAAACTCCAATAAGTGCCGTACGTATTAGTTGTGCCCAACTATGTTGGAATGTGAGATGTAAGCATTTCAGCTATTTCTGTATTTTACTTGAAAACCCTAGACCCTATTATAATATAACTGGATTTCCTATCAAATGTTTTGGTTAGCGTAAGGTAAAAACTTTTCCATGTTTATGTGTGGGAAGTCTTACGTGATACCTTTGTTTTCAAAAGGTTTTGAAGTTAAACAATTTTAACCCGTTTACTCACACCAGACCCATGTCTGACCCAAGTGTTTATTTTCTGTTTTATTAAACCTTGGGTACTCAATTTTTACGAGTAGCTAAGGGATTCAGGTTAGCTTTGACGAATCTATGGAGGAGATATGGAGCAGGAGGCTTCAGCATTCGTAAATAGATAGTTTTCCGCTGTGTTGGTTGATCTGAGTCTTTTGTTTGAATTGTATCTTGAGTTGTATAATAGACAGAAATTATAACTGTCTATTTTGTTGTATAAGTTGTGTAACTCTGATTATGTAAAGACTATGTAATAGTTATGTGATATATTATAATTTTTTCGTTCCGCTGTGAGATTCTGATATTGTTTAGTTCTTTCTTTCTCTTCTTGTAACATCCCGCAAATCCGTCTTCCGAAAACCCGACACTGCTACGTCCACTGTAGCAATTGCCGAACAATCGGATGGCGAAAACGCGAAACTTTAATATTTAAAAGAAGAGGAGGAAGAGAAGATAGAAGAAAAAGAGAAGAAGAACAACAAAACAACAACAGATACAGAACAGAGACAATATCAGAATCTCACATATCGCAGCGGAACAATATATAATAGATAAATGAATAATCTTTAAAACAAAGAATTTTATCAGTTTATACATACATCAGTCATCAGAGTCAATATACAACAATGGACAGTTATATAACTTGTCCTCATACAGAATACACAGCGGAATAAATACTATCAAATACAAATACTACGTCTCGTCATCCAGCTTGCTTCCAAAGCTCCAGAATATCCAGAATATCCTGATAATATAACTCTAGGCTGCCCGTGTGGAAATTAGTGGGCACCCAGAGTTTAGAAGGGAAACAATAAACTCCGAGTCAGTCATGGTGACTGGTGTGAGATCGTAAAACAGTTATTCTTTAAAATAAACAACAAAATAATTTTTAAAGTCAATTCGAAATGCTTTTGGAAAATGAAACTACCATAAGACCTCCCACCACACACACAATGCAAACGCAGAATTGGAGGAGATTTCTTCTTATGATAGTCAAAGATGCTTACTACGCAAAATCACATTCTTTTTGATATTATTATTAGTGCATAGTGTAGAAAACATTTCGAAAGTATAATATTAATCTTAGCCAACATACGACCAGTATCGTATGCCTACTATAGCTACCATCTAAACAGTGGTGACCACCGTACGTAAATGGCAGGTTCTACAACTAATACCGTACAAAGTTCGTATTGGAGTTTGGATTTCCAACAAATGGTCAGGCTAAGGAACTTCCTATCCACGATGGGTACGTCCCTGGAATAGACGACCCGAGAACCTAACCGGATCTCTGCCAACACAAGGCCGGGTTACCTCTGCAAAAATAGGTAACTACTGACACGCGTATGCCATCCCCCGATCGTCACCGATCTTCCCGAGGATCCCCGATTCGCAACAAACCACATAGATAATAATAATGCAGTAACCACAGAGGTTAAGTATCTGGGCTCCATACCATGATACCACCTTTATCCAGAAGGAATGACATACACTAAGGGGCGCTACTCCCTAGAACCTTGCTGCATCCTTCCTGTTTCGACCATTTCCGGGGTGTGAGGCTCGACGAAGTCTCGTCCACAAAGCTACGCTTTCTACAAAAAGCCCTGCTTCGGGTCAAACAAAATGATCAACCTATGATCACAAAGATATAAGATCAAACAAATGATCATATCACAAATGATCAAACACTGATCATTTCACAGCAACACTCAGTATGCCACGTTACCAAATTGGGATATATCGCTGATAAATTTCAACTACATAACCTCTGAGCTCGTACGTCTCAGAGAAGGGTGTTAAGCTAAGAGAATAAATTCTCCGCCACCAACAGAAATGTATTTGAAAGAAATCAGCTTTATATCTCAAATTGTAACGTCAGACACACAATCCATATAAGTCTGTTCCGGGATCGAACAGAACCGAAGGCACTTCTCACGAAGCCCTTGCAATTCCGGATAATTTTCAATCACGTCAGGACTTCCCGTCACTAAGGGTGATAAAACCTCTAAATCGAAGATCAGTCGATGTAGAGTAACTCGACGGTAATCCCTCCGTTTTCAAAAATATCCGGTCTTCAACACCGGTCTTCGAATGCAATTCATAACGACGTATCACATATTCGGAATGGGTTATACGACCCCATGGTCCTTTCCCGGCTAACCCGAATAGTGAGCGATTATTCAAAAATAAGTGTGGCATTCAATTCCATCCAATTCACAACAAATACCTATCTAAAGGTAATTATTGATAGTCGGTTATTTAACTATCAATAAAGATGCGCAACATCATCAGATTCCAAATAATTTTCCAAATTATTTCATCTTCCAAAAATATCTTTACTAGATATATAATTTCCACACTTCAAAATAAATCAATATTTATTTTTAAAACGAATCCCCATTTCTTTTTATAAATTCCATAGTGAATTTATACTTATCGAATATCTACCGATATTCGATTTTTCAAATCGATTTCAATATTCAATTTTGATTTATCTTTAAGAAGATAAATTCTCAAAAACGTTTCTTTCGTTTTGGAAAACATTCCCATACTTATTTAAAAATAAGTCAGTAATTCACAAATCCATTTATTTTCAACATTTGAAAATATTCGATATACTTAAAATCAAATTAAGTATACATTCATTCTTTAAAGAAATCTATTTTCTATAACAACATCAATTTGAGTCAAAAACGAATGTTACGTAAAACATCGTTACGACGACTCAAAAATCACTAGTATAGGGATTCGAAATTAATATAGATATGTAAATCCCAATACTAGATAAAAACATTTCCTTTCGGAAATCATTTACTATAACAACAGTGTTATAGTCCACCATTTCCTTATTTCTCGAAAATGCCTATTTCAACAAGAACTGTTGAAATCTATGCTTTCGATTCACAATACATTTTAAAACATCTTTAAAATGTTTAACTTCATTTTTAATATCACTTCTTCAAAAACGTATCCATTTTACTTAACAATATATTCACTGTCCAAATCGTGAATATACTTCACTTAACCCTATTTAAATCTTTTCTACACATTTATTTCGAGAATTTTCCACTATCCAAAATCGTGGATAAAATCCCCTTTAACCTTTTAATTTATCAAATCCAATTGATTTCGAATTTATAAAACAACGTTTATAAATTCTATTTCTATTTTCTAACGACTTCAATTTAATAAATCTTCTTTATTAATAATTCGATCAATATCCCATTTAAAGGCAACAATCCAAGTTACAAGTAAATTTCTTATCAGTCTTTATTCTACAACTTCATTCATTTTATAACTTCATTCATTTTATAACTTCATACTTTATAATCTATGAACTTCAATCTTTATAAATCTATAAACTTCAATCTTTATAAATCTATAAACTTCAATCTTTATAAATCTATAAACTTCAAACCTTCACAATCTATAATTCTATAAATCTCATGTCTTCACAATTTATAATTCTATAAATTTCTAACACTTATAGAAACTCGTTTTAAAATTCCAATACTATTAATTGATAAATATCAATTCTGTACATCTTTTATATATATCATTCTTAAATAATTCAAAAGAAATCCAACTTAAACTATTTTATTTATCGCTTGACTATTTATTTCAAAATCACCTTTCAGGTATATTTCACAATTTAAAATTTTCATAACTTTAAATTTATAATATTTATTTATTTATTTAAGATAAATAAATTCCAAAATTTAATAAATCGTATACTTTCCAAAAATCACTTCAAAATTCCTTTTAAAGTAAAAATCGTTTATTTTTAAACTTTAAAATTGAACCCGATGATGCAACGCATCAATTAGTTCATCACAACATCAAACATCATATATCATCATATGATGACAGAATATATATCAACATCTGTAAATAAATAAATACAGTTGAGGAATCCAGTTGGATCCCTCCAACCTGTTTCCCTGCATCCAAAGACGTCAGCACAATACCAATTCCGCTCCAGTACGGAATTATCGCGGTATATAGGTTTTTATAAATCCGCTTACTAACAGCGCAATAGGGTCTCATCCGCTATACGAGGCGGGAAATCATCAATCCAATATATACATATGCCAATATGTATATATTGCTATATATATAGATATATCCTATCATATCTAATAGCACATTCAAACAAATCAATCAATAACTGCAAAATTAAATTTTTCCTTCGAGTGAGAAAATCTCACCTTAGCTTTATTAGCATCCATTTCCAATCTCGACCCAATTATCTTGATTTATACCTTGTATAAATAATTGTACAATTCATTAATATTCGAATCAATCTTCGTTATGATAATTGTAATTAACAAATTTCTTCTTTAAAAAATTTTATTTAACTTTCAATTTATTTTTATTACTTTCATTTACCATATATATTAAAAAATCTTTTTAAACAAATTTGCTTAACAAAAATTTAAATTAAACAATTAAATTTCCTTTTCCTAAATAATCTTTGGTAATCAGAATAACTGAACACATATATTTTTATTTTCCTAAAATATCATATATACATGCTTATATTTACTGTAAATAACAAAACAAAGAATCCCTTTCTTGTAAAACTTTCTACTCCCTTTCTGTAATCTACTTATATTAATTTCTATAACAACTTTAAAACAAAACAGCATTATATATGTATACTTATTTATCTTATTTTACATAAATCCTGTTCATATTGTTTTCTAACCTGACTGTAAATTAAAACATCATTTTCTTTGTTTTGTTAATTTATACAGCAGATGTAATTTAAAATAAAATTAAGGTTATTACCTTACTGCCAGTATCACGATTCGATCAAGCTGATTCCAGGCGACATTACGACCACGACAACCCTAAATCGACGAGCATCCCCAATCGCCTTGCTCGAACCCATCACTGAAACGCGACTGCCATTGCCGCCCTGAATCGCGATGATGCCCTAATCGCCTACCACCGCTAGCCCTCCTTCGATCGCACGCAAGTTCACGAATCCCCCCTAAGTTCGAGCGACGCGGCGGCCTAGCAACGATCGCCTGAAAACTGCTATCGTGAGTGCCTCCCCCCCATGCGATTTGTCGCGACTTCACCTTCACCAGCACGCGAGACGCCTCCATACTATATTTGAAATCGCGACTCGCGATTTGCCAGAGGAGAATAACGAGGGGCTCCACTTGATTTCGAATGTTTAGGACGAACTTGGTTTTGTTTCTTTCGATTTTATTTCAGAGGGGGGAGAACGGTCATTATCTTCGATTTCGAACGAAGATTGAAATGAGAAAGCTCGACTTGTTTTGATTTTTTGAACGAGATAAAAGGATGCTCGGCCATACCTCGCACGATTTATTTCGTGATCTATGCGTGATTGAAGGAGATAACGTGCTGTTATTTAACCCAGTTAAATAAATTTTAAATTTAGATTTAAATTGAACTCCATTTAAATCTCAATGCGTTTAACCGCCGAACTGTCACAAAACAACTTCCGAAAATATGAAAATTGAAATCCGGTAATAACTCGATATTACGGACTCAATGGAACTGGTTTCGTCGAATTCCGAGACTGTTTGAAAATTGACTGTTTTTAAATATCGATTCGAACAATTAAATTTCAAAACCGAACAAAACAGTTTAAATTTAAATTCTGAAGCTTTTATTATTTTCAGTGTTGTCAATACGAATTTTAAAAGCTTTCAAAAATATTTTTCTTCAACTTAAAATTGAAGATATAAATTTTTATTCAATTCAATAGATTAAATTCTGAAATTAAATCGCCAATTTCAAATTTATATTGAGGATTCAAATTAAATTATCATTCAAATATTTAAAATAAATTAAATATTCTCAATTTAATTTGGTCAAAATTCTGGGTCGTTACAGACTTCCCTCCTTAAAAGAATTTCGTCCTCGAAATTACAAGTTAGGAAAAAAAAAAGTCCTTAACTCGTCTACTATTTTTCACAATCTAATAGTTTTATCAATCTTTCAAAACAAATCTCTCTACTAAAGATTCGTTATTAATTCAACTAACTTTCCAAACCTTTCATAGTTTTCAAACAATATCGTTTACTTCAAAATTCAAATTCGAGTTTAAATTCAAATTTAAACTTTCAAATTTTCTCAAAAATTTTCTAACGCCCTAAATTTTCGAAAAATTTCGCCAGCGTCTCCTTTGCGCGGCTAATACGGTACGACTACAAAACGTCCCTACGGACTCTCAGATTTCAAAAAGAAAAAGAAAAAGCCAAGCGGCTAGAGAGAAATCATCAAAAACTCATATTAAAACTCAAATACGTACCTTTTATCGAGCAATTCAAATTATCTGTGAAATCAAATTCAATTCCTTTAGACCTGTATATCCTACTAGCCATAATATCTAGTTATAACATCCAACTATTTTGCAAATTTTATTACAAACTTCTAATATCAACTTCTTATACCATTTCTAGTTTACTATAGAAGTTATATCCATTATCATTCAATTTCACATTTCACATTTGTAACAACCCGGGGTTTTAAAATAGTTGATTATCGTCAAATGACGATTTAATTTGTTAAACAACTGCAATTGGAATTTTATTCGAGTTGAAATTCGTTTATAAAAATGTTAAGTGTTTTTATCGGTTGCAAATTCTTGTATAAAATTTGTGAAAAGGTTGTGGACTTAGAAAAAAAATAGTAGGTCGTTCTCTTTTCAAATGATTCGGCCCATTTCTTTTTGGAGATAAGGGTTGTAGCCGATTTCCCCTTGATTCATTTTTTTCTGGTTCAAAGCCCTAAATTAAACTAATCGAACGAAAGAAAAAAATGGTGGTTGTCTTCGTTTTCACGAAATTAGGGCTTCGACTCGTTCCCTCCGCTTCGTCAAGATTAGGGCTTCGAGTATGTTGTTGGTGCCGATTTCAATGGCTCGAGTCGAGGTGGATGTCATGCTCGAATGGTCGCTCGTCTCTGAGACGCTCGACTGCTTCTATTCATTGACTAAGGTGAGTGACAATTGTTACTCACATCTAATTTAAACTCCCTGATTCTGCTATTTTCGTATGATTTTGTTGTTGATTAGCATGGCTTTGTTCACTCTATTTTTCGGCTGTTAAATCGTGGTTAGAAGTTTGGTGGTTTCGTATATATTGGGCTTCAGCCAATTGTTTCGTTTAAATGCCTGTGACGATTTTTTGACTTTGTCGATTCGTTTATCTTGTGATTTCCTTGTACACACGGCTTTGAATTTACTGCTCCGTGAATTTCTTGTTTTGAATTGTTCGACTCACGACTTGTTTTCGTGATGACCACGGCCTTGTTCGTTTTCTTTGATCATCGTGGCTCTGACCTGATTTATTCTGGGCCATTCGATGTTGTATGATATGTTTTGACCATTTGAAGTTAAATTGTTGTGCTCAGTTGCTTTGAGCTGTTCGTCTTCGTGGATAAGTATGGTTCGTTTTTGGGTTTGACGATTTAGAGTTCAGTCGTGACCACCACTATTCGATGCTCGTCGACACTGGTCACTTGAATTGTTTGATCTTGCTTTAGTGGATTTCGGCCTTTAATTGTTTCTTTGACACTGGCTTTGATTTGGAACTGCGTGTTTCGTTTTGACTGTAGCTTTGGAACATCTTCAATGCTCGGCCCACTGCAGTTCTATTATCTCTGTGGCTTTGCTTCATTTATTTATGACCGTGTGTCACACTGCTTATTTGTGCACCTCAGTGTCACCTTTGTAGTGGTTGCAACTTGATGTTTGTAGTGGTTCATATAGTCACTATACTTGTGCTTTCATTTTTAAATTGTCGAGCACTTGAACGTGCACTGACCAGTCTAACCATTGACTGTTTCTCGCACGTTTGCTCATCATGTTGTTGCGTTGGTTAGTGCTTCACTATGTTCATTTTGCATTGTCCACTTTGACCGCAGTTCAGTTTTACAAGTGCATCTCACATAGTTGCATTGTGTTGTCTTTGAGTTTCAGATCATATATGGGGGTTTATGAATGGGTGAATCGATGTACATGCATTTTTCCTCTGTCTATTTGATAGTGTACGGGCTGAGGCTCGAGTTGCATCCATTTGCTTGACCCTTGTAGTTCGGTTATACTGTAGCTCCATTGTTTTGCCTAGTATTTGAATTTAAAGTTTCTTATTAAACTTGGTTCATGCGCTTATTTTTGTCTCTGGCACCGTTATTCGAGACAGTTTGTCTACTTGTTTTACTTTGCATTTGGGTTCACTGACCTGTACACATGTATTGGCTGTGTATTTGTTTTAAGTAAAAATTGCAACATGTTGTAGTTGCAGTTTCTTTTGTCGCAATCGTGCCCTTGATGGTTTGCATGGCATTAATGCATTTGAGTTTGATTTCGAATTCATTTGAGTGGATTTAAAGTTGTATTACCTTATCTTTGGGCTTTTGATTGTCATGTTGAATTTGAGAACTTTGGGTATTGACTGCGGTTATGGCTTGTTCAAAATCACAGTTTTGATCTGAAGCGTGAACTTGTTCACCGCTCCCTTTTTGCTTGAGTTGGTTGTGTTTGGTTTGTTGGTTCTTGATTGTTTCAAGTTGATTTGTGAAATTTTACAGCGAGTTGAATCCGGTCTCAAAGGCCCGGGTTTGACCCTGTACACGAATGTAAACTTTCGGTGTACATTCGTGTGTGATTCATTCCTCTTGATTTGAGTTAGTGCCTGTTGCTTTTGGTTAATTTATGCTGACTTCTACAGTTTTAATTGTTGTTAGTTTTCACTGTCGTGATGACTTCGTGTACTGTGTGGCGAGGCAGTGCACGCGTGCGTGTACTGCAGCCACACAGAAATTTGATTTGACTGATCTTTTTGAGATTGCTGATTTGTTGATTTACACTGTTTAGTTTTATATCTACCGTTACCCGATTCTCTTATTGAGAAGTTGGATATACGAGATTTCTGTGATTGTCGTCTATTTGACTATCTGCTTATTATTGCTACTATGCACTAATAACTGAGTTTGAATTAGACTGACCCGTGTATTATTTTCTTTTGAATTTAATACTCGGGTCAGACCCGAGTTATTTCAGGTTGTAGATTTCCTTCTTTGAGTTGCTGTTCGGGATTTGAAGACTTTTCACATCTTCTGAAGTTGTCAGTGTCTTTTTGTAGTAGTCGTGTCATTGTATAGAACGATATGTATTCATGTATATTAGTCGATAATGTACTTATATATATAACTTCTAGAGTCGACAGTTGTAGTTGTATCATATGTATTGTGTCAACTATGTATTAACTGGCATCAGTTATATATATATGAGACTTGTTTTTATCTGTGTTCCGCATTTATATTATCTGTGTTATTGTTATATCTAATGTCCTAAACTATTATGAACCGTCGTAGTTCGTTTTATAATAGTATTGGGTGTGTCGATGGGGGTAAATAAATAATAGATGAAAAATAAAAAGTATATGCCACTTCTATCGAGATAACCAATATTAGTGTAAGGCCAACTACGGATGGTCGCTCCTATCCAGCCTTATTCTTCGTAATAATAGACAGTATTTCCTTTAATACTCTTTGTTATTATTAGCATAGAGGTGGGGCGTTACAGTTGGTATCAGAGCTTGGGGTTTATGGACATAATATAAAACATAACTTGGATGGAACATATGTTACAACTATTGGTCGATGTTTTAATTGTGATTTGAGTCAAAACTAAAGTTTTGCGATTTTGATGCAAGTTTTTAAATATCATTATTTAAAAATAAAAAGTGAAACTGTGTTTTGTTGATTTGATTGAATTGTGTTTTGTTTATCGGAGTGCGCAGCGGAAACAGTGAAACTGTCTTCGCTGAGTACAACTGACAATCTTTTTGATTTAAAAAAATCAAAATACGAAATTGATATGAATTTCATTTGTTGTTTACATAGCTGTAATTATTTTGTTTCTTTGAGAATTTCGAATCCGAATTGAGGATTCGAAGAAATTACAGTTATGTGATTTTTGTTGAAATTTCCGCTGGCTTTCTTTTGTACTAATCATCTATTGATTAGATTTTTGCTGTTTTGAATTATCTTAATTGAAGATACATTCGAATGATTTCTTTGTTCATTTTGTAGTACGTGCAAAAATTTGAATTGCACGTTATTGCATTTATTTTTACGTTGAACCGATGTTTGGTTATGAAACGTATTTTGTTGCCGTTATTTTTATAACGGGATTTTTACACCAATGCTATATTTTGAAGCACGGTGTTTTGTGGCATTTTTGTTGAATGAAAATTCACTGACATTACATTTTGATGTAGATTGTTTTGATGTGATTTTGACGTTTTAAAGCTACTGTCGCTTTGGCTTCAGTAACCGCCAAATTTTAAAAGTGGATTTTCAAGCGGTTATTCCGCAATACTGATTTGTAACCGTTTTTACGGTATTTTGAGAAGTACAATTTCCTTATCGAAATTGTTACTGATTTGCTGTTTTAATCACGTGATTGGAAAATTGTTTTATAAAATTTTAGCAGTTTGTGTTTTCAAAAGAATGAGAAAGCGACTTAAACGGTTCAGCAAAATCGAGGATTATGACCCTTTTCTTTTACTGTTTCGCTTAACTCCGGACTTGTTTAGTTGAGAATGCGAATTGTTATTTTTACAAAATAAATAAAATTGTTTTCAAAAATTTTACAGTTTGCGATTTCAAAAGAATGAGGAAGCGATTTAAACGTTTCAGCAAAATCGAGGACTATGACCCCTTTCTTTTACTGATTCGCTTAATTCCGGACTTGTCCGTTTGAGAATGTAAAGTGTATTTTTACAAAATACACAATTTTGCACTTTCAAGGAAACGATGAAGTGATTTAAATGATTTAGCAAAAGTGCGGAGTATGGAACCACACTTTTACTATTTCGGTTAATTCCGGACTCGTTAATTGAATATCTGTTGTTTTGATGATTCTACACTTTCAAGGAAACGATGAAGAGAATTAAACAATTTAGTAAAACTCGTGGTTATGGGACATGTGCGTTTGCTATTTTGGTTAATTCCGGACTCGTTAATTGAAACATTTTGATGATTTCGTGTGCTTTCGAGCCACTATGAGGACCTTCGGGTCATTTGTTGGACCTTCGGGTCATTTGTTGGACCTTCGGGTCATATGATGGACCTTCGGGTCAAATACCAGTACTAGACCTTCGGGTCACTCTGCGGACCTTCGGGTCATTTGTTGGGCGCCAAAATTATGTTGAGTACTTGGTAGGCTTCGGCCATTTGTTGATGCACGTGCGGCGAATTAAAAACTCGCCATCTGATGGGATCGATCCAAGCTTTTATGTTGATTTTCTAGTCTTCTTAATTGATTTCTAGATATTTGTTGTTTCCAATTATCTGCAGGTAATTGGATATTTGTTGATATGAGTTCTGATTATCGTTTTTGATAATCGGATATTTGTTGTTTCTAATTATCGCTTGTGATAATTAGATATTTGTTGATATGAGTTCTGATTATCGTTTTTGATAATCGGATATTTGTTGTTTCTAATTATCGCTTGTGATAATTAGATATTTGTTGATATGAGTTCTGATTATCGTTTTTGATAATCGGATATTTGTTGTTTCTAATTATCGCTTGTGATAATTAGATATTTGTTGATATGAGTTCTGATTATCGTTTTTGATAATCGGATATTTGTTGTTTCTAATTATCGCTTGTGATAATTAGATATCTGTTGATATGAGTTCTGGTTATCGTTTTCAATAATCGGATATTTGTTGTTTCTAATTATCGCTTGTGATAATTAGATATCTGTTGATATGAGTTCTGGTTATCGTTTTCAATAATCGGATATTTGTTGCTTTTAATTATCGTTTTTGATAATTAAATATTTGTTGATTCGAGATTTAATTATCGTCTTTGATAATTAAATATTTGCTGATTTGAGATTTAATTATCGCTTTTGATAATTAAATATTTGTTAATTTGAGATTTAATTATCGCTTGTGATAATTAAATATTTGCTGATTTGAGATTTAATTATCGCTTTTGATAATTAAATATTTGTTGATTTGAGATTTAATTATCGCTTTAGATAATTAAATATTTGTTAATTTGAGATTTAATTATCGCTTGTGATAATTAAATATTTACTAATTTGAGATTTAATTATTGCTTGTGATAATTAAATATTTGCTGATTTGAGATTTAATTATCGCTTTTGATAATTAAATATTTGTTGATTTGAGATTTAATTATCGCTGTTAGATAATTAAATATTCGTTGATTTTAGATTTAATTATCGCTTGAGATAATTAAATAATTGTTGATTTGAAATTTGATTATCGTTTTTGATAATCGAATATTTGTTGAATTTGGAAATTTGATTATCGTTTTTGATAATCGAATATTTGTTGAATTTGAAATTTGATTATCGTTTTTGATAATCGAATATTTGTTGAATTTGAAATTTGATTATCGTTTTTGATAATCGAATATTTGTTGAATTTGGAAATTTGATTATCGTTTTTGATAATCGAATATTTGTTGAATTTGAAATTTGATTATCGTTTTTGATAATCGAATATTTGTTGAATTTGGAAATTTGATTATCCTTTTTGATAATCGAATAATTGATGATTTGATGTTTTCTGACTATCGTTGGATCATTGAATATTTGCTGATTTTGTTGATACGAGATTTTCTAGTTTCTTATTGATTCTAGATTACGTTGATGGTATTGAATTGCTGTTTTCTATCTATCTCTATTGATAGTTGGAGTTGCTGATTATGAAGTTCGTATTTTCTATTTACCCGTTAGATAACTAGATATTTGCAGTTTTGCGAAAGGCGATTTGTGCTTTCTGATCATCTATGTTGATAATCAGCTTTTGTTGTTTTTCTAATTATAGTATCGATGATTAGACATTGTTGCTTTGTGATTCTCTGTATTTTAAATTATCTTGTTGATAAATGAATATCGCCGATGATTGCAATTATTCAGTTGTGATTGTTTTCTAATTATCTATTTGGCAATTAGATTTTGTTGAGAATTGGTGAACTTCTTATATGAAATGAAAAGATTTCTTTGGCATTTGAATTATTGACTCTTATTTTTCTAGCTTAACCGGTTTATGTTAGAAAGATAATTGTTAAAGACAACTTTAATTATGAAAATTGCGGGGACGCAATTTTTATAAGGAGGGGAGTCTGTAACAACCCGGGGTTTTAAAATAGTTGATTATCGTCAAATGACGATTTAATTTGTTAAACAACTGCAATTGGAATTTTATTCGAGTTGAAATTCGTTTATAAAAATGTTAAGTGTTTTTATCGGTTGCAAATTCTTGTATAAAATTTGTGAAAAGGTTGTGGACTTAGAAAAAAAATAGTAGGTCGTTCTCTTTTCAAATGATTCAGCCCATTTCTTTTTGGAGATAAGGGTTGTAGCCGATTTCCCCTTGATTCATTTTTTTCTGGTTCAAAGCCCTAAATTAAACTAATCGAACGAAAGAAAAAAATGGTGGTTGTCTTCGTTTTCACGAAATTAGGGCTTCGACTCGTTCCCTCCGCTTCGTCAAGATTAGGGCTTCGAGTATGTTGTTGGTGCCGATTTCAATGGCTCGAGTCGAGGTGGATGTCATGCTCGAATGGTCGCTCGTCTCTGAGACGCTCGACTGCTTCTATTCATTGACTAAGGTGAGTGACAATTGTTACTCACATCTAATTTAAACTCCCTGATTCTGCTATTTTCGTATGATTTTGTTGTTGATTAGCATGGCTTTGTTCACTCTATTTTTCGGCTGTTAAATCGTGGTTAGAAGTTTGGTGGTTTCGTATATATTGGGCTTCAGCCAATTGTTTCGTTTAAATGCCTGTGACGATTTTTTGACTTTGTCGATTCGTTTATCTTGTGATTTCCTTGTACACACGGCTTTGAATTTACTGCTCCGTGAATTTCTTGTTTTGAATTGTTCGACTCACGACTTGTTTTCGTGATGACCACGGCCTTGTTCGTTTTCTTTGATCATCGTGGCTCTGACCTGATTTATTCTGGGCCATTCGATGTTGTATGATATGTTTTGACCATTTGAAGTTAAATTGTTGTGCTCAGTTGCTTTGAGCTGTTCGTCTTCGTGGATAAGTATGGTTCGTTTTTGGGTTTGACGATTTAGAGTTCAGTCGTGACCACCACTATTCGATGCTCGTCGACACTGGTCACTTGAATTGTTTGATCTTGCTTTAGTGGATTTCGGCCTTTAATTGTTTCTTTGACACTGGCTTTGATTTGGAACTACGTGTTTCGTTTTGACTGTAGCTTTGGAACATCTTCAATGCTCGGCCCACTGCAGTTCTATTATCTCTGTGGCTTTGCTTCATTTATTTATGACCGTGTGTCACACTGCTTATTTGTGCACCTCAGTGTCACCTTTGTAGTGGTTGCAACTTGATGTTTGTAGTGGTTCATATAGTCACTATACTTGTGCTTTCATTTTTAAATTGTCGAGCACTTGAACGTGCACTGACCAGTCTAACCATTGACTGTTTCTCGCACGTTTGCTCATCATGTTGTTGCGTTGGTTAGTGCTTCACTATGTTCATTTTGCATTGTCCACTTTGACCGCAGTTCAGTTTTACAAGTGCATCTCACATAGTTGCATTGTGTTGTCTTTGAGTTTCAGATCATATATGGGGGTTTATGAATGGGTGAATCGATGTACATGCATTTTTCCTCTGTCTATTTGATAGTGTACGGGCTGAGGCTCGAGTTGCATCCATTTGCTTGACCCTTGTAGTTCGGTTATACTGTAGCTCCATTGTTTTGCCTAGTATTTGAATTTAAAGTTTCTTATTAAACTTGGTTCATGCGCTTATTTTTGTCTCTGGCACCGTTATTCGAGACAGTTTGTCTACTTGTTTTACTTTGCATTTGGGTTCACTGACCTGTACACATGTATTGGCTGTGTATTTGTTTTAAGTAAAAATTGCAACATGTTGTAGTTGCAGTTTCTTTTGTCGCAATCGTGCCCTTGATGGTTTGCATGGCATTAATGCATTTGAGTTTGATTTCGAATTCATTTGAGTGGATTTAAAGTTGTATTACCTTATCTTTGGGCTTTTGATTGTCATGTTGAATTTGAGAACTTTGGGTATTGACTGCGGTTATGGCTTGTTCAAAATCACAGTTTTGATCTGAAGCGTGAACTTGTTCACCGCTCCCTTTTTGCTTGAGTTGGTTGTGTTTGGTTTGTTGGTTCTTGATTGTTTCAAGTTGATTTGTGAAATTTTACAGCGAGTTGAATCCGGTCTCAAAGGCCCGGGTTTGACCCTGTACACGAATGTAAACTTTCGGTGTACATTCGTGTGTGATTCATTCCTCTTGATTTGAGTTAGTGCCTGTTGCTTTTGGTTAATTTATGCTGACTTCTACAGTTTTAATTGTTGTTAGTTTTCACTGTCGTGATGACTTCGTGTACTGTGTGGCGAGGCAGTGCACGCGTGCGTGTACTGCAGCCACACAGAAATTTGATTTGACTGATCTTTTTGAGATTGCTGATTTGTTGATTTACACTGTTTAGTTTTATATCTACCGTTACCCGATTCTCTTATTGAGAAGTTGGATATACGAGATTTCTGTGATTGTCGTCTATTTGACTATCTGCTTATTATTGCTACTATGCACTAATAACTGAGTTTGAATTAGACTGACCCGTGTATTATTTTCTTTTGAATTTAATACTCGGGTCAGACCCGAGTTATTTCAGGTTGTAGATTTCCTTCTTTGAGTTGCTGTTCGGGATTTGAAGACTTTTCACATCTTCTGAAGTTGTCAGTGTCTTTTTGTAGTAGTCGTGTCATTGTATAGAACGATATGTATTCATGTATATTAGTCGATAATGTACTTGTATATATAACTTCTAGAGTCGACAGTTGTAGTTGTATCATATGTATTGTGTCAACTATGTATTAACTGGCATCAGTTATATATATATGAGACTTGTTTTTATCTGTGTTCCGCATTTATATTATCTGTGTTATTGTTATATCTAATGTCCTAAACTATTATGAACCGTCGTAGTTCGTTTTATAATAGTATTGGGTGTGTCGATGGGGGTAAATAAATAATAGATGAAAAATAAAAAGTATATGCCACTTCTATCGAGATAACCAATATTAGTGTAAGGCCAACTACGGATGGTCGCTCCTATCCAGCCTTATTCTTCGTAATAATAGACAGTATTTCCTTTAATACTCTTTGTTATTATTAGCATAGAGGTGGGGCGTTACAACATTCATTTGAATTTAATCTACACTTTCAATCTAATTTAGATTCAGTTTACTTCTGAATATTGAATTTCATCAATTATCTTTAGTTCACTTCAAACTAATCTTAAAGCTTCATTTTATTTCACACAATTCAAATTTGTTTCAACATTCAGTTTCAATTTTTATTCACTTACAATTGTAAATTCCATTCATTTGAAATTTATTTCTTCTTACTTGAATTTATTTGCAATTCTGAACCATTCTTTTATTTAGTTCACAATTCAAGTTTCAATTTAACTAATTCAACTTCCATTTCTGTATTTCGTGAATTAATAAATTATCAAAGTAGCTTATTCGGATTCAAGTCTCATTTCATTTTCAATTTCAATTCTATCGCTTACAGATTCGCAATGAATCTCAACTTTCAATTTTACTTTCATATGGTATTCCAGAATCTTACCAACATTTCAAAATCATTCGAAAACAATTCAAATTATCCTTCGAATCTCCAAAACAAAATCCAAATTTTCCAAACAACTTCCATTTAAAACAATTTGGCAGCAATTCCTCTTTTGGAAACCCGAAAATGAACACCAACGATGCCGCGGTCATCATCGAAGTTATTTTCCAGCGACCGAAAAGAGTTTAGGGCTTTCAACTCTCCAAAATACTTTTCGAAACCTTTGAAATTCATTTTCAAATCAAAAATGATTTAAACTTCCAAATCCCCAAAAATTTTCAAATTCCTTTCAAACATTTCCAAAAACTTCTCTGGAATTCCGTTTCAATTTACAATTCACATTTATAATTTACATTCTTAAATTTCATTAGTATGTGAATTTATTTTAACTTTGGAGTTATAATTCCAATTTCTCATTTAATTTCAATGATAATAATTTAATGTTATCATCTCTAGCAACCATGCAACCATATACTATAGTAATTCATAGAAAATCGTTTCTTTTCTATACAGAAATAGTTTTGGGTAAAATTATTTCATTTACCCTATTTAAAACAATACTGTGCCGAACTGTTCTATTCGAGTGTTTAGAAACCCCTTCGATACAGTTTTGCAAGACTGTGCCGACGAAGGTTCATATACCACTCAATAAACCAATCATCACAATATAAATCAATTTTTATATTCAATAACAAATACGCGCTCATATCTATTATTACACTCAACTCATTCTAGAGTACTACTGACTCTATCTCTAATGAGTAACACCCAACAGAGCAGGGTTGTCGCTTAACCATATGCTCTGATACCAAATGTAACATCCCGAAAGAAGCGGTCACAACCGGTAGGCTTTTCAACCATCCCAGCCCCACCGTGGCTTACACTGGTACCCCAAACTTGCTTTTACGGCCAGCCTCTCGACTGTCACGGCCTCTGCCTAACCAACCCATCCCTCTCAGGGACATGTAGGGGTAAGAGTCTCCCGTTCGCCACCAAACCGCGAAGCGAGAATCCCCTATCATGCTGTAATATAGCAAGACTGGTGTGAGATCGTAAAACAGTTATTCTTTAAAATAAACAACAAAATAATTTTTAAAGTCAATTCGAAATGCTTTTGGAAAATGAAACTACCATAAGACCTCCCACCACACACACAATGCAAACGCAGAATTGGAGGAGATTTCTTCTTATGATAGTCAAAGATGCTTACTACGTAAAATCACATTCTTTTTGATATTATTATTAGTGCATAGTGTAGAAAACATTTCGAAAGTATAATATTAATCTTAGCCAACATACGACCAGTATCGTATGCCTACTATAGCTACCATCTAAACAGTGGTGACCACCGTACGTAAATGGCAGGTTCTACAACTAATACCGTACAAAGTTCGTATTGGAGTTTGGATTTCCAACAAATGGTCAGGCTAAGGAACTTCCTATCCACGATGGGTACGTCCCTGGAATAGACGACCCGAGAACCTAACCGGATCTCTGCCAACACAAGGCCGGGTTACCTCTGCAAAAATAGGTAACTACTGACACGCGTATGCCATCCCCCGATCGTCACCGATCTTCCCGAGGATCCCCGATTCGCAACAAACCACATAGATAATAATAATGCAATAACCACAGAGGTTAAGTATCTGGGCTCCATACCATGATACCACCTTTATCCAGAAGGAATGACATACACTAAGGGGCGCTACTCCCTAGAACCTTGCTGCATCCTTCCTGTTTCGACCATTTCCGGGGTGTGAGGCTCGACGAAGTCTCGTCCACAAAGCTACGCTTTCTACAAAAAGCCCTGCTTCGGGTCAAACAAAATGATCAACCTATGATCACAAAGATATAAGATCAAACAAATGATCATATCACAAATGATCAAACACTGATCATTTCACAGCAACACTCAGTATGCCACGTTACCAAATTGGGATATATCGCTGATAAATTTCAACTACATAACCTCTGAGCTCGTACGTCTCAGAGAAGGGTGTTAAGCTAAGAGAATAAATTCTCCGCCACCAACAGAAATGTATTTGAAAGAAATCAGCTTTATATCTCAAATTGTAACGTCAGACACACAATCCATATAAGTCTGTTCCGGGATCGAACAGAACCGAAGGCACTTCTCACGAAGCCCTTGCAATTCCGGATAATTTTCAATCACGTCAGGACTTCCCGTCACTAAGGGTGATAAAACCTCTAAATCGAAGATCAGTCGATGTAGAGTAACTCGACGGTAATCCCTCCGTTTTCAAAAATATCCGGTCTTCAACACCGGTCTTCGAATGCAATTCATAACGACGTATCACATATTCGGAATGGGTTATACGACCCCATGGTCCTTTCCCGGCTAACCCGAATAGTGAGCGATTATTCAAAAATAAGTGTGGCATTCAATTCCATCCAATTCACAACAAATACCTATCTAAAGGTAATTATTGATAGTCGGTTATTTAACTATCAATAAAGATGCGCAACATCATCAGATTCCAAATAATTTTCCAAATTATTTCATCTTCCAAAAATATCTTTACTAGATATATAATTTCCACACTTCAAAATAAATCAATATTTATTTTTAAAACGAATCCCCATTTCTTTTTATAAATTCCATAGTGAATTTATACTTATCGAATATCTACCGATATTCGATTTTTCAAATCGATTTCAATATTCAATTTTGATTTATCTTTAAGAAGATAAATTCTCAAAAACGTTTCTTTCGTTTTGGAAAACATTCCCATACTTATTTAAAAATAAGTCAGTAATTCACAAATCCATTTATTTTCAACATTTGAAAATATTCGATATACTTAAAATCAAATTAAGTATACATTCATTCTTTAAAGAAATCTATTTTCTATAACAACATCAATTTGAGTCAAAAACGAATGTTACGTAAAACATCGTTACGACGACTCAAAAATCACTAGTATAGGGATTCGAAATTAATATAGATATGTAAATCCCAATACTAGATAAAAACATTTCCTTTCGGAAATCATTTACTATAACAATAGTGTTATAGTCCACCATTTCCTTATTTCTCGAAAACGCCTATTTCAACAAGAACTGTTGAAATCTATGCTTTCGATTCACAATACATTTTAAAACATCTTTAAAATGTTTAACTTCATTTTTAATATCACTTCTTCAAAAACGTATCCATTTTACTTAACAATATATTCACTGTCCAAATCGTGAATATACTTCACTTAACCCTATTTAAATCTTTTCTACACATTTATTTCGAGAATTTTCCACTATCCAAAATTGTGGATAAAATCCCCTTTAACCTTTTAATTTACCAAATCCAATTGATTTCGAATTTATAAAACAACGTTTATAAATTCTATTTCTATTTTCTAACGACTTCAATTTAATAAATCTTCTTTATTAATAATTCGATCAATATCCCATTTAAAGGCAACAATCCAAGTTACAAGTAAATTTCTTATCAGTCTTTATTCTACAACTTCATTCATTTTATAACTTCATTCATTTTATAACTTCATACTTTATAATCTATGAACTTCAATCTTTATAAATCTATAAACTTCAATCTTTATAAATCTATAAACTTCAATCTTTATAAATCTATAAACTTCAAACCTTCACAATCTATAATTCTATAAATCTCATGTCTTCACAATTTATAATTCTATAAATTTCTAACACTTATAGAAACTCGTTTTAAAATTCCAATACTATTAATTGATAAATATCAATTCTGTACATCTTTTATATATATCATTCTTAAATAATTCAAAAGAAATCCAACTTAAACTATTTTATTTATCGCTTGACTATTTATTTCAAAATCACCTTTCAGGTATATTTCACAATTTAAAATTTTCATAACTTTAAATTTATAATATTTATTTATTTATTTAAGATAAATAAATTCCAAAATTTAATAAATCGTATACTTTCCAAAAATCACTTCAAAATTCCTTTTAAAGTAAAAATCGTTTATTTTTAAACTTTAAAATTGAACCCGATGATGCAACGCATCAATTAGTTCATCACAACATCAAACATCATATATCATCATATGATGACAGAATATATATCAACATCTGTAAATAAATAAATACAGTTGAGGAATCCAGTTGGATCCCTCCAACCTGTTTCCCTGCATCCAAAGACGTCAGCACAATACCAATTCCGCTCCAGTACGGAATTATCGCGGTATATAGGTTTTTATAAATCCGCTTACTAACGGCGCAATAGGGTCTCATCCGCTATACGAGGCGGGAAATCATCAATCCAATATATACATATGCCAATATGTATATATTGCTATATATATAGATATATCCTATCATATCTAATAGCACATTCAAACAAATCAATCAATAACTGCAAAATTAAATTTTTCCTTCGAGTGAGAAAATCTCACCTTAGCTTTATTAGCATCCATTTCCAATCTCGACCCAATTATCTTGATTTATACCTTGTATAAATAATTATACAATTCATCAATATTCGAATCAATCTTCGTTATGATAATTGTAATTAACAAATTTCTTCTTTAAAAATTTTTATTTAACTTTCAATTTATTTTTATTACTTTCATTTACCATATATATTAAAAAATCTTTTTAAACAAATTTGCTTAACAAAAATTTAAATTAAACAATTAAATTTCCTTTTCCTAAATAATCTTTGGTAATCAGAATAACTGAACACATATATTTTTATTTTCCTAAAATATCATATATACATGCTTATATTTACTGTAAATAACAAAACAAAGAATCCCTTTCTTGTAAAACTTTCTACTCCCTTTCTGTAATCTACTTATATTAATTTCTATAACAACTTTAAAACAAAACAGCATTATATACGTATACTTATTTATCTTATTTTACATAAATCCTGTTCATATTGTTTTCTAACCTGACTGTAAATTAAAACATCATTTTCTTTGTTTTGTTAATTTATACAGCAGATGTAATTTAAAATAAAATTAAGGTTATTACCTTACTGCCAGTATCACGATTCGATCAAGCTGATTCCAGGCGACATTACGACCACGACAACCCTAAATCGACGAGCATCCCCAATCGCCTTGCTCGAACCCATCACTGAAACGCGACTGCCATTGCCGCCCTGAATCGCGATGATGCCCTAATCGCCTACCACCGCTAGCCCTCCTTCGATCGCACGCAAGTTCACGAATCCCCCCTAAGTTCGAGCGACGCGGCGGCCTAGCAACGATCGCCTGAAAACTGCTATCGTGAGTGCCTCCCCCCCATGCGATTTGTCGCGACTTCACCTTCACCAGCACGCGAGACGCCTCCATACTATATTTGAAATCGCGACTCGCGATTTGCCAGAGGAGAATAACGAGGGGCTCCACTTGATTTCGAATGTTTAGGACGAACTTGGTTTTGTTTCTTTCGATTTTATTTCAGAGGGGGGAGAACGGTCATTATCTTCGATTTCGAACGAAGATTGAAATGAGAAAGCTCGACTTGTTTTGATTTTTTGAACGAGATAAAAGGATGCTCGGCCATACCTCGCACGATTTATTTCGTGATCTATGCGTGATTGAAGGAGATAACGTGCTGTTATTTAACCCAGTTAAATAAATTTTAAATTTAGATTTAAATTGAACTCCATTTAAATCTCAATGCTTTTAACCGCCGAACTGTCACAAAACAACTTCCGAAAATATGAAAATTGAAATCCGGTAATAACTCGATATTACGGACTCAATGGAACTGGTTTCGTCGAATTCCGAGACTGTTTGAAAATTGACTGTTTTTAAATATCGATTCGAACAATTAAATTTCAAAACCGAACAAAACAGTTTAAATTTAAATTCTGAAGCTTTTATTATTTTCAGTGTTGTCAATACGAATTTTAAAAGCTTTCAAAAATATTTTTCTTCAACTTAAAATTGAAGATATAAATTTTTATTAAATTCAATAGATTAAATTCTGAAATTAAATCGCCAATTTCAAATTTATATTGAGGATTCAAATTAAATTATCATTCAAATATTTAAAATAAATTAAATATTCTCAATTTAATTTGGTCAAAATTCTGGGTCGTTACACTTCTTTTCTCTTTTCTATCCCTTTCTTTCTTATTAACGATGCGACTTTCTATGGAGAGAAAGTCGTGGTTGTTACAGCGCACCTTGTTTAGGAGTCGTTCCACAGAATTTGAGAGCGAATTGTTCAAGAAAATTTAAACGTCTACCATGGTGTTTTTGCTCATAATACATCTCATGTTGTATACTAAAAGTTTCACGCTGGTAGCGATGAATATCATCGATTTTCTCCTTGGTAGAAGGTGATCCAAATTCTAAGTTTCTTCTAGCTCTTTTGTCGTTTGGTGTATATCCAGTATGGTGATTAGGAGATGGAGTAATCATTACTGGAACATACACTGGAGTAGATTTATTTGATGAATTCGAAGTTGGAGTGATGAAAACAATTGATGAGAGATCGGAATTTCCTTGAGATGACATTTTATAAGTGGATGGATGTTAGTTTTATATGAATTTTAAAATTATCTCTTCATGTATATATATTGATTTTATTTGCTATTTATGAAGTTGAAATTTCTGGTTAACATTAATCATTGATCTTCAGCCAATCCTTTTATTTTATCTATATGTTATAAATAGTTATAAGTTTGTAAGGTGAAAAAAATATAAAAAGATTATTACCATATATAAAACAGAAAGAAGGAAAGGTCTTAATGCAATTAATAAAATAGAACATTGAAAAGTCATATGTCTACCTCCTATGAGAGCAGAGTTCGAGTGCCATCATCTCCAATTTTTGTCCAATTATATTTTTATTTATTTTATTTATAGTAATTGTAAAATCATGTAATGACATAATTCTTAGTTCACGTCTTAATTTAAGAAATATATTTTCATTTAAAGGTTTAGTAAATATGTCTGCAACTTGATTTTCTAATAATACAAAATCGAGAGAGATATTACCCTTTTCTATGTTGTCACGAAGAAAATGATGTCGAATGTCAATATGTTTAGTTCTTGAGTGGTTTATTGGATTTTTCAATAAATTTATAGCACATGTATTATCATAATAAATTGTTGATTTAGATAAACTTATATCAAAATCTTGAAGTGGTTGTTGCATATATATTACTTAAGCACATGCCAAAGCGGTAGAAATATATTCTGCTTCACACGTCAAAAGTGAAACACAAATTTTTTTCTTACTAAACCATGATACTCAAGATTGTCCAATGAAATGACATGTACCACTTGTACTCTTTCGATCAGTTCGACATCCTCCAAAGTTAGCATCACTATATGATATAACTCAAAAGGACATTCTTTTGGTTAAAAGAGGTCGTAGTCTTTAGTTTTGCTTAAGTAGCGCAAAATTCATTTCATTGCTCGCAAATGTGATTCTTTGGGATTTGCTTGAAATCGTGCACATAAGTATACACTCATCGTTATATCAGGACGATTAACAGTTAAGTAAAGTAAAGATCCAATCATACTTCGATATAGTTTTTGGTCAATACTTTTGCCATTTTCATCTCGATCGAGATATACCATAGTACTTAGAGGTGTTGGTTTAGCAGAAGTATTTTCCATACCAAAACGACTTATTAGATTAGTACAATACTTTTCTTGATTAATAAAAATTCCATTATTTAATTGTTTGATTTGTACTCCAAGAAAATAAGAAAGTTCTCCTATACGTGACATTTCAAATTCTCTTGTCATAATATTCGAAAATTCTTGATATAATTTTTCGTTCGTAGAACCAAAAATGATGCCATCTATATAAACTTGTATTATTAAAATATCCTTTTTATCTTGTTTTATAAACATAGTTTGATCTACTTTTCCAATTTAAAATAAGAATTTATAAGATATCTTTTAAGTCGATCATACCAAGCATGAGGTGCTTATTTTAAACCATATAAAGCTTTCTTTAATTTATAGGCATGGTTTGGGAATTTTTCATGTATAAATAGAGGTGGTTGTTCTACATGCACATTTTCTTTTATAAATCCACTTAGAAAAGCACTTTTTACATCCATTTGATATAATTTAAAATTATGAAAACATGCAAAAGCTAATAAAATACGTATTGCTTCTAGTCGTGCTACAGGAGAAAATGTTTCTTCGTAGTCTATTCCTTCCTCTTGATTGTAGCCTTGAGCGACTAATCTAGCTTTTTTCGAATAATATTCCCTTGCTCATCGGCTTTTTTTTTAAACCCACTTAGTACTAATGACTGTTTGATTACTAGGTTTAGGAACTAAGTCCCACACTTTGTTTCGTTCAAATTGATTTAACTCTTCTTGCATAGCTATAATCTAGTAATCATCAATTGAGGCTTTTTAGCATTTTTTGGTTCAATGTTCGATAGGAAAGCTACATGACCCATTTGGTTTAATTGATTTCTTGTTCTTACGTTATAATTTATTTCTCCAATAACATTTTCAATTGGGCGATTTTTAGTAGTCTTGGTGGAGATCGAATCTCATTTTCATTAGGGAAATTGTTGTTTTCAATTTCAGTATTATTATCAATATTTTCAATACCATCTTCTATGACATTTAATTTGAAATTATATCTTCTTTTTTTATTACTAAGTTTGAAATTTTCATCGAATGACGCATGAAGTGTTTCTTCGATTATTTTAGTTCTTTTATTATAAATTCTATATGCCTTGCTTCGTTCCGAGTATCCAATGAATATTCCTTCATTTGGTTTTGGATCGAATTTACTAAGTTGGTATTTTGTATTTAATAGAAAACATTTTGAACCGAAAATTTTAAAATATGACATGTTAGGTTTTCTTCCATTAAAAAGTTCATATGGGGTATGTTTCGTTAATGGTTAAATGAAGACTCGATTTAAAACATAACAAGCAGTTGCTACAGCTTCTGCCCAAAAATGTTTAGGTAGAGTGCTTCCATTTAATAAGCTTCTAGCACATTCTTGAAGTGTTCTATTTTTCCTTTCTACAACTCTGTTTTGTTGTGGAGTTCTAGGAAATGAAAAATTTTGAAAAATTCCTTTCTTATTACAATATTTTTAAAAAATATCATTATCGAATTCACCACCATGATCGCTTCTAATGTTTTTAATTTTTATGTTATTAATATTTTGAATTCTCTTAGCAAAGTTTTTAAAATTTTCAAAAATATCACTTTTATTTTTCATAAAAATTGTCCAAGTATATCTCGAAAAATCATCTACAATTACAAAAACATATTTATTATGGTTAATAGGTTAAACTTGAGTTGGTCCAAAAAGATCTAAGTGTAATAACTCAGAGGTTGTAATGTAGAAATAATTTTCTTTGATTTAAAAGATGATTTAGTTGATTTTCCTAACTGACAAGCATCACAAATGCTGTTTACCTTAAAATTCATTTTTGGTAAACCTTTTACTAAATTATTTTTAGATAATTTTCTTATTGCTTTGAAGTTTATATGACAAATGCTTTTGTGCCATAACCAAGGACCATATCTTTGACTATTAGACACATATTTGTGTTATGATTAACTTTCATATTTAAAATGTATATTTTACGTTCTCTAGTTCGTTCAAAAATAAGATTCTTGTTTTGATAAAATATATTACATTTATTTTATGAAAAAGATATATTAAAACCTTTATCGCATAGTTGGCTTATACTAAGCAAATTATGTTTTAAATTTTTAACTAGTAAAACATTTGTAATAAGAGGTAAGTTAGATGTACCGTCATTGCTCACATTGCCTTTGCCGATGATATATCCTTTGGAATTATCTCCAAATGTGACAGATCCTCCATCTAAGTAGATAATGTTGGTCCGCGTGTCTGTAATGACCCATCTTTTTGGATAGTTTAAATCGATAATAAACCACACATGTCAAACTCAAACCATTCAAAAGGGAGGATTGTTATGGGATAAATAATAAAAAGAAGAGAAAGAAATAAAATAAACATAGAATCTCATAATGGAATGACAAAAAATAATAATCAAATAATAGTTCATGAAGTTGTTTTACAAATGACATTTGATTACACTTTTACAATACAGATCAGAGTTACATACAACAGGAATAAGTAAATAATACAGCGGAACAACATGATGCAGTGGGATAAATATAATAATAATGTTAGTACTAAATCTTCGTCTCCATCCTCCAGAAATAAGGTCACCAATACACTGAAAAGCTCAAACTGACCCGAGCGAAATGAAAAGACAAAACACTCGAGTCAGAACTAAAAGATCTTATGTAAGTTAAATCAACAATAAATAAATGAGTGTAACAGCGTCAGAGATGTTTACGAGATTTTACACACCTATCCAGTGTCTAACGTGCGTGCAATAACTTAAGAGATATTCGGGATTACCATCTCCTAAGGAACCGTTAAACTATCTACTATATAGTACAATACGCTATTATAATATGTTTATAGTAAAGTAAAGTATTAAAATAGCGTTAAGGCATTACCCATATCCCCCATAATACATTTTATATATTTCCGTAGTCTATACAGATACTGTAAGCTCCACCAAACCGGTGGTTTACTCAATGAGCACTCCATAGGTACGGTACAAACCAAACACGTAGTGGGCGCCAGCACGATAAGGCATGTGACAAGGCACGCGAGGCAATGCCAAGGGTAGGATTCTACCGTTTTGCGGATCCAGACTGGTGGTAACGCATAGAAGCTACTACCGCCCACCTTGGAACACACTCCCAAAATCAAATCGAAGGGTGGCCACCAAATCAATCACAAAGTAATATGGTATCGAAGAAATGTGTCTGATCGGAGGTGCGACCTCACTTGGCCCGGCATGGCTCCTGTTTTAGCCACATCAAGCTGACCCAAGGGGGTCAGGGCTATGTTAATACCTCATACAGAATCGTTTGCCAAACCATTCTACTTCATTCTTGAATTTCCACCACGTGCACAGTTGTTAATGTGGTTTTCGGTATTGGCAGAGAGTATGACAATATCTGATCCCGGCCTCTTTAACAACTAAACACTTATTTCACACGGGATGGTTCTTTTACATTTCTAAAAAAAATCAATTCATAATCGATATCAAAATATCATATTCTCAAAACCATATCACTTTCGAAAATATATTCACAAATAGTTTAAACTCTCATTTCAAAATCATCATATTGACCCAAAATATTCATTTCACTAGAAAATATCATTTCAAATTCCGATGTAGGCTATAACATCTTTTAACCATATTCGCTTTTAAATCAAGAAATTAAATATAACACTTCAACTTTACACAGTCTAAAATTTAGGAAATAGTTTAGGTAGTCATAAATAGTTTAAGTAGTTTTAAAATACTTTAAAATAGTTAAAATAATTTAAAATAGTTTAAATAGTTTAAATAGTTTAAAATAGTTTAAAATAGATTAAATTAGTTTAAATAGTTTAAAATATTTTAAAATAGTTTAAATAGTTTAAAATAGTTTAAAGTTGATTAAATTAGTTTAAATATAGATTAAAATAGTTAAATAGTTTAAAATAGGTTAAACTAGATTTAGTACAGTTTTAATAGTTTAATATAAAATAGTTTGATTATTGGAAATGGTTTATATAGTAAATTGTTTGAAAAATCTAAATAAATCTGAATTTAAAATAATATATCTTTAAACAGTTTGCATTAAAATAATTAATTTGAAACTAATATCAAATTTAACTATTCCTTCCATTTCAACAAATCTGGACCATATTCATATTTCAATAAAACTAAATTTTCTTTCAATACAAATTCCCAAAAATCAATTCAATTTATATCGATTTCAAATTCATGTTTGAACTATAATTTTAAAGCACTTCAAATTCATAGATTTCAAAGTTAAATATTCAAACGTTTACAATAATTCAATTTCAATAAATTTCATTTATACTTCAAAATTCACTTTGAAATTCCAATTTAATTCTTTTAAACAATTCATTTGAACCAATTCCAATTTCACCACTTAAAGCTTGGATTTTCAAAAGTAATCCAGTTTATATAAATCAAATTTTATTTCAAAATATTGTTTAACTGGATTCAAAATTTTAAGGATTTAAAATCATTTAATTTAACCAATCCGGTGTCCGTATATAATTTTCTACCCTATGGTCAAGTGATACAGATATATATCATTTCAACCCGCAATAATTTAAATTTCATGGGTATATATTATTCCAACCCATAATCCCGAATTAAATTAAAAATCCATAAAAATTGCTCGAGTCTATCATTTCAACCCATAACGATTTTTTCCTATCTATAAGATCGTTCGGGTATGTATCATTTCAACCCATAGTGATTTCTAACGTTAAACTAAGGGAACATGCAGTGTGATAACAGTATATAAAATAAACACATCATCTAGTCATTCAATATCAATAGTTAAACATCCATTACAATCTTCATTAAAATCAACCAATAAATCATAGCAGATAAACCGGTAATCACTAACAGGTATTTAACTGGCATTTTATATATAATATTAAATTAAATGATAATTAAATTTAATAAATTCAGATTTAACTGGAATGACAAATTAAATATAACAAACAACAATATCAATTAACTTCTAATCACATCATAAATTTAATTTAACTAACATAAGACAATTTAGTAGTTGTGAGTGGGTTAAAACACTCACCTTTGATTTTTTGACGATTTAAAATCCAAATAAAGGCCCAAATTTGAACCGTCTTAGAATTTGACCAAACCAGTTTCAAAATGTTCGGAATTTCCGTACGATCGCAATGGAGAAAACCGCGCATGAATCCGAGCTCGTATGCAAAAGATATAGTCGTTAGAAGTTATACGATTTAAATTATAAAATAAATAAAATAAAATAAAATAATACATGTCATTACCCTTCTCACGCGAAACCCTAGCAGAGATGCACGCCTCGGTCAACATATGTGCCGCCGCTTCAGAGGCTCACCGCGCCTCCTACGTCGATCATCACCTCGATCAGGCCGCCTCGCCACGTTCAGCACCCTAGGCCGCACCAACCACAGCCAACGCGACTGCCGCCACCCCCTGGAACGATAGCACCGCCACCACCATTAATCACGCCGTTCGAGGAAAAACCTAACCACCCTATGACCAACGAACACCACCATGTGACCTGCTCGACCTCGTCTTCCCAACGGTGCTTCCCGATCGTCGATCGGATGAAGATCCACCGTTGGATCATGAAAACCTAATTTTGACGGCCGAGGTTCATCCTCTATTTCTGGCCAAACGATGAACCAAATTGAAAAACGAATCGCTGGAGTGAATTATGCTTGTCGAGAGCTTTCTAACGATATATAATTCGATATAGTTTTGAGGAGTTTGATTTTCGATTTGAATTTGAAATTGAATTAGGGTTTTTGGAATTGAAAATTGGTTTATGCCATTGGAGTGAGGAGAAAGGAATAGATAGACAGATTTGTATGTACAGGAATAAGAAATAGAAAGGCTTATTGGGTTAGAAAATCTATTTATATAGACAAGGCCCGATAAGAATGAATGACATATCAAATTGGTTTGAAACGACAATAACGACCCGAAAAGCCATTTCTGCTTCCAAAACGAAAATGGTCATTCTATATATCAAAATAGAAGTTTTCAATATTTTTAAACTCAATGGAATGGGTTTCAAATCCCAATTCCATTGTATATAGAAGTTAGCTTTTAAAATCAGCTTATTTTAAATTGAATTCATTAAATTGATTTCTATGCGTTTCGAACCCGCACGATCAAACGACAAGTCTGATCGCTACGAAACTTGAATCCTACAATAATTCATTGTTATGGATCCGATGAAACTAGTTTCGTCAAAATCCAAGACAGTGGCCAAAATGGCTATTTTCACGTTAATTAAAAAAATTATTATAAAATTAATTTAATCAACTTTCAATTCAAATTCAAAAGTTAGCCAATTTTTATCATTTTTTATTACCTAGTAATTTATAATCTTTTAAAATAAATTTCCATGTCAAATTCAATATTTCAATGTTGTACTAATTATAGTGTTCGGTTTCAATTGAAATAAATTCATTAATTAAAATTTAAAATCCCAATAAATTAATTTATTTTGATTTCAATCTTATTATTCAATCAATCATCACTTCATGGATATAGTTAACATTAGTTTACCCTTTATTACATCAATATTCTACAGTTATCATTTTAATTCATATTAACTGCAATAATTAATTAGATTAATTGCAATTGATTTCCAATTTAATTTCAACGGATTAAATAGTGAAATGATAATTACACAATTATTACAACTTATAATTTTAGACACATTTCTATGTTTATTGTTAACAACCAAAACAAATAAATTCACATACTGATTAGTTATTCTATATTAACCAATTTCTATCAATTACATACAATTCACTATTAAATACAACATTTAATTTATTTCCTTATTTACAGTTTATATCCAAATCAAATTTACAATTAATTTAAATTGATTGGAATTACATTAAAATAGTCATCAATTACATTAAATTAATATTATTAAATTTTATTCTAGTTATTATTCTCATTAATAAATCACAACTTTTAATTTCTTCCAATATTAAACACCAAAATCTTATTAAATTTAATATTTTAATTATCGAAAATTATGGGCCGTTACAATGTCTTTGTTTCCTGTCATGTGTTTTGAGCAACCACTATCAAGCATCCACTTTCCTCTTTTCTTAGTTGGTACCTGCAAAAAATATAGAGATGACGTTGGTACCCACTTTTTGTTAGGGTCCTAAGAGTTAAGTCTTAGAAAACCAAACCCAAGAGGATTTAGAATTCCCTTTATAAGTAAAACTTTCATTTTTATGAACTGTATCTATAAAAATCCTAATATACTTATTTCTAATTAAACAATTTTTTGTCTTTGGAACCCAAATCTTAATAGATTTTGAATGGTTAAATTTTTTAAAACAGATTTTACAAAAGTATTAATTTTCTTTTTAAAGTTTGTATATAAAGAACTATTATTTTTAGGAATTTTTGTCATCTTATTATATCCTAATCCCCTTTTATTTGAAGTAGCTTGTGAATTCTCAATAATTCTAGAAAGATTTTCTCTTCCTTTATTAAAATTAGAAATATTGTTGGTAATATTTTCTAACTTGGTTTTGAGACTAGTATTTTCTAATTCAAGAATTTTGGCATTTGATTTTAAATCATGATTTTCTGCAGCTAATGTCATATTCTTTTCTTTTTGAACTTCAATCTTATTTGATAGCATACTGAGTTGAGAAGATACATTAGACAAAGATTCTTGCGTTTTGACAAGTTCTTCTTCTAAGATTTTCTTTTCACTTCTGAGCATATCAATTTCTATTTCACTCCTATTTAGTTTTTCTAAAGCATCTTTATATTTTCTTTTAACGTCTTTTAGTTTATACAATAACTCCGAGTTTATATCAACCAAATCATCAAAGGTTAGATCACTTACTTCATCAGTTGAAGCCATAAAGCACACATTGGCTTGTTTAGAGTCACTGTCGATGTCACTGTCTGATAAGGAGGAAGAATCAGAATCATCCCAAGTAACAACAAAAGCTTGTTTCTTTCTAAATCTTTCCTTTTTACTTTTGGATTTGTTTCTTTCCTTTTTGCAATTCGAACAATCTTTTTTTATATGCCCCTTTTTATGACATTCAAAGCACTCTAGAATTGAAGATGACTGTTTGTTATTTTTGTCTTGCCTTTTGTTTACGAATTTCTTGTTCTTTCGAAATTTTAAAAACTTCTTAAGGTTCTTAGCAATAAAAGCCATGTCATCTTCATCTTCTTCTGCTGTAACGACCCGATATTTTGGACCATTCGCATCCATTATAAGTGTATAGGTAGACACTCATGCCGGAGTTGAATTGCTCAAAATACCACGTTGTAATTAAAATTTGGCAAATCTCAGAATATACAGTAAATAAAGATAATCACAGATCACAGACACAGAGTAAAATAATGCAGCGGAAGTAAAAGAAATAGTAGTTCATGAAGCTACTATGTAAATATATCAGAGTTACATAAGATACAACAGAAGAAATAGAGTACAACAGAAGTATCAATAAAATAACCAAGTACAAGCTGAACAGAGCAACATAACTGAAGTAGATAGAAGAAGACTAGCAGATAATCTCCAGCGATTCAAATCTCCAGAAGGTGGAAATCCAAATCTGTGAATAACTCAGGCTGACCCGAGCGTAAAGCAAAACACAAAACACTCGAGTCAGGACAATATATACTTATATAATGTAAACCAACTCAAGTGAACTGTAATAAAGGTATAAGTAACTTAGAATATGCTTGGGACCGCCCATCCTCCAAGGATCCGTTAAAATATCTACTATGTAGTAATATTCGCTATTATAATAGTGTCTAAATAAGTAAAGTATAATCATATCGGAAAATAGCGTTAAGGGGATGGAGAACCTTAACGCGGTCGGATCTTAAAATCATAATCGTAGTAAAGCTCGATATGGTAGGTGACACGGCACAACTAGGCAATGCCAGGGTAGATATACCAATTACGCACACGGACTGATGGATACGCATAGCAGCCACTACCGTTCCACCTCGAACAACATTCCCAAATCGGAGGATGGCCATCTAGTCAAATCACAAGTAAGAGTATAATATCGAAGAAATGTGTCCGAGAAGAGGTGCTACCTCACTGGTCCGAGATCGCTCCTGTTTTAGCCACCTTATGCCAACTCACGGGAGTTGGGTCCACGTAACATACCTTAAGAACGTCGCCACCATCCTACTTCATTCTGGGATCTCCACCGCGTACACGGTTGTCAAAGTGGTTTTCGGTATCGACAGAGAGTATGTCCATATCCGATCCTGGTCTCTTTGAGAACCAATCGTTATTATAACCGGTGGTTATAACTTTTAAAATAGTTTATGTTTCAAATCAAAATACATCCTTTAAACTATTTCAAAATCATATCATTTATTTCAAACTAATACATACTTTCAAACCCAAAACATATCTATTCAAAACCAATTCAAAAATATATCATTTCCATTTCAAAACCAATTCAATAATATATCATTTCAATAAAACCCAAATTTCAAAATCACTGAATATTTCCTTTAATTTATTAAACTTGAAATCTTCCTTTAAATTATCATAGCATTTTGGTAATGTAACCTTAAGTAATCATAGCATTTTTGGAATGTAATACTTTCCAATTTAACATTTTATATAATCAAAGTATTTATATACTTACAAATTTTTAACATGGTCATTTTATCATAGCCTTATAGTTAAATAAACTTTGTTACTGTAATATCCAATTTATTGCTGAAATTCTTATGTTAAGTTAAGAGTACCTTATTAACTTACATTATCATTACAATAAAGAAACTTTATTATTTTAGTCATTAAAATGTGTCATTTACATAAATTAAAACTTACATATTAAATGTACTTTTTAACTTACATTTCTATTACAGTAAAGAGCATTTATCATTTAATCAATATTACACTAATTAAACTTACATTATCAAATGTACGTTTTAATTTACGTTTTATTACAAAAAGGGCATTTATTATTTTATTCAATATTACACTGATTAAGACTTACATGTTTCTTTCATTAATTAAGACTTTACATGTTTCTTTCATAAATTAAAAACTTTACATATTCTTCCATAAATTAAAACTTTACATGTCTCTTTCCTAAATTAAAACTCTACATATTTCTTTCATTAATTAGAACTTTACACGTTTCTTTCACAATAAATTTCTTATAATAAAATCCAATTTTCAACAATTTACTTAATAAGTTTAAGTGTAAAAGTTTCCAATTCTTCACATTTCAACAAATAAACTTAACACTTCAAATTTAAATTACCATTTCACAAATTTAACTAAATTTCCAATTTTATTTAATTAACTTAAACTTTTAATTAAAACCAAATTTCACATTTCCAAGTCAAGTTATATTTTAAAAGATCACTTTTAAACATTCATTTATTTAACCACTTAAATTCATAGAAAAATCAATAATACTTTAATAAATCACTTAAATTCAAATTTAATCAAATTATCATATTTACCATTTCCAAATAAAATTTAATATCCATTTTATTTATATAACCTAAATATCACTTTTACCCAAAATTCCAAATTTCCAACTTAAGTTATATTTCAAAAATCCAGTTAACCCATTCATTAATTACATTTTTAACACATAGAAAAATCATAATTTCTTTATTTTAAAACATTTCAAAATCTATTTAAATCAAATTTCATAAATTTATAATTTTTAAAATACTTAAAAATATCCAAAACACTTTATAAAATAACCACGGGCCTGTATATAATTTTCTAACTTAGGTCAAGTGATACGGATATGTATCATTTCAATCCGCAGTTAAAAAAAAGAAAAATCCGGGTTCTATCATTTCAAACCCGCAATCCCAAGTTAAAATAATTTTAAATAAAAATCGCTCAGGCCTATCATTTCAGCCCATAACGATTTTTCCCTATTCTAAAGTCCGTTCGGGTATGTATCATTTCAACCCATAGTGATTCTAATCTATAGGGAACTTGCAATGGTGATAACAGATATAAATAACAGAATAACATTAAATAACAGTAACATATGATATAACAGGTATAATAACAGGTGTGAACATCATATGATAATAATATAAGCATATAAAACTTGATAATATATTTCTACAGATTCGTAGGGTGTCAATTTACTAGTTATATAGGTACATATTGTCTTGTGAGAATAACTCACCTTTTTATGCTGGAGATATCAATTAGAATGACACAACGGATCCAGAAGGCACGACCTTTGATTTGAGTGGAGAAAATAGCCAAGATATCATCTTGTAAACAATACCCAAACAAGACAAAACAATATAGCACATGAATATACTTACATAAAACAATGTTGAACAAATTGAAATACAAAGCAATAAAGACAAGACTTTGCCTTTACCATTCAAATGCTTGACCATAGGGGATCAAGTGCTCAGCCATGATGTGTTTGGGCTCAGGTTAGCATCATATAGGTCAGGTTTAGCACACCTAAGCATGGCAACATGAAGTGATGTGAAGGGTAGGAGATGCAACATGAAGAATATCAATCGACAAGGCAAATAGGTGAAGTTTTGGTCACAACAAGGCTCGACTTGGTCATTGCTTGGATCAGCCATGCATGGTACAGGTCTGGACAGTGGAGGGTGATGGTGCAGCAGCAGCCAAAGGTCATGTAGTTGCTGGTGGTGGTGGTTCTAGGGGTGGCCAAGGTGATAGATGAAGGTGGTGGTGAAGCATGTGTGGTTTAGGCATTGTTTGGAAAGGTTTTTGTGCAATTTTGTGGTGCTAACTTAAATGGATGGGCATGGCTTGTCATGGTCAGTGGAGGAGGAGGAGGTGCTGCTGTAGATGGTGGTGGGGCTGGAGGTGGAGAGGATGGTGGAGATGAAGGTGGTAGAGGCCAAGCAAAGCTAGAAGAGGAGGAAGGCAAAATCAATGGAAATTGTGAAGTAAAGAAGAGATAAAGGAAGAAGATAAGAGAAGAATGGAAGCCATATTTTTTTTAGGGTTTAGGAGCTTTGGAATTTCGTGAATGAGAGAAAAAAAAAGTGGCGGCTGAAGAAATGAGGAGATGTTGCCAATTGAATGAAAAGTTAGGTTAAAAAGTAGAAGGGTTAGAAAATAAAAGGGCCTTAGGAAGATAGAAAGTCTAAGGCCTTTCAAATTTCTTTAATTCATTTTTATAAGTTTATATTTCTGATAATAACAGAAATTCCAGTTAAAAATTCGAAAATTTGATAAAATATAAAAATATATATAATATTTATTGATTATATAAAGTAGAATTAAGGAAAATAGTTAAAACAGTGAACTAGACTAGAAAATTTTGAAATTGAATAGAAAAAAATTTTAGAAAATTCATATGAGCTTGCAATATATTTTTAAACATAAATAATATATAAAATAAAAATATATTCACAAAATAAATATTTAAAATTTAATTTACATATAATTTTTAATGAAGAAAATAGCAGAAAATAGGAAAGCAGCCTTTAAAAATGAAAAATAAATACAGTAAATTTTGGAAAAATACTATTATCAATTTAAAAACATAAAAAGACAAAATATACATAAAAAACATATTAACACATATTAAAACAAAATATAAGAAAGAAAATATGATTTAAAAAAATTTAAAATAAGCAAAATTGCACAAATAAACAAATTATACTAAAAATTGAAATGTACATAACTTTTACATTTTAACTCCGTTTTCAACGAAACGAAAAGTAGTGTTCAAGTTATTAAATCTATTTTCATAATAAAAGATAAAATTTATAATTTCAAACTATTAAAAATTTAAACTTAAAAGTCAAAGTTTGACTATTGACCAAAATTCACATTTTCAGGAAATATTAAATTTAGTCATATTTGGAATTCTAATCCACATCAAAGTCAAAGTTTATATTTAAAATAACAAAATTTATTCTTTTCATAAATAAAGCTTTTGAATCTGGAAAAATCAAATAAAAAAAATATTTGAAAAATACAGGGTTGTTACACTCTCCCCCACTCAAAACTTTTCGTCCCCGAAAAGGAACGAGGTACGGGAAAGCACAGAAAAAGATAGAATGAAATAGAATTAAGACAAGATGATAAGACGATTGGAATTACACCTGATAATTATTGTTATAGGTAAGTTTAACAAGATGGAGGTGATCAAATCAAGAATATAAGCACGAAAAAGATCCTCTAGATTCTGAATCTCCCTTTCACTTGACCGACAGTCTATGAATGGAAAAACAGTGTTCAGATCTAGATGAGTAACAAAGATTATCATAGATTACAGAAAGATTTCTAAATAGACTGGTATAAGCAATAGCCTTCCCATTCTGTAACAAGATAAGGGAAATAAGGACAACCAAAAGATAGTTTGGGAAAAACAAAACCAGATAATAAATTTAAAACCATAATGCTTTGAAATCATAACAATTTAGGGATGTTTATCATTTGGAAATCACACTGCTAAAATCATAACACTTTGGACAAGTTATTCTTTTTTTTTTAAAAAACATAATACTTAGAAAATCATAACACCCTAAAAAAAGTAATCTTCATTTAAACCATTTTAATTCAAGGTCAAATAATATTCATTTTAAAGTTGTAACATTTCTAAGTTCATTTAATTATAAAAATTTCCAAAACATTGTATTTTCAAAATAGTAGTACTTATAAAATGCTACAGTAGATATATTAATATTTCAAATCAGTTCAATTCCAGAAATATTTATTTGGATATCATTTAACTTATGACTTATTAAACAAACTTTATGAATGGAATATTCAAATCAAACTATACTTCATTTATTAAGTTAAAAGTTCACTATTTTAGTTAGCTCTTAATTTAACACATAACCTAACACTTTATTTAAAATACCCATTTCATAAATAGATATTCCTTTAATAAGTTACACTTAAAATTTCATTTGAAAACCAAATTCTCAATTATCAAATTTTAGTGATGTTAAAATACATTTTAACTATTTAAATCATAATTATTCATTTTTCAAGACATATCTATTTCATAAATAAAATATTTATCATAGCAAATATAACAATCAAATTCCTTTACACATTTATTCATTTAGACATCAATTAAACTATGAATTCAAGTTAAATAAACTTTATTACAAAATGTCCAATTCCAATGTATTTTATTTTATCTATTCAAAGATACATTATTTATTATACAACATATTCATTTCAGGAAATAACCATTATTAAAATTCCTAGGTTAGACTTAAGGTTCCATATTAAATCAAATTTGATTATTAAGTTATTTAAATAAAATCTCTTTAAATTCCTTTTTCACTATTTACCTCTTTTAATCTTTTATAACTAAAATTTAAGTGTATAACATTTATTATAACCACTCAAATTTTATTTATAAAATCATTTCTGTACTGCATATTATCCAATTACATTGTTAACTTCAAAAAAAATTTAAGGTAAGTTATATTTGAATGCAATTGTATTATACAAATAAAACTTTCCAATTCAATTATCTCAAGTTTGAATCATTTATCCAAATTTTTTATTTTTTCTTCTTATAATTGAAATTATTCTTCAAGATAAAATTTAAGAATTTGAATCTTCGAACATCTTCAAACCATTTGGAGATAAGTAATTATATATACATAATATATTAATCAAATTTAAATCATATATCTATATATATATTATAATCCAGTCATATTTTAGAAATTCAAATCAATAAGATTTTCCAAAACAAAGCTGTAGCAAGACTACAGAATGGTTTCTTCACTTCGAAACTCGAAAATGAACGTCGATGATGCTGCAGTCATCACCAAAATTATTTTCCAGCGACAAAGAGAAGAGCACTAAATTTTTAAACTTTAAAATCCTTTAGAGACAAATTTTTATTCAAAATACTTTAAATAATATCCTTTTAAAAATTTTAAACACAAGGTTTGAAACCATCGGAAATTAAATTCTTTAACTTTCTTGTTTTAAATTCATTTCAGTTCCCAAATAAATTTATAAACAACTATTTATAAATTCATTTGTAGAACAATAAATGATAAATCAAGTATTATCATTTCAAATTATCAATTTAAATCAATTTATTAAGTTCCATAAAATTATATATCCAAATTTATTTCATAAACCAAATTTTAAAATAATATTGTGTCAGTTTGTTCTGTCAAAGTGTTTTAGAAATCCTATCGATAGTGTTGATCAGACGAATCGATCGGAAACCCAAATCAACATCAACAACTCAAACAACACAATATAAAACAAAATATTAATTTACAAGTACAGTTCAAAATGTTTGGAAGATAGATTAGAACAAAAGACAAGATGATTAAACAGAGTAGAGAGATGGGTAAGCTTAGATAAATCGCGGACAACCTTAACCGGGTCAACCGTGACTTAATGGATAAGATCAAATGTGGATTTTCTGGGGTAAATCTACCTTCGATCTCAAGAGATAGAGTTTGGAATAACAAAAGATATTAGAATCTAAACCAAGGATAAATATAAATCTCTGGTTAATCGATGCTGATTGTAAAGGATTTTCACCCCTTTACAAGAAAATTAGAATATTAGCGAGACCGCCAATTTACTATAAAGATCATTCGAAGTGGGGTTATGTGATACTCCAAAATCAAAAGAAGATGAATAGTGAGGGACAAGAATGAATTTTGGAACCGCAGGGAACGTTCCAAAAATTCAAAGGAATTTTGAATCAAGAGGAAAAGATTCAAACTCGAACGAAAGTGATTCTGTAAATAAATCTACTCCATATGCTGAGTTTTGCCTCAAAGCCAAAGCTCTGATACCACATGTAACGACCCGATATTTTGGACCATTCGCATCCATTATAAGTGTATAGGTAGACACTCATGCCGGAGTTGAATTGCTCAAAATACCACGTTGTAATTAAAATTTGGCAAATCTCAGAATATACAGTAAATAAATATAATCACAGATCACAGACACAGAGTAAAATAATGCAGCGGAAGTAAAAGAAATAGTAGTTCATGAAGCTACTATGTAAATATATCAGAGTTACATAAGATACAACAGAAGAAATAGAGTACAACAGAAGTATCAATAAAATAACCAAGTACAAGCTGAACAGAGCAACATAACTGAAGTAGATAGAAGAAGACTAGCAGATAATCTCTAGCGATTCAAATCTCCAGAAGGTGGAAATCCAAATCTGTGAATAACTCAGGCTGACCCGAGCATAAAGCAAAACACAAAACACTCGAGTCAGGACAATATATACTTATATAATGTAAACCAACTCAAGTGAACTGTAATAAAGGTATAAGTAACTTAGAAGATGCTTGGGACCGCCCATCCTCCAAGGATCCGTTAAAATATCTACTATGTAGTAATATTCGCTATTATAATAGTGTCTAAATAAGTAAAGTATAATCATATCGGAAAATAGCGTTAAGGGGATGGAGAACCTTAACGCGGTCGGATCTTAAAATCATAATCGTAGTAAAGCTCGATATGGTAGGTGACACGGCACAACTAGGCAATGCCAGGGTAGATATACCAATTACGCACACGGACTGATGGATACGCATAGCAGCCACTACCGTTCCACCTCGAACAACATTCCCAAATCGGAGGATGGCCATCTAGTCAAATCACAAGTAAGAGTATAATATCGAAGAAATGTGTCCGAGAAGAGGTGCTACCTCACTGGTCCGAGATCGCTCCTGTTTTAGCCACCTTATGCCAACTCACGGGAGTTGGGTCCACGTAACATACCTTAAGAACGTCGCCACCATCCTACTTCATTCTGGAATCTCCACCGCGTACACGGTTGTCAAAGTGGTTTTCGGTATCGACAGAGAGTATGTCCATATCCGATCCCGGTCTCTTTGCCAACCAATCGTTATTATAACCCGTGGTTATAACTTTTAAAATAGTTTATGTTTCAAATCAAAATACATCCTTTAAACTATTTCAAAATCATATCATTTATTTCAAACTAATACATACTTTCAAACCCAAAACATATCTATTCAAAACCAATTCAAAAATATATCATTTCCATTTCAAAACCAATTCAATAATATATCATTTCAATAAAACCCAAATTTCAAAATCACTGAAATTTCCTTTAATTTATTAAACTTGAAATCTTCCTTTAAATTATCATAGCATTTTGGTAATGTAACCTTAAGTAATCATAGCATTTTTGGAATGTAATACTTTCCAATTTAACATTTTATATAATCAAAGTATTTATATACTTACAAATTTTTAACATGGTCATTTTATCATAGCCTTATAGTTAAATAAACTTTGTTACTGTAATATCCAATTTATTGCTGAAATTCTTATGTTAAGTTAAGAGTACCTTATTAACTTACATTATCATTACAATAAAGAAACTTTATTATTTTAGTCATTAAAATGTGTCATTTACATAAATTAAAACTTACATATTAAATGTACTTTTTAACTTACATTTCTATTACAGTAAAGAGCATTTATCATTTAATCAATATTACACTAATTAAACTTACATTATCAAATGTACGTTTTAATTTACGTTTTATTACAAAAAGGGCATTTATTATTTTATTCAATATTACACTGATTAAGACTTACATGTTTCTTTCATTAATTAAGACTTTACATGTTTCTTTCATAAATTAAAAAATTTACATATTCTTCCATAAATTAAAACTTTACATGTCTCTTTCCTAAATTAAAACTCTACATATTATTTTCATTAATTAGAACTTTACACGTTTCTTTCACAATAAATTTCTTATAATAAAATCCAATTTTCAACAATTTACTTAATAAGTTTAAGTGTAAAAGTTTCCAATTCTTCACATTTCAACAAATAAACTTAACACTTCAAATTTAAATTACCATTTCACAAATTTAACTAAATTTCCAATTTTATTTAATTAACTTAAACTTTTAATTAAAACCAAATTTCACATTTCCAAGTCAAGTTATATTTTAAAAGATCACTTTTAAACATTCATTTATTTAACCACTTAAATTCATAGAAAAATCAATAATACTTTAATAAATCACTTAAATTCAAATTTAATCAAATTATCATATTTACCATTTCCAAATAAAATTTAATATCCATTTTATTTATATAACCTAAATATCACTTTTAACCAAAATTCCAAATTTCCAACTTAAGTTATATTTCAAAAATTCAGTTAACCCATTCATTAATTACATTTTTAACACATAGAAAAATCATAATTTCTTTATTTTAAAACATTTCAAAATCTATTTAAATCAAATTTCATAAATTTATAATTTTTAAAATACTTAAAAATATCCAAAACACTTTATAAAATAACCACGGGCCTGTATATAATTTTCTAACTTAGGTCAAGTGATACGGATATGTATCATTTCAATCCGCAGTTAAAAAAAAGAAAAATCCGGGTTCTATCATTTCAAACCCGCAATCCCAAGTTAAAATAATTTTAAATAAAAATCGCTCAGGCCTATCATTTCAGCCCATAACGATTTTTCCCTATTCTAAAGTCCGTTCGGGTATGTATCATTTCAACCCATAGTGATTCTAATCTACAGGGAACTTGCAATGGTGATAACAGATATAAATAACAGAATAACATTAAATAACAGTAACATATGATATAACAGGTATAATAACAGGTGTGAACATCATATGATAATAATATAAGCATATAAAACTTGATAATATATTTCTACAGATTCGCAGGGTGTCAATTTACTAGTTTTATAGGTACATATTGTATGGTGAGAATAACTCACCTTTTTATGCTGGAGATATCAATTAGAATGACACAACGGATCCAGAAGGAACGACCTTTGATTTGAGTGGAGAAAATAGCCAAGATATCATCTTGTAAACAATACCCAAACAAGACAAAACAATATAGCACATGAATATACTTACATAAAACAATGTTGAACAAATTGAAATACAAAGCAATAAAGACAAGACTTTGCCTTTACCATTCAAATGCTTGACCATAGGGGATCAAGTGCTCAGCCATGATGTGTTTGGGCTCAGGTTAGCATCATATAGGTCAGGTTTAGCACACCTAAGCATGGCAACATGAAGTGATGTGAAGGGTAGGAGATGCAACATGAAGAATATCAATCGACAAGGCAAATAGGTGAAGTTTTGGTCACAACAAGGCTCGACTTGGTCATTGCTTGGATCAGCCATGCATGGTACAGGTCTGGACAGTGGAGGGTGATGGTGCAGCAGCAGCCAAAGGTCATGTAGTTGCTGGTGGTGGTGGTTCTAGGGGTGGCCAAGGTGATAGATGAAGGTGGTGGTGAAGCATGTGTGGTTTAGGCATTGTTTGGAAGGGTTTTTGTGCAATTTTGTGGTGCTAACTTAAATGGATGGGCATGGCTTGTCATGGTCAGTGGAGGAGGAGGAGGTGCTGCTGTAGATGGTGGTGGGGCTGGAGGTGGAGAGGATGGTGGAGATGAAGGTGGTAGAGGCCAAGCAAAGCTAGAAGAGGAGGAAGGCAAAATCAATGGAAATTGTGAAGTAAAGAAGAGATAAAGGAAGAAGATAAGAGAAGAATGGAAGCCATATTTTTTTTTAGGGTTTAGGAGCTTTGGAATTTCGTGAATGAGAGAAAAAAAAAGTGGCGGCTGAAGAAATGAGGAGATGTTGCCAATTGAATGAAAAGTTAGGTTAAAAAGTAGAAGGGTTAGAAAATAAAAGGGCCTTAGGAAGATAGAAAGTCTAAGGCCTTTCAAATTTCTTTAATTCATTTTTATAAGTTTATATTTTTGATAATAACAGAAATTCCAGTTAAAAATTCGAAAATTTGATAAAATATAAAAATATATATAATATTTATTGATTATATAAAGTAGAATTAAGGAAAATAGTTAAAACAGTGAACTAGACTAGAAAATTTTGAAATTGAATAGAAAAAAATTTTAGAAAATTCATATGAGCTTGCAATATATTTTTAAACATAAATAATATATAAAATAAAAATATATTCACAAAATAAATATTTAAAATTTAATTTACATATAATTTTTAATGAAGAAAATAGCAGAAAATAGGAAAACAGCCTTTAAAAATGAAAAATAAATACAGTAAATTTTGGAAAAATACTATTATCAATTTAAAAACATAAAAAGACAAAATATACATAAAAAACATATTAACACATATTAAAACAAAATATAAGAAAGAAAATATGATTTAAAAAAATTTAAAATAAGCAAAATTGCACAAATAAACAAATTATACTAAAAATTGAAATGTACATAACTTTTACATTTTAACTCCGTTTTCAACGAAACGAAAAGTAGTGTTCAAGTTATTAAATCTATTTTCATAATAAAAGATAAAATTTATAATTTCAAACTATTAAAAATTTAAACTTAAAAGTCAAAGTTTGACTATTGACCAAAATTCACATTTTTAGGAAATATTAAATTTAGTCATATTTGGAATTCTAATCCACATCAAAGTCAAAGTTTATATTTAAAATAACAAAATTTATTCTTTTCATAAATAAAGCTTTTGAATCTGGAAAAATCAAATTAAAAAAAATATTTGAAAAATACAGGGTTGTTACATCTGCACTTCTTGTTCAGGTTGGAATGCTATGGTCTTTTTGTCTTGGGCTTGATCCCTTTTTGCCTACAAGTTTAATTCATACGACATGAGATTTCCTATTAACTCTTCAGGTTTTATGGTAGAGATATCGTTAGCTTCTTCTATAGCTAAGACTTTCCATTCTCATTCGTCCGTCAAAGAGTTTAGAATTTTCGAGACAATATCAAAATCAGTGTATTTTTCTCCAAGTGCCAATAGTGAGTGATATATGTCTTGAAGTCTAGAATACATTTCATTTATAGTCTCATCCCGTTTCATTCTGAAATTTTGAAATTGATTTTTAAGCATAGAAATCTTGCATTGTTTAACTTTGTTTGTTCCTTCAGTGTAACTTTAAGAGTTCGCCAATTTTCATAAGTTATTATATACATGCTAACTCTATTAAATTCTTTTTTATCTAAAGCACAGAATATCGTATTCATGGTTTTTGCATTTGAGGTAGCATCTAACATTTGTGTGTTTGACCATTGTGTATATGGTGTGGTTGGTATAATATATTCTTCCTGACTTATATTCCAAGTGTCATATCCATTTGCCTGCATATAAATTTCATGCGAGTAGACCAATAATTATAATTCAAACTGTTAAATAGTGGTGGTCGTGCAGTGGATTGACCTTCAATGAAACTAGATGAAGCGGTATTTTCCGTATTACTTTATTATAAAAAAAACTTTGTTACGGTTTTTATGATGACCTGCTCTGATACCAATTGAAAGTGACTAAGGATCATGCAATATGGAATATTAAATAAACTATCTCTTTATGCAGAATGTAAATGTATAAGTAAAGTAATAAAGTAAATGACACCATAGATTTTTATACTGATTAGAACTTCCCGTACTACGTCCAGTCCCAGACACCTTCTGGAATTTAACTATCAACCCTCACTTAACCTGAAGGAATATGTATTACACTGCCTGAGCAATCGAACAAGACTTCAACCGCCTAAGCAACAGAAAAGGACTTCAACCGCCCGAGCAACCGAACAGGACTTCAATAATATATAAAATTATCTGGCTAAATGTGCTCTTTTAATAGCACAGATAAGTCTTTAGAGTGCACCCTTCCTATAACCTTCTCCTTTGTGGCATACCGTGTAATTCGTGAAGATAGAAAGTTTATTAGATCGCCAATGAAATATTCTTGAATGAACAAGTGATCAGAATGAAGTTTTTAAGTACTTAATGCTTAGAGTTCAAATGGCAAGATAGATTAGAAATAAGAATAAGATATTTTTATTAAAACAATTTAATTCATGGCTATTTATAGAGATTAAGAGTTGTATTCGTTCGTGAATGATAGCTATGGAAAAGGTATGAAAGCAACTCTTGAATCAAGAGTTGTTTCTGTTCATTAAAATGAAGTGTCTCTTGAAAACTAGCCGTTACGAAGATTCAGTCGTCTGAACTAAATGTTTCGGCCAGCTGAATTGATTGAAAATCAAAACAGCAAAGAAATAGTGCAAAAATGGTATAATTTAGCCGTCTAAATATTCCAAGTCAGCCGGCTGAATGTTCATATTATTTTTTGAACATGCACAGCATTCAGTCGGCTGACAAGGGTCATTCAGCCGGCTGAATGCAGTGTTTTCATGTAGCTTATTCGATTTTCCAAAGTTTTTATTTTGAGTGCATGTATATACCACTTTGGAGAGATTTTAACAGCTATCTACATCTAGACTCAGACTCGATGCCTAACATAAATATTGTAGCAACATTCTGGAATCTTAATCTGGTCTTCATATGTCTTTGAGTATCTTCTCCTGCAATCTTGGTTAGTTCATATAATATTTACGTATATAGTTGCTAAAATCAAAACATCGAAATTCGAGGTTCTAACAAGAAACAGTTTTAAATTTGAAACTATTTTCACTATAAACTATATTACTATAAACTGTTTTAAAATTCATCTTTTTAAAATTTCAAATTATTTAAATTTTCGAATCATTTAATATATAACCCATTTCCGATACTCAAACTATTGTACATACAACCATTTTAACTATTCAAACTATTTTAACTATTTAAACTATTTTAATTATTCCAACTATTTTCAAAATTCAATCTGGTTAAAGTTTGGAACTGTTTATTTAAATCATTGATTTAAAACGTGAACATGGTTAAAATGAAGTTATAACTTAAGTTGAAATTCGAATTGGAAATTTGAATGAAATGATATTTTCAAATGAAAATGACATATGAAGTAAATATGATGATTTTGAAATGAAGGATATTTTGCAGTGAATATGATATTTTGATATCAAGTATGAATCGTTTTCGAAATGTAAAAGTACTAACCGCTGTGTAAAACAATGTTTGGTTGTTAAAGAGACCGGGGCCGATTATTGGCATACTCTCGGTTAATGTTGGAACCACTTTAACAATTGTGTACATGGAGGAGACTCCAGAATGAAGTGGTTGGAATTGGTGTACATTGTTGGATTTGAAGAAAGAGAATGATGATGGATAGCCTCGACATTTGTATCAATTTGAAATGACTAAAACAGGATGGCTTGACAGGAACAATGAGGGTAGCTACCTCTAGCGGACATCTGTTCTTCGATTTTATTTTTGGACTCGGTCCATATTATTACTTTTGATGTTGGTTTCGATTGGTTCACCTTGATTTGGTATGACCTCCCTTTGACTCGATATGGGATGGATAGACGTGGTGGGCGGTCGTGGCTACGGTGCGTTACCACCAGCCCCGCGACCCGAACTGGTAGTATCCTACCTTGGGCATTGCCTCACGTGCCTTATCATACTTTTATCCTTATATAAGACCAATACGAGTTTGCTTTAGTGTTGTCGTATCATGGCGCATCCCTATCCCCCAATGTGCTACTAGGGTGTTATATGTAAACTGTATGCAAATGCTTAAAAACACGTTAAGGGGGATTAATGTAAAGCCTTAATGCTAGGAAAAATATTTATCTTGTTGATTAGATGTTTGCACAAAAAATGGGCAAACACCTCCAAGTCGTATGATTTAGTCGATTTTCTGTTGTTCTTAGTGATTTAGATACTTTATGCAAATATGTAAAAAGTAGGGACTAAACTGTAAAAGACACACAGGTTTATAGTGGTTCGGCCAGAATGTGCCTACGTCCACTTTATATCTTATTATCCTTTATTGTTCAGATTACAAGTACAAAGCTTTGATTACAAGTGTATGAAAGTTGTTTGACAGTTCTGTTCGTTCTTGAGCTCTCCAACTTGTCCCCCATTGTTGTACCCTTGCCCCTCTATTTATAGAGTGTGGTTGGGGGTAGGGGTCTTGGATGTATGTAGCTGCTGGTGGGCCTGGGCTGATGCAATCTGGCCTAGCAACGTTGGTTCGGTAGTGCTTTGGTTCGGCCATGGGTGGAGGCATGGATTGATCCGGTAGTAGACTTTGGAAGCGAGTTGGTCCGGCGATGCCATGGTCCGGTGGTGAGTGGAGAAATGGGTTGGTCCAGTGGTGGGAGTAGGTGATTGACTGGGTAGGGAGTGGTTCGGTAGGGCCCTGGCTCGGCAGTGAGTGGTCTGGTAGGGAGTGGTTCGGTAGGTGATTGGTCCGGTAGGGAGTGGTTCGGTGGTGAGAATACGACCAACATTTTCCCCCCAAAGTGGGGCATATGCCTGCATATGTCGCGCTTTGTTTCGATTCTCCCATTTGGCCCAAGTACTGAACCAGCTGGTCCGGTTATCCTATGCTTGCCTATAAGTAAAGGCCTTATGCTCTCGTTATTCCTTACTATCAAAAATAACCGAACCAAACTCTTGCCTACAGAATCAATCATTTCACCAAACTAGTTTGATTACCGGACCAGGTGAGCTTTTCTTCCGCCGAATAAACTTTATGCTTGAATTACCGAATGATCTCCTAAGGAGCGTAAGTGTCGAATGAACTTCAAGTTTCGAATTACGGAACGGTACTTTTATGTTTTAAACTATAAATGGGAATCCAGACTGTTAGGTATTTGCTTGTTTATATTTCTATACTCCTTGTTCTAACGATACGTTTTCTCGTGTTTGCAGATAATGTCTCATAAAGTAGAAACCCGTTCTGATAAAAAGAAATCTAAGGATAAAGGAGAGTCCTCCATTGTGCCCCCAGTCCAGGCAGAACCGGGATGACATAGACCTACCCCGAGATCGTTAGTGGACGGGTACGGTCCGCAAGAGCTCTAGATCTTTTGGGATTGATAGAGCGCAGATGAGGTTGCCGGGGAACGGAGTGATGCCGTATAACCCCCCAGAAGGATATTTTGCTTACAGCAGGTATCATTGCATGTGCGGTGCCATCCCTTCGATTAACACCTAGATAGTCAGCTTCATCACATACTTGAAGGAGGCTCCTTTCCAGCTTCAGCCTAATTCCTATGCTATCTTGGTGAGTTTGTTTATTATCTTCCAGAGGAGATACGGGCGTCCTCCTTCCAATCGGGAAATCCGGTACTTGTACAACTTGAGAGGCTACAAGAAGGGGTCTCCGTATGTTAGCTTAGAGTCGGCTGTGTCCTTCAAGCCAGTCCTGGATTTATATTCGAAATTTAGCATGTTCAAGAAGGAATGGTTTTTTGTCATAGATGACTCTGTTTCCTTCCGCCGCTTCACCTCTGGCTGTAAGTTGAATCTCATTTATGATTTTGTTCTGACCGCAATACTCCTTCTTACGTGCTTTATTTCTTGCTAGCGATAGGTGGCTTTGCGGTTGTAGAGAACGATCGTCTGGTTCGGATGGCTGAGGAAATAGAAGCCATTCCGGAAGGGGAGAGGGCGACTTCTTATTCGATCAGGAACGCTACTCTTATGGGGCTCAACCTGATTCTGCCACGTTAGTTTGTGGTCAAGCAGAGAGACACAGCTGAGGAGAGGGCCGCCAAAGCTAAAGGGGGGGCTACGGCGAAGAGTAGTAAAAGAAAGCCCTTCTCAAAGCATCCAACTGCCGGGGGGAAGAAACTTAAGATATCCGATGGTCCCTCCCCCAGCACATGTCCAGACTTTCCAGAGGAGGAAGATAAGGAGGAGGAAAGAGGCAAGGTTGAAGGAGGTGAGGCGGAGAGTGGAAGTGGTAGATAAGGTGATGGACATAGTGGTGATGATGGTGGCGACGGACAGAGTGGTGATGGTGCTGGGGCTTTGTCTTCTAAGCAAGCGGGTGTGATCAAGGAGTGGACGGACGATGCTTTCCACCTAGCTTTCGAAGGGCTGGAGAAAGAACCGGCTCTGGTAGAGGAGCCTAAGAAAGCTGACAATGCCAGAGTCGGCGCCGATTCATCTTCCAAAAGTGTTCGAGTTGAGGCAGCCCCCACGACTCAAGGTGAATTTTTGACTTCTGCAGACACCATTTATGATAAGGACTTAGGATTATTTTATGGTCAGCTCCCGTCCTGGAATGAGATCCAGGACTTATTGCAGTATCCCACTCCTCCCCAGGGTTTGTATAACAAAAGTGTCTCCTTACTTTTATTTACTTGACATATTTCTTGAATTATAGTTCAACGTCTGCTTGTAACACTTGGTTTTTGTCCCAAGATCGGGTAAAGTGGCCAGGACATCGGGTGTTCGGCACCGTCTTGAACAATATAAGTCTCTAAGGGCTTCCACTAAGTCAAAGCCTCCGACTAACCGCCCTGGAGACGTAGTTGGCTACCGTCCTCTTCTTGGAGTTATCGAAGAGGATATCCAAAAGAAGAAGAGGAGTCGCTCCTTGTTGGAATCTCCACCTGACCCTCAACCCCCAACTCAGCCTCTTTAGGATACCACGGAGGAGAATACTGAGCTTATTCCTTCCCCGCACCCGTCTGAAAATCCTACCGTTACCCCGATAGACCATCCTGGCTTGGCTCGTAATCCGTTTGCGGGTCATCCGGATCTGGATCTGGGTTCTCACGATATTTCCTTTGATGAGGCTACTGGTGAGCACCTTCTCCCTCGTAATCCCATGGTAAGGGTGCTTGACGAGGCCAAGTTCCTGGATCATGATTTGCTTACCACTGGGGTTGTAACCTTGGGGGACGAAGCTAAGGCAAACATTGACCGGGTTGCTGAGGAAACCAGGAAGCTGATGGGGCATCATGCTCGACTGGTTAAGGCTGGAGAAGAAATCGACAGTGCTAACATTCGACTGCGTTTAATGGTTTCCGACCAGCCAAACAACTCGCTGATCAAGCCATCCAGATCTCTCAACATGAGATCGCGTCTAGGCAATTAAAGAAGACCATGGAAGAGGTCAGCAGGGCAGAGATGCGAAAAATGGAGGCCGTTTGTAAGGAACGGATTGATATGGCTATTGCAACGGTGGATGAGGTTCGGAAAGCGGATCTCGAGCGGGTACAGGAGTTGTCAGGGAAACTTGAGGCTGCGGAGCTTGCTCAAACCAAGTTGAAGGAGGAGATGGAGGCGATGAGAAAAAACTTTCAGGCTGACAGCTCGCAATACCAATCGGAGAGGGACGCCACCATTGCAAAGCTGTTGGCCTCTGAGGACCGAATAAGGGAGTTCGAGGAGAATGAGGGGATAATGGATGAGATGCTTCAAGATATATACTTTCGCACTTGGAAACAGGGCAACTTATCTTGGATGGATGATTACCCCCGAGTCATGGCCAGGATTTATCTCAGGGCCCTAGAGGAGGCTAAGTCCAATGCAGATAAGGAGGGTGGCGTGGCCTTTAGAATGGATGTGGTTACGGCTCAATTCACCAAGGAGGAGAAGATGGCGGTGAAAGAGGGTATGCGGCTGCTGGCTGCTGAGGAGGTTGGTGTGCAGTTGGAGGATGATGATCAAGGAGCAGAGGCTGGTAAGTCTTCTCTTTTAGCTTTTTGTAACCTGACTGCTTATCGCTTATCTAATGCATTCTTCTTCTGGCTTGGACAGGCGAGACCTCCGAGGTACCGACTACCTCCGGCCAACATGTCGAGAGTTCTGATCCCGTGGCTATGTAGATCTTGGAGGGCCGGTAGGATAGAGGTGAAGCTCCGATGCAGCTGTCTCCCTGACTTGAGCTGGATGTCTTTTTGGTTTGTTTGACATTGCTGTCTACGCTAGCTCTAAAACATTAATGTAACTTTTAGGCTGTAATTATGTTATTGGTAACAAACGACTTTATTCTTAGCCTATAATTTTTAACTTAAGCTGATTCTGCCATATTTGACTGCCTTAGTTATTTTGATATGTTGCATAAGAAATACAGCTGTGCACATGCCTGTGATTCCATCGTGTTTGATGCCAGTTTCTTGCTTAAGATATAATTTCATACCTTGCAAAGTTAATGTGATGTGCGAATAAATTATAGCTATGTATTTATTTACAAAAGAAGAAAGTACAGCCCTTCATGTCTTAGTTGTAGATGGTAGCTTTGAATGTTTTATATGACTGAGTATGGAATGTAGTTGATTGACCTGTCATCCCATTGTGAGTTCTTATCCCCATCGGTGAGCATCTCCTACTTTGTGTCCTGTACTTTAGGGATCGTTATAGAGGATAGGAGGAAAGTTTTTAAATAAGATAGAAATATAAGAAAAAGTAAAACTTCCAATCACGGAAGGCCTGCGATGTGCTTAAGTTCGAGGCAAACGGGTTTTGTAGTCACTTTCCCTAGCTGTGGGTCTTGGAGACATTTGTCACCCATCTTACGCCTCCGCGGGGAGTTTATCTTTTTTTTACCAGAGCCATACTTAAGACACTCGGAGCCGAGATCGCGCACAGTAACTACCCGTGCCATTATGGCCCATAATCGTGGGTATTATTCGATTTACCGTGGCCGGCTAGCGTGGGTGCCGATCGTCAACCATGAACTACCCCTGGCTGGCCACACCTTATGTTGGGGCTTAAAATAGGTTCACGGTTGTCGACGAGCCGAACGCCGTAATGAGCTGCCTAGGCTATTGTCGGCCTACTCGGTGGCTTATAATCGGCTCATTACAGTTGGCTTTAAGGGCCGATCGCGAGCAATGAGTTAACCCGCAGCAGAGGGATGCTGGAGCAAAAGTGTCTCATTGGCGAGGGCATAGATTCGCATAGTACCTGTTAGGTCTTGTCCAGGTGAAGTCGCGCCGTGATGTGTCTCGAATGGAAATGCCATTACACAGGATTTCGTTCAACAGAAAAGGATAAGGTTAACAAGCAGCCAAGATATAAAGGAACAAGTTAAAAAGAGACAAGTTTTTAAAGTGGTTCGGCACGAACATGCCTACGTCCACTGATTCTCTTTGTTAATTCACTTCATATGGGCAGTACAAGTTAAGAAAAGTATTGACGAAGGTGTTGGATGTTCCATGCCCTTTGGAACACCTCTCCGTCCACTGTTGACAAAATATAAGCTCCGTTGTGGAGATCTTTATGAATTACATATGGTTCGTCCCAGATTGGATCTAGTGCTCCGGGGCGCGGGAAGATTCGCTTGAGGACAAGATCTCCTTTTTGTAAGCTACGATGCTTGACTTTGGAGTTGTATTGCGTTGCCACTTTTTGCTTGTGAGCTGCTGCTTTGAAGGCTGCATCATTTCTTCTTTCCTCAATTAGATCCAAAGACATGTGAAGGAGTTCTTCGTTCTCTTCTGGGTTATAGTGGATGCTACGGTGGGAAGGCACTATAGTTTCAACTGGGAGCATAGCCTCCGATCCGTATGCCAAAGAGAAAGGAGTATGCCCCATTGATGTTCTGAAAGATGTGCGATAGGCTCAAAGTGCCGTAGGAAGTTCATCCACCCAAGCGCCTTTTGACTTTCAAGTTTCTTTTTGATTAGAGTTTTGAGAATTTTGTTGACAGCTTCGACTTGTCCGTTTGCCTGGGGATAAGCTACAGATGAGAAGCTTTTGTGAATTCCGTGCTCATGGCACCAATTGGCGAACTCCTCGCTGTCAAACTGAAGTCCATTGTCCGATATGATTTTAAGTGGGACTCCGTACCTGCATAGAACATTTTTGATCAAGAAGTTAATAACTTTTGCTGAAGATACTTTATTTAAGGGTTCTGCTTCCACCCATTTGGTGAAATAGTCGACTGCCACTATAGCATATTTGGCTCTGCCTCGGCCTATTGGCAGTTCGCCAATCAAGTCAATTCCCCATACTGTAAAGGGCCAAGGGCTGGTTATTTGAGTAATCTCAATTGTTGGTAGCCACGGAACCTTAGCAAATTTCTGACATCTATCACATTTTTTGACGAAATCTAAGGCGTCTTTGTTTAAGGTGGGCCAGAAATATCCATATTGGAGTATCTTCTTTGCCAGAGCCTGCCCTCCAGTGTGATCTCCGCAGCTTCCTTGATGGATGTTGGATAATATTTCCTTTGCTTCCCTTTCAGCGACACACCTTAATAAGGGGTTAGAGAAGTCGCGCCGATAAAGGGTGCCTTCTTGTATTGTGTAGCGGGAAGCTCTCCTCAAGATTTTCTTGACTTCGTTACACTTGTCGGGCAGTGTGCCGTCTTGTAAGTATTTTTGGATGGGAGTCATTAAAGTTTCCTCTTTGATTGTAGCTATCAGATTCACCTGCTCGAAACTCGGGGTCGGTTGCTTTGAGATGGCCACTGCTCCGGAAATAGTGCCGTCTCTCATGCTAGCTTGCTTCGCCAATTCGTCAGCCTCTTGGTTCTCTTCCTAAGGGATGTGTTTGATTAAATAGTGATCCAATTGATCGAGAAGCAGCTTGGTCTTCTTTAGATATGCTATGAGTCATTCTTCTCGAGCCCGAAATTCTCCTAGTATTTGATTTACAATAAGTTGAGAATCACTATGAAGACACAAAGAATTGGCTCCGATCTCTAAGGCAAGTTCTAATCCAGCTATCATTGCTTCATACTCTGCATCGTTGTTGGTGGCAGCGAATTCCAACCTTAGAGCATAGTGTAGCTTATTTCCCCTGGGAGTGATTATTACCACACCTGCCCCCGAGCCTTGTTCGTTTGACGCACCATCCACAAAGAGATTCCACTTGATGTCTTCTGCTATTTCCGATTGCTCCTTACCTTCGTTGGTAGTGAATTCGGCAATGAAATCGGCCATGGCTTGTCCCTTGATGGCGGTGCGAGGATGGTAGGTGATATCATATGGACTTAGTTCAATGCACCATTTAAGTAGTCGCCCAGAAGTGTCGGGACGATGGAGTACCTGCCTTAGTGGTTGATCGGTCAGAACTCTGATGGAATGAGATTGGAAATAGTGACGCAGTTTCCGTGATGTGATTAGTAAACAGTACGGTAGTTTCTCAAGTTTAGGATATCTGGCTTCCGCCCTTGTAAACCTCTTGCTCACAAAGTATACTGGCCGCTGCGTGCGTTTGTCTTCTCTCACCAAGGCAGCGCTTAGAGCATGAGATGACACAGCAAGGTATAGGTTTAGCTCTTCGCCTTTGTTCGGAGTTGAGAGTACTGGTGGTCTTTGGAGGTGTTCGATTAAGTTAAGGAAAGCTGTTAAGCATTCGTCAGTCCATTCGAACTTTCCTTTGTCTTTCTTTAGAGCTTCGAAGAAGGGGATGCATTTGTCAGTTGCTTTAGAGATGAATCTGCTCAGGGCGGCCACCTTCCCATTTAGGCTTTGCATTTCTTTTCAGGTAGAAGGTACCCTGATATCTTTCAGAGCTCGGACTTGTTCAGGGCTTGCTTCAATTACTCTGGCATGGACGATGAATCCTAAGAGCTTTCCTGATGATACTCCGAAGGAGCACTTTAGAGGATCCAGCTTCATTCCATATTGGCGAAGTACTTGAAACATCTCGCCCAGGTGGATTACGTGATTGTCGGCTTTCCTTGACTTTACCAACATGTCATCCACATAAACTTCCATAGTTTGTCCTATTAGCCCCGCAAACATCTTGTTGACGAGGCGCTGATGGGTGGCTCCTGTGTTTTTAAGTCCAAAAGGCATTACTTTGTAGCAGTACAATCCCCGGTCAGTGATGAAACTAGTGTGGTCTTGATCGGGAGCATGCATAGGAATTTGGTTATATCCTGAGTATGCGTCCATAAAAGATAAGAGTTCGTGCCCGGCTGTGCTGTCCACAAGCTGATCAATTCGGGGAAGTGGGAAGCAATCCTTCGGGCATGCGTCATTCAAGTTGGAGAAATCAATGCATGTTCGCCACTTCCCATTAGCCTTCTTTACTTGTACCGGGTTAGCAATCCACTCTGGGTAGATGGCTTGTCGTATGAAGTTATTGGCAAGTAGGTTCTTTACTTCTTCATCGAGGGCTGTTGATCGTTCTGCCCCCATACTTCTCTTTTTCTGTTTTACTGGCGCCTTGGTAGGATCGATGTTTAGTACGTGGCATGCTATGTCTGGGGAGACTCCAGTCATGTCAGCGTGCGTCCATGCAAATACATCCAAGTTGTGGCGGAGAAAATCAATGAGTTGTTCATTCAATTCCGCTTTTAGTTGGGACCCGACTTTCAATAATCTACTTGAGTCGTGTTTGTCCACAGATACAAATTCCATAGCCTCTGCAGGCTCGGCGGTGGCCTCCTCCTCTTTGTCCCTAGGGTCTAATTCATTGAAAGGGTCACTGGTATATCGAAGAGGAAGGGCTTTCTTTAGTTGCTATGCTTCCAAATTTTTTATGCAGAGGGTAGTCTCTACACTCTTCCCTTTATCCTTCCCGCGGTTATTGCGAAGTTTAGTTACATAGCAATCTCGAGCGATGTCCTGGTCTCCCTTCACTTCCCCTATTCCATTGTCCGTTGGAAATTTCATCTTCAAGCACCATGGGGCTAGGACAATTTGGAAGTCAGACAAGGCTGGTCTTCCTAATAAGGCGTTGTAGGCCGAGTGGTTTTCTATCAACACAAATGTTTGTTTTCGCACAACGGAGCGGGGATGACTTCCAATTTCAACAAAGAGGTCCAGTCGCCCGAGGGGCATCTTCGCATTTCTAGTGAAACCGTGTAGTGGTTTATTGCAGGGAAAAACATCCTTTATTGACAACTTCATTTTGTCGAATGCATGCTTGAATAGGATATTCACTGAGCTTCCAGTGTCTACTAGAATTCGGAAAACTTCGGCTAGACCGAGCCGGGCAGAGATAACCATGGGATCTGTGTGAGGGTACTGCCTTCCCTCCAGGTCACGCCTACTGAATGTGATGTCATCATTCTCTATCCGCTTCAGGTGGTGTTCTTCTATAATAGAATTAACGCATTCTTCATTGTTTCTAAGTGACTTTCCGTACCTTTGCATCTCTGCCCAGCATCCGTCGGCGATGTGTGGCCCTCCCGAGATGGTATGGACCACTATCTTCTCTTGATTGGAGCCACTGGTGTTGCGATTTCCTCTGCCTATTTCTGGGGAGGGTAGCCTTGGGTTCTCATTGGTAGGAGCAGGAGTCCTGTTCTAACCTTTTACATAGCGTTCTAGTCTCTTTCTTTTGATGTGTTCTTCAATCAAGTCCCGGAGATGATGGCATTCATTGGTATCATGTCCATGGGATTCATGGAAGCGGCAGAATTTTCCAGACTTAATTGCGTTATCTGATTCCTTCTTGTACGGGGGGCGTTTGTATTTAACTTCGTCTTGAGTGGCCAGGAAGATGTTTTTGATCGTTTCATTCAAAGGGGTGTAAGCGCCAAATCTCGGTCCTGGCCGATATAGACGCTTTTCTCCTTTCTTGCCCCCAGCATTGTCTCTAGAGTCATCTTTTCGAACATCATTTGCTACAGCGGGCGTGTTACCGTGAGCTGCCTTATTTTGTTGCCTTGTCTGCCTCTCAGTGGCAGCGTCTTAAAGTCTCATATATTTCCTAGCTTCATGGAAGAAATCGGGTAAAGTAGCTGGTTTTTCTTTTGTCAATCTTCTAGCAAATTTAGTATCCGGATGCACACCACTACAGAGGGCCATTAAGATAAGTTTCTCATCGACATCTTGGACTGCGGCTGCTGCGGCATTGAATCGGGTTAGATATTGCTGCACTTTCTCTCCATGTTTCTGTTTGATACTGGATAAGGAATAAGCGTCCTTGGGTTGCTCCACATGAATGCGGAACTGGCCGATGAACTTTTCTTTCAACATCTCCCATGAGCTGATGGATCCTTGGGGTAGATGGCAGAACCAGGAGGTAGCTAGATCTGCTAAGAATAGTGGAAAGCATTTGCACAGTACTCCTTTTGTTGCTCCGCTCATGAGCATATGCTGTGTGTATCTCTGTAAGTGTACAACGGGATCAGAGGTTCCCTTGTAAGGTTCCATTATTGGCATTTTCCATTCTCGGGGGGTGATGGCAATTTCGATATTGCGGGCGAAAGGGCTGGTTACCCTAGCGCTTATCCCTCGATCTCTTTAAGCCCGTTGGATGCACTCTCTAAACAAGTGTGCCATCCTTTCATCAGAATTTGGAGCAGATAGAAATGAGTTCGGTTCTTCTCTGTGGGATTGATTCCGTCCAGATGACCTGTAGGGATGGTATCGTCTATTATTCCTAATATTTTCCAGTGGCTGTCTTTGGTCTTCTGGGAGCATGCTAGGGTCAGCTATAGTTGGCCTTTGCCTTGAACTTCCCCTGTTGGGTTCTGTTCTAAGCACTTCCTCGGGTCCAACTTTGGGCTGGACTCTAGCTCGGCCCCATTCATTGGCGTTTCCGTGGTTAGGCAGCATGACAGGCTCAGCTACAGTTGACCTCCACCTGGTACCTCCCCCGTTGGGTTCGGTTCCAAGAGTTTCCTCGGGTCGGAGTTCGGACTATGTTCGGTCTCGGCTCCTACCATGGTTGCTTCTGTCGTTAGCTTCTTCGAAGAAGGAAGATCTTTGTCGCCTCTGAGATCCTCCAGACTGGGACTCACCCCATGATTCAGTGTTGCGGTTGGACTCTTCAGCATCCCTTAAGCGTGACATGAGTTGGTTCACCAAGGCTTCCTGTTGGGATGTGAAGCGGTTAGTCACTTCAGCCATAACCCTGTCTAGATCTGCCCTAGTAATTGCTGCCGGCTGTCCCATAACAGGGTTTGTCGGATTTGCCTGACCTCCATTTGGTACTGCTGTTGGAATGGGATGATTTACTTGATCTGTGACCACTGGATCTGGAATACTGTTGGTTGCGATGTTTTTTCCTTTGTTAACATCTTTCTTCTGCTTGGGAGGCATGTCTTCCAAGCAATGAGCGATGCTGTTAGGAAGAAGGTTAAGTGGGAGAGCTGAAGTCCGAAGTTCAGCTCTCAGTGAAAGCACCAAAAATGTTTGCACAAAAAAGGGGCAAACACCTCCAAGTCATATGATTTAGTCGATTTTCTGTTGTTCTTAGTGATTTGGATACTTTATGCAAATATGTAAAAAGCAGGGACTAAACTGTAAAAGACACACAGGTTTATAGTGGTTCGGCCAGAATGTGCCTACGTCCACTTTATATCTTATTATCCTTCATTGTTCAGATTACAAGTACAAAGCTTTGATTACAACTACAAGTGTATGAAAGTTGTTTGATAGTTCTGTTCGTTCTTGAGCTCTCCAACTTGTCCCCCATTGTTGTATCCTTGCCCCTCTATTTATAGAGTGAGGTTGGAGGTAGGGGTCTTGGATGTATGTAGCTGCTAGTGGGCCTGGGCTGATGCAATCTGGCCTAGCAACGTTGGTTCGGTAGTGCTTTGGTTCGGCCATGGGTGGAGGCGTGGATTGATCCAGTAGTAGAGGATTGGTGTTGATTCGTCTAGGCTTTGGAAGCGAGTTAGTCCGGCGATGCCCTGGTCCGGTGGTGAGTGGAGAAATGGGTTGGTCCGGTGGTGGGAGTATGTGATTGACTCGGTAGGGAGTGGTTCGGTAGGGCCCTGGCTCGGCAGTGAGTGGTCCGGTAGGGAGTGGTTCAGTAGGTGATTGGTCCGGTAGGGAGTGGTTCGGTGGTGAGAATACGCCCAACATTAGACATCACATATATAGCGTATTCTATTATATATAGATATTTTGATGGATCCTTAAGAGATAGAAAATCACGTAATATCTCTTGAGTTATTGCACGCACGTTATACAGTGGATAGGAGATGTAAATCCCATAAACATCTCTGACGCTATTACACTCTTGTTATATGTGATATTGACTTGACTTATATAAGAATATTTTAATTCTAACTCGAGTGTATTGTTTTACTTTATGCTCGGGTCAGCCCTAAGTTTTCAGTGCATTGAAGATCATATTATTCTGGAGGATGAAGACAAAGATTTGGTATATTATACTACTAGTATTATTCCCCTGCATCATGTTTTTCTACTGCATTGTTTGTTGTATGTATAACTCTGATTGATGTTGTAGAAGTATAATCAAATGTATACTGTAAACAGCTTCATGAACCATTTATTTGATTATTATATTTTGTCATTCCGTTGCGAGATTCTATGTTTATTTTCTTCTTTTCTTATTTTCTTAATTAACCCCATTGATTATTTGTGTTCCAGATTGTTTTGAGTTAGACATGTGTGGTTTATTGTCGACTTAAACCTCCTGAAATGCAGGTCGTCACAGTTGGTATCATAGCTTTGGTTTAGCGATAACCTTAGCTTTGATGGGGATTGACTCATTAGAGATAGGGTAGTAATACCCTAGAATGAGTTTGTTCGTGTATGTGTGTGTGTATATATGAGAGCGCATACATGTTAGTGTTATAAAATGTTTTATATTTAGTTTATTTATCTGTTGAGTCGTTTAGGAATTCTAGTCGGTACATGAAGCGCCATGTTATCGATAGGGGTCTCTAAACACTTAAACGAGGCAAGTCGACATAATATTGTTTTAAAATTTGGTAAATGAAATAATTTTACCTAAATTATATTTTATACACAAAATGAAATAAATCTTCCATAAATTACCATATAGGTTTATGAAAATACGAATTTATTTATGGATGTTTCTTTGTTAGGAGATGATAATATTTAGTTATCATCGATTATTGGTTGAATAAAACTAAATACGAATACTTTGTGAACTCTATTCATGAATCGTTCGATAAATTAGATTGAATTGAAATCTAATTACAATAAGAATTACTTGCAATAGCAAAGATGTAAATTAATGAAATGTTTTCATAATAAGGTAATAGAATTGTATAAGTATATTTATAATAAAGCTTATAAATAGAAAGGATTTAAAAGCTGAGAATTTTAGAATTTAAATCCCATTGATTTTCAAAATTATTTTCAAAGCTTTCAGAAGTACTAATAATATTATTTTGAAGTGTTTTTGACTAGAATAAAATTTGAAAAGAATTTTGAAAGAAATAAAAGCATTGAATTCCCTTTAATCGCTATGAAATAATTCTAGGGTGACTGCAGCATTGTCAGTATTCATTTTCGAGTTTCTAAGTGAGAATTACTACCAAAAGGAATTTTATTCGGGTTAAAAAAAAGTTATTTATATTTTTGAAGGGTATAATTTGATATATAAAGTAAATATATATGATATTATTTCAAAATGATTTTGTGACGCCCCACCCCGAGATCTACATTAACAAAGATTATTACTAGGTAATACTGTCTGCTAATGCAGAGAATAGAGCTGGATAGGAGCAACCATCTATAGCCTTGTCTTAAATATCTATTGAATACGTCGACAAATGCCATATATTTTTTTCTCAAGTGGATCAACATATCCAACAAATACTTAATACAAAGCCATAGGTGGCTATAGGATCTATCAGAACAAAATACAACAACTTGAATGCAAAACACATCATAGAACAATAGATCATTATATATATATATACATATATAGATACATCACAGAGTATACAAAATGATACATGTCAAGTGGTATAGCAACCACAAAATACAAGCGAGTCAAAAGAATATACATATCAGAGTAGCAAACCAAAAAGGACTACACAAAAAGATATAACAAAAAGAGCTAGCAGAATAGAGTCCATGCGGAAGCAGAATAGGCTAAGTCCAAATGTACCTAACCTAAAACACCTCGGTCTGACCCGAGTATAAAATACATGGGTTAGTCTAGCTAAACAAATCAGTTAACAGAGATAAGCGATAATACGAGCATAAGGATAATGTGATAATATTCTCGAGTGAGAAGGGACAACTAAAAAGTATGATTATATCAAGTGATAATATGGTATCACTACAGAAACATATAATCTCAAAAGAGATAAAATAACCCATAAAAGGCTAAAAGTAGCGAGCCTCATATCATCGGCATTCATAAAACATCAAATATGGTTTAGGGGAAAACTTAAACCTGCCATCTTGGCAAACCCAAAACATGCATAAAGTGATCTCATCTCAAACACACCATAAGGCAAATATATCTCCAAAGAGGAGAATAAAATCTCAAGTAAACACCAAAAGGCAAATCTCATATAACGCTAGTGTAGGCAATTCAAATCTCAAAAATAGAACTTCCATGAGTTCAAATTCCCAAAAGGTAATTGCCACAAATATATATCGAATGGTTCAAAGGACCAATTTTGGAAAGGGGCGATACACTAGGGGAAATAGTCAAAGAAACCATCTCAAAAGTGTTTGCACGTGCATGAGGCCAAAGCCTTGCCAAGTACTGTTATCTCAAATAGGTACCTCGCCTGAAGGCAAAACGTCACAATGGCAAATACGCCGCAATGGCAAATACGCCGCAATGGAAAACGTCTCTAAGACAAATACGCCGCAATGGCAAACGTCTCGAAGACAAATACGCCGCAATGGCAATGACCCGAAGGTCCAGTACTGGCACGCCGCAATGGCAAATATGTCACAAACTCTCGAATAGGAACCCGAATAGTGTTAACGTGCGTCGCATACCACACGTTCGTACTAAACGGTTTACTAATCGCCAGTAAATTTCACACTCAAAGCAGTAAAAAGTTTACCTCATCTCATCGGTAAACTCGACCCGAAGGTTAAAACAATCAAACAGACAAGTCAGGAATTAACCGATAAGATAAACGCACGTGTCCCATACCACGTGTTTTACCAAATCGTTTAATTCTCCTTCTCATTCGCTCAAATAGTGCAAAAACGTGTATTTTATATATAAAATAATTTATTTGAGAAAACAAGCTTTTAAAACCATTTTCCGAAATCAATTTGGAAGACAATATTTGAAAATTCCCTTATTATAGAGAATAAATAGATTTTATAGCTTAAAATAATTTAAAAATATTACATAATAATTATTTTAAATGCCAACTTATTTTAAAAATTATTTCAAATTTTTTTGGAAAAATCTATGCTCGAAATCAAAGAAATCACTCAAAACGTTCATTCAAATTCAATTCAAATTTGAATTTCAAATTCATCAAAACTTGGCTAGCCTATTTATAGGCATCATAGCCCTCAAAACATTTCATAAATATCAGAAAAACATGAAGTAGAACTCGAAAATTGGACGGAAAATGAACATAAAAACACTTGGGCAAAATAATACCCAGGTTTGAAATCTTCTCTGGGTTCAGATTTCGGACATAAAACAGGTGTCCAAACGACCTTTGATTCAACTAAAAATTGGTATTCATAAATTCGAAAACTTCATCTTTCAAAAAAAAAAAAGAATCAATGAATTCCAAAAGAAAATGAAAAAGTTACGCTATCTCAAACATGGACTCAGATCATGTTTGTAACAGTTCAACAAGAATGTGCCCAGGCCTAAAAATCCATTCTGGTTTCAACTTTCAGGCATAAAACAGAGCAACAAACCGCATCGAATTGAGCTAAAAATTGGTGTACTTATAGGAAAAGACTTTATCTTTCAAAACATAAAAGAATCATGCAATTTGGATAAAGTATGAGGAAGTTATGATGTCTCAAAGTTGAACCCAAGCAGTGTTTTCACTGTAAAACTCTGGGCAAAAACATGCTCCGGACCAAAGTTTGGCAGCATATTTCTATAAGCTATGTAGGTCGAAATAACATGAAATTAGGTATGCTTATAGTACAAAACTTTATCTTTCAAACAAAAAATGAATCACGCAATTTCAGTAAGGAATGAAAGAGTTATGCTATCTCAAACATGGACTCAAGCCATGTTTGCAGCAACTCAGCAAACAATTTCTACAGGCAAAAATCTGCTTTCGAGTTGATTTTCTACCACTGTTTTGAACATTCAAATGACAATATTTTTCAACCAAATTTGCAGAAAAAAAGTTCAACATGCAAAATACCAAATGCAAGAAATCCGGCAGCATTTTGTTGCCGGAATCAAAAGATATAAGTATGTAAAGAGGCAACCCAAACTAGTTTCACAGAAAGAAAACTATCAACAAAAAAATGATTACAAAAGCTCAAAATTTGATTTTTGAAGCTTTTCTTCAGCTAAAAATTGTGAGTTTATCACTCACCTTGCTGTTGTTGAACAAAAACCCGAATTTAAGCAAAAAGTTAGGATTTTGGAGGTGAAATTGGCCTTCAACAACCTGTGGAAAAGAGCTTTAATTTAATAATTTTCAACAAAAGATTGATTTAATTTGGAGATTGAAGCTTTGAAATTTAAAAAATGGAGAGGTGGGTTTCTTATTTTGGTTTTCTGGTTTTTACTGTAAATGAACGTACAATGAAGGAGGAGAGAAACTCTTTCTCATTTCTGGTTTGTTTTGTTAAGTGGGCTTGGACCCAAAACCAAATAATTAGCCTAAGTAAAATAAATTAGCTCTAAAACACATATACACTATGTTAATAAAAACATCATGTTTTCACAAAGTTTCAGCACAACAAATTAACACAAATATATTTTCATGTTTAATAAAACATTTTACAACCAATAAAAAGATAGTTTTGTTATAAATTTTTTTTTTCAAAAACTCTCATTTTTAAATTAATATCCAATTTACATAAATATTTCCACAAAACACTATTTTTAATACCAAAAATTGCACAAAAATTATTTTATTGCGTAATAAAATGCAATAAATCATTCTAACAACCATTTTATAACCAAAACTTATTTTTAAACAAAATTCTATCTTTTTATTTATAATATACATATATTAAAACAAATACTTCTTTTAAAAATTAATAAAAGAAGCATTTGGCAATAATTACAAGAATCGTTGCATTTTCACTAAATAAAAATCATATTTCATTCATTATTAACCCAAACAAACAAAATAAAGTTTCCAAACTTTATTTTCACATTTTATTTTCAAAATTCATTGTTTATTCCAAATAAACAATTTAAAATCTCTAATTTTAATTTAAATCACAATATTAAATTATAATTATCATTATAATTTAATATTGACAGGTAATCTCCAAAACAGGGTTGTTACAGATTTGAAATGTAAAAAATTGGGTGTTCGAATTTTGAGATTTTCAGCAAAGCTAAGTTATAATATGAACTTGTGGATTTTGAAGGTATTTGAACTTGTTTGGTAAAATTTTAAAAGTATTTGAACTTGATTATAAGGGTTTGGAAAATAAATAAAAATAAACCATCACGTTTTGGTAGTTCGTAAATTATATTATTTTCAAACTTTTAAAATAGTGAATAAAAAGTGTTTGGAAGTTTGTTTAATAATTTGGATGAGTAAAATAAACCTGAATTTGTATATGCTCTTTAGGATATGAGAGTATTATATTAATTTGAACTTGAATCAAGGAATGTTTATTCACTTAAGTAAAAATGGTGAGAAATAACTAAAATTTAAGTTCAAATTATGAAATGAATGGATTTATAAAATAAATTGAATATGAAGCGAATAGGTTATAAAACCAAGTTTGAAAGTATTAATTTTAGAAAATTTGAGTTTATGGATGGTTATATACTTAAGTAATGAGTTATGAAATAAAAATCTAACTTTAGTTTAAGTTAAAGAATGAATTTAGACTGAGAATTTGAGAATTTAAATCCTGATGCTTTTGAATTTGTTTTCATAGATTTTGAAAATAATATTAGTGTTATTTAAAAATATTTACGAATAGAAGTTGTTTTCAAAGTATTTTAAAAAAGTAAGTAAGTCATTACTTCCCTCTTCTGTCGCTGGAAAATAATTTCGATAATGATGGCTGCATCCTCATCATTCATTTTCGAGTCTCAAAATTAGGGAGGCCACTTAGTAGCTTTGCTACACATTTGGTTCGATAAACAGATTTTGATTTAATATTTCTAAATATGATTGGATATATATAAAAGATATGAGTATATATATTATTTCAAAATGATTTGGAAAGAAACCCGGTGTTTAGTTCTTACATCCTCTGTAAATTAAAAAATTTCACTTATTAAAATGAGATGAATTAATGAAATGATTTTTATAAATGGTCCGAAAATTATTTGATATGAAGTGTGTTAAACATAAGGTGAAATAATTGAAAATTTAATAAATTAAATGTAAATGAAATAGATGTGAATAAATTGGAAGTAAACTAATCGGATGTTAATAAAGAATGGATGTTAATAAGAGATGATAGTGTATAAATAAACCGTTGACATTGGATAATGTAAATTGATATAGTTTGGATTAATTAGATGAATATTAATTGTTGAATGGTTTCTTTTGTTACAAATCATTGTTATAATTATTTTGGTTACATATGATTGTTATGTTGTGTATTAGTGCTTATGCTTATGGTTTGGATAAAGAATATATGTTACTATTAAACTCATACATGTTTCTATATCTTTCGATAAGCAACTAATATTCAAAATGAGTTGAGATAGGTACATATAAAGACCGTTTGGACATATATGTGATTCGACATGCTTTTGCTCGCTTTAATATGAGCAAACTCACTCATATTAATAATAATATGATACATATCTCGGGTTACATACCGTACTTTTATATTTTTCCCTACGGGATGCCTCATCATTAAGATGGGATGTATATCTGTTATATATGTGTGTATTATAAATTTTTCCGATCGGGCCGCACAAATGAGACGCTGCCGAAATTTTTCGTAAATTCGGGTGTTAGAAAAATTTTGAGACTTTAAAATTTCATAACTTGTTTTACAAATAAGCCGATATCATAGTGGTATAGCGGAAGCACGGTAAAGGTTTGCAAATAAGATTTTAAAGTTTTGGAAGTTGATTATTTTGAGTAAAAAATATCAAATGTTAGATTCCTTAATTCCTTTTCGAGGACGAAAAGTTTTGAGTGGGGGAAATTGTAACGACCCATATTTTTAACTATTTTAAATTATTAGACTTAATAATATGATTTTTGAATAAAAATGGTTAGAAATAAAAATTTAATGATTTATTAATGTAATTTACTAGATATGAACATAGATAAAAAAATTAAATAACAAAATTCAATAAGATAAAGCTAATAACTTATATTAGAAAGTAAATTAAATGATATTGAATTGTAAGTAACAGAAATTGAAATAATCAATGTTAAGTTAATAAAGAATCAAATGAATGTATATTAAAAGTAAAAACATAAGTTTATTTATATGAAATTGTATTTTGGATAAGTATAAATTTCAGAAATAAGAAAACATTCATTTGGTAAGAAATAAATAACTTTGCTGTATACAATAATTGCATAGATGTTGAATTACTGTAAAATAGAAGTAGTAGTTTTATTATTTGAATTCGTTTTAAAATTAAATTATATAAGTTAAATAACTTAGATTTCAAATATGGCGATTTATTTGATAATTTAATTTTTGAATTTAATATTGGAATTATTTAAATAATTGAATCTTAAATTTAATGCGAATGAAAATGATTTCAAAAAGTTGATTTAAATTCTATTTAAATAAGAAGGAAGATAGTAAACTTTTAAATTTGAATTTAAAAGTGATTAAATTGATTTTGAAAATTACTTGTTTTAATTAACGTGTTAAAATAGTCTTTTTGGGCACTGTCTCATATTTCGACGAAACCAATTTCATCGGATCCGTAATAATGAATTATTATACGATTTCAAGTTCGTAGCAATCAGACTTATCATTTGGTCGTGCGAGCTTAAACCACATAGAGTATTTTTAGAACTTTAATTAAAATAATTTGATTTTGAAAAGCTATCTTCTGAATATGATGGTATTTGCTACCGATATATGTTCTATTGTGTTCGGAATAGGAGTATAACATATAGAACGCCAGGTGGCACCCTTCGTTCGGAGTTTGAAATTTTCATGAATGTATAGTGCCGCGAAAATTTTCTATAAATAGCCCTCTCATTTGTAACCGTAGCCCTAAACATCAGCCGCCTCTTTTATAATTTCAACGGCCAGAAATTACTGTTCGTTCCTTCCCAATTTCTCCTCATCCATTCATTTATACGCCTCGGCTTCAATACGGAAGTTGTAGAACTCGATCTCCTCTACGCATCCAACTGTGGGATCAACGATTGACGAACCTAGGTGGCCGGGAGAAGGCGTCGTTCGAACTGTAGTTGGGTTCGTTGTAGGGGGTTTTGGGTCATGACTGGTGGCCACGACAGTGGAACGAGGTGGCAAGCGGCTCGACGGCAGTCTCGGTGGTCGCGCATGATTCGATCGATCAGAATAAAAAAAGAATCAAAAAAAGTGCGCGTTCCTGGAAATGAAGGGAGGGAAGAAAGGGGGGATAGAAGAAAGGTTTAAAGTTTTTATTAATCAAGTTAATTATATCGTTACGCTACTCACTTCATAACGTTTTCATACGAGATATGATTCGAGCGAAATGAGTCGCATTGGAATCGTATTGACAAAGGCTGCGACAAGGATTTGGATTCTAATTTGTCTGACTCTGAAAAAATTTCAGTTTCAAATAAAGGTGAGTGTTTTAAACCGCTCACGAAATACTAAAATATTCTGATGTTAGTTAAATTAAAATCATGAAGTAATTTATTTGTATTGACCGTTGTTTGTTAATTTAACTGACATTTAAATTGACATATGAATTGAACTATTAGGAATTTGTAATCGACGGTTAAATTTGAAATTAAAATTGAATTGCTAGTTAAACGCCAGATATAGATAACTAGTTAAATGTTGTGATATATTGACTGTTTTGGATGTTGATTGTGATGGATGGCTATTGGTTGATACATTAGATGATTGGATGTTTATTTATTTATATATATCTTATTATCCTCTGTATGTTGCTGACAGTATATAAAACTGTTGTTTAAATTATTTCGAATAAATTAAGAAATAGGTTGAAATGATATATACCTATGGCACTTTGATTTAGATTGAAATGATATATATATCTACCTCAAAAATTAGGGATTTTGCAACATTTATATTTTTCACTTTCGAACACTTGTAAATGTTACATACTACCAACAGTGAAAAAGTGTTAGGATACTGAAAAGGTGTTATTAAAAATAAATAGTTTTCTCAATAAACTTGACAACACATCAATAATGATTTACAACACAAATAAATGTTACAACAATTGGTAAATTCATAAATAATTGATTAACAAGTGGGGTCTTTTGTAAATTTATGCATACGTGCTCTTTCCTCGCGCTTAAAATTTTCGGCCGCACAACTTCTATACTAATTTAGGGTTTTCTCTCTCGCTCACCAAAATCACGCCGACTTCATCCGCTTCAGCATCGACGTCGACTTCATCCTCTTCAAGATTTATGCCGATTTCGACAACTTCGATGACTTGTGGCTCAACTGGATGCATAGCTTGACTGGATTGACATCTCACGGTCACTATTCTCGTGGTGACTGGTTCGATGGCTCTTTCTCGACGTCGGCATAAATTTGTTGAAATTACAGATGGCTCAAGCGACTAGATCGTGACACATCATTCTTCAAGTTCAACATCTACGGTAAATTTCTTTATCTTCCTTCGTGCCATTTTGTTTGCTAATTCAAATTTTTTATATTTCCAGAATTTAGTCTTAGTTGATTATAGCGAGCACTTAGGTTATTACAGTATGTGTTTCGAAAATTTGGATTTATTTGCTATTTATTTGCCAATCAACAACAATAAACTAGTTTATAAATTAATGATAATACTTTTCTAAATCAATTTTGAATTCATGGAAAAGTTTATTGTGCTTGAGCTTGAACATGAGATACAATTTGATTTTATAAAATATAAAGAAATATCATTTTTTTAAAATGTTTTTTGTAAAGAATATAAAGAAATGCTGCTGAGATATTAAAGTTTGAAATATATTTTGAAACATAGTTTGTAATATGGTTTTTGTACTTCGAAATAACTTTCAGATAAGATTTTTGAAATATGAATATGAAATATAGTTTAAAATATCATTTTTTAACTTTGAAATAACTTTGAGATATGATATTTGAAGTATGAGTATGAAAAAAAATAAAGAAATATAATTTTGTTTTTACAAGATATAAAGAAATATATTTTTTTAAATGTAATTTTTGTAAAGTTTATGAAGAAATATAGTTTGAGATATCAGAGTTTGACAAATAGTTTAAAAAATGATTTTTGAAATATGATTTTTAAACGTGAAATAACGTTGAGATATGATTTGTGGAATATGCATATAAAAAATATATAAAGAAATAAGTTTGATTTTTTGTAAGATATAAAGAAATATCATTTTCCAAATTATCACTTTTTTTAAAAGAATATAAGGAAATATAGTTTGTGATATCAAGTTGAATTATAGTTTGAAATACGATTTTGAACTTTGAAATAACTTTGAGATATGATTATTGAAATATGCATATGAAAATAATGAAATATATATAAAATGTAGTTTGATTTTTAAAAGATATGATCTAACTTGTAAATGTTTTATTTGTGGTATTCTCTCCCTCCCACACTAATGAATTAGATTATTAGTTTCAACACCGAAGTTGTTATGTCCTATTAAAAGTGTTGGATCATATAGGAGTAGAATATGATAATAGTCATTTTCAAGTCATGGCAGTAACGTGTATGTATGTGTTAGTTTCCAAACGTTATGAGAGCCAATGTTAATTTTTAATGTTAAGTTTGAAGATGTCCCTCCAATATAGTACTAGGGGAAGGATGCAATGTTAAAAAAAAGGATGACTTAGCTAAAAAATGTTGGTTTCGATCGACCATGCCAAATGAGCCAGCACATGCAATAAGATAAAAGAACACACCGATAAAAAACTCAGTATGGCATACTGGATAATATTTTCCAATCAATAGAAATAGCTAAAAGAAATATTATATTGAATAATAAGAAAAATATGCTAATAATTGTAGTAGTACATTTACATAACATAAATATACTAGCTAGCTCGATGGAAGAGAGAAAATATATGTTCAAGATGATGAATATACATTCAAGTTTATTAGATGATACTAAGAATCAATTAGTGAAACGCATCTCCTTTCTTCTTATATGTATACACGCGCGCGCGTACACACACACTATACGTGTATGAAAGGAGCCTTATATGTATCTTTTATTATCTAACATGATTAATTTTGTAGTTTGCTTATTAGTTTTGGTGAGTCGGTTTGTTTATTATTACTACTGCTTCAATGCCTTGCTTGACTTATTAGTCTCCACTTTTGGTTTTCTACTAGTTTGTAAGAAGGAACCTTATGTATGTCTTATATTTGAACTTTAGTTTAATTGCAGCTTAATTCAAATTACACGCCGTTAACGAAAACCAATATGACTCCACCTAAAAATGAATTTTATACTTCATGATAGGGAAATCATCAAATCCTGGATATTTCATGATAGGAAAAAGGAGAATTTTGGCAAAAATCACATCTATTTCGCGATTGCGATTAATTATAAAGCATTAACCCTGCAAAGCACATTACAAGGGGAGGTTTAGTTATCAGATTGAAGATTATCATAAAGGGAATATTGAGCATATTTTGCATGGCCTTGGGGAATGGAGTACACTAAATAATTGGTTGCTAGCATTTTCACCATGCTTCCAGTGCAAGCCTGCTACAACTCTACACACTTCCCTTCTAGCTCTTTGCTTTTCGAAGCTTTATAGCCAAATAGTTGAAGCTCAGGATCAGGTAGTTCATCACCCATACCGCTGCTATTGTTCAAACATAATCTTTCTTGTTAGCAATACCATTCTCAAATGAATTCAGACCAAGATCATGGATATAAAATATTATATTAACATAATAAAATGCAAACATCCATGTAGAAATTAATTTAGACTGAAGGTAACTTGTCTGCTAATATGTTTTTTCAATCTACGACCCCTATGCAATTTATTTTCTGGTTTTGAAATGTAAAGTTAAAGAAATATTTGCCAAAAAAAATAATGACTTGATACCAACCGCAAGCCTCTTATTGGTTAGGTGAAAAATAACAAAAAAACTTGAACTAATGATTTTTTCATGTTTAATGTATAGCAAATAATTTTTAAATTGGATCAATCTTTAATATGTAAGAAAATATAAGCTCGTCTCAGACATCGAGAATTAATTATGTAATTTGTCTTTTTCATGTTTTAATTTTTTTAGAAAAATTTTCCAATATTTGGAAATTTTGATTTTCTTTCTAAACTGACTTTTTTCCTGAAATAAATGGCATTCAATCGAACTGTTGACATTTTGAGAGAGATTTAAGCGAATATTTTTTGAATTTTGAAACTAATATCATGAAATTTTTGATAGGCAGTGAATGGCAGAAGTGACTGAGAAATAATCAATTGAAAGAAAATGTAATAAAATGAAAACATGGGAAATGATCCAGGAACTCCCAATTTGAAATTCTGTTTGAAAAATTAAATTCTTGATGTATTTTTGAGAATTGATTGAAAGTGATTGATTTAATTTTTGTGGGTTAAGATATACTTTTAGTTTCAAATTTTGAATTCTAAAAATTAATTTTGAAAAATAATCGAAATCCTCAATTTAATTTTGGAAAATTTTGAATTTTGGAATTTCATTATGCACAATTTCAAAATACGAGTTTTAAAGTTGAAATATTTTGAGTGTTCGTAGTTTTGCATTTTATATATTTTGGATTCTAAGATTATAGACTTTTAATTTTTTGTAGATTGCATTCCTTTAAAAAAAAAAGGTTACAGAGTATTAATAAAATATAGGATTTGCAATAGTTGTAGCTAGTGAATATAGAATTTGCAATTGAAACAAAGCGGTACTATACATACATTGTTAGCAAGTTAGCCATTGCTTAGTCAAAGTATTAATTAAAATATGTGATATATATTTGAAATATTGGAAAATTGCATGTGACTTATATTAGGTGGTAATTACTATTAGTAAAATATTACATTACCGTATATTTGAAATATTTGTGATATATATCATGCCACAGTAAATAGAAATCTACATGGAACATATATTCTAGTATATTTGAAATACCTTAGTACAACATATGGTGCTAACTGCTTTCGTTTTTATGTTTTTACTAGAGATATCACATATTTGCTTCTTTTCTTGCATATGTTAATCCAACGCCGCATCAATAGAAATCAGAACACATGCTACTTCACTTCCTTCTGCTTATGTTTAATGAAGTACTTGAAGTAAAGTTTTATTTATTGGCTATGAACATTGTCCATGCACCCAAACTCTGTGTGTATGTTCTTTAAATTAGACAAATATACATATTTAGGCTTCTATTTGTTATATGAGAAAACCCTCTATTTAGCATACGTGTCACTAGAATGCAAATTATAAAGTTCTTTTCTTAAATATGATTTTTATAATGTTTATAGAGAAATATAGTTTGAGATATCAAAGTTTGAAATATGTTGATCATTTTTTATTAGTTCTTACTTCTTTCTACGTAGAAGCAAAATCTAAACTCAAATGATTTCTTTTTTCAAAATATGAGAATAGTTGTTGAAATTAGGGTGGACGAAGCATCAATTTGAACTGAATTAGTGGCAAACGGCTCCAGAAAATTTGAAGGAATCAATGTAATTCATTATAAAAGGCATCATTCAAAAATTCATTAATCAGCAAACTATCAATCAAAAGTTCAGAGAAGAAAAAAACAGATAGGAAGAACCTATAGCAAAGTAGTCAAGCAGTAGAGGTAAACAATTTATTATATTTTTATATCTTTCTTTCTTTATCAACTTCATTCTCTAATCTTTTTTTAAAATATTCCAAACTGGAAGAGTAAGATGTAGCCCAAATTGCTGCCGAAATTAGGTCAATATGCAAACAGAAATTAGGTTGACATGTTGCCCAAATTGCTACAGTGATTGATAAATACAATAGCTAATTAAGTTGCTTAATTACCCTTTTCTATAAACCCGTTTATTAGATATAACAGCTAATTGATAAGGACAACAACCAATTAAGTGGCTTCTGTCGAATTAGTCGAATTGATAAGGACAACAACCAATACAAAGAAAACTCCCATAATCTTATAATGTCCTTAGTAACCTGCAAGTGACAAAATCAAAATATTAGCAACTCTTAATCGAATATATTTCACACACAATCATGTTATAAATTATAATACATATTCTTTGACTCTACAATTCACGAGTTGAATCTTGTTCCGATTCAAATTTTGTGCATTACAATTTACGATTTGAATCTCATTTGAATCTATGATTCACAATTTGAATCCCGTTTTGATTCAAATTTTGAACTTTACAATTTACGATTTGAATCCCATATTGAAATCATTGTTTGTATGTACTTGCTTGGAACAACTGTATTTTCTTTTACTATTTTTCAGGTGTTCTGATTTAATTTGGTGTTATCACATGTTTTTGCATGTATGTGTATGTGATTATTGTAATAGTTTGCTTGACAGGCGTTTGTTGGTGCTCGATTACATGTAACTAGAGGTGTTCTTAGGGGAGGGCGTGGTATTGAAAATGATGGAGTTGTTGTTGGTAATTTCCTTTTCCTAGTTTTTATTGTTCCACTTTATTTTTTATGTCTAAATGCTATAAAGTTTATTCAACATAATAATGCTTTCAATGAAGTTTTGGACACTGCCGCTGGTGTATGGTTAGATAAAAATGGCATTCCCGCCACCTTATCTCATTCGCATAAATCATCTTCTACTGGCTGTGATGCTTCTTTAGAGCTCATGAAGCATTGACGCTATACAACTGCTTCTGTCGAATTACAAATATTTATACATGGTGGTCTAAAAGGAGGTAAGTTCTTTTACCAATTTCTTCAACTTGTTGTAGTGCACACATTTAATATTTTTATGTGTCGTTTTAATGGTTTCCTATTGCATGTTTTAAGGAATATGTATGAAGTTTTATCGTCTGTACAGCGTTAAACTTAGTTGTCAAAGTCTACGAATGAAAAGTAAATATTGTTTGAGCAGTGAAAGCTAATCAAGCAAAAATATTTGTATGATATATTGGTTACATTTAGGAAATATAGTTTGTATATATGTATCGGATATGAGTGAAGTAGTGACCAAAAGAATTCAATTTTATGGATAAAAGAACAGCCATCTGCCTCATCAATCATTTGACACTAGTTGTGCTCATGATTATCATACAAATTCCTATTGAGTGGTATATAGTTGCAAAATGTCAATATCGCATTAGATGATGGCTTTTTTCAACCATGGTTTAACATGGCCTTAAATAAAGACATGACTCTACGCTAATCATTGAATATTTGATTGAATGGTTCAGCAAATATGCAAGGTACCAAAAGAGTGTAATTATTGAAAGAAAAAATTCATCTATTTAACAACGCAACTACTTAAAATCCAAATTAGTAATTTAAACTGTAAAATGTGTCTTTTAAATTTGCTGATAAAATTGAAATCGTATTAGAATACGGTAGGCCCTGTGCATTTTTTTAATAACAAATATGATAATGGTCAGATGGCAGAGATAAATACCGGCAACTTACATATACTGAAATTTGTGAACTATAATGGGACAATTCACCTAATATGTTTTTTTGGAACATGAAAACGATTGCTTCTATTAAATTACATTATTATGGAATGGATGGGTCGAAGTTGGGTTAATTGACGAGAGAAATCGTGAGTTCCTACAAAACTGATATATCAGAATGACCTAAAAAATTGTTGCAACTCAGTTTAAGTTAGGACAGCGTGCATATGCACAATTGGTATAAACTGACTTGTAATTCTATTTTAAACCAAGTTGTTGCAACTCAGTTTTAAAGTTATTTGCTACAACTCAGTGAATAGCAGCAATTTGGTTTAACACTAAGTTGCAGCAACTCGATGTTAAAACTGAGTAGCACAATCCGGTTTTAACAGTTTTAGACTGTGATGCAGCAATTCAATGTTAAACTGAGTTGCAGCTACTCAGTTTAACACCGGATTGTTGCAACTTAGTTTAAAACTAAGTTGCTTGCCAAGTTGTTACGAAACTGAATGCTTGCGGAGTTAAAATTGAAAACTGAGTTGCAACTCATTAATGTAAGTACAATTTTTTTAATTTTGAAGTTGTAAGTTTTTATCGACTGTTTAATATTAAATGCAGGCACTTGTAATGGGACACTTTGGATTGCCATATTGGACATTGAAAAATGAGCAAAATCATTAGTGTTTGGAGTGGATGATCCAGAATGGTTAGGTTAATCTTAAACTTTAAGTGTATTTTGAAATTAGAATTTTTGTAGCTTATGTTTGTTGTAATATCTGAATACATGACAATGTAATATTTAAGACATCTTTAATAATTGTTTATGACTTATTATACTCCATTTGCGGAGCATTTGAAATTTTGCATTGGATTTGTATGATGAATTATGTGATATGGAGACGACTGTTTATGATATCTTATACTCCATTTTCTTTAAATATTTTAATATTAGTATTGCAAGGAATTATGTAAAATCATAAGTTTATATTAGCCACACTTATAAGTGTTACCAGTATCTGGATTAATAACGCTTATAAATGTTAAAAAGCAAATGATAGGTGGTGTTATGGATATTTTGGTAACGCTAATAAGTGTTGCAAAAGAATACAGTAGCAATGCTTATAATCGTTAGTAAGATATTGTTTAGTAACGCTTATAAGTGTCGCAAATTTGTCCACTTCATTCCTCACATGCCATTGGTGACACTAAAAAAGCATTACTGAAATTTTTTGTAACATTTATAAGTGTTAGGAATTGCTTGTTTTGGTATAGTGGAATAGGTTATAAAACCAAGTTTGAAAGTATTAATTTTAGAAAATTTTAGTTTATGGATGGTTATAAACTTAAGTAATGAGTTATGAAATAAAAATCTAACTTTAGTTTAAGTTAAAGAATGAATTTAGACTGAGAATTTGAGAATTTAAATCCTGATGCTTTTGAAATGGTTTTCTTAGATTTTGAAAATAATATTAGTGTTATTTAAAAATATTTACGAATAGAAGTTGTTTTCATAGGGATTTTAAAAAAGGAAGTAAGTCCTTACTTCCCTCTTCTGTCGCTGGAAAATAATTTCGGTGATGATGGCCGCATCCTCGTCATTCTTTTCCGAGTCTCAAAATTGGGGAGGCCACTTAGTAGCTTTGCTACGCATTTGTTTCGATAAACAGATTTTGATTTAAAATTTCTAAATATGATTGGATATATATAAAAGATATGAGTATATATATTATTTCAAAATGATTTGGAAAGAAACCCGGTGTTTAGTTCTTACATCCTCTGTAAATTAAAAAATTTCACTTATTGAAATGAGATGAATTAATGAAATGATTTTTATAAATGGTCCAAAAATGATTTGATATGAAATATTTTAAACATAAGGTGAAATAATTGAAATTTTAGTAAATTAAATGTAAATGAAATAGATGTGAATAAATTGAAAGTAAACTAATCGGATGTTAATAAAGAATGGATGTTAATAAGAGATGATAGTGTATAAATAAACTGTTGACATTGGATAATGTAAATTGATATAGTTTGGATTAATTAAATGAATATTAATTGTTGAATGGTTTCTTTTGTTACAAATCATTGTTATAACTATTTTGGTTACATATGATTGTTATGTTGGGTATTAGTGCTTATGCTTACGGTTTGGATTAAGAATATATGTTATATAGTTCTATTAAGATCATACATGTTTCTATATCTTTCTATAAGCAACTAATATTCAAATTGAGTTGAGATAGGTACATATGAAGACCGTTTGGACATATATGCGATTCGACATGCTTTTGCTCGCTTTAATATGAGCAAACTCACTCATATTAATAATAATAAGATACATATCTCAGGTTACATACAGTACTTTTATATTTTTTCCTACGGGATGCCTCATCATTGAGATGGGATGTATATCTATTATATATGTGTGTATTGTAAATTTTTCCGATCGAGCCGCGCAAAGGAGATGCTGCCGAAAATTTTCGTAAATTCGGGTGTTAGAAAAATTTTGAGACTTTAAAATTTTATAACTTGTTTTACAAATAAGCCGTTATCAGAGTGGTATAGCGGAAGCGTGGTAAAGGTTTGCAAATAAGATTTTAAAGTTTTGTAAGTTGATTATTTTGAGTAAAAAATATCAAATGTTAGATTCCTTAATTCCTTTTCGAGAACGAAAAGTTTTGAGTGGGGGAAATTGCAACAACCCATATTTTTAACTATTTTAAATTATTAGACTTAATAATATGATTTCTGAATAAAAATGGTTAGAAATAAAAATTTAATGATTTATTAATGTAATTTACTAGATATGAAATTAGATAAAAAATTTAAATAACAAAATTCAATAAGATAAAGCTAATAACTTATATTAGAAAGTACATTAAATGATATTGAATTGTAAGTAGTTGATAACAGAAATTGAAATAATCAATGTTAAGTTAATAAAGAATCAAATGAATGTTTATTAAAAGTAAAGACATAAGTTTATTTATATGAAATTGTATTTTGGATAAGTATAAATTTCAGAAATAAGAAAACATTCATTTGGTAAGAAATAAATAACTTTACTGTATATAATAATTGCATAGATGTTGAATTACTGTAAAATGGAAGTAGTAGTTTTATTATTTGAATTCGTTTTAAAATTAAATTATATAAGTTAAATAACTTAGATTTCAAATATGGCGATTTATTTGATAATTTAATTTTTGAATTTAATATTGGAATTATTTAAATAATTGAATCATGAATTTGATGCGAATGAAAATGATTTCAAAAAGTTGATTTAAATTCTATTTAAATAAGAAGGAAGATAGTAAACTTTTAAATTTGAATTTAAAAGTGATTAAATTGATTTTGAAAATTACTTGTTTTAATTAACGTGTTAAAATAGTCTTTTTGGGCACTGTCTCATATTTCGACGAAACCAGTTTCATTGGATCCGTAATAATGAATTATTATACGATTTCAAGTTCGTAGCAATCGGACTTATCATTTGGTCGTGCGAGCTTAAACCACATAGAGTATTTTTAGAACTTTAATTAAAATAATTTGATTTTGAAAAGCTATCTTCTGAATATGATGGTATTTGCTACCGATATATGTTCTATTGTGTTCGGAATAGGAGTATAACATATAGAACGCCAGGTGGCACCCTTCGTTCGGAGTTTGAAATATTCATGAATGTATAGTGCCGCGAAAATTTTCTATAAATAGCCCTCTCATTTGTAACCGTAGCCCTAAACATCAGCCGCCTCTTTTATAATTTCAACGGCCAGAAATTACTGTTCGTTCCTTCCCAATTTCTCCTCATCCATTCATTTATACGCCTCGGCTTCAATACGGAAGTTGTAGAACTCGATCTCTACGCATCCAACTATGGGATCAACGATTGACGAACTTAGGTGGCCGGGAGAAGGCGTCGTTCGAACTGCAGTTGGGTTCGTTGTATGCGGTTTTGGGTCATGCGTGGTGGCCACGATAGTGGAACGAGGTGGTAGGCGGCTCGACGGCAGTCTCGGTGGTCGCACGTGATTCGATCGATCAGAATAAAAAAAGAATTAAAAAAAGAGCGTGTTCCTGGAAATGAAGGGAGGGAAGAAAGAGGGATAGAAGAAAGGTTTAAAGTTTTTATTAATTAAGTTAATTATATCGTTACGCTAATCACTGCATAACTTTTTCATACGAGATCGGATTCTAGCGAAACAAGTCGCGTTGCGATCGTATCGACAAAGGCTGTGACAAGGATTTGGATTCCAATTTGTTTGAATCTGGAAAAATTTTGGTTTCAAATAAAGGTGAGTGTTTTAAACCGCTCACGAAATACTAAAATATTCTGATGTTAGTTAAATTGAAATCATGAAGTAATTTATTTGTATTGACTGTTGTTTGGTAATTTAACTGGCATTTAAATTGACATATGAATTGAACTATTAGGAATTTGTAATCGACGGTTAAATTTGAAATTAAAATTGAATTTCTAGTTAAACGCCCGATATAGATAACTAGTTAAATGTTGTGATATATTGACTGTTTTGGATATTGATTGTGATGGATGGCTATTGATTGATACATTAGATGATTGGATGTTTATTTATTTATATATATATCTTATTATCCTTTGTATGTTGCTGACAGTATATAAAACTATTGTTTAAATTATTTCGAATAAATTAAGAAATAGGTTGAAATGGTATATACCTATGGCACTTTGATTTGGATTGAAATGATATATATATCTACCTCAAAAATTAAAATCGAAATAATTGATCACTTGGCCATAGGATAGAAAATTATATACGGACACCGGATTGGTTATATTAAATGATTTTAAATTCCAGAATTTAAATTTATTTAAATGATATTGTTTTAAAGAAAAAAAATTGAATTTATGAGAATTGAAATAATTTCGAATTCGAGTTTTGAAATGTTGAAATCAAAATTGGAAAAAAGAAATTGTTTTAAAGAATTAAATTTGAAATGTGAAGTTAAAACCGACATAGGACTTGAATTATGGAAATTTAATTGTTTTAAAGGTTTGAAATATTACATGAACTTCGAATTTATCTAAGTAAAAGTGATATAAATGGATATTTCAAATTTGAGCTTGGAATTGAATTACTTTAAAGATTTAAACCTTAAGTTGAACATTGAAGTTAATTTGATTTAAGTGATTTAAATCGGTAAATTGAAATTGGACTTGAAATTTATATAAATTGAAATGGTTTAAAATAAGAATTGAATTGAAATTTGAGCTATTGAATCAAATCATTGAATCGAATTTGAAGGTAAAAATGAACGTTTCGAAATTGAAGTTAATTCGGATCGAAATTGAAATTGAAGTTAATTCGTATTGAAATCGAAATCGAAGTTAATTTGAATTGAAATTGAAATCGAAATTGAGTTGATTTGAATTTAAATCAAAATTGAGTCGATTTGAATTGATTTGAGATTTAAGATGATTTAAACTGGAAAATTTGAAATTGAATCAGTTGATTGAAATTTGGACCTGGGTTCAGATTTATTGGAAATAGAAGGAAATAGTTTTAAATTTGAAACTATTTTTGTTGGATCATAGGTTTTGATTGCTGACATGAAACAACAATTCACGAATCTACGACTACGACTACGACAACATCCGTACTCAACGACTCAAAGTATGGTTCATATAGTTTTATATTTTTTTAACAAGAGTCATCAAATATGTATATAGAGTCTAGTTTAGTGCTTTGTTAAAATCTCTCCTCAAAAATCATCATTCACATTCAAATAAACTTGCATGCATATTTTAATCAAAATCAAGTTTTCAAAAAATGCATGGAGCGGCGCTCGAACCCGGGTCACTAGTTTAGAAGGCAAGTGCTCTAACCAAATGAGATATGGTGATTTTTAATTATCAACAGGATTCAATTGACTGAACAATTCATTCAGTCGACTGAATATCTATAAACAGCCAACTAAACTTCTGTAAATTGTGCATATTACACAGATTTTACCAGGTCAGTCGACTGACCCAAAGGCTTAGTCGACTAATCTAGAAAATTCTGTGCAACATGCACAGGTGCACATATATACGAATTTATATTTAAAAATTATTTTGAATATTCAGTCGACTGACCCAGAGGCTTAGTTGACTGAATTTCTATAACAGCCACTTTTCGAAAAGACACGACTTTTTTTGAAGAGATACGAACCTTTACGAAAAGATTGGACGCAACACTTCAATCGAAACTCTTCATCAACAGTCGCTGCTTTCTAACCTTTATAAATACATACTCCAACTTGATTCCAGATCACCGAATTACAATCTAATTTTCTTATCTCTCTGATCTAATTCTCTGGAATCTATATGCTATCATACTTTCAAATATTCTTCATTAACGCAATACTAGACCTTTCTATTCTTCATATACTTCAAATATATATATATATATATACTAGAGGGGAAGATTATAGGAAAGGTGTACTACAAGTGAAAAATTCGTGTTATTAAGAACACACAAAGTCAAAAGTATTTTTGTATTTGTTGAAGTCCTGTTCTGCTGCTCAAGCGTGTGAAGTCCTCTTCGGCTGCTAAGGCGAAATCATGTTCTGCTGCTCAGGTTCTTGTTCGGCTGCTCAAGGGTTGTATATACCTGTTCCTCCGGGTTATGTGAGGATTATTAGTGAAATTCCAAAAGGAGTCTGAGACAGGACGTAGGACGGTGCTCCGAACCAGTATAAAAATCTCTGGTGTCATTTTCACTATACTGCTTTTGTATTCCGCACTATTTACAGTATTACTATCATCACTACACTATGTATTATCATATATCCATATTACACGATCCATAGCACACTTTCAATTTTCACTATAAACTATTTTACTATAAATTGTTTTAAAATTCATCTTTTCAATTTTCAAATAATTTAAATTTTCAAATCATTTAACATATAACCCATTTTCAATACTCAAACTATATTATATCAAACCATTTTAACTATTCAAACTATTTTAACTATTCAAACTATTTTAATTATTCAAACTAGTTAAAGTTGGGAACTGTTTATCTAAATCATTGATTTAAAACGTGAATGCGGTTAAAATGAAGTTATAACCTAAGTTGAAATTCAAAATGGAAATTTGAATGAAATGATATTTTCAAGTGAAAATGACATATGAAGTAAATATGATGATTTTGAAATGAAGGATATTTTGAAGTGAATATGATATTTTGATATCAAGTATGAATCATTTTCGAATTGTAAAAGTACCAAGCGGTGTGTAAAACGACATTTGGTTGTTGAAGAGACTGAGGCCGATTATTGGCATATCTATGTCGATGTTGGAACCACTTTAACAACTGTGTACGTGGAGGAGACTCCAGAATGAAGTGGTTGGATTTGGTGTACGTTACTGGATTTGAAGAAAGAGAACAATGATGGATAGCCCCAACACTTGTGTCAATTTGAAATGACTAAAACATGATGGCTTAACAGGACCAATAAGGGTGCTACCTTTAGCGGATATCTATTCTTCGATTTTCTTTTTGGACTTGGTCCATACTATTACTTTTGATGTTGGTTTCGATTGGTGCACCTTGATTTGGGATGACCTCCCTTTGACTCGATATGGGATGGATGGACGCGGTGGCCGGTCGTGGCTACGATGCGTTACCACCAGCCCTATGACCTGAAATGGTAGTATCCTACCTTGGGCATTGCCTCACGTGCCTTGTCATACTTTTATCCTTATACGAGACCACTATGAGTTTGGTTTAGTGTCGTCGTATCACGGCGCATCCCTATCCCCCGACGTGCTACTGGGGTGTTATATGCAAACTGTACGCCAATGCTTAAATACGCGTTAAGGGGGATTAATGTAAAGCCTTAATGCTAGGAAAAATATTTATCTTATTGATTAGACATTACATATATAGCATATTCTACTATATATACATATTCCGACGAATACTTAAGAGATGGAAAATCCCGTAACATCTCATGCATTTTTGCGCGCACTTTATACGCTGGATAGGAGATATAAAACCCATAAACATCTCTGACGCTATTACACTCCTGTTATATGTGATATTGATTTGATTTACATAAGGATATTTTAGTTCTGACTCGAGTGTATTGTTTTACTTTATGCTTGGGTCAACCCTGAGTTTTCAGTGCATTGAAGATCATATTATTCACCAACAACTCTAGATCTACCAGATCTTCTAGGGGCCATTAGTTTAGCAATCAAATATCTAAATCAGCAATAAAAAGCTTTAGATCCTACTTCTGGACATTTCAATTCTATAGTATTAACTTCCTGTGACAAAATACGATAATATTAATGGTATCCATAATATCAGAAGCACATGAATATGAAATAAAATCAACACGGATTTAAAATCAAATTTTCCGATTACATTTCAAATCAGTATTTCGTATTTAGATACATAATCCCCAAAGCGATTCCCAATTTTTGATCAAATATAATTATTACAGATTATGCTAAGATCGACATATGAAGATGCCCCCTTGGATGATCAGTGTACTAAATAGACATATCAGTCATAATACATCACAGTGGAAATACAACTAAATAGCTCCTAACTTTGCCACATGCATGTCTTCAGAAGCCTATTCATCCAACCTACTAAACCTGAAAAACCTAAACTCTCAATCTACTCAAATCATATTTTGAGCACCCGAGAGTTTGAGGGGAAAGCATAAACTTCTAGTCAAACATAAAGCCTGGTGTGAATAATACTATTACACCTTTGTTTACTGATATTAAGTGAGACCGCGCCGCTTAGCAGAACGGGTTTCCCCTTACTAATATACTTTTAAAAGCATATCTTTTGCAAATCAAAACCCTGCAATCAAACTGATTATAACATTTGAAGAAAATACATATATATGCATAAAGATCAGGAAATCAATGGATTATCTGTCCACGTTATAGTTTTATCTGGCTAACTATTAACCATTGGCTGACTCCGGCCTACCAGACATAATCAATTATCTAACTTCTATTAGACACAATTCTTGGCTGACTTCCCTTATTCTTTTTCTAGGGTCAACTGAACCTAATGGTTTTGCGGGATTACCAATAACCTATCTTCACTCTGTATATTCCTTTCTATATGTAATCGTTATTTTAGTACCACATGTGACAAAGCCCTACACACTTGAATTTTGGACTTATATTAGCTATGGGCTATTAGCTAAAGTATAGAGTGCGACCCTACATAGTTCCCATCTGGTCTTCTAATAATTAAGCGCGACCCTACACAGGTCTCATCTGGTCTTCTAATAATTAAGCCATAACTTAGGGTTAACTACCCTATTCAAGTTTTATTTCTAGTGATATACTTAGGGTTAACTACCTTATTTAAATCTCTTTTCCTTGTAAACAATCTTTGTAAATGATTTACCCCTGAAATCATATCTTTATAAAACAAGGAAATCTTATACTTTGCTTTACTCAAATTACTTATGCCATTATATATATATATATATACACACTTTACACAAAACAATGTTGATGAAATATAATGGGATTATCTATCCCACCAAAGTAAGTAAAAACCCTTTTTAACTTAAAAGATCTTAGGCCATGGAGCCAAGGCAAACCATTCGAAACCTTTGCTTAAAAACTTTAAATAATCTCTTTCGAATCCATTGAAAGTACCCCTTTCAAAATAAGTTAACTACTATACCTTGAAGCACTAGGTCGATAGGCCAAAACATACATTTCGAAACCTTTGAAAATAGAACTTTTGAAATTATTGAGAATAACTCTTCGAAAGCTTTATGAAAACCTTAGACATCCTCTTTTCAAAACCCTTTAAACCAGACTTTCGAAAGCATTGGAAAACTTCCACTCAAATACTCAAATTAAACCTTTCAAAAACATTGGGTTCAATTAAAAGCTTGTGGGACATAGCTTCGAAACCATTTAAAATCATCTTTTTGAAACATTTGAGTTTAACTTTCAATATAACTAAGGGTCATAAATAACTGGGGCGAAAGCATTGCCTTCGAAACCATTATTCCTAAGTAAAAGAAAGTGGATGGTTTCAAAACCAACCCTTTCGAAAGCATGGAGAAGCGGCCTCACAGTAAAAGCAAAAGCACCCTTTCGAAACCATTGTTTAAAGGCTACAAGAAAAGCGGTCTTAAATAGGTCGAAAGGTAGAATTCGGCAGCTAGGTTTCGACCCTTTCGAAAGTGTAACGACCCTGAATTTTTGATATTGGAAATCAGAATATTTAATTGATTTTAAATATCTGGAAGTTAGTTTAATTTGAAATTCAAATATCAGAATGAATTTGGCAATTAAATTTTGGAATTTAATTTACTGAAGTTGGGTAAAAAATTTGAATCTTCAGTTTTAAGCTGATTAAAAATATTTTCAAGGCTTAGAAAATCCATATTTATGATACTGAAGATAATAAAAGCTTCAGAATTTAATTTGAAACTGTTTTGTTCAGTTTTGAATTTTATCGTTTAAATCAATATTTAAAAATAGACTTCCGAGGCACAGTCTCGGAATTCGACGAAACAAGTCACATTGGATTCGTAATAGTGTATTATTATCGAATTTCAATTTTCGTAGCGTTCGGAGTTGTTGTGTGGCCGTACGATATATAAACGCGCTGAAAAATATATCGAAATTCAATTTAATAACAGGTCCAAAAATCTATCTTCTCCATACGATCGAATTTGGACTCGAAACCTTTTCTATTGCGTTCGTAATAGGTGTATAACATTACGAATGCCTAGCAACATGCCTTGATAGGAAGTCAAAAATTTTATTTGACTTTATCGGAATGGTTTAAATTTGAATTTAAATTGAATATTTACACTAGTCAAACCCTCAGCCGTAATCTTTCACATCTAAACTTTTTGCTGGCACTGTAGCCTGAAAATTTTATATGCATGTTACCCTTTTTCTAAACATCGTGTCCTTTCTTCCATCACACAATAATATAGAGCACGCTTCCCCTCTTCTTTTATCCAGCCAAGCAACTTAGTTCGAAGAAATAAATCCATGGTTGCGTTTTCAGATTCAAGAAAATAAAAACTTAAATAAAATAACAGCCTTCTCGTCTCCCTCTTCTCAACAAAATTCAAATCGATCCTCAGAAGAAAAAAAGAGAAAAAAAGAAAGGAGGGTGTACGAGTTCGATTCGAACTCGAGGGTGTCTTCCCCACTCGATTCGTCGGCGAGAAGTAGGGCATGCGCTCGTGCATACACACGCGAGAGGAGGCAAGTCGTGACATCGATGGGTGAAGGAAGCTAGAAGGCATCGATCGCAAATAGGGGATTTCGATCTGGCATCTCAAGGCGGTGGTGCGATGGTTTTCGACAACGTCGGGAAGGCCCGGGGTGTCGATTAGAAGCGACGGCGATCGATCGGTGGATCTCTGGACTCGCGATTCAGTAGAGTGAAATTTGGGGGTACTCGAGACGAAGTCGAGCAGGTGATGTCACGCTCACGTACGCGAGTATTTGGGGGAACGCAACTAGTGTTTCGTCCATGGAGGTGGAGTGTGATTTGTCTGTTGTGTTCGAACAGTAAGGTATAGCAAATTTTAACCTTTATTTAATTAATTAAATTTATGCATGTTAGTTAGAAAATGAAATTTTTTATTTTTTATATATATATATATATATATCAGTTTTTGGTTTTAATATTTAATTAGTAAACATGAGTATATTTGAAAAACAGAAAATGAATGTATGTTTTGGTCAGAAAAAATATATAATAACAGTATTGATAAATGATATTTTAAAGCATGAGGTTTAAGTTTTCTATTTTAAATAGGTAATCAGTAAACAGAAGATAATATATATAGATAAGATAGAAATTTTTATGGTAATAAATTATAATGGTTAATTTATTTAGATAACTCATTTAATCCATTATGATTACTAAAGGATTTTTCAAAGGAAAATTTATTAGTTTAAAATAAAACCATGGGTTAATTTAAATTTTCAAATAGAAATTTAACTTTTCGATTGGTTCGAATATTAATAAATTGTATAAATTGTTTATACAAGGTCCAATACAATGAAGAAATAGTCGGAATGGAAATGGATTGCAAAATAAAAGCAAAGGTGAGATCTTCTCACTCAAATTAAAAATTGGAAATTCAGTTATTGATTGAGTGATTGTTTGGGTGATAGTATATATAGTAGTATAAATATATATTTGGTGATTGATTTCCCGCATTATATAGAGGATGAGACCCTATGCGCCGCATAATAGCGGATGATATTTTATAAATCCCATATACCACGATATTCCACCTCGAAGTGGAATGTGTATTTAATTGTTGTGCTAACATCTGTGGATGCAGGGAAACAGGTTCGAGGGATCCAACTGGATTCCTTAAATTTTATGAATTCGTTTCATATATTGTATGAATTTGTTTCATATGCTATGTGATAATTTATTTATAATCTGTGAATGATTATATTGACGATTGAATTTGTTGAAGGCTATAATTTAGCCGAATGTATTTTTGGTATCGTTGGATACCAGAAATAAATAAAATTTGATTTTTGAAATTAAAGTTGGAAATTTTAAGTAAATTCCTTTTTGAAAAATTGGGTGAATTTAAAAGAAGGAAATTTAAAAGCATAAAGTTGATTTTGGTAATCTTATCGAATTATTTCCAAAGATATGGGGAAAGATATTAATAAGTGGATTTCGAGTAATATTGTTTATAAGTTGAAGAATTTATTTAAAATTTGGATTTTTAAACAGATTGGCAGAGATAAAAGAATTTGTTTTCTTTAAAAGGAATTTATTTTAAGAAGGAAATAAATCTGGAAATCCATTTGAAAGTTGATTTGGAGTGGAAAGTAAATATTTGAGAAATCGATTTGAAAATCGTATAAAAAGTGAATATTTGGGAATGTAAGTCCAAAATGGAGTTTATAAAAGAAAGGGAAATTTGTTTTAAAAATAAACACGGATTTATATTTTTAGTGTGGAAATAAATTTACAGAATTGGAATGTAAATTTGAAATAAATCGATAAGGATTTATTTAATTGTTTTAAATGGACCATTTTGAAATAGAAGTGTATTTTCCTTGAAAAGCCGAGTATATTTCCAAAGTAGTTTAAATTTTAAATGAAGAAATTCTGAAATTGGATTTTAAGGAATATTTGGGAGATAAAGTATTTGAACTCGGCAGATTTCCAGTGGAAATGAATAAATATTTGGAAATATATTCCGCGTAAGGAAATTGATTTGAAATTTGTTTTCAAAAGTTGAAAGGTGAAATGTGATTTGAAATTTGTTTTCAAAGTGATGAAGTGTGGAAAATATATATCTTGCGAAGATATTTGAAATTTAATAATTTTGGGAAAATTATTTAAATTGGTTGATTGTTGTGAATATTGTTGATAGTTAAATAACCGACTATCAATAATTGCCTTTGAAATGGCATTTGAGTTTGTTTTAAAACAAGCGCTCATTATTCGGTTAAGCTGGTAGAGGACTTTGTGTCATATAACCCATTCCGAATAGTGATACGTCGAAATGGATAGCATTTGAAGACCGGTGATGAAGACCGGGTATTTGTGAAAACGATGGGATAACCTATTGATTGTCTCTGCACCGAGTAGCTACGGTATAGAGATTCCCTATGTGATGGGAAGTCCGATCGGGATTGTGGATACCCGGATTGCAAGGGCTTCCTTGGAAGTGCCTTCGGTTCTGTTCAAACCCGGAACAGACTTGTATGGTTGTATGTCTGACACTACACTTTGAGATATAAAGCTGATTTCTTTCAAATACATTTCTGTTGGTGGCGGAGAATTTATTCTCTTAGCTTAACACCCTTCTCTGAGACGTACGAGCTCAGAGGTTATGTAGTTGAAGGTTATCAGTGATATACTCCCAATTTGGTAGTGTGGCATGCTAAGTGTTGTTGTGTGTTGTTGATCATTTGTTGATCATTTGTGATCAAAGCATGGCTTTCGTGTAAAGCGTAGCTTTGTGGACGAGACCTCATCGGACCTCACAAACCGGAAATGGTCGAAACAGGAAAGATGCGGCAAGGTTATGAGGGTCGCGCCCTTTAGGGTATGTCATTTCCTTCTGGAAAAAGGTGATATTATGGTATGGAGCCCAGATATTTACCTGTGTGGTTGCTCCAATCTCGTTTACTCTGTGTGATTGTTGCTTTGTGATCGAGGTACCTCGGATAAAGGTCCCAAAGGACCGGGGGGTGGCATATTCGTGTAGTAGTTACCTAGTGTAAGGGGTAACCCGGCCTTGTGTTGGCAGAGAGCTAGTTAGTTCTCGGGACGTCCATCCAGAGGCGTACCCATGTGGAAGTAGGAAGTTCCTTAGCCTGACCATTTGTTGGAAATCCAATTCCCAATATGAACCTTGTACGGTTTTAGTTGTAGAACCTGCCATTTACTTATGGTGGTCACCACTGTTTAGATGGTAGCTATAGTAGGCATAGTTCGGAATGTCTAAGCTGGCTAAGATTAATATTATATTTTCAAAATGTTTTCCACACTAGACATTAATAATAATATCAAATGATCTTTCGTAGTAAGCATCTTTGACTATCATAAGGAGAAATCTCCTTTAATTCTGCGTTTGCATTGTGTGTGTGGCGGGAGGCCTTATGGTAGTTTCATTTTCCAAAAGCATTGCGAATTTCTTTTATTTTCTTTGTGAAAATATCTGTTTTACGATCTCACACCAGTCACCATGACTGACTCGGAGTTTATTGTTCCCTTTCTAAACTCTGGGTGCCCATAATTTTCCACACGGGCAGCCTAGAGTTATGTTATCAGGATATTCTGGATATTCTGGAGCTTTGGAGACGAGCTGGATGGCGAGATGTACACTCATACTTATTTATTTATTCCGTTGTGTATTCTGTATGGGGAAAAGTTTATATAACTATCCATTGTTGTATTGAGTTGTATATTGACTCTCATTGTTGTATTATATAGACTGATATAGTTCTTTGTTTAAAAGACTAGTGATTATCTATTATATATTGTTCCGCTACGAATGTGAGATTCTGATATTGTTTATGTTTTTGTTTTTTTGTTCTTTCTTTTCTTCTATCTTCTTCTACCTCTTCTTTTTAACCCTAATGGTTCGGTTTTCCGGCATTCGATTGCACGACATTTGATACAGTGGACATATTAATGTCGACTTTCGAGCGTCGAAAGATCTCAATCGTTACATGTGGTATCAGAGCAATTGGTTAAGCGACAACCCTGGCTCTGTTGGGTGTTACTCATTACAGATAGAGTCAGTAGTACTCTAGAATGAGTGTGAGTGTAATAATAGATATGAGTGCGTATTTGTTAGTGAATACAAAAGTCTGTTTTGTATTGTGTTGACTTATCGGTTGATTGTTTATAGATTCTGGTCGATGCAGTCTGGCCAACTGTAATCGATAGGGGTTTCTAAACTCTTAAACAAGATAAACTGACACAGTATTGTTTTAAATTGGGTAAATGAAATAATTTTGCCCAAAATTATTTTTGTATACAAAAGAAATCATTTTCCGTAAATTATTATTGTATATGGATTCTTGGTTGTTAGAAAGTGATAATATTGAATTATTATCATTGTTATATGGAAATTGAATAAGGAAAAATGGTATAACCAAAGATTTGGAGATAAATTCATTTAACAAATGAAATTTATAAATATGAATTGAAAGATAAGGAAATGAATTCATATACGAATGAGATTTGTAAATGTAAATTGTAATGTGATTTATAATTGGAAATATAATTCCAGGAAAAGTATTTGAAAATAAAATTCATTAATGGAATGAAATTGGTAATGTGAATTTATAAATGAGTTTTATAAATTGAAATGAGATGTCAGAGTAATTTTTAAATACGAATTAAAGAATTTGGATTGAAATTTCAAAGTTAGTTTTGAAATGTGTGTAATTGTTAAAAAGACTCTGGAATTTCTTTAAAATGTTATGAAATGTAAATAAGTTGATAACTTATAAAAATATTTGAAATTTGATTGGAATAAGATTCAAATTGAAAAGGAATGAATTTGTGAATGAACAAATGAGGTTACATTTGTAAATAAATGAATTGGAATTAAAAAATGAAATGAGATTTGATTTGAATCAAGTTGAATAAAAATGGCTTGAATTTGCATGTAAATTCAAGTAAGTAGAAATAAAGAAATAAATTGAAAATTTCCTTGTTATTGATAAAATAAATTCGAGATGAATTGAATATGGAAATTTGAAATTTAAAAAGATAAGTGAATATACTAATTGAATTAAATTAGTAGATGGAATGGATTTGATAAATGAGGAAAAATCAAATCAAAGATTTAAATTAGAAATTGTTTACAAGGAAAATATAACTCGAGTTTTGAGTTGAAATGACTTAAGTAAAATTGTGAAATGGTTGTTGTCGAGTTTTGTGAAATGGTTTCAAATGAAATGAATGTGAATATGGAATGTAAATTAAATTGAATGGAATCAATTGGAAATGAAATGGAATTAAAATAAATTGAGTTGGTATCAATTTAAATTAGTTATAAACTAGAATGGATATTCTATTAAGTGAATATCGTTGAATTTGCATAATAATGGTTGTCGTTTGACGTAAACAAGATTATATAAAATTCTATGAATTAATAGAAGAAAATAAAAAATTGATTTTGAATCAATTGAAATGGATATGAATTCGTTTCGCCTAAAAATGAATTGAATGTAAGAAAGTGCATTGTAAATCACTTGAATTGAATAGAAATGGTATGTGAATTAGATGAAAGAAATTTAATTTGTATCGAAACCATATAAATTGCTTATGGGAATTATTTTGAATGCATTGCTTATGAAAACTATGTGTTTACTGTTGAAAATAAGTGAAATGTAAATGAATTTCTTATATTTGTCACTTACGTGTTTAAACTGAGTAAGTACAGGTTTTTGGAAGCCGTTTGGCTGCTTTTGGTCATGCAAAATGCTAATAAGTAAACCGCTTTGCTTAAAATGCTAATAAAGGTACGCCTACGCAATACAAAAAATAGGAAATATGAACTGCTTTTGCTTTTCCGACCATGTGGGTCGATGTATATATATTTATATCTTTTGTCAAATTGCAAAAGCTCCTCCGTACAAAAAAGCCTCCGCCAAAATTTTCTGAAAATTTTGGGAGTTAGAAAATTTTGAAAAATTTGGAATATTTTTGTTAACGGAAAATAGATTTTCAAATTGTAAGGGAAACGTAGGAATTGAACTAGAAAATGAAAACCATTGTTTTGGTTGAAGTTGAAAGCTTTGGAAAAAGTGAATATCACGTTTTCACTAAGTGAATTTTTGGTTTTTGAAGATAAAATGAATTCAAATAGAATTGAAATTGTAAATTGATTTCAAATAGGATTGAAAATGCAAAGTTGAAGGGAAATGAATATATAACTTTGTTAGTGAAGTGAAAATAAATATAAGAAGTATGTAAATACTTATATTGAACTTAAGAGATGAATGGTGGAATTCTTAAGTAAATTTGGTAATGGAATACACTAAGTGAATTTGGACATTGTTGTTAAGTAAAGTATCCCGGGATTATAAAGGCTATAGGAAAATGGAATTGGATTTTGATTTCGAAGGTAAATTTGAATTTGTTCGACAATAAGGTAAGTATTTAAAAATTTTGTATGAAATTTGATGAGTTTCTGATTTTCCCACTTGGCATTTTGTTTTCTATTGGAATTTGGGAGTCCGTAGGGACATTTTGTAGTCGTACCGAGCTAGCCGCGCAAAGGAGTCGCTGGCGAATTTTTTGAAAATTTAAAGAGTAAGGAAATTTTTGAGAAATTTTGCGATAATTTAAAATTCGAATTTAAATTTAAATTATAATTGTGAAGTAAAATAAAGTTGTTTGAACTTATGAATAAGTTTGGAAAGTTAGAAAAAGATTATTCTGATAAGTTGTTTAAAACTATTTGGATTTGAGAAAATAGTTAACGGGTTGAGGATCATTCTTCTTAACTTGTAATTTCGAGACGAAATTCCTTTAAGGGGGGGAGATTGTAACGACCCTGAATTTTTGATATTGGAAATCAGAATATTTAATTGATTTTAAATATCTGGAAGTTAGTTTAATTTGAAATTCAAATATCATAATGAATTTGGCAATTAAATTTTTGAATTTAATTTACTGAAGTTGGGTAAAAAATTTGAATCTTCAGTTTTAAGCTGATTAAAAATATTTTCAAGGCTTAGAAAATCCATGTTTATGATATTGAAGATAATAAAAGCTTCAGAATTGAATTTGAAACTGTTTTGTTCAGTTTTGAATTTTATCATTTAAATCGATATTTAAAAATAGACTTTCGAGACACAGTCTCGGAATTCGACGAAACCAGTCCCATTGGATCCGTAATAGTGTACTATTATCGGATTTCAATTTTCGTAGCGTTCGGAGTTGTTGTGTGGCCGTACGATATATAAACGCGCTGAAAAATATATCGAAATTCAATTTAATAACTGGTCCAAAAATCTATCTTCTCCATACGATCGAATTTTGACTCAAAACCTTTTCTATTGCGTTCGGAATAGGCGTATAACATTACGAACACCTAGCGGCACGCCTCGATAGGAATTCAAAATTTTTAGTTGACTTTATCGGAATGGTTTGAATTTGAATTTAAATTAATATTTACACTAGTCAAACCCTCAGCCGTATTCTTTCACATCTAAACTTTTTGCTGGCACTGTAGCCTGAAAATTTTGTACGCATGTTCCCCTTTTTCTAAACATCGTGTCCTTTCTTCCATCACGCAATAATACAGAGCACGCTTCCCCTCTTCTTTTATCCAGCCGAGCAACTCAGTTCGAAGAAATAAATCCATGGTCGCGTTTTCAGATTCAAGAAAATAAAAACTTAAATAAAATAACAGCCTTCTCGTCTCCCTCTTCTCGACAAAATTCAAATCAATCCTTAAAAGAAAAAAAAGGGCGTAAGAGTTCGATTCGAACTCGAGGGTGTCTTCCCCATTCGATTCGTCGGCGAGAAGTAGGGCACGCGCTCGTGCATACACACGCGAGAGGAGACAAGTCGCGACATCGATGGGTGAAGGAAGCTAGAAGGCATCGATCGCAAACAGGGGATTTCGATCTGGCATCTCAAGGCGGGGGTGCGATGGTTTTCGACGACGTCGGGAAGGCCTGGGGGTGTCGATTGGAAGCGGCAGCGATCGATCGGTGGATCTCTGGACTCGCGATTCAGTAGATTGAAATTTGGAGGTACTCGAGACGAAGTCGAGCATGTGATGTCGCGCTCACGTACGCGAGTAATTAGGGGAACGCAGCTAGTGTTTCGTCCATGGAGGTGGAGTGCGATTTCTCTGTTGTGTTCGAACAGTATGGTATATCAAATTTTAACCTTTATTTAATTAATTAAATTTATGCAGGTTAGTTAGAAAATGAAGAAATTTTTATTATATATATATATATATATATATCAGTTTTTGGTTTTAAGATTTAATTAGTAAACATGAGTATATTTGAAAAACAGAAAATGAATGTATGTTTTGGTCAGAAAAAATATATAATAACAGTATTGATAAATGATATTTTAAAGCATGAGGTTTAAGTTTTCTATTTTAAATAGGTAATCAGTAAATAGAAGATAATATATATAGATAAGATAGAAATTTTTATGGTAATAAATTATAATGGTTAATTTATTTAGATAACTCATTTAATCCATTATGATTACTAAAGGATTTTTCAAAGGAAAATTTATTAGTTTAAAATAAAACCATGGGTTAATTTAAATTTTCAAATAGAAATTTAACTTTTCGATTGGTTCGAATATTAATAAATTGTATAAATTGTTTATACAAGGTCCAATACAATGAAGAAATAGTCGGAATGGAAATGGATTGCAAAATAAAAGCAAAGGTGAGATCTTCTCACTCAAATTAAAAATTGGAAATTCAGTTATTGATTGAGTGATTGTTTGGGTGATAGTATATATAGTAGTATAAATATATATTTGGTGATTGATTTCCCGCATTATATAGAGGATGAGACCCTATGCGCCGCATAATAGCGGATGATATTTTATAAATCCCATATACCACGATATTCCACCTCGAAGTGGAATGGGTATTTAATTGTTGTGCTAACATCTGTGGATGCAGGGAAACAGGTTCGAGGGATCCAACTGGATTCCTTAAATTTTATGAATTCGTTTCATATATTGTATGAATTTGTTTCATATGCTATGTGATAATTTATTTATAATCTGTGAATGATTATATTGACGATTGAATTTGTTGAAGGCTATAATTTAGCCGAATGTATTTTTGGTATCGTTGGATACCAGAAATAAATAAAATTTGATTTTTGAAATTAAAGTTGGAAATTTTAAGTAAATTCCTTTTTGAAAAATTGGGTGAATTTAAAAGATGGAAATTTAAAAGCATAAAGTTGATTTTGGTAATCTTATCGAATTATTTCCAAAGATATGGGGAAAGATATTAATAAGTGGATTTCAAGTAATATTGTTTATAAGTTGAAGAATTTATTTAAAATTTGGATTTTTAAACAGATTGGAAGAGATAAAAGAATTTGTTTTCTTTAAAAGGAATTTATTTTAAGAAGGAAATAAATCTGGAAATCCATTTGAAAGTTGATTTGGAGTTGAAAGTAAATATTTGAGAAATCGATTTGAAAATCGTATAAAAAGTGAATATTTGGGAATGTAAGTCCAAAATGGAGTTTATAAAGGAAAGGGAAATTTGTTTTAAAAATAAACACGGATTTATATTTTTAGTGTGGAAATAAATTTACAGATTTGGAATGTAAATTTGAAATAAATCGATAAGGATTTATTTAATTGGTTTAAATGGACCATTTTGAAATAGAAGTGTATTTTCCTTGAAAAGCCGAGTATATTTCCAAAGTAGTTTAAATTTTAAATGAAGAAATTCCGAAATTGGATTTTAAGGAATATTTGGGAGATAAAATATTTGAACTCGGCAGATTTCCAGTGGAAATGAATAAATATTTGGAAATATATTCCGCGTAAGGAAATTGATTTGAAATTTGTTTTCAAAAGTTTAAAGGTGAAATGTGATTTGAAATTTGTTTTCAAAGTGATGAAGTGTGGAAAATATATATCTTGCGAAGATATTTGAAATTTAATAATTTTGGGAAAATTATTTAAATTGGTTGATTGTTGTGAATGTTGTTGATAGTTAAATAACCGACTATCAATAATTGCCTTTGAAATGGCATTTGAGTTTGTTTTAAAACAAGCGCTCATTATTCGGTTAAGCCGGGAGAGGACTTTGTGTCATATAACCCATTCCGAATAGTGATACGTCGAAATGGATAGCATTTGAAGACCGGTGGTGAAGACCGGGTATTTGTGAAAACGATAGGATAACCTATCGATTGTCTCTGCACCGAGTAGCTATGGTATAGAGATTCCCTATGTGATGGGAAGTCCGATCGGGATTGTGGATACCTGGATTGCAAGGTCTTCTTTGGAAGTGCCTTCGGTTCTGTTCAAACCCGGAACAGACTTGTATGGTTGTAGGTCTGACACTACACTTTGAGATATAAAGCTGATTTCTTTCAAATACATTTCTGTTAGTGGCGGAGAATTTATTCTCTTAGCTTAACAACCTTCTCTGAGATGTACGAGCTCAGAGGTTATGTAGTTGAAGGTTATCAGTGATATACTCCCAATTTGGTAGTGTGGCATGCTAAGTGTTGTTGTGTGTTGCTGATCATTTGTTGATCATTTGTGATCAAAGCATGGCTTTCGTGTAAAGCGTATCTTTGTGGACGAGACCTCATCGGACCTCACAACCCGGAAATGGTCGAAACAAGAAAGATGCGGCAAGGTTATGAGGGTCGCGCCCTTTAGGGTATGTCATTTCCTTCTGGAAAAAGGTGATATTATGGTATGGAGCCCAGATATTTACCTGTGTGGTTGCTCCAATCTCATTTACTCTGTGTGATTGTTGCTTTGTGATCGAGGTACCTCGGATAAAGGTCCCAAAGGACCGGGGGGTGGCATATTCGTGTAGTAGTTACCTAGTGTAAGGGGTAACCCGGCCTTGTGTTGGCAGAGAGCTAGTTAGTTCTCGGGACGTCCATTCAGAGGCGTACCCATGTGGCAGTAGGAAGTTCCTTAGCCTGACCATTTGTTGGAAATCCAATTCCCAATACGAACCTTTTACGGTTTTAGTTATAGAACCTGCCATTTACTTATGGTGGTCACCACTATTTAGATGGTAGCTATAGTAGGCATAGTTCGGAATGTCTATGCTGGCTAAGATTAATATTATATTTTCGAAATGTTTTTCACACTAGACATTAATAATAATATCAACTGATCTTTCGTAGTAAGCATCTTTGACTATCATAAGGAGAAATCTCCTCCAATTCTGCGTTTGGATTGTGTGTGTGGCGGGAGGCCTTATGGTAGTTTCATTTTCCAAAAGCATTGCGAATTTCTTTTATTTTCTTTGTGAAAATAACTGTTTTACGATCTCACACCAGTCACCATGACTAACTCGGAGTTTATTGTTCCCTTTCTAAACTCTGGGTGCCCATAATTTTCCACACGGGCAGCCTAGAGTTATGTTATAAGGATATTCTGGATATTCTGGAGCTTTGGAGACGAGCTGGATGGCGAGACGTACACTCGTACTTATTTATTTATTCCGCTGTGTATTCTATATGGGGACAAGTTTATATAACTGTCCATTATTGTATTGAGTTGTATATTGACTCTCATTGTTGTATTGTATAGACTGATATAGTTTTTTGTTTAAAAGACTAGTGATTATCTATTATATATTGTTCCGCTACGAATGTGAGATTCTGTTTCTGTTTTTCTGTTCTTTCTTTTCTTCTGTCTTCTTCTACCTCTTCTTTTTAACCCTAATGGTTTGGTTTTTCGGCATTCGATTGCGCGGCATTTGATACAGTGGACGTATTAATGTCGACTTTCGAGCGTCGAAAGATCTTAATCGTTATAGAAAGCTTATTTTCAAACAAAATGGCAACATACCATTCGAAAGCCCTTTTCACATAAACAAAAGCAATTGGACTAAATTGAAAGCTAATATAACCCCCTTTAAAAGCATCCTTTGTAAACAGAAATAGTTCAAAGTTTGTAAGTGCAACTTCTACCCCTTCGAAAGCTTGGTTTCGACAGCATAACTTTCACCTTTCTCCAATCCACTATGAACCAAAGAGTTGATACCATGCGTATTGGTTTCGACTTGGTTAAGGGCGAAAATATAGGGTCGAAATCTTGCAAGGAAGTGGCGAAGTAGTAAATTTTATCAGAACTATTTTATAACTATCTAAAGTAATTGCTTTTCAACTAACTTCCCATATTTGTCAAAATACTATTGGTTGCCAAATTCTTTTTCAAAAATCTTTTTCTAAAAGTGCTATCGAATTCAGTAATTAACAATTTAAAACATTCAACAAATTAGCCCTTCGCCTTTTTGAAACATATAAAACATTTAAGTCTCATACCTCAAAATAATTTTATATCCATAATAAAATACTGAGGAAAATTCTCCAAAAATTCCCATAAATCATTTTCTATATGTTTTCTAACATATTTAAATTTCAGACCCAAGGCTATCATATATTTGCCGAAAATAATTTAAATCCAATTTAACTATCTTCTTTCCTAGAAAATTCATAATAAATCCACATTAACTTAGAAAATTATGAAACTTGAAACCCATCTCTAAAATAATGTTTTTGACTTTATATCAGAAAAGCAAGTCATTAGGATGTCATTTAATAGGTTTTTCAAATCAAAACATACCATAAAATCAATATGAAGCAACATAATTCATCAATAAGCATATATATCCATTTAAACAATCAAAACATGGCATTTTACTTGCAAAATAAATTTGGGTCTCAACTAGAAACCGAAACCAAATGAAATGAGATGTAAACCTATTATTCACCTTAGATTATTATTAAGGAGGTTGAGATTTGCTCTTGGATTGATTTGCTTAAGCTTCCTACTTTCCTTTTTTCCCTTAATGGTGGCCGACTGAGCTTTGAATGTTCTTAGATTTGTTTGCAAATGTTAAGAATGGATTAGGAGTGAAAGTAAGAAGGGCTTAGGGTATAAGAACTTGGCTTATTCCTATTTTTCCCTTATCTTATTCCTCTTACTTATTTCATTTTAATTCTCTTTGGCTTATAGGTTAATTAAGGCATGGCTACCTTAGATTATTCAAATCTCAATCCCTTAACCATTTACATTATTTTATTTAATTTATCTAATTAAATGTCCTAAATAATGTCAATCAAAATTAGGGTCATTACAAACTCCCCTTCTTAAAGAATTTCGTCCTCGAAATTACGATAATGTACTCATAACAATCAAACATAAAGGTAAAACATACTGTGAAACAAGTTAAGATAAGTATATCTAATCATGCTCTCAATTTCCCAAGTACAGTCTCTCTCGTCGTCACTCCACTGGACTTGGACTAATCCGACTGTCATGTTCCTTTGTCTCTTCTCATCTCTCACGACTGTATGAACTGGCAATCTAACTATAGTCATATCTGGTTCCACTACTAAGTCATCTAACACAGTCGGTGCAATAATAGTTTCAGGATCTTGAATACACTTCCTTAGATGAGAGATATGAAAAAAATTGTGCACTCCTGCCAAACTGTTCGGTAACTTTATTCTATATGCGAGTTTCCGGATCCTTTCTATAATAGGAAGTGGTCCAACAAATCTTGATGCCAATTTTCCTGAATTTTCAAATCTGATTACGCCTTTCATCGGTGATACCTTGACGAAAACATGATCTCCAACTAAGAACTCTAAGTCTCTCCATCTCTTATCAGCATAACTCTTCTGCCTAGAATGAGCTTCCTTCATCCTAGCTCGAATTAACTCTATCTTTTTTGTAGCTTCCTTAACCAAATCTGGACCAATAATTAACCTATCCCCGGTCTCTAACCAACAAACGGGAGATTTGCATGGCCTTTCATATAAAGCTTCAAGCGGTGCCAACCCTATACTAGTCTGATAATTGTTGTTATATGAAAACTCAACTAAGTGTAGGTGGTCTTCCTATGATTCCCCAAAGTCTAGCACATAAGCTCTTAACATATCTTCTAAGACCTTGTTAACTCTTATGTTTATCCATCTGTCTACGGATGGTAAGCGGTACTCATCTTGAGCTTGGTACCTAAAGTATCCTGTAGACTTTTCCAGAACTCGCTAATGAATAAGGAATCTCTATCACTTACTATACTACTAGGAATTCCATGCAGTCTAACTATACTCTTCATGAATAATTTAGCCAAAATAGGTGTCGTCCTAGTTGACTGAACTGGAATAAAACTGGCACTCTTGGTCAACCTATCGCTATGACAAATATACTTTCATTTCCTCGATTTAACCTCGGTAACCCATCTATAAAATCCATTAAGACAAAGTCTCGTTTCCAAACTAGAACATCTAAAGGCTGAATTAACCCACTTGGTTTCTAATGTTCAGCTTTTACATGTTGCCAGTTCAAACACTATTTCACCCATAAGCCTACATCCCTCTTCATGCCTTCCCAGAAGAAACTTCTTTCCATGTCTTGATACATCTTAGTTCCTTTCAGATAAATAGTGAACTTCAAACGATGGCATTCTCCAAGAACTTCCTTCCAAATGTTTCCCACATTTGGAACACATAGTTGTACTTTCTTCCTTAACCACCTATTTTGGTCAAGACTAAAATCTTTCAAGTCATCGTTCTCTGTTCCATGCCTTAACTTTTGGATCCATTCAGCTAATAATGGATCCTCCTCTTGCTTAGAAGTGGTCTTTCCGATCATCACGGCCAGTCGAACCTCTAAACATTACAACATAGCAGTTTCCTTACTGGGTCTAGCCTCAGATCTCCACTGTAATCTACATGTAGATAATGCTTCTAAATCTTTCCACTCAACTATCATTGCGAATACTGCATTCTGATGTTTTCTGTTAAGTGCGTCTGCAACTTTATTGCATTTTTCTGGTATGTACTCAATACCAAAGTCATAAGCGGCTAAAAACTCTAACCACCTCTGTTGTCTCATATTCAACTCCTTCTGAGAGAATAAGTACCTCAGTGACTTATGATCCGTATACAACTCGAATCTTTCTCTAAACAGGTTATGTCTCCATAAATTCAATGCAAAAATTATTGCAGCTAGTTCCAAATCGTGCATTAGATATCTAACCTCATGCAGTTTGAGCTGTCGAGAAGCATAGGTAATCACTTTACCCTTCTACATTAACACAGCTCCTAATCCAGTTCCACATGCATCTGTATACACTACTAAGTCCTGATTTCCTTTTGGAACAACTAACAACAGTGCATTTGTCAATAAGTGTTTCAGCTTCTAGAATGCCTCCTCACACTTATCCGTCCAGGCAAACCCTACACCGATCCCATCTGGTCTTCTAATAAATAAGCCATAATTTAGGGTTAACTACCTTATTTTAGTTTTATTTCCTGTCATATACCTAGGGTTAACTACCCTGTTTAAATCTCTTTTCCTTGTAAACAATCTTTGTAAATGATTTACCCTTGAAATCATATCTTTATAAAACAAGTAAATCTTATACTTTGCTTTACTCTAATTACTTATGCCATGATATATATATATATATACTTTACACAAAACAATGCGGATGAAATATAATAGGATTATCTATCCCCCCAAAGTAATTAAAAACCCTTTTTAACTTAAAAGATCTTAGGCCATGAAGCTGAGGCAAACCATTCGAAACCTTTGCTTAAAAACTTTAAACAATCTCTTTCGAATCCATTGAAAGTACCCCTTTTAAAATAAGTTAACTATTATACATTGAAGCACTAGGCCGATAGGCCAAAACATACCTTTCGAAACCATTGAAAATAGACCTTTCGAAATTGTTGAGAATAAATCTTCGAAAGCTTTATGAAAACCTTAGACATCCTCTTTTCAAAACCCTTTAAACCTACCTTTCGAAAGCATTGAAAACCTTCCACTCAAATATTCAAAGTAAACCTTTCAAAAACATTTGGTTCAAGTAAAAGCTTGTGGAACATAGCTTCGAAACCATTTAAAATCATCTTTTTGAAATCTTTGGGTTCAACTTTCAATATAACTAAGGGTCATAAATAACTGGGGCGAAAGCATTTCCTTCGAAAGCATTATTCCTAAGTAAAAGAAAGTGGATGATTTCGAAACCAACCCTTTCGAAAGCATAGAGAAGCGGCTTCACAGTAAAAGCAAAAGGACCCTTTCGAAACCATTGTTTAAAAGCTATAAGAAAAGCGGCCTTAACTAGGTCGAAAGGTAGAATGTGGCAGCTAGGTTTCGACCCTTTTGAAAGCTTGTTTTTTTTAAAAAAAAGGCAACAACCCATTCCAAAGCCCTTTTTATATAAACAAAAGCAATTGGACTAAGTCGAAAGCTAATATAACCCCCTTTGAAAGCATCCTTTGTAAGTAGAAATAGTTCAAAGTTTATAAGTGCAACTTCTACCCCTTCGAAAGCTTGGTTTCGATAGCATACCTTTCAACTTTCTCCAATCCACTATGTACCAAAGAGTTGATACCGTGTGTATTGGTTTCGACTTGGTCAGGGGTGGAAATATTGGGTCTAAAGCTTGCAGGGAAGTGGCGAAGTAGTAAATTTTATCAGAACTGTTTTGTAACTATCTAAAGTAATTTCTTTTCAACTAACTTCCCACATTTTTCAAAATATTATTGGTTGCCAAATTCTTTTTCAAAAATCTTTTTCTAAAAGTGCTACTGAATTCAATAATTAACAATTTAAAACATTTAACAAATTAGCCCTTTACCTTTTCAAAACATATAAAACATTTAAGTCTCATACTTTAAATAATTTTATATCCATAATAAAATACTTAGGAAAATTCTCCAAAAAATTCCCATAAATCATTTTTTTATATGTTTTCTAACATATTTAAATTTCAGACCCAAGGTGATCATATATTTGCTGAAAATAATTTAAATCCAATTTAACTATCTTCTTTCCTTGAAAATTCATAATAAATCCACATTAACTTAAAAAATTATGAAACTTGAAACTCATCTCTAAAATACTGTTTTTGACTTTATATCAAAAATGTAAGTCGTTAGGATGTCATTTAATAGGTTTTTCAAATCACAACATACCATAAAATCTATATGAAGCAACATAATTAATTAACAGGCATATATATATATATATATATATATATATATATATCCATTTAAACAATCAAAACATGTCATTTTACTTGCAAAATAAATTCGGGTCTCAACTAGAAACCAAAACCAAATGAAATGAGATGTAGGCCTATTATTCACCTTAGCTTATTGTTAAGGAGGTTGAGATTTGCTCTTGAATTGACTTGCTTAAGCTTCCTACTTGAATTCTTGCTTATCTTCCTTTTTGTTTTCCCTTAATGGTGGCTGGCCAAGCTTTGAATGTTCTTAGATTTGTTTGCAAATGTTTAGAATGGATAAAGAGTGAAAGTAAGAAGGGTTTAGGGTATAAGAACTTGGCTTGTTCCTATTTTGCCCTTATCTTATTCCTCTTACTTATTTCATTTTAATTCTCTTTGGCTTATAGGTTAATTAAGGCATGGATACCTTAAATTATTCAAATCTCAATCCCTTAACCATTTACGTTATTTCATTTAATTATCTAATTAAATGTCCATAATAATGTCAATCAAAATTAGGGTCATTACACTTCATATCTTCAAGCCACAAGCACTTTTTCCTACAAATATACTTGATATTGAGATCTGCTGATTCGTACATGTCCTTTTCTACATAGCTTTTGGACTTGTTCACCTAATCCTTCAAAGGTGGGCCCAGGCCAACAACTTTATTCATCTACTTATTGACCAAAGCACAAGAGCTCATCACAGCTTAGAAAATCAATTCGGTACCAATGTGAATTCATGTCGGTACTTACCACTACTTCTTGTGCATATGAACCCTAAACTCTTAGCAGTTATATCCAATGCCATTCCAAGCTTGGCCCTTATGTCCTCGAACCATTTCGTCCTCGTCCGGACATCCAGATTTATCCGAAAGCTACTTGGTTAAATATTAGATAATAATGTACGTGCTTCATGCATATGCGTTGTAAGTAGTGGTTGTAGAAACTCATTTTGTTGTACTTTATGATGTGTATTGGCTTAAGTCCAATAACCCTTCAACACTACTAACCAAGTGATGTAGTGATGCTTTTTGTAACAACCCGCATATTTTTACGATTTTATATTTAAATATTTTATTTAAATATAACATCGTTAGTCGGATTAAGGTCCGAAAAGCTACTTTTTGCAAACAGTCGAATTAGGACTCGAGACCACTGCCATTGAGTCCAAAATGGTGTTTGCGACCTTTTTGAGTATAATCATCGATATGTTTGGAGTAAGTTGATTTTTGCTATTTTATGTTGGGCTTTTGGGTTTGGGTTTCACCCCAACTCACTCTATAACCTAGTTCAACCCCTCTCCTCTCCTCTTCACTTCATTTCTATTTTCTTAAACACTCAAGCAATTGAAAATGGGGAGAGGAATGGGAAATTAGAAATCCAAAACCCTAGTTTCCTTAGCAAATACAAATTCTTGCTCCAAATTCAAAGAGAAGCTAAGGTAAGCATCTCCATCTTCTTCTCCTACTCATTCTCTCTTTAATTTCAGTTATTTTCTAAACCTAACTTAGGGAATGTTCTTCTTTTGAGCTAAGATTCAAGCTTCTAGAGTTGAGATTGAAGAGTGGTTGATTCTCCTTTGTTTTCAAGCTTCTTCTTCCTTGTTTTTGTGTAAAAGGTGAGATTTTTATCTCACATCTATGTCTATATCTATCTTTGTTTTTAGGTATGAATTCCTAACATCTATTCATGATCATTTGTTTTTGATTTGAATTGATATGGTTGATTACCAATTTTTGAATTTGAAGTCCAATTTTTGTGAAAATCCTACAATGGATGTTTGGATACGTTGTTTGGGGTGTATCGAAGAGCTTATAAGGCCGCGTTGTCGTTTGGCGTAAATCCTTAGTCGTCGTTGCTTGCTCGATCACTCCCGAATCGATATGGCCATTATGGCCTAGGCAATTGTTGCCTTTACCAGGTGTTCAGACGTCTGGATACCAATGCTAGACGTCTAGTTTTGCCTCCTGGAGAAAAATAATACACGGTAGAAAAATAAAAAGGGCAGTGACTAATTTCAGACGTTTGAATTATCGTTCTAGACGTCTAAAAGGACGTCTGACGCCTGATTTTAGGTTTCAGACGCCTGGTTGGTTTTCTGGAATATTTCCAGAAACCAAAACCAGACGTCTGGATTTACCCCCAGACGTCTGAAAGGATTTCAGACGTCTGATTTTAGGCTTCAGACGTCTGGATGGTTTTTTGGAATATTTCCAGAAACCAAAACCAGACGTCTGGAACAACCCCTCAGACGTCTGGAAATTCCCAATTTTTTCTATTTGCCTAATTTTGAGTAAAATTCCAGCGTTAATCGATTTTTGTCGATCCGATTAGTTGTTATCACTATTATCGTCTTTGATGACTTCTTTTTATGCATTTTTGGGAATATCCATTTTGATGGATTTGGTATCGATTTCTTTGGATTAATTCACGTCTTTGAACGTGAAATTTTGGTGATTGATTGTTTTTACAATCATTTTTGTGATTTGTCACTTTCAAATACAAAGGTTTCTATACTAGTAGTAAATATTCAAACCCTTTCACAAAGATGTTTTCTACTCTATTTTAAATATTATGCTCTCTTTTAAAACCGTTTTCCAATCTATTAGTATATACAAACCTTTACATCATTCGTATGAGAAATCTAATTGAACGGCTTAGTAAAACAAGTGGTATGAAACGCTTGCGTTTACTTCGTCGGTTAATTCTTGGACTTGTTCGATTAAAAACTTGTGACAATTTCCGAGTGAAAATCTAAAATTTGTTCATAAATATTTAAGTTAAGCTAGTGGTTATGGGACATGAAGTTAAACCCATATATTTACTGGCTTAGTGTAATTCACACTTTTTATTGATCGATGATGATCATTTTGTGATTTAGACTAGCGATGTGCGATGTCTATTTATTTGTTTGGGGATTACAATCCCAGTTTGTGGAACTTCGATTCAATTTGGCGGTGTAGCGACCCGTGGTCTTCGGGCCGTTTGTGGAGCTTCAGCTCAAAATTTATGGTTAGCGACCATGGAATAGCGTTCCATTTGTGATACACGTGTTGGCAAGTTTTCATGCTCCCGTTTGTGATAGGCCTCCCCCTTTTTGTGATTTCTGGATTTTTATTGATGATTTCTAGAATTTGTGTTTCTCCAACTTTTACGATTGGCATTGAGATGTTTGCCAACATTTGTGATTTGGCGAATAAAAATAAAGAATATGATATTCATTTTTCTTTGATCCTTTAGAAGATTCTTGTGATATTGAATGATTAATGGTTGATTTTCAAAAATATACTATCTCAGTATGGCATTATTGTTATCACATGTTTTTGTCATACCTCTTACTCTATCGTATTTTGTCTGATATTTATAGCTAGACTGATCCGTTTATTATTTTCTTATTAAATAATACTCGGGTCAGACCGAGATGTTACAGGTGCTTCTGCTTGACTTTTTATCTAGGATCATCTTCTGACTTTTGTCTAACTACATTACATTTGTAGTTTTTGTTGTTATACATTCGAGATATAGACTCCTTGATGTATACATATTCTTTTGTCTTGCACTTGTATCTATTCTTTCGTGATATTGTGGATCTTATTTGACCACTACTCTGATGTACACTTTTATGTGTTATATTCATATCTGATTCCGCCTTTGTGATATGAATATATGTGACTGATTTGTGTTATGTTATTTCTATATTTGTTTCCGATGACTATTTAGCCACTGTGTGGTAGCTTTGAGTTTGTATTAGATATGTCGGATTTCCTCCAGAGATGAAACGTAAGTTATATTATCTGACATATCGGTGCTCGCACAAAGCAATTGAACAGATGGTCGCTCCTCAACAGCCTTATTCTTCGCGCTAGTCGACGGCATTACTACGTAGTGTTCTTGGCTAGCGTGAGCATAGAGGTGGGGCGTCACACTTTTACACTCATGTACATTGATATCGCTAATATAGACCATCATGTGACCATTCTTTTATAGTATGACACTATGTCTGTGTGTTTTTGGTTTGGTGGAGGGGGTGTGTGACTCGTTGATGTAGGAGAAAAAACAAGCGAAGTATGATAGTATAGGTTTATATATATGTTTATGTACTATATTATGATTCTAATATGCCAAGTATATGTCTAAACCTCGTTTTATTCTGCTTTATTTCTCTTTTTGACAACTCTTGGATACTCTCATGAATAGATTAAGAATAAGATGTTTTGGGTATGTGCTAACGAAATATGATGTTATACTTTTGGAGGCATGAAGTGTAGGATCGATTTCACCCTAGAGGGGGGTGAATAGGGTGATACTATTAATTATAAAAATTTAATGAGAAAGTTTATAAAATATTTTCAACACAGATCTCAGCAGAATAATATCAGCACAAATAATAGCAGAATAGTAAATGCAGAAAATAGAACACACAGATTTACCCAGCTTCGGCAAAACCCTGCCTACGTGCTGCCCCCAAGGTTTCTACTAGAAATTAGATACTCAGACGCTTACACACGTAAACTTGTGACACCCGCTATCGACTAACCTAACTCTACGCTCAAAACCCTACCACAACTCAGCCACTGAGTTGCGAATTCTCAAACTATGCCACGTAGTTTGTCCCCTAGTCACACGACTAGAAATTACAATGTTTAAAATAGAAACTAAAAACACTTTAAAAAAATAAAACAAATAAACCCTAATTTTAAAAATTAAAAGCCCAAAATAATTTAGCCACGTAGTTTGTGCTGGTATCGTGATTTTATTTATATTTCACTTGAGTTGAACCAGGCTTTTCATTTGGGTTTGACATGTGCTCACCTGTCCCTGTAATTCTATCAAGTGTATATCGGTGTGCACGGCCTTGTGGCATGTACAGTGATACACTGTGCATGTCACAAGCTATTCATGTATGATGAATTCAGAATTAAATGATGACGAACAACCCAAATAACTGAGGAAATTTTATTTTTCAAAATCACATTTTATTTTATACTACAAAAATGTTTCTTTCTCAATTTTACTGCATCAGTGTGTATTTTTGCAGATTACTCGGATGCTGGATTCGATCTGGAATAGAGTTGAAGATAAATACGAGTGAATGAGCGATATGTAGTGAGGAAAGTTATGTAAATTGAAATGTACTGTAATTGCAAATTGTATATATACAGTGAGAGCTCCAATTTGTACTATTCAAAATTGTAATAAATATTTGTCTGAATAAAATATCCATTTGAATTTAAATTCTGTGTTATTTATTTTATTCAGCAAATATTTATTAATTATGTGAAAAATAAAATAGTACATTAATAAATACATTTAAATGAATATATATATATATATATGTTTATTATCATCAAACAAAAATCATATAGTCGCATATTCAACATGAAGATTATTTTTCAATTTATTTACTTTATGCATGACATACATTATTATTTACATATGATACTATTGTGTTGTATTTGATGTTCTATCCAATACTCTGTATGAATGGAATGACGTATGCTGATTGTTGATAGTTGTTATTTTGTCAATTGATTCTCATACAACTCTAATAAATTATATTTATCACACTCCCATGCATGTTTATTTTGATATGTAATATTCTATATTTCCATTGTAAGATGATTATCACATGGATCGGTTTTGTTTAATTTTACCCAATGGTCACCGTTTATGGTAGTCAAGAGTAGAATGTGGTATTTTAACATCTGTTCCATATATCATGACTGATAGATCGTCACATCATCAATTTAATTCACTTTTCAAAACATATAAAAAGTTTAGAAAAAATGCATTATAAATATAGATTAACTTTTTCCATATTGGTGCATATTAAACCTGTCATGGTGTAAATTTGATTGTACCAAATCATAGTTTTTTTAGAACTCCTAATGTAACTTGAGAATGCGCTAGGTTATTTTATAAGTATTTAGAATGCATTATTATAAGCTTTTATTGAAAAGTTTTTATTGATAAAATAGTGTGCTTTTAGAATGCATTATTATAAGTTTTTATTGGAATTTTCTCTTAATGTAATTTCAAAATCAGCGATGACATGGTAAGAAGGTACCTAAGATATGTTTTGAAACATGTTATATGTTTTAAAAGTGGGCTAAATTGATAAAACAAAATGGTTGATGAATTCCACATCTATATTTAATTTGTTAAGAAGTAAAAACAATGTTTACTTATCATTGAAAACCGCTTCGAGCATGGGCAACATCTCAAAGCTCAAGCCCTTCTCAACCAATCATAACAACTCATTAACAAACTGGACAAAATAATGTCGGTTCCAGGTATTTATTTTGTGTTTTTTTTACATATTTCTTCAACAATCTTCCATCTTCCAAGCCTTTTTTGAAAAAATGTCAGTATAAAAAGTATATAAAACAAACTAGATGAAATATTTAATGTTGTGTAATTACAACAGTAACTTTTATTATTTTGCACTTTTATTCATTGAATAAGGATAATTTTGAGTTTGTAGAAATTAGTTCTTTCATCTTTTATTGATCAATATTTGAACTTTATACTTGTTGGTAGTTGATAGCATATGTCTAACGAACACATTTAACATATATACTTTTGAGCATGGAAAACCGCAAACTAGACTTGTAAATGAGTCAAATCATAAAAGAGTCGGATTAAATTTGATCTAACCTATTTGACACATTTAGTATAAGAGTTAATCTGACCCAACCAACTTAATATATCGATTATTCATTTAACTCATTTAAATTAGACTTTATAGATATCTTTTAAATATATATATAATTCAAAATTTACATTACACCTTTTGAATTTCTAAAATAATCATAATTTCGAATACTTTAAATCCTAATTTTTATCCAAATTAAAATTTTCATATTTCAATTTCAAAATTTTAGTTTTTCAAATTCAAAGTAAATATGCAAAAAATGATAATAAAAGTGAAATTATATTCAAGAAAATTACTCAATTTTAATGTCTCGGGGATTCAAACTAATGCTCTCTACGACCTCAACCAATGTCATACCACTTGTCACTTGAGCTGGTGGTCCTTGATGTAAAAACAAAAAATTTAAAACTCAATATTCAAATATAATCTTAAATTTTTAGATTTTAATTTTTGAAATTCAAATTGTTGGCGGTAAATTTCCATACGACTATCTTGTAATTTAGAGATAAATGATTCGTTGAAGTTGTGCAGTTAAAGCCTTGCTAAAGCCTTGCAAAAACACCACTATAGCGCATAACACTCTTCTACTGCTATGCTTTTTCAATATAGCACTATTAAACAGTAGATTCTCTTTAAACCCAACTATTTTCCACTACACCCACTAAATCAAAGCTTTTTAACACCCGCTATAGCAACATTATTATTAAATGGTTGATTTGGCTAGTTCTATTTTAACTAAATTAGGATAAATACCAAAATTTAAGGCATAAGTGTTCAATATAAGTTAGATATATATTGTAGTCACCAAATCTAGACTACATAAATCATGATTTCTTTGGTTCTGTTATATAAGAAACAATATTTCTTCTTTCTATACAAATGAAGTGAGAGTATGAATTCACTTTAAATATTTGTATTATATCATATGAATCTTTTTGCACCTCCGCTACTTTTCGCTATATCCATGGTATTGCCATTATAAATTTTTTCCCTTTAGTGCTATGGAACCGCTAAGCACTTTAATTGCACAGCATTGAAGTATTGTTCGAATCAAAATTTTGATATGGAGGTGTAACATGCCGTAAAATTAATGATAATTAATAAATAATTAATAAGGCTCCAAAAATCGAATTTGAGCAAATGTTAAAATTTGGTCACGAAACATGCACCATCGTATTTGTGATGATTTTCTGAGCAACTTTCATATTTGGAGTTTCGCGTTCGGAGCTCAAACGAAAAGTGTTATTAGCATTTGAAGTTTCGAGAGTGAAAATATTTAAATATGAAAAAAAAAACATTAATTTTAGGACCACACCGGTGGACCCCCCTCCCCCGGTCGACTCCCACCATGGGTCGGTCAACCACTTCGAACATGATAGGTAGGGTTTGAACCATGGCTAACGGCTCAGATTTAATTTTTTTTTTAATCTAACGGTTATGATTAATTTGTGCGCCTATAAATAAAGGCCTAACCTCTCACTTCTCTTCTCATATTTTCTTATTTAAGCAGCGAAGCTCTACTTTCCCTTCTCCACTATTTCTTAAAATTATAAAATATTATGTACACAAATTAGAAAAGGGTGGAAAACAAAAGAGAAGAAGAGAAGAAGCGAACCAATACTGTGAAAAAGGTAAATTTCAATCTATATTCCCCTTAGTCTCTTCTCATATATGTAATTCTAATAGTACGTATATACCTTGTTGTACATATTCTTTTGGATTATAATGGAAAAAGGAGTGAAGTAAAAAGATTGAATTCGGGTTTAGGAGATTTTAAAAGCTTAAAAGCCGAGTATGAAATTATATAATTTATTTATAATATTGAAATTTATCTCGTTGATTTTTTTATTTAATTATAATGCCTAAATAAGCTCTAATGAATTGTAGCTTAAAACAAACATATATGATTATTGCCTACATACTCAATAAAATAGTAATTGGAATAGAAATATTATGTACAACCTGATCTGAAAATTTGAATTAGTCCCAAATATTCATTTGTAGAATGTTAGTGAAGTTGTAAGATTATTCCAGATCTATAATTGGGTTTTAAATTAGGTTTCCCTTAGAATGTGAATTTTTATGTTTTGATTTATTCGGAGTGGGTTCCGTATAATTTCCATAAGTTATCTGATTCGGAAATATGTATAAAGGCGCATCGTTTGAGTTAATAAGGGATATACCAAAAAGGTAAAGAGATGTGTAAGATATGAATATTCTTTTCTATAATTTACGTTCTCTATTTCAATAAAAGAAAAGAAATAATTTCTTATAATTTCAAATGAAGCAAAAATCTCACTATTGATTAGTTTATGGAAAATTATAACAGTAATCCTTTTTAGAAGGATAACTTTGATAAATTAAAATGTGGAAAGGAATGTTATAGTTTAGAAATTAATAGTTAGAAACAAATACACACTCACACACACACATATGTATAATCGCACTTAACGTTCAAAAATAAAAATATATAAATAGCATAAATTACGACTATATCAGTATTAGTTATTAGCAGTGTAATCAATAACGGATTAGGATTTATGGACATTAATTACAAATTTAATAGGCAATAAATTTATAATTAATAGAAAGTTGAAAGAATTATATAGGGACTGATTAGGGAAATTTAGTATGGCATTTACGGAGGAATAGAGTCGGCATAATAGATGAATTATAAAATTGGTAAATATATTAAATGAATTAAATGAGGATTGATTAGAGATTGTCCACCAATTTTGACATTAATGACTAATTATTACGGGGATAGACATTTATTAGACATTACATGGAAACCAAAGCCTAAGCATATATTAGGAATAATAACGTAGCGAATATATAGGTATTAATACTATTAATCATATGTATAAGGCAATATAATTTTTGTAACATCCCCCAATTTGAGGCTCAAAACTAAGCGCTATAGATATTGCAGTCACCTATAGTATTAATCTCCGGTGACAAAATGCGGGTATGTTAATGGTATCCATATCAAAAACACAAGAATATGAAATAATTTTAAACACAATTTCAAAGTAAACTTTCACATTTCAATTCAAAGTCATAATTTCATATTCAGTACATCATCCCAAAAGTTGCGTAAGTTCAGATGAAATATAATTATTACAAAATACTCTAAGGGCGACATATAAAGATGCCCACTTGGTCAATCATAATTACTAAATAGACAGACATCTCTATTGTCAATACATTCATGCAACAACTGACATAACATGACAAATAATAGTAATAGATAGACTCTTACATAACTAGTTTTTCCTTTCGCACGTCTTTGGAAGCTTTATTTGCCAAAACCTACTCAACTTGTAAAGCCCTTACTCTCGACCTACTTAAATCGAATTTTGAGCACCCAAGATTTTAAGGGGAAAACATAAACTTTGAGTCCGACAAAAAGCATAGTGTAAATAATAATATGCCATCTCGGTTTATAGATATTCAATGAGACCACGCCTTAGCGGAACGGGTTTTCCCTCACTAATATCCCTTTTAAAATATAACTTTTGCAAATCAATTCCTGCAACCAAACTGGTTAAAATAACAATATAAACAATAATTTGCATGCATGATGGATGATCATGACTATCCATCAAATCAATGGACTATTTATCCCAATGTTCAATTTTCACAGGGTAACTACCAACCTACATGGCGGACTTGGGCCTACCAGATATACCAAATTTTCTAACTAACTTTTAGAAGAAAACTAGACGGTCTGTCCAAATACAGTTCCCCTAATGTTTACTTGACTATCTGTCAATCTCATAGTTTTGCTAGGCTTATTATGAACATAAAGGTTTTGCTTACCAACCTATAGCTTATTTTACCTTTATGTATTCCTTTCTATGCATAAACATACTTTCTATCTTACCCTTGACAAAGCCCTACACATTATAATTTTTGGACTTATATCAGCTAGGGGCTCACAGCTGAAGTATAGGATGCTACCCTACACCAGTCTCATCTAGTTTTCTAATCTATGACCCAATTCATCCTATCATAATCTATCCAAAAGTGATAGGAACAATAATTTCTTTAATAAAATTCTTGGTTAAATACCCTTTTCTATTTCCTTGAAAACACTTTCTTTATAAATGATTCAAACCTTGAAATCATACTTTCAAAGCAAAGAAAATATAGCCATTTACTTTATCCAAAATAATTATGTCGTGATATATGCGTTTATAAAGTAATATTGATGGATCTCAAAATCTCTTGGAAGTTATCTCACTTCGAAACCATATGTTATAAAGCCAAAACAATAACCTTGTACAGTGATAAAGCTTGACTACCTCTTCTCTAATAATTGTCTTCGCCTTTCTTTAATATAAAAATATGTCCTTTAACTTTTAAAACATAAGGCCGATAGCAGGAATGTTGCACTTCATAAAATGTCGACATCCTAAGGTATAAAACTTGGCTTGCATTAGAATAAGTCTTAAAAGAATAGGGTCGATATAGGTAAATCTCGGCATCACTGCCTTAAGGAAATAAGTGGCATCATTAAGGCCAAAGTAAATATAAGCGGCACTATAGTCTTCTTCAAAAACATAGGGCATTGAATAAAGGCGGGGATCATTATCATCGACGTTGATATAAATATATAAGTGGCACAGTTGCCTATATTGTCGAAGTCAATTTTTATAAAACATGGTGTTTGCACAAAAAATGGACAAACACCTCGAAGTTGTATGATTTAGTAGATCTTATGTTATTCTTAGTGATTTGAGCGATTTATGCAAATATATGAAAAACAGGGGCTAAACTGTAAAAAGACACGCAGATTTATAGTGGTTCAGCAAGAATGTGCCTACGTCCACTTTATATGTTATTTCTCTTCTCTTATTCTGATTACAAGTACAAAGCTTTGATACAAGTAAAAGAAAGTTGTTTGAAAGTTCCTTCCGTGCTTGAGCTCTCAAACTTGTCCCCATTGTTGTACCCCTGCCCCTCTATTTATAGAGTGAGGCTAGGGGTAGGGGTCCAAGATGTGTATAGTTGCTGATGGGCCTGGGCTGATGTGATCTGGCCTGGTACGTCGTGGTTCGTCATTGCTTGGTTCGGAGGTGGTTGGAGTGTAGAATGGACTGGTAGTTGCTTGGACCGGTGGTAGGATGGTGAGGTTGGTCCGGTGCGGAGATGGTTCGGCATGGGCTGGTCCGGTTGTGGAGTTGGTTCGGTGGTTCTGTGGAGGAAGGTTGGTCCGGTGAGGCGTGAAAGAGGAGTTGGTCCGGCACCTTTGGTCTAAGGAGCTGGTTCGGTGGGCATTAGGAAGGATCTGGTTCGGTGGTAGGGAGGGAGATGGTTGGTTCGGCGAAGCCTGGAGATGGTTGATTCGGCGAAGCCTGAGATGGTTGGTTCGGCGAAGCCTGGACCGGTGGTGAGAATTCAACCAACATTTGCCCCCCAAAGTGGGGTATATGCTGGCTTATGGCCTACTTTGTTTCCTTCCATTCGATCGCTGAGCGCCGATCCAACTGGTCCGGCATCCTATAGTTGCCTATAAGTAGGGGCTGTAGACGTGCATTATTCCCTTCCAACCCAAGACAACCGAACCAGTCATTCATACCGAATCGAATCAGGTGATACATCCTTCTCTCGCCGAATAGCCCCTTTAGACAACCGAACGAATCCGGGTATTTCGAGTGCCGAATGAACTATCGTCCTTGGATTACCGGATGAAACCCATACGGGGAATGCCGAATGGACCTTGATACTCTGAATACCGAATGAATATTGTCATTTGGATCACCGAATGTAACCCATACGAGGAATGCCGAATGAACCTTTGCATTTGTCTCATCGAATGAACCTTTGCATTTGCTTGTTTACATCCTCCGTTCTAACAGTACGCTTTTTATGTTGCGGATAAATGTCTCGAAAAGCAGAAACTCGATCAGACAAAAAGAAGTCCCAGGGCGAAGGAGAATCTTCCTCAGTGCCCCCTGTTCAGCCAGGTCCGGAACGTCATGGATCTGCCCCGAGATCTTTGGTGGACGGGTACGGCCCTCAGGAGCTTCTGAACTCCCCGCCTGATTGCTTTCCCAGCTCCCTCAAGGAGGAGCAGCTTGATGTCATCTCCCGTTCTTTCGGGATCGATAGAGCGCGCATGCTGTTGCCAGGGAGAGAAGTTATGCCATATGACCCTCCTGAAGGGTATTTTTCCTACAGCAGATACCACTGCATGTGTGGTGCCATTCCTCCTCTTAACGCTTGGGTAGCCAGCTTCCTTACATATCTGAAGGTGGCCCCATTCCAGCTTCAACCCAACTCCTATGCTATACTGGTGAGCCTCTTCGTCATTTTCCAGAGGAAGTATGGTCGTGCTCCTTCCAACCGGGAGATCCGGTATCTATATAATCTGAGGGGCTATAAGAAGGGGTCCCCATACATTAGCTTGGAGTCAGCCGTGACCTTCAAGCCGGTCTTGGATCTGTATTCTAAATTCAGCATGTTCAAGAAGGAGTGGTTCTTTGTCAGGGACGACTCCGTCTCAATTCGGCGCTTTACTTCTGGATGTAAGTTGATGCTTTTACTTCTAATTTCCATTCAGATTGCGATGCTTCTTATCATACTTTCTCATTTCTGCTAGCGACAGGTGGCTTTGCGATTGTGGAGATTGACCGCCTGGTTCAGACGGCGGCTGAGATAGAAGCTATTCTCGGGAAATATAGATCATCTGCCTTCCTGATCAGAAATGCGACCCTTCTGGAGTATAACTTAATCCTTCCACAGCAGTCAGTAGTCAAGCTGAGGGAAACGGCGGAGGAGAGGGCGGCTGTTCAGACTAAGGGAGGTGTTACGGTAGAGAGTAGCAAGAGGAAGCCTTTCACAAAACCTCCAACCGTCGGAGGTAAGAAACTCAAGAAGTCGGACGGTCCCTCCCCCAGCAACTGTCCACTTACCTAGGAGGAGGAAGACATAAAGGAGGAAAGAGGTGAGGGTGGAGATGGTCGGGAAGGTGATAAAGGTGGCGATGGCATCGGGGCCTTGCTTCCTGGGCAAGCGGTGAGATTCAGGAGTGGACGGATGATGCGTTCCACCAAGCTTTCGAGGGGCTGGACGAAGATCCGGCTTTGGTAGAGAAAACTGGGAAAACTGACAAGGCTGGAACTGGCGCAAGCGAGCCTCCTCAGACTATCCCAGCCAAGGTGGCTCCGACGACTCAAGGTGAACTTTTGATTCCTGCGGGCTCCATTTATGATAGGGACTTAGGAATATTTTATGACCCGCTCCCGTCCTGGAATGAAATCCAGGACTTATTGTAGTATCCTACTCCTCTCCAGGGTTTGTACAACCACAGATGTGTTTCCTTTCTTATTACCTTTTAATTTGCCGTGTTTTCTCGAATTATAGATCAATATATGCCTGTGACACTTTTTCTTCATATCAGGAGCAGGTAAAACGGCCAAGGCATCAGATCTTCGGCACAGGCTTGAACAGTACAAGCTTTCCAAAACTTCTGTCAAGCCGAAGCCTTTGACCCACCGCTCTGGGGATGTAGTCGGCTACCATCCTCTTCTCGGGGTTATCGAAGAGGGTATTCAGCAGAGAAAGAGGAGTCGTCCTTTATCCGAACCCTCGCCCGGTCCTCAGCTCCCGGCTCAGCCTCTTTATGATATCACGGAAGAGGACAGCGAGTTTGCACCTTCTCCGCACCCGTCCGGAAACCCTTCTGTTACTCATATCGACCGTCCTGACTTGGCTCGTAATCCATTTGCGGGTCATCCTGATCTGGATCCAAGTTCCCACGACATTACCTTTGACGAGGTTACTGGTGAGCACCTTCTTCCCCGCAATCCCATGGTATGGGTGCTTGATGAGGCTAAGTCCTTAGATCTTGATCTACTTACCAGTCGGATAGTTACCATGGGAGACGAGGCCAAGGCTAGTATTGATCGGGTGGCGGAGGAGACTAGGAAGCTGATGGGGCATCATACCCGGCTGGTTAAGGCTGGAGAGGAGATTGGGAGTGCCAACATCCGACTAAGATTGATGGTTTCGGACCAGGCCAAACAGCTCGCTGACCAGGCCATTCAGATTTCTCAGCATGAGGCTGCCTCCGGGCGATTGAGGAAGGCTATGGAGGAGGCTAGTAAGGCGGAACTGCGGAAGATGGAGGCCGCCTGCAAGGAACAGATAAATATGGCCATCTCGACAGTGGATGAGGTTTGGAGGGCGGATCTTGAGCGGGTAGAGGAGCTGTCGGGGAAGCTTGAAGCCGCAGAGCTCGCTCAGGTTAGGCTGAAGGAGGAGATGGAGGCGATGCGGAAATCCCTTCAGGCTGACTGCTCGAGATACCGTTTGGAGAGAGAAGCTGCTGTTGGAAGGTTGTCGGCTTCCGAGGCCCGGATGAGGGAGTTTGAGGAGAATGAGGGGATGATGGATGAAATGCTTCAGGACATGTACTTCCGAACTTGGAAGCAGGGCAACCTATCTTGGATGGATGATTATCCTAGGGTCATGGATAAGATCTATCTTCGGGCTTTGGAGGAGGCTAAGGCCGATGCGGATAAAGATGGTGGCGTGGTTTTCAGCATGGATGCGGTCACTGCTCAGTTTGCCAAGGAGGAGAAGGTGGCGGTGAAGGAAGGTATGCGGTTGCTTGCCGCTGAGGAGGTAGGCGTGCAGGTAGAGGATGACGATCAGGATAGTCAGGAAGCAGGCGCTGGTAAGTCTCCCTTTTTAGTTTCTCCATCAACTTGGTTGCTTATTGCTAATGAATCCTTTTTCTGACTGGACAGGGGGTCAATCAGGACAAGGATAAATCTCCACTGCAGCCGGCCCCTTGATTATACCTGGAAAAACTCTTTTTGTGGATTTGACAGTGTTGTATATGTTAGTCGAAAAATAGTAAAGTAGCCTTTAGGTTGTAATATTTTGCCACTTGTAATAAATAGTCTTATTTTTGACGTGTAATTCTTTAACTTAAGCTGATTTTGTTGTCTTTTGAATGTTTGCTGTTATTTTGGCATGTCGTATGAGAAATATAGCTATGTATATTCTTGTAATTAAATTGCGTTTGATGTCGGGTTCTGGTTTAAGACATAATTCCATGACTTGCAATGTTAGTGTGTGGTGTGAACAAATTATAGTCATGCATTTGCACATAAAGGAAGAAAATACCGCCTTTCATGTTCTGTTTGTAGATGGCAGTTTCGAATATCTTGTATGACCGAGCATGGAAAACAGTTGAATGCCCTGCCATCCGATTGTGAATCTCTGCATCCATTGGCGAGTATCTCCTACTCTGTATCCTGTACTTTATGGATTGTTATAGAGGATAGGAGGAAAGCTTTTTAAGTAAAATTGAAATATGTGAAATAGTAAAACTTCCAATCACGGAAGGCCTTCGATGTGCTTAAGTTCGTGGCAAACGGGTTTTGTAGTCACTTTCCCTAGCTGTGGGTCTTGGAGACATTTGTCACCCATCTTACGCCTCCGCGGGGAGTTAATTCTTTTTAACCACAGCCGCACTTAAGACACATCGGAGCCGAGATCGCGCACAGTAACTACCCGGGCCATTATGGCCCGTAATCATGGGTATTATTCGATTTACTGTGGCCGGCTAGCGTGGGTGCCGATCGTCAACTGTGAACTGCCCCTGGCTGGCCACACCTTATGTTGGGGCTTATAGTCGGTTCACAGTTGCCGGCAAGCCTAACGCCGTAATGAGCTGCCTCGGTTATAGTCGGCCTTCTCGGTGGCTTATAATCGGCTCATTATAGTTGGCTTTAAGGGCCGTCGTGAGCAATGAGTTAACCCGCAGCAGAGGGATGCTGGAGCAAAAGTGTCTCATTGGCGAGGGCATAGATTCGCATAGTACCTGTTAGGTTTTGCCCAGGCGAAGTTGCGCCGTGGAGTGCTTTGAGTGGAAATGCTATACGCATAGGTTTTGTTCAACAGAAAAGGATAAAGTTAACAAGTAGCCAAGATATAAAGGAACAAGTTAAAAAAGAGACAAAGTTTTTTAAAGTGGTTCGGCATGAAAAGGCCTACGTCCACTGATTCTCTTTGTTAATTCACTTCATGTGGGCAATACAAGTTAAGAAAAGTATCGACGGAGGTGTTGGATGTTCCATGCCCTCTGGAACACCTCTCCGTCCACTGTTGACAAAATATAGGCTCCGTTGTGGAGATCTTTATGAATTACATATGGTCCATCCCAGATTGGGTCTAGAGCTCCGGGGCGAGGGAAGATTCGCTTGAGGACAAGATCCCCTTCTTGTAAGGTACGATGCTTGACTTTGGAGTTGTATTGCGCTGCCACTTTCTGCTTGTGGGCTGCTGTTTTAAGGACTGCATCATTTCTTCTCTCCTCAACTAGATCCAAAGACATGTGGAGGAGCTCTTCATTCTCTTCCGGGTTATAGTGGATCCTACGGTGGGAAGGCACAATGGTTTCAACTGGGAGCATAGCCTCCGATCCGTATGCCAAAGAGAAAGGAGTGTGCCCCGTTGATGTTCTGAAAGATGTGCGGTAGGCCCACAGTGCCGTAGGGAGTTCATCCACCCAAGCGCCCTTTGACTTTTCGAGCTTCTTTTTGATCAGAGTTTTCAGAATTTTGTTGACTGCTTCGACTTGTCTGTTTGCCTGGGGATATGCTACGGATGAGAAGCTTTTATGAATTCCGTGTTCTTGGCACCAGTTGGCGAATTCCTCGCTGTCAAACTGAAGTCCATTATCTGATATGATTTTTAGTGGGACTCCGTACCTGCACAGAACATTTTTGATTAAGAAGTTAATAACTTTTGCTAAAGATACTTTATTCAGAGGTTCCGCTTCCACCCATTTGGTGAAATAATCAACTGCCACTATAGCATATTTGGCCCCGCCTCGGCCCATTGGTAACTCGCCGATTAAGTCAATTCCCCATATTGCGAAGGGCCAGGGGCTGGTCATCTGAGTAATCTCGGTCGTTGGTAGCCGAGGAATCTTAGCAAATTTTTGGCATCTGTCACACTTCTTGACAAAATCTAAGGCGTCCTTGCTTAAGGTGGGCCAGAAATATCCGTATCGGAGTATCTTTTTTGCTAATGTTTGCCCTCCGGTGTGATCTCCGCAGCTTCCCTGATGGATGTTGGACAAGATTTCATTGCCTTCTCTCCCAGCGACACACCTTAATAACGGGTTAGAGAATCTGCGCTGATAGAGGATGTCTTCTTGTATTGTGTAGCGGGATGCTTTCCTCAAGATTTTCTTGACTTCGTTACGCCCGTTTGGTAGAGTGCCACTTCGTAGGTAGTCTCGGATGGGAGTCATCCAAGTTGCTTCTTCGATTGCAGCTATCAGATTCACTTGCTCAAAACTTGGGGCCAGTTGCTTTGAGATGGTTACTGCCCCGAAGATGGTGATGTCTCTCACACTTGCTTGCTTTGCTAATTCGTCGGCCTCTCGGTTCTCCTCCCGAGGGATGTGTTTGACTAAGTAGTGGTCCAATCGGCTGAGAAGTAACCTGGTCTTCTTTAGATATGCTATGAGTCATTCTTCTCGAGCTTGGAATTCTCCTAGTATTTGATTAACAATAAGTTGAGAATCGCTGTGAAGACACAAAGAATTGGCCCCGATTTCTATGGCAATTTCTAGTCCAGCTATCACTGCTTCATATTCTGCATCGTTGTTGGTGGCAGCGAACTCCAACCTTATAGCATAGTGCAGTTTGTTTCCCCTGGGAGTGATTATTACCACACCTGCCCCCGAGCCTTGTTCGTTTGATGCACCATCCACAAAGAGATTCCACTTGATATCTTCTATTATTTCCAATTGCTCCTGATCTTCGTTGGTAGTGAACTCTGCAATGAAATCAGCCATGGCCTATCCCTTGATGGCGGTGCGAGGGTGATAGGTGATATCATACTGACTCAGTTCAATGCACCATTTGAGTAATCGCCCAGAAGTGTCGGGACGATGGAGTACCTGCCTCAGTGGTTGATCGGTCAGAACTTTGATGGAATGGGATTGGAAGTAGTGACGTAGTTTTCATGAAGTGATTAGTAAACAGTATGCTAACTTATCAAGTTTAGGATATCTAACTTTTGCCCCGGTAAACCTTTTGCTGACGAAGTAAACTGGCCGTTGCGTGCGGTTGTCTTCCCTTACCAAGGCAGCGCTTAGGGCGTGAGATGACACAGCGAGGTATAGGTATAATTCTTATCCTTCGCTTGGAGTTGAGAGTACCGGTGGTTTCTGGAGGTGTTCGATTAAGTGAAGGAAAGCGGTCAGGCATTCGCCAGTCCATTCGAACTTTCCCTTGTCTTTCTTTAGGGCTTCAAAAAAGGGGACGCACTTGTCCGTCGCCTTGGAGATGAATCGGCTTAGAGCGGCCACTTTTCCGTTCAAACTTTGCATTTCCTTCCGAGTGGAAGGTATCTTGATATCCCTTAGCGCTCGGACTTGTTCAGGGTTTGCTTCTATCCCTCTGGCATGAACGATGAATCCTAAGAACTTTCCTGATGACACTCCGAAGGAGCATTTTAGTGGATTCAACTTCATTCCATATTGTCGAAGTACTTGAAACATCTTGCCTAGGTGGCTTACGTGATCTTTGGCTTTCCTTGACTTTACCAGCATGTCATCCACATATACTTCCATAGTTTGTCCTATTAGCCCCGCAAACATCTTGTTGACAAGGCGCTGGTAGGTGGCTCCTGCATTATTAAGTCCGAAAGGCATTACCTTATAGCAGTATAAACCTCGATCGGTGATGAAACTAGTGTGGTCTTGGTCGGGAGCATGCATAGGAATTTGGTTATATCCTGAGTATGCATCCATAAAAGATAGGAGTTCGTGCCCGGCTGTGCTGTCTACAAGTTGGTCGATTCTGGGAAGTGGGAAGCAATCCTTTGGGCAGGCGTCGTTTAGGTTGGAAAAGTCAATGCAGGTTCGCCACTTCCCATTAGCCTTTTTTACCAGCACCGGGTTGGCGATCCATTCCGGGTAGATAGCTTCTCGTATGAAGTCATTGGCGAGTAGGTTTTTTACTTCTTCATCGAGGGCTGCTGATCGCTCTGCCCCCATACTTCTCTTTCTTTGTTTTACAGGCGCCTTGGTAGGATCAATGTTTAATACGTGGCATGCTATGTCGGGGGAGATTCCGTTCATGTCAGCGTGTGACCAAGCGAATACATCCAAGTTGTGGCGAAGAAAATCGATGAGCTGTTCCTTCAATTCGGCTTTTAGTTGGGACCCAATTTTCAATAGTCTACTTGAGTCGTGCTTGTCTACAGATATAAACTCCATAGCCTCTGCAGGCTCGGCGGTGGCCTCCTCCTCTTTGTCCCTAGGGTCTAATTCATTGAAAGGGTCGCTGGTATATCGAAGAGGAGGGGATTTCTTTAATTGCTATGCTTCTAGGCTTTTTGTGCAGAGGGCAATCTCTACACCCTTCCCTTTATCCTTCCTGTGGTTGTTGCGAAGTTCAGTTACATAGCAGTCTCGAGCAACGTCCTGGTCTCCTTCCACTTCCCCTACTCCATTGTCTGTTGGGAATTTCATCTTTAGGCACCATGTGGCTAAGACAATTTGGAAGTCAGACAAGGATGGCCTTCCTAAGAAGGCGTTGTAGGCTGACTGGTTTTCTATTAGCACAAACGTTTGTTTCCGTACAGCAGAGCGGGGATGGCTTCCAATTTCAACAAAAAGGTCCAGCTGCCCGAGGGGCATCTTCGCATCTCCAGTGAAGCCGTGTAGTGGTTTATCGCAGGGGGATACATCCTTCATTGATAGCTTCATTTTGTCGAATGCGTGTTTGAACAGGATGTTTACCGAGCTTCCAGTGTCTACCAGGATTCGGTATACTTCGGCGGGACCAAGTCGGGCAGAGATGACCATGGGATCCATGTGAGGGTACTGCCTTCCTTCTAGGTCACGCTTACCGAACGTGATGTCATTACTTTCTTTCCGCTTCGGGTGGCGCTCTTCTATAACTGAATTGACATAGTCTTTATTGTCTCTAAGCGACTTTCCGTATCTTTCCATCTCCTTCCAGCTTCTGTCTACGATGTGTGGCCCTCCTGAGATGGTATGGACCACTATCTTTTCTTGGCTAGAGCTGCTAGCGTTGCAGTTTCCTCTGTCGGCCCCCGGTGAGGGTAGCCTTGGGTTTTCATTGGCAGGAGCTGGGTCCTGTCCTGACCTTTTACATAACGTTCCAGTTTCTTTCTTCTGATGTGTTCCTCAATCAGATCTCGGAGATGATGACATTCGTTGGTGTCATGCCCGTGAGATTCGTGGAAGCGGCAGAATTTTCCAAACTTCTGTGCGTTATCTGATTCTTTCTTGTATGGTGGGCGTTTGTATCTAACTTCGCCTTGGGTGGCAAGGAAGATATTTTCGACGGTCTCGTTCAAAGGGGTGTAAGTGTCGAATCTTGGTCCTAGCCGATATAGGCGCTTTTCTCCCTTCTTGCCCCCAACATTGTCTCTGGAATCATTTCTTCGAACGTCCCTTGCCACAGCAGGGCCGTTGCCATGGGTTGTCTTATTTTGCTGTCCTGACTGCCCCTCAACGGCAGCATCCTCAAGCCTCATGTATTTCCCGGCTTCATGGAAGAAATCGGGTAAAGTAGCTGGTTTTTCTTTTGTCAACCTTCTAGCAAATTTAGTGTCCGGATGCACACCACTACAGAGGGCCATTAGGATAAGCTTCTCATCGGCATCTTGGACTGCGGCTGCTGCGGCGTTGAATCTGGTTAGGTATTGCTGCAGCTTTTCTCCAGGTTTCTGTTTGACGCTGGATAAGGAATAAGCGTCCTTAGGTTGCTCTACATGAATGCGGAACTGACTGATAAATTTTTCTTTCAACATTTCCCACGAGCTGATGGATCCTTGGGGTAGATGACAGAACCAGGAGGTAGCAAGATCTGCTAAGAAGAGCGGAAAGCATTTGCACAGTACTCCCTCTATCGCTCCACTCATGAGCATATGTTGCGTGTACCTCTGTAGGTGTACAACGGGATCGGAGGTTCCTTTGTAGGGTTCCATTGTTGGCATCTTCCATTCTTGGGGGGTGATAGCAATTTCGATATTGCGGGCGAAAGGGCTGGTTACCCTAGCGCCTATCCCTCGATCTCTTTACTCTCGTTGGACACACTCTCTGAATAAGCGTGCCATCCTTTCATCAGAACTTGGGGCAGATAGAAATGAGTTTGGTTCTGTTCTGTGGGATTGATTCCGTCCAGATGACCTGTAGGGGTGGTATCGTCTATCATTCCTCATATTTTTCCAGCGGCTGCCTTTGATCTTCTGGGAGCATGCTTGGGTCAGCTACAGTTGGCCCTTGCCTTGATCTCCCCCTGTTGGGTTCTGATCTAAGCACTTCCTCGGGTCCAACTTCGGGCTGGACTCTAGCTCGGCCCCGTTCACTGGCGTTTCTGTGGTTAGGCAGCATGACAGGCTCAGCTACAGTTGACCTTCGCCTGGTACCTTCCCCATTGGGTTCGGTACCAAACGTTTCCTCAGGCCTAACTACGGGTTGTGCTCGGTCTCGGCTCCTACCACGGCTACTTCTGCCGTTAGCTCCTTCGAAGAAGGAAGATCTTTGTTGTCTCTGAGATCCTCCAGACTGGGACTCGCCCCATGATTCAGTGTTGCGGTTGGATTCTTCAGCGTCCCTTAAGCGTGACATGAGATGGTCCACCAAGGCTTCCTGCTGGGACGTGAAGCGGTTAGTTACTTCAACCACAACTCTGTCCAGATCTGCTCTAGTAATTGCTGCAGGCTGTTCTGTGGCAGGAGTAGTTGGGTTAGCCTGTTCTTCATTTGTTACTGTTGCTGGAGGAGGACGATTTACTTGATTCGTGACTGCTGGATCTGGAAGACTGCTGGATGCGATGTTTTTTCCTTTGTTAACATCTTTTCTCTGTTTGGGAGGCATGTTTTCCAAGTGGCGGACGATGCTGTTAGGAAAACTTGTTAAGCGGATGAAGCTGAAGCTTCGAGCTTCTAGTTCTCAGTGAAAGCACCAAAAATGTTTGCACAAAAAATGGACAAACACCTCGAAGTTGTATGATTTAGTAGATCTTATGTTATTCTTAGTGATTTGAGCGATTTATGCAAATATATGAAAAACAGGGGCTAAACTGTAAAAAGACACGCAGATTTATAGTGGTTCAGCCAGAATGTGCCTACGTCCACTTTATATGTTATTTCTCTTCTCTTATTCTGATTACAAGTACAAAGCTTTGATACAAGTAAAAGAAAGTTGTTTGAAAGTTCCTTCCGTGCTTGAGCTCTCAAACTTGTCCCCATTGTTGTACCCCTGCCCCTCTATTTATAGAGTGAGGCTAGGGGTAGGGGTCCAAGATGTGTATAGTTGCTGATGGGCCTGGGCTGATGTGATCTGGCCTGGTACGTCGTGGTTCATCATTGCTTGGTTCGGAGGTGGTTGGAGTGTAGAATGGACTGGTAGTTGCTTGGACCGGTGGTAGGATGGTGAGGTTGGTCCGGTGCGGAGATGGTTCGGCATGGGCTGGTCCGGTTGTGGAGTTGGTTCGGTGGTTCTGTGGAGAAAGGTTGGTCCGGTGAGGCGTGAAAGAGGAGTTGGTCCGGCACCTTTGGTCTAAGGAGCTGGTTCGGTGAGCATTAGGAAGGATCTGGTTCGGTGGTAGGGAGGGAGATGGTTGGTTCGGCGAAGCCTGGAGATGGTTGGTTCGGCGAAGCCTGGAGATGGTTGGTTCGGCGAAGCCTGAGATGGTTGGTTCGGCGAAGCCTGGACCGGTGGTGAGAATTCAACCAACACATGGGGCATCATTATTGCCGATATAAGTCAGTTCGGAACCAATGGAGTCGGCGTCCTTAATAAACATAAGCGGCATTGCTTTCGTTGACGTCGACAAGGATAAAAGCAACATAGTTTAAAGTGTTTGAGGGAAACAAGGGACATCATTCTCTTCGAAGCTCATGATGTCGATGGTATCTTTGCCGACGTCAACTCCAACCTTCCTGAATTCATTGCATATCATCTAGAATGATATCCTATGTATTCATTAAGGTCGGCAACGTATGACAATGGCATCATGGACTTCGGCGATCCTGACTTTGAAGTGGCAATGTGGTAAATAACCTAACTGCAATTTTGCTATTCAAAGTAATTTATTTTCACCCAACTCCTTGTATTTGTAAAAATACCATTGGATAATAAACTTCTTTATCAATTCTTCTCCAAAAAATTACCATAAGGCAAATTTATCATTCCCAAACATATTTGCAAACCATTAACTTATATTAATATTTTAATATAAATATTAGGCTTTTCTAGTCCACTAAAAGGCCATAAACTCATGGGAAAAATCACCAGAAATTAGAATAAATCTAATTTATTATATTCTTTAACATATAAAAATTTTGGGACCAAAAACATAAATATGTCATATTCCAATCTTATAAAATTCACCAAATATTCTCATTAGATCAGAAAATTATGATATTAAAAAGTCACGTCTAAAATAATGTTTCTAACATCATATCAAAATCTCAAGTCATTTAGGTGTTAGATGATAGGTTTTCTAACTCAAACATATCACTTAATCTCGTAAATAAATTACATAAATTCACCAATAAGCATATAATCATTCAAACTATCATAGTATGGCATAATATGAGCAAAAGAATTGAATTTATACTTAAAACCGAAATAACAATTAAAACATAAGATGCAAAACTATTATTCACCTTGAAAGGTTAAAGAAGGTTGAGATCTGTATTTGATTTGATTCCCCTAAGCTTCCTACTTGATTTCCTAGATTTTCTTCTCCTTGTATACTTTGTTTATGGTCGACCTTAACCCTTTGATTTCGTTTGTGAATAATGAAGTGAGGGAGGAAATGAGAATGGGAAGGGATATATTTAGAAATTATACTCTTTTTCTATTTTGCCCTCTTTATATATTCTCCTTCTTATTAATGTTCTAATTAATTCCATTAGTGCATTAACTAAGGCTGGACCCATACTAATTATCAAATCTCTCCCCCCTTAACCTTTTAGGTTATTTTATTTCATTTGTCTAATTAAATATTCTAAATAATGTTAATTAGAATTAGGGTTGTTACAGACTCTCCTTTTTAAAGAATTTCATCCTCGAAATTATGATAAGGTGTATACATTAAACACAAAAGCATAGATGTAAAACATACCATCAAATAAGTCTGGATAAGTATCCTTAATCATGCCCTCTGTTTCCCAAGTACAGTCTCTCTCTTCGTCACTCCACTGGACTTTTACTAATCTGACCGTCTTGTTACTTAACTTTTTCTCATCCCTTGCTACAACTCGAACTGGTTGTCTCACAAAAGTCAGATCCGGTTTACTACTAAATATTCCAATGCGGTCGGAGCAATAATAGCCTCAAGATCATGCACAGACTTCCTTTGGTGAGATATATGGAAAACCTTATGGACTCCTGCCAAACTGCTCAGTAACTCTATCCTGTAAGTGAGTTTCCCGATTCCTTCTGTAATAGAAAATAGTCCAACAAACCTAGGTGTCAATTTCCCTGACTTCCTTCATCTTATTATGCCCTTCATCAACGATACTTTGATGAAAACATGGTCTCCAACTGAGAACTCCAAGTCATTCCGTCTCTTATCTACATAATCTTTTTGCCTAGACTGAGTTTCCTTCATTCTAGCTCGAATCATTTTGTGGCTTCTCTTACTAAATCTGGACCAAGAATCATTCTATCCCCATTCTCTTACCAACATATGGGTGATTTACACGGCCTTTCATATAAAGCTTCAAAAAGTGCCATCCCTATACTAGTCTGATAACTATTGTTGTATGAAAACTCGACTAAGTGTAGATGGTTTTCCCATGATCCTCCAAAATCTAGCACACAAGCTCTTAACAAATCCTCCAAGACTTTGTTAATTATTTCCATATGCCCATCGGTCTGTGGATGGTAAGCAGTACTCATATTGAGCTTGGTACCTAAAACTTCCTATAGACTCTTCCAGAATTCACTAGTGAACAAAGAATCTCTGTCACCGACTATACTACTAGGAACTCCTTGCGGTCTAACTATATTCTTCATGAATAACTTAGCTAAAATTGCTGTCGTTATTCTCAAATTAACGGGAATGAAATGTGCACTCTTGGTTAGTCTATCCACTATGACCCAAATACTTTTGTTTCCCCTGTTTGACCTTGTCCACCCACCAATAAAATCCATGGATATCGAATTCCATTTCCAAACTGGCATATCTAAAGGCTGAAGCAATCCACTTGGCTTATGCTCGGCTTTTACTTGTTGACAATTCAAACACTTCTTTACCCATAAGCCTACATCCCTTTTCATATCTTCCCAGATGAAACTTCTCTTCCTATCCCGATACATCTTATTTCCTCCAGAATAAATAGTAAATTTCGATCGATGACACTCCCTAAGAACTTCTTTCCTTAAGTCACCAACATTGATAACGCACAATCATCCCTTCTTTCTCAACCATTTACCTGGTTAAGATAAATATCCTTTAAATCGTCAATCTCAGTTCCACCTTTCAATCTTTTGATTCTTTCAACTAGCAATGGATTATCTCTTTGTTAGAAGCAATTCTTTCGATCAATACCGGTCGAACTTCTAAACAAGATAACATTGCGGTACTCTAACAAAAACTGGCATTCGATTTTAACTACACACTACAAGTAGTCAATGCCTCTAGATCCTTCCATTCTGCTAACATAGCTAACACCACATTCTGGTGTTTTCTGCTAAGCACATCTGCAGCTTTGTTTCCTTTCCCGGTGTGTACTCAAATCCAAAATCATAAGCAGCTATAAACTCTAACCATCTTTACTGTCTCATATTAACTCCTTCAGAGAGAATAAGTATCTTAGCGATTTGTGATACAACTTAAATCGTTCTCCCAAAAGATAGTACCTCCACATCTTTAAAGCAAATATTACGGTAGCCAACTCTAAGTCATGAGTCGGATATCTAACTTCTTGTTGTTTGAGCTATCGAGAGGCGTAGGCAATAACTTTACCCTTTTGCATCAACAAAGCTCCTAATGTTGTTCCACATGCATCAGTATACACCACCAAATCTTGATTTCCATCCGGAGCAACAAACATGAAAGCATTGGACAATAAATGTTTTAAATTCTGGAATGCCTCCTCACATTTATCGATCCAGACATACTTTACATCCTTCCTTGTTAGTTTAGTCATCGGTGCTGCTATACGAGAGAAATCCTCGATGAATCTGATAGTAGCCAGCTAGTCTAGAAAAACTCTTTATCTCATTCACCTTCTCGGGTCTCTTTTGGTTATTTACAACTTCTATTTTAGCTGGATCTACTGACAACTCTTTCTTTGAGACTAAATGTCCAAGAAACTTCGCCCCCTTCTTCCTAAAATGAGACTTTGAAATTTTCACTTTTAACCGATGCTGCCTTGGTGTCTCAAGCACTATTCTAAGATGAATCCATGATCTCTTTCATCCTTAGAATATATCAAAATGTCATCCATTAATACCAATACAAACATATCCAAGTACTCTCAAAAAATCTGGTTCACTAAGTCTACAAAGAAAGTAGGTGCATTAGTCAATCCGAATGACATTACTAACCACTCATATGAACCATATCTTGTTCTAAATGTCGTAAATGGAATAGTACCTTTTGGCACCCTTAGTTGATGGAACCTTGTCGCCAAATCCAACTGGGAATACACTTTAGCTCCAATCAACTGATCAAATAAATCATTGATTCTTGGCATGGGATATTTGTTCTTTATCGTCTTTTCATTCAACTTACGATAATCGATACACGGTCTCAACGACCCGCCAGGTTCCTTCACAAACACCGCAGCCACCCCAAGGCGAACTGCTTGGTCTAATAAAATTCTTTCCTTCTAACTTCACTAGTTGCACCTTTAATTCCTTCATCTCGGTAGGTGTCATTCTGTTGGGCGATCTAATCACAGGTTTAGTTCCAGGTACAAGATCTATTCGAAACTTGATAGCTCGTTTCGACGGTGGTCCTGTAACACGCTCAAAGACATTTGCAAATTCTCTAACTACGAAAACTCGATTCAACTCATCTTCCTCCTCTATTACACCAAACAAAGCACAAACTTCAAAGCTTGGATTCTCTACTGAGTATATAATTCAGTCTCTACTATTAGGGTATCTTAGTGATATTTTCCTATCGTGGCAAAATATCATAGCATCATATTTACTTAACCGGTCCATACCCAAAATAATCCCAAAGCCCACGGAATCAAATACATGCAAACTACTGGCAAATATATGGCCTAATAATTCAAACTCTAATTGGTCAGATCTCATCCCTACAGTTATGTACCCTCCGAACGGATTCACAACACTTAAGGAAGTAACTAGGTATGAGGGTTCTAGGTTAAGCTTATCTACCAAACAATGAGATATAAAAGAATGTGATGCACTAGTATCAAATTGTACTCTAACAGGTATACCATAAATCAAAGGCGTACCTCCCATCACAGCTTATTCTTTTTCCTTAGTTACAGGTCTTGAGGTAGCCAGTTCCAAATCAAACACTTTTCTTTTTTCACCTTGGCCACTTCTGGACATTTGTTCCTATAATGTCCCACTCGGTCACAGTTAAATCACTTAATGTTCTTCTTCCCAACAAATTCCTTTCCCTTACCAATTTAGCACTCATGATCATAATGTCCCTTCTTGTCACACTTGTATCACATAACCTCAGACTTTCCTTTCTTAGAAGCTCCACCCTTCTGAGCTCCCTTCTTTTGGTAAAACTTTCTCTTTTGATTGTTTCCACCCTGACTCACTGCTAGCTTGTTATTAGTGAACAAAGCAAGCATCTCTTCATTTCGCAAAGCCATCTCTATGACTACATTACATGGATCCCTGAGATGTGGTAAAGTTACCCTAGCAAGCATAGGTCCCAGTCCACGGATGAACTTCTCATTCTTTTTTATCACTGTATCCATAGTAGTATACCCATATTGGGACAGCTCCTCAAATCTGGTTGCATACTCTAGTACTGTCATATCACTTTGTACCAACTCAGCAAAATTCCTTAATAGAGTTGACTTAGTAATCTCAAACATAAACCTCTCTTCAAACCTTCTTCTAAACTCTTCCCAAGTCAAAGCTTCCACTGCTACGCCAACAGTCACACTATTCTACCAGTACAACGTGGCACCTTGTAGTTGCCTGGACGCTAACCTCCCATTTTTCTCATCATTCAAATCAAGATCGGGAAAATCCTTTCGCAATGAAGCAGCCAATTGTCCACTTCAATTGCATCCCTGGTTCTAATAAATGGCTTCCCTCTAAGTCTTGCATAGTCTCTACTCAGCACAGCATAGTTGTTGACAACTGGAACTTTATGATTCACTCCTCCAGCATTTCTACCAACTAACCCAGCAGCAGCTCCTGCTTGCATCATATTAATGAAGAACTGATACATTGCTCCCATATCAACCGGTGGTGTTCCTACACCCACATTTGCAGTTATTTGTCGACCCAGATTCCATCTAGTATTAGGCCTGACATTTCCATTGGTAGTGGTACTTCCTCTACCGAGATTCACTCTTTCGTTTCCTGCCTCCATATCTTACTTCCTTAAATCAGCATTTGAACCTTAGTAAGATACAGAAGAACGGTCTAAAAGAGAGGGAGAATAAAGATAAAGCATATACTTATATATAGCAAATACAAGGACCTTAATATAGCGCTATCACATACCCCAATCTTATTCTCTGATTCATTTGGATTTTGCTTTCAAAACATTTTTAAGTTCAAAAATTCTTTTATTTTTACATAAACCTATGCTCTGATACTAAGTTGTAACATCCACCATTTTGAGGTCCGAAATTAAGCGCTACAGATGCTGCAATCATCTATAGTGTTAATCTCTGGTGATAAAATGAGGGTATGTTAATGGTATCCATATCAAAAGCATAAGAATATGAAATAATTTCAAAGTAAACTTTCATATTTCAATTCAAAGTCATAATTTCATATTCAGTACGTAATCTCAAACGTTGTCCAAGTTCAGATAAAATATAGTTTTTTTAAAATAATCCAAGATCGACATATGAAGATGCCCATTGGTTGATCAGAGTTACTAAATAGACAGATACATCTATTGTCCATACATTCATACAATAACTGACATAACACAACAATTAATAGTAATAGATAGACTCCTACATAGCTAGCTTTGCCTTCTGCATGTCTCTAGAAGCTTTATTTGCCAAAACCTACTCAACCTGTAAAGCCCTTACTCTAGACCTACTTAAATAAAAAATTTAGCACCCAAGAGTTTAAGGAAAAATTATAAACTTCGAGTTGGACAAAAAGACCAGTGTGAATAATAATATGTCATCTTGGTTTATTGATATTCAACGAGACTACACCGCTGAGCGGAATGGGTTTTCCCTTCACAAATATCCATTTTAAAATATACCTTTTGCAAATCAATTCCTACAACCAAATTGTTTAAAATAACAATATAAACAATAATGTGCAAGCATGATACATGGGTAATCATGACTATCCATCAAATCAATGGACTATCCATCTCAAGATTTAGTTTTCATAGGGTAACTGCCAACCTACATGGCTGATTCAGGCCTATCAGATATACCAAATTTTCTAACCAACTATTAGAAGAAAACTAGATGATCTGTCCAAATACACTTACCCGAGTGTTTACTTGACTATCTGTCAATCTCATAGTTTTGCTAGGCACTACGAACCTAAAGGTTTTGCATGCCAACCTTTAACCTATCTTATCTTTATGTATTCCTTTCTATTCATAAACGTACTTTTTGTCTTACCTTTGACAAAGCTCTATATACTGGAATTTTGGAATTATATCAGCTAGGGGCTAACAGCTGAAATATAGGACGCTACCCTACACTATTCCCATCCAGTTTTCTAATCTCTGAGTCAATTCATCATATCACAACCTATCCAAAAGTGATAAGAACAATAATTTCTTTAGTAAAATTCTAAGCTAAATACCCTTTTCTATTTCCTTGAAAACACTTTGTTTATAAATGATTTAACCCTTGAAATCATACTTTCAAAATAAGGAAAATATTGCCCTTTACTTTATCCAAAATAATTATGCCATGATATATGCTTTTATAGAGTAACTTTGATGAATCCCAAAATCTCATAGAAGTTATCTCACTTCAAAACCATAGGCTATAGAGCCAAAACAATAACCTTGTATAGTGATATTGCTCCGCGACCTCATCGCCATTAAGGGTCTTCGCCCTTCTTTAATATAAAAATATGTTGAAGCCTTAACTTTTAAAACATAAGTCCATAAGGCTGATAATGGGGACTTCGCACTTCATAAAATGTCGACGTCCTAAGGTATAAAACTTGGCTTGCATAGGAATAAGTCTTAAAAGAATATGGTCGATATAGGTAAACCTCAACATCGCTGCCTTAAGAAAATAAGCGGCATCATTTTGGCCGAAGTCAATATAAGCGGCACTATAGATGCCTTCAAAAATATAGGGTATTGAATAAAGGCGGCGTCATTATCATTGACGTCGATATAGATATAAGCGGCATAGTAGCCTATATTGTCAAAGTCAATTTTTAAAACACGCGGCATCATTATTTCCGCTATAAGTCACTTTGAAACCAGTGGAATCGACGTCCTTAATAAAAATAAGCGCCATTGCTTTCGTCGATGATGATAGGATAAAGCGGCATGGTTTAAAGTGTTTGAGAAAAACAAGGGACGTCATGCTCTTCGAAGCTTATGATGTCGACGGTATCTATGCCGACGTCGACTCCAACCTTCCTGAATTCATTGCATATCATCTAGAACGATATCCTATGTATTCATTAAGGTCGACAACGTATGACAATGGCATCATGGACTTCGACAATCCTGACTTTGAAGTGGCAATGTGGCAAATAACCTAACTGCAATTTTGCTATTCAAAGTAATTTATTTTCAACCAACTCCTTGTATTTGTAAAAATACTATTGGATAACGAACCGCTTTATCAAATCTTCTTTAAAAAACTACCATAGGGCAAATTTATCATCCCCAAACATATTTGCAAACCATTGACTTATATTAATATTTTAATATAAATATTATGCTTTCTAGCCCAATAAATTTATATAAAATCATAAAAATCCCTAAAAATATAATAAATCCAATTTAGTATATCCTTTAACGTATAAAAATTTCAGGACCAAAAACATAATTTAATTATTTTAAATAATTAAAACCCGAAATATCTCATTTTCCAACCTTAGAAAATTCACCAAATATTCTCATTAGATCAATGAATTATAAAATTAAAAACCCACTTCTAAAATAATGCGTCTAACATCATATCAAAATATTAAGTCATTTGGGTGTCAGATGATAGGATTTTTAACTCAAACATATCACTTTATTTCATAAACAAATTCCATAAATTCACCAATAAGCATACGATCATTCAAACTATCATAGCATGGCATAATATGAGCAAAAGAATCAGATTTATACTTAAAACCAAAATAATAATTAAAAATGAGATGCATAACTATTATTCACCTTGAATGATTAAAGAAGGTTGAGATTAGTATTTGATTTGATTCCCCTAAGCTTCCTACTTGATTTTCTAGCTTTTATTATCCTTGGATATTTTTTTATGGGCGGTCTTAACCCTTTGATTTCATTTGTGAATAATGAAGTGAAGGAGGAAATGAGAATGGGAAGGGCTATATTTATAAATTATGCTATTTTCCTATTTTTCCCTCCTCATATATCCTCCTTCTTATTAATGTTTTAATTAATTCCATTAGTACATTAATTAAGGCTCGACCCATACTAATTATCAAATCTCACTCTCCTTAAGTTTTTACAATATTTTTTTTAATTTACCCAATTAACTATCTTAAATAATGTTAACTATAATTAGGGTTGCTACAATTTTCATAGTAGAAAATTATATAGCCTTAATTATACGTTTAGGACAAACGTGAATTAGTGAGCCTAACCAAACACTTAGGTTTTGGGCGATAGGTTTAGTTAGTAGGTTAGGATGCGAGGTCATAGAGTTACACAACAGAAGTCTATTCTTCACTTAGAAGCTACCAGCAGTTGTGTACGCTTACTTTTGATTTGGGACATCTCCAACCATAGGACCCATGAGGAAGGGATAAATGTTGTGGATAAGTAGGGGAAAATATACCAAGGGTCCATCTCAAATCTGAAGTATTAAATGGCCCGGTAATTTTTGGAAAATAGGGTCTTCTTCATAACCAATAAGAGGTAGTAATTAACCATAAGGGGCATTTTTCTTGACTTACTTAGGTTGGTCTAAACGAGATGTCAGCTATGGAAGGTCGGTGGGCTATGTCAGTATTGTAGTATTGGTATTTATCAGTAAGTATAGCATATAGGCTTTGACACCTAGCGATCTCGAGAAAGTAGTAGCAAAGACTTGTGTTATGCTTGATGAATTTCGCTTTCTACTAGTGTAGAATCTGTATGGGAGACACACAGACCTCAAGGTAGATGGTTAGGTGAAATTTAGTTGATCGAAGGTCGGGTGGTTAACCCTTAAATGAGTGTTTGAGTTGAATATGTCAATTAAATTATATATATATATATATATTATAAAGTTGTATATATGGATCATCGGTCTCTGTAGCTAGAACCGATTAACAAGCGTTGACGTTCCAGAGGACCCGCTTCGAAGACTTGAGGTAGTAAATGAATGATGGGTCTGCCTCCTACGTATTTAAGAAGTATTAAGTGGTTGGGGTTTTGGGTGAATATGTGTGTGTGTGTTTATAGGCATATATATAATGATACCTTGGAGAAGGTTAGGCTATGCATATCGTACATGCACATAAGATTAAACAGATTAGTAGTAGTTAACAGACGTAACACTTAAATAGAAATCAATTGGCATAAATTAATGAGATGGGTAAAGTATGTAATTTTCCAATCACATAACGTTGTTCTGACCCCTCTCCTTATAACAACCCATGGGTTAGATTTAGAAGGATCAGATACTGGAATAAAATGGGAATTGCAGATGGTGAATTCTTCTTATTCATTCTTGGTGCAGACAAGGCAGTTAAATATCTAAGGAATGATATTTCGATGTAGCAGCCTCAGTCATTATGTATGTTATACTATATTTTTCAATTTCGCTATGATTTTAAATATATATATATATAACAAGGCTAGTGGGGTTGACTGGTCCCTTACTAGGTTTATTGCAGAGCCAAGAAAGAGGAACAATTGGGCCATAACATGCTATGAGCCTAATATAAAAACAAGGAAAAAGCAAAAGAACAAGGAACACAATAGGCTACACAATAAATAGAAAAGGTAAAGAAAGGGAAAATGAAAGAAACAAAAAAACATAATAGAATGGAACACTGCCCTTTAAATCCAAATAGAGATACACGAGTTGTCAAAAGCAAACTCAGAATCCTTCAAACCATTTGATATTTCATATTGCATTACATGATGCAACACCATTTTTCATTTAGCTTTATTATTGAAAACTCTTTCATTTCTTTCAGCCTATATAACTTTGATGAATTTCTTCATAATAAGGAGTAATGCATAAGCATGCATGCTTCTCTATTTGGTAGCCTTATAAATTAATGCTCATTCAATGCTGCTATCTTTGACCACATTACCTCTGCCAAACTGAGTCATCAATCTTTTCTGAATATCATAAATGAAAGTGCAATTAAAGAAAATGTGCAAATTGTCTTCACTTTCCCTATTGCAGAATACACACATAGAGTTCATATCCATTCCTTTTCGGATCAAGTTAACTTTAGTGTGCAAGCCATTTCTAAATACCTTCCAAAGTAGCATATTCTCCTTGGTAGGAGAATGTTTTAACCAAATTCATTTGCACCATCTAAATACAAGCAAGGCGTTAACACTAGAGATCTCCTTGTACATAAACTTGTTGAGTGGTCTAACCCCATGGCAGACCATATGGTATGCTCAACAGCAGCACATTCATAAACTTGATTTTATAGCACATTCCACACTTGTCTAATGTTCTGATTAATAAGGCAAGGAGAGTACCCAATTAATAACTTAATCTTTTGCTTTTGCTTCTCTACTAATCCCAGATTGCTCAATTTGTTGATATGTCATGCACATGGACAAGATCACACCTTGCCTTGGCCAAGGGTCATCCCAGAAACTAGCATGTCCATCATATGAAGGGATGAGCCTGATATGAGGAAGGAAGGTCTGTCTAAAGTCTAATATTTTCTCCAAGTCCAACTATAGTTCTAGGGAGGGCTCATGATCCAAGATTTTCTTCTCCCTATATTGTGAGTTACAGTCCGCTCTACCTATATTTCATTCCTTTTAGTAAGCAAGGAATCAAAATGTTTATTAAATGCCGCTTTGTTCCACTGTTGAATATTTTTTTATCCAAGTCCTCTATTAAGTTTAGGCAACTTAATTTTCTTCAAGGCACAAGGAATAAGTTTTCTTGAATGTATGCTCCCAGACCATAGGAGTTGATACATAATACTTCTCACCATATTCAACAGCTTATTAGGTAACACAAAGGTTTTAGACCAATAGAACATCATGGAGAAAATGACTGACTTAATTAAAACAAGCCTACCAGCTTGGCACAAGAATCTGTTTGCCCAGCAGTCCATAGAAGCTATAATTTTATCATAAAGGGAGAAGCATTGGGTGTTAGTTTGCAGAAGAAAGGATCTTAAGGCTAATTTAACACTAGAGGGGGTGAATAGTATTTAATAACTTTTATGGATCTTTTTGAATTCTTTTAAGATTATGGTTTAAACAATGCAAACTGACAATCGCATATGCAAACACAGATAAATATAAATGCAGTAGAAGTAAGAAGTAAAGAGTTGGAGTGATCACACTAGGATTTTTATACTGGTTCGGAGTTATCCTACATCCTGTCCCGTATAATTTCTTGTACAGATTTCTTTTCAAATATCAAAGTATATACAATCTCGATTTCAAGGCTATGAGACACACCCTCTAGATTTTTCGAGCTTTAGGCACACCCACTTCGATTCAAACAGGACACCAAGCACACTCACTTAGATTCAAATAGGAACCAAGCATACCCACTTAATTCAAATGGGACACAAGGACACTACTTGGATTTCAGGGACACCAAGCACACCCAAGAATATTTGAGTATGATTTGATAGAGTTTACAAAATAAATTTCTTGATCTTGAATACAAATAATCATATAGCCTCTTGAATAGGACTTTGATCGTGATTTTAGTGAGAGAGATGAGAGAAATCAAAGAGTAGACAGTAGAGAATCAAATCAATGAAGTTGGAATTTGATTTTGGTTGAATTTGAGAAGATCTTGAGTAGAATTTCTTTTAGAAATCAAAAGAGTCAAAGAGATGAGAAAATATAAGAAAGTAGTTATTAAAATTTGTTGAGAGAAGCCCTATTTATAGAGAAACAACCGTCATGTCCATTCGCGAAGAGATACAACGAAAAGACACTTCCATTTAAAATTTGAATTTTGAATATCTCAACCTATATGTCGACATACATAAAGAGGGTATGTCGACATATCCCTTTGTATTTTGAAATTTTACTATATAAAAATTATTTTGAAAATATTAAGCTTTGTAAAATATTTTGATACTTTGTAAAATCATTTAAGCATAGTTTATACACATTTTAATCATAATAAAATTTAAGAAATCTTTATAAAATTATTTTGAAATACTTTAATATATAAGGATTTAAATATGAATTTCTTTTGAAAATAAAATAATATAAAGTATAGGTGAATATATATAAAAATACATATCAAAGTATTAATGAATTTCAAAATATACTTTTGAATATCATAAACATTTAGAAAACATTAAACCAAAATCTATATAATAAATTAAAAGTATATATTAAAATATAAAATACTTAATAACTTAATATAATAATTTTAAATAATTAAAAGGTTTGGAATCATTTAAAAGCTATTTTGAAAATATGTTTGAAAAATTATTTTGAAAATAGTGATTCCTAAAAATAATTTTTGAAAACTATGATATTGAAAATCATTAAAATCAGAAATAGATTTTAAAAACCTTTTTGAAAAATTGAAGACAGATCAAAGAAGTGCTGTTAGGGCTTTAACAAAGTAATCTATGACTCTATAACTTACCTTGATATCTTGATCTTCAAACTCATGAGTCTTCAATCTTTAACTCTTGAATCTCTATATTAGCCTATGTATCAGCCTCTCGAGTCTGATTTTGATACTGTGCAGTCTTCTTAATCAACACCTATCTAATATCTTGCACTATATACTATATATAACTTGATAAAATATTAATATCTATATTTTGTATAATCTCATATGGTTGTTGTCATCAAAACCAATACCTAAGATACTAACAATCTCCCCCTTTTTGATGATGACAACTATGTATATAAAATATGATATAACTCCCCCTGAGTTACAAAACTCCTCCTTAATCTATGTCTAGATATTTTATATATTTCTCCCCTTTCGTCATTAATAAAAATATAACCAAAACTCCCCTAATTAAAGTACTACATGACATATAAGAATGATATGTTAATAAATGAAATCACTGTATGTCTATAATAATGCTTGTAATATATGAACTAAGAACTGAAGTATGAACTAAGTAATTAAGAACTGAAGTATGAACTAAGTAACTGAGAACTGAAGTATGAGCTGAAGTAATGATTCTTGTAATCGTGTAATGTATGAGTTGAACTAATAATGCTTGTAATGTATTGCATCACGTATTTAATGAACCGAAGTCTAAAGTTGTGCTTACTATTTATTTGCATGTACATATGTTGTAGTTTTATCAGTTAATTTAACTGGTTAACCGATTAACTGGGATTAATTTTAATCGGTTCGGTCGGTTAACCAGAACCACAGTTAACTGAAAACCGGTTAACTGAATCGCCATTGTTTTGCAGTTAACCAAAAAAATTAACCAATTGAATCGGTTAACCGAACGTGCCCACCCTTACCATGATTTGTTGGAGGTTTGGGAAGAGGGGGTAGATCAACAGCTAAAGAGGGAGAAGATGGGAAGACTAGCCAGGAGGAGAAGCAATTTGGGAAAAAGGAGAAGTTGCATCAGAGCCTAGAACATTAATAATGATGTCCTCATGTTTAGAGGAGTGTTGAATGATAGGAGAGATGGATGTTTGAATAGGTGGTAAGGAAAATGGAAGAGATGTTGATTTCTCATGCAACAAGCTAAGCATAGATTGATCAATACTTTCCCCTTCAGAAAGCAAAGGTTGTGATTCAATTAGAGGAAATTGATTGGCTTTAGAACTGTGTTTGCTATTTGGGACCACAAATGTTTCTTTGATTTGGAGAGTTAAATGTGGTATGACATTATCATATGTGGTGCACCCAGATTGCATGATTTTTGTGCACACTACAGAATGTGTGTGCTCCTTGTTTTTAGAAAGATTACTAGTGCATTGATATGCTATTTCCTTTTTAAGCACTTTTTCACAAACTACCTCACCCTCTTCCATCACATCATCAACTTAATTTCTGGATTAATTATCACTAAGCTCACCATGATCAATCAATAACATAAATTTATTACTGGAAGCTACACCTTTTCTCTTATCAACCAAACTTTTGGATTTATAAATTAGGATAGAAGATGCTGCTTTTGTTCCTTTAACATTTTTGCTGAGAATCAACCATAACACTTTCCTTTTTATTCAAGTTCAAATCTTTGCCATCATTGTTCAATTTGTATTTCCATCTTAATTTGGATGCTCTTTGCCATTTCTACTTAGGATTTCCCTTGCTTAAAACTTTAGATTTCTCCTTAGTGTTTTTCTTTGTTTTTATCCTCTACAGATTGTACTTCCTTGCTCACTTCACATTCTTTTAAAGTATTGAGGCAGTTCATGATAGTATGACCAAATTATTTACATGTTTCATAAATTTCAGGTTTCCACAAATATCTAGCTTGAACAATCTGTTCACCACCTTCCATCAGTTGCACATGAAACTCATTCATAAGCTCTTGATCTAGTGAGACATCAATCAAGCATTTAGCAAACTCTATTCTTTCAAGCTTATCTGTACATTCATCCATACACAACAACTTACCTAATCTACAATCAAGCCAACTTGTTCTCATATGTGGCTAAGCATATATGGAAATGTTGTAAAATTTAACCCAAACAAGTACTAACCGAACACTGCCACAAACATTACCAATAGTAGAATCCCAAGGCTTGACTATAAACATTTTATTCTTCATAAGGATAGGATGTCCTTCAATTATCTTTTTTTTATCATCATTAGATGAAATTAAGAAAAGAAATGAAGCCATCTGATTTCACCTTGATAGAACCTTTGAGTTTCCAAATTCGCTTGGGGTACTAGGATATGCTGAGAGAACGTATTTGGTATATTTACCTAAAATTATATAAATTCTATATCCAACTCTATAAATTCTGACTATAGAAGTAATTGCGACCATATTCCGAAAGGATGGGAGAGACGACTATGAATTGGAAAAATAATTAAAGTTAAAAATTTACGCCTATCCCAATTACCCCATGGAGCGAATGTCATATCGTAAATATTGAACCAAGAAGAGCATGAGCACGACACATTGAAGAATCTCTAAGGCTAAATGATACTTGACTCCTCCGTTGGGCCTAAACTACCTTATGATTGAGGATTTTATGGATTACCGATTGAAGACTTACATTTTCATCCAGACCGATGGAAGATAAGAACATATATGTTGCAAGCATCCCGAAGTAAGGAATAATAGGAATGCAGCAAGATGTGAAGAAGGAGTCATCAAGTTCCCTCAAGGAAATGGATACTGATTACCATAAGAAGATAATCCAGATTTTTGATGGATATGAGTTAAGGATGAATTGAAAAGAAGGAGAGACCAAATGGAATGACATTTAAAGTCCATTTCTAAGTCCACCTACACGTGAAAGAACTTAATAAAAGGTTTTTGAAAATACCATGAAATGTTTTAAATGGGTTTTTTAAAACATTTATTGGGAAGTTGTTGTTTGGAAAAAGAAAGACAAATTTGAAATTCTAAGTTTAAAATTTGATTTAGTCAAAAAGTTTGGATTTAAAGATTTTTGATAAAGATATTTTTCATTTTTGAAATGAATAGAAAATAAAGCGTGGGATTGGCTTGGTTATTTCTCCTATTTTTATAAATTTAGAAGTTCCTTTTTCAAAATTCTTTCTAAAAGGTGGATAAATGAAAGTGGTACTTGATTGAAATGGGGTAAAAAGAATAGAATGGTAAGAAGCCGAACAATTTAGATAGAAATAACATTAGGAACATATATATATATATATATATATAGAATTAAGAATCTAGATAAAAATAATATAGTAGAAAAATAATAGGAATAGGATTGGAAGAATGGATAAATTCCATGGATATGTATAATTGCACATATATTTTAGATAGATGCATAAATAGATGTTGCAATTATACATATTTTTAGAAGTCCCTCTCTTATGTTATGAAAACCTTCATCAAAGATTGAAGCGGAGATAGAATGAGTATAGGAAAATAATAGGATGGAAATTATCCATGTCTACACCAGTTTTTAATTATTTAAAGGTATAAAAAATGTTTTGAAAAATAAAATAAAAATGGTTTGGTATGGTAATTGGATTTTTGAATATTTTGAGTTTAAAAATCCTACTTTTAAAGAAGTAAGTCTTTGATGTATAAAGTCTTTGGAAAGGGAAATTTTAGCTCTATTTTGGAAATCAAGCAATTTTTGAATTTGATAAAAAAGTTTCCAAGTTCATATTTTTAAAGATAAAAGTTTGGATCAAGTACTTTATGGTTGTGAAGTTTTAATTTTATAAAGAATAGTGAGAATCAAACCAAGTGTTTAATATGGAGTAGATAGGGATCACTACCAAGATAAGATACTGTAAAGGTTTTAGGCTATGAATAAAATAGCTACAAACGCTCATAGGGTAGCAATAGGGAATCTCCATTGAATTTAAGGAATGTTGGTATAAAACTAGGAATATTTTATTAGAGATGTGTGGAAGTCATGAGAAGAACCCTTGAAGGAATGGGGAATTGAACCAAAGTATAATTTTGCGAGTCTTAAGGTATACTCACATGAAGGATCAATGATATAGAGGAAATAGATACCAAAGTTTGAGGGTACTGTCAAGAGTTTTGATTAAAAGAAGATAATGGTTTGATTGGAGAATAAAATAATAAGATGGAACAACAGCTAAAGGATGTGTGTTGACTTGACGTTATTGAAAGTAAGAAAGGCGGTAGGAGTTATTCCACCAAACAAAATTTTATGATGAGTTGTTCTAAACCTGCATAGTCATATTAGTTACCCACTTCATTGTGGGAATGCACAATTTATCCCATAATCAAGTACACTAATTAAAGTAATGGAAGACCACATTTATTGAAAGCCAAGAAGGTGAGTTTAGAAAGGTGGAGACATTTGGATGATAGTAGAAGGGTGTACTAGAAATGTCCATCATAATTTAGTAAGGAGTGTTATGGCCACAACATCATTAATATCAATTGATGATGAATGGCAGCTTTCAACAAAAATTTCATTTAGGGTTTTTTTGTTGTAATCGCTAATTGTCTCACTTAGGTTATTTAGAAAAGTGTACGATATGGTATGAGATATGTTCATGTTCTATCATTGTGTTGATTGTATGGATGGGATTAGAGCATTATATAAATATAAATATATTGAAAAACAGTGTAAACAATGAGATATCATAAGGACACTTAACTAGAGATAAAAGTGTAGGTAAGACTAGAAGTTTATAAAATAATTAGGAAACTGAGTTAGCAACTAGAAATTTAAAATACTTCGATCCCAAAACTTTAGCAGTTTGGGAAAAATAAATTTTAGCAAGTAGAGAAAAGGGAAAGGTTGTTGCAAAATTATGGGTCACTACCCCTAAGCTTAAAGCTAAAATTTATAAATACATTTGTAGGTAGTTTGTTGTTTCAGAATAAAAGTAAAGTTTACCTAAATCTAGGATTAACTGCACGATACTAGGGCCAATCATATAAATCAACTTATTGATTATATCCCAATTCGTTAAGATGTGGCTTGGTTTGTTTTCAAGATAAAGCAGCAAATGTTTTGAAAAAAATTTGTGTTCAAAAGCTTTGATTTTTTTGTTTAAATGCTTTTGTAAAGTTGGTTTCGAAGTATTTAATAATTATGAAATGATAGTGGTATATTTAGAAGTGGTATGAAATTTTTTCAAAAGAGGATTTGAGAATTGAATGATTGTTTGATATATAGTTTTGGAAGTAATTTTAAAAGTGGTGGAATGTTTTAGAAAATAAAATGGTGGATAAATTTTATATAAAGGAATTTCAAGTAGTTTGGAAAAGTTGGTACAAGTTTTGAGAAGTCGGGTTCAAATGTTTTTGGAAGGTTTTGTTCAATAGCTTTTGGAAATAAATAAAATAAAAATACGGTGTTTAAATGCTTTTGGAAATTCAATTCCTTAAACTGTTTTGCAAGTTGGAAATTCTTTTAAAAATTGTGTTAAATTTCTTTTGAAATAAGAAAATTAATGGTTTTCAAGGGCCACATACTAGCGTAAGGAGCATCGATGTGTTAGTAAGTATGAGTTTTACTGTCCGACAAGGGTGATAGTATACTAAACATAGATAATAACAAAGAAAAATGTTGTTTTAACTTTGGAATTTCTATTTCCTTACCTTATTGATAGTAAAATAAAACTTGTGTATAGTATAATTACGCTTTAACATCCAAAAATAAACCTTCTTATGCAGATTGTACTTGGAAAAGTTGAAAAATATTGAAAGTGGAAGAGAAGGTTCCAAGTTACAACGAAATATGAATCCAACAGAAGGGTGGAAATGTAAGATTTTCCATTTAAATTCTTTTTCCGGCGTAGAAGTAAAGATTTAGAAATCTAAATTTTCAAATTTTTGGATGTTAAAAATTATATGCTAGGTTTTGAATGGTAGTGATTGGATGCCAAATTGGTTGAACAATACTCTTACACGTGGGAGTTTGAAAATTATTGTATGAAAATGATTTTTAAAAACTTGCATACATATAGAACTGTCGGTATATCTAGGTTATTTATATCATATTTTTAAAAGAATGAATTCATATAGGAGACGCAGATTTAGAATCATTCTGCATACATATCTTATATGTTGTGATACACTTTGCACTTGTACACCGTTGGCTGCAAAATCGGTTGTACGCTAATTGGTTTGGTAGTTTAGATTGGTTGCACGCTATGTTACATGATTCAACCCTTAGAAATTTCGGAGACGATATTCTTTTAAGAGTGGGAGAATGCATCCCATAAAATTAAGGATAACTAATAAATAATTAATAAGGCTCCAAAACTGAAATTTGAGCAAACGTTGGACTTTAATCATGAAACCTGCACCATTGCACTCTTGACGAATTTCTAAGTAACTTCCATATTTGGAGTTTCGCAATTGGAGCTCAAACAACAAAGTTATTATCGTTTGAAGTTTTGGAAGCGAAAAAATTAAATACGAAAAAAGAAAAAAAATAAACATTAATATCGGGACCCAACCGCTAGATCCTACCATGGGCCGGTCGACCGCCAATAGGGGAGTGGTCAACCGATTCGAACATGACGGGCAGGGTTTGAACCTTAGCCGACGATCCGGATTTAGTTATTTTAATCTAAGGTTATGATTGATTCGTGCACCTAAAAATAAAGCTCTAACCCCTTACTTCTCTTCTTATATTTTCTGATTCAAGCAGCGAAGCTCTTCCATTTTCCCTCCTCCGCTATTTCTAAAAACTATAAAATATTATACACACAAAAAAAAATGGAGAAGGGTGGAAAATAAAAAAGAAGAAGCAAATCAATACTACAGAAAAATGTAAATTTCATTCTATATTCCCCTTACCTCTAATCTCTTCTCAGATATGTAATTCTAATAAATGTATATACCTTGTTATACATATTCTTTTGGATTAGAATGGAATAAGGAGTCAAGTAAATGATTGAATTATATTTGGGAGATTTGATAAGCTTAAAAGATGAGTGATAAATTATATAACTTATTTATATCATTGAAATTTATCTCGTTGAATTCTTATTTAATTATTATTCCTTAATAAGATCCAATAAATTATAGACTTAAAACAGACGTATATTCTTATCGTCTATATATTCAATAAAATAGGTAGCTAGAATAAAATAGTATATACAATCTAATTTGGAAATTTGAGTTTCAAATATTCATTTGTAGAATGTTAGTAAAGTTGTAAAATTAGTCTAAATCTATAATTGGATTGTAAATTAGGTAGCACTTGGAATGTGAAATTCTATTTTTAGAGCGGATTCCATGTAATTTTCATAAATTATCCAATTCAAAAATATGTATAAGGACGCAACGCTTGAATTAAGAAGGGATATACCAAAAAGGGAAAGAGATGTGTAAGATATGTATATTCTTTGTCATAGTTTGCAAATAAAAGAAAATAAAGCAAAGATCCCACTTTTGGTTAATTTATGGAAACTTATAACGGTAATCCTTCTTACAATGATAGTTTTTATAAATTAAAATATGAAAAGAAATGTTCTACTTTAGAAATTAATAATTAGAAACAAAAATACACACATTGTCCGCGGGTGCGGCGCAGTGAAAAGGAGGCTTGGGTTCTGGTAAAAAGACCCAAGTTCGATTCCTACCATGCGCTTCCCTATCACATATAAATTTACCCGGGGGTATGGGGGCTTGGATCAGCGGACGGCTTTACTATACCCTCCTCAGGAGTTTACTGGTCCGCCGGGTTCTCCTGGGTTTTCAAAAAAAAAAAAAAAAATACACACACTTATAATCGCGCTTACCGTTATATATATATAGCGTAATTCACAATTATTTTCATATTAGTTATTAACAGCGTAATAAATAACGAACTACGATTTATGGACATTAATTACAAATTTAATGAGCAATAAAATTGTAATTAATAGAAAGTTAAAAAGGAATTAAATAGGAACTGATTTAAAAAATTTAGTATGGCATTTATGGACGAATTGAGTAGGCATAATAGGTGGATTTTGAAATTGGTAAATAAGTTAAATTGATTAAATGAGAATAGATTAGAAATTGTCCAATTTTGACATTAATGACTAATTATTACAGGCAATAAACATTTATTAGACATTACAAGGAAATCAAAGCTTAAACGTATAAATTAGGAATAATACGTAGCTCACAAGTAAGTATTAATACTATTAATTATACGTAGAAGGAAATATGATTTTCAAAGTAAGAAATTATATAGCCTTAATTATACGTTAGGATAAACGTGAATTAGTGGATCTAGCCCAACACATAGGCTTTGGGTAGTAGGTTTGGTTTAGTAGGTTGGGTTGGAAGATCAGTAGAGTTACACAACAAAAGTCTGTCATTCACTTAGAGGCTATAATTTACTACTGTTGTGAGGCATCTCCAAACATAGGACCCACAAAGAAGGAATATGCATTGCGAATAAGTATGGAAAAATATACCAACAGTTCATCTCGAATATAAAGTATTAAATGATCCAGTACTTTTTTGGAAAATAAGATTTGCTTCATATCCAATAAGAGGTAGTAAGTAATCGAAATAGGTATTTTCCTTAACTTGCTAGGTTAGTCTGAACGAGATGTTAGCTATGGAAGGTCGGCGGGCTATGTCAGTATTGTAGTATCAGTATTTATCAATAGGTCTGGCATATAAGCTGTAACATCCCAAAATTTTATTATCAAATTAAAATATTAATAAGGGTAAAAATGTAATTTCATATAAAAGACAAAATAGTAAATTTATAAATGAAGAAATTTGGAAATTATGACTTTTCCATTAAGTCAAGTATATTTTTCTAGGCCAAATTTATATATAAGTTGTTAAAAATGGATATCGTATATAGAATATACAGAATGTTACTGTAGCACGCATTTTGTGTTTTGCACCTATTTTGAAGTTAAGTTTAAGAACTAATGCAAGAATAAAGAGAACTTAATTTTTAAGAAATAAGTAGAACATGCATGAGTTAATCCAAGAAAAGGAAAGAAGAGAGAAAGAGTATAATGATGAGTGTGCATTCATAAGAAAAGAATGGAAAAGTATTTACGCGCACAAACATGGAAATGCTTCAAAGAAAAAATATTAATTATTGTTGTACTTAATAGGTTGAATATACTAAAAAGAAAAAAAAAAAGATAGAATATATCAACATATTTAAAAATGGTACAATTTTATCGATAAACATTGATAAACAAGAGGAAGGTATTTAGCGAAAAGAAAAAAGGCATCAGTTAAAATGTAATTCCATATTCTTTTGGTAAAGATGTAATTCCAGTGCATTAAAATGTAGGAATCCGTAAGTATAAATCAAGGTACTGGCCACTATGTCTATTGAATTAAAATGGTAATGCACAATTCTATATTGAGTTGTATTTACTATGAGATAACTGAAATAAAATGGCGACAAGTTAAATTGGGAAAAAAAATTAGTTGCACGCATTAAAGATGCGAAGGCGAATTTTATGAAAAATGGAATTTGGAAGATTTTCATAAGACTTGGAAAAGGAAATGGCAGGATTCCTTTCAATCACCCTTTAGGTAGAGACAATTGGATGGTAGGAATAATTGCAAACGTGTCAATAGGGCATGTTATGGATGATGGATGCTAGTGGATGTATTTAGATGTATTGTTCGAATTGTTCTCTTTTGCACATTTAGGATAGAACATGCTCTAGGTAGTACACACACATTCACATTATATTATGTTGGTTGTTAGCTTGTTAGACCTTATACATGGATGTTAGGCGGTTGTTTATCTTAACTGAGCATTATGCATATGGATGAAATGGTTGCACATACATCTAGACCTACAAGTATGTTTAATTAGGGTATTGAATATATTTGGATGCATGATATGAGCACTTGCATGATAGGCGGTTGACTAGATTAGGAGACCGTCTACATTTTGCATTAGTATAAGCACATTGCATATATATGCATACATATTACATTAGAAAATTTCTAAGGATAATGATTACCCGTGGATAATAGATGATTGTAGCTAATGATTGTTGTGTGTGTAAGTTACATTTTTTAATTCTTAGAAATTTCGAGAATGAAATCATTTTAAGGGAGAGAGAATGTAACACCTTGAAAATTTTAACAATAAATTAAAATATTAACAAGGGTAAAAATGTAATTTATATAAATGACAAAATAGTAAATTTATAAATGAAGGAATTTGGAAAATAAGACTTTTCCATTAGGTCAAGTATACTTTTCTAACCCAAATTCATATATAAGTTGTTAGAACGGTATATCGTATGAAGAAGATATGAAATGTTTACTATAGTGCATATTTTGTGTTTTGCGCCTGAAATTAAGTTTAAGAATTGATGCAAGAATTAAAAGAACTTAATTGTTAAGAAATAAGTAGAACATGTATGATTACTCCAAGAAAAGAGAGAGGGTATAATAAAAAATGTGCATTTGAAAGAAAAGAATGAAAAAGTATTTCCGCGCACAAATATGGAAATGCTTCAAAGGGAAAGTATTAATTATTACTGTACTTGATAAGTTGAATATACTAGAAACACAAAAAAGAGAGCGAATGTATTAACATATTTAAAAAGAGTACAATTTTGTCAATAAACATTGATAAATAAGAGGAAGGTATTTAGCGTAAAGAAAGAGGGCATTAATTACCCTTTTATGGAATTTACTACTACAATTAATGCACGTTGCATTTGCTAAGAAGAGAGTGTAACAAAATATTTTAAAAAGAAAAGGTATACATCTACTTTCGTAGATGTTGAAAAAATGAAAATAACAATGTATACACAAAAGTAAAGGATTATTTTGAAAAGAAATATAACGTAACAATATATGTATAAAAAGGAAGACATTTAATAAAAATTACATATTTTGAAAAAGAAAATGATATGTTTAAAATTGAATATTTGAAAGATAAATATATATGTTAATTCCTTTATCTCAGCGACCTAAAACTTAGCGACCTAAGAGAAGTTCGCGACCTAAGGAATTCTGCAACCTAAGGAATTCTGCGACTTAAAGAGCTTGCGACCTAAGGACTTAAAGAGCTCAGCAACCTACGACCTAAGAGGCAAACGAGCTAAGACTCCTACGACCTAAAGCTCCTACAGCTATTCCTTAACTCGCCTGCGACCTACCACTTGTTCAAATGAAGCCAAGTGCAACTTCACCTGCTAATTTCTTAAGTCGCAAGTAGACTGCGACCTAGCTTAGGTCGCTCGCGACCTACGACCTAACTAAGGTCGTACGCGACCTAAGACTTAGCAAATATTCCGCTCAGAAATCAGCTCCTATAAATAGGGCTCAAACTCCAACAAGTGATGGACTTTTGGCCATTCATTTCTTCAAGCGCCGTTACTCTATCGAAGTCTCCACTCATTCAGCAATCAAAGATCTTCAAACATTCGAGACGCTACAACAAGCTTCGAGAAGAATTCCTTACATCCAACACGGATTCGTCGAGTTTCATCATCAAAGATTGAGCTAGTAGTCAAGAGTGCTTTCGTGATCAAATTGTATTGTATTTTGAAGGATATTGTATCAAATTTTAACCGAATCAGCAATAAAAGACTATAAAGTGGACGTAGGCTCAATTACGAGCCGAACCACTATAAACCTGTTGTTCATTTACTGCTTTTCTGCTATTTTCAGCTTATATTCTGTTCCCGTACCAACGGGTGGTGCTTTCACAATTCTATTACACACACCGGGTGTTAGCGTTCACTTTTTAACGTTAACATTTTGGTGCTTTCACTGAGAACGAACTCAGGAAGATTTTCACCGTTGCTTCGCAAAAAACTCATAAAAAGAACTTCTCTTAAGAACCATAAGTTGATTTGAAATGATGGCTCCTGGAAGAAGAGGTAGACCGGTCAGATCCAGAAATGCTCATAAAGGAACTCCCGCCTCCCCAACCGCAGACCAAGCAACTCCTACCGTTGGAGTCACCAGGGCTGAATTGGATGACGCAGTTTCTGGATTGTACCAACAGATTGAAACCCAAAACACTTTGATGATGGATAGATTAACTGCCCTGCTCGGGGCAAATCGTCAACCAAAAAAACATCAAACAGCCTTTCCTCAAATGCCACCTTTCCAAACTGAGGGTTCTATGCCGCAACCAACTGATCGTGAACATGTGCCCAAGCAAGCTTCCGAAGGAAGGACTGATGCCTGCCCAGAGATGTCTTTGAACAATAAAGAGTACCTGTCCGAAATGGTTGACCGCATCATGAAAGAGAGCATGCAAAGGGAAGAGAATGAGAACGACTGGGGATTTGCACCGAGCAGAACTCCGTTTACGGAGAGGATCCTGAAAGCGGAATTTCCAAGGAAATTTGCACCTCCTACTATCCAAGCCTATAGGGGAACGAGTGACCCTAATCATTTCCTATACAAATACGATTGGCATATGACCGGTGCAAGAGCGTCAGACGAGATCAAGTGTCGATACTTTCCAGTATACCTGGAAGGTGTGGCTTTACTTTGGTTCACAAAGCTTCCGGTTCGGTCTGTAGATAAGTTCTCCGACTTAACGCAAAAGTTCAAAGAACAGTTCAGATTGTATGCTTCAAAAGCTAAGGATATAATGTCAATGTCTAACCTTGAACAAGTGCCCGGAGAATCAATCAAATCTTTCTTGAGCCGTTTCAATATAGCTTTAGCCGAAGTAGAAAATGCGGAACCACGCATGATCCTGACTTATTTGATGCGAGCCATTGATAAATCGAGAAAATTTGGGATATGGCTAAAGATGAAGGAACCGAACTCGCTTGAAATTTTTTATAAAAAGGCCGACGAGTTCATTCGCCTTGAAAGCCTTTCTATGACATCGAAAGTGGTTGTTGCCCAAGCTAATAATAACAATGTCCCATCTAATAAAAGAGAATCTGAAAGTCAGAAAAGGGAGAATGAAGGAGGAAAGAGCCAGGGAAATGAAAAGAAACCTCGCCGCTTTAATCCTTTGGATTTTACTCCTTTAATTGATACACGAAGAAATATCTTTTTTGCAACAAAGGACGTTGTCAAGTATCCTAAGCCACCTGAGATGACGAGAGGTGCAAAGCGTAATGCAAAATTCTGCCAATTTCACAATCAACCTGGCCATGACACTGACCAATGTCGCCAATTAAAGAATGTGATTGAAGAATTGCTGGAGCAGGGTAAACTCCAACAATACGTTAAGAGAAGCGGAGTCGATCCAACCTCATCCACTCGGGATCAACAACGTCCTACCCATCAATCCGATTCTCTCAACAACACTGCAGTGCAAGATTCAGAAAAGCTTGTCATTAATGTTGTCACAGGAGGTCCACACCCGGCAGGCAGAAGTTGGGACGACTGCTAATTGTCCACAAAACTGCAACTGGGGCATCTTTCACTTTCTCTGGCATATAAATCCGAAGCTGCGAATCTAGTGCAAATGGAAAATCAGTCTGGAGATTCTGAAATAGCAATAACTAGCATCCATTTTTTACTTAACAACATTGCTTGAATTTGTAAAAATGATAATAAATGTATGACTTCCGCATTGTAAACCGCTGAGAAATCAGTGTGACTGAATAATATAAAAACTATGAATTCTGTGTTTTCTATTACGAAATGCCTGTTATATTTCGATGTGTAAATACTCTAAATGTATTGCTAAAATGTCGATCTAATATTGCAGGTCATTAAAGCAAAGCTCACCCATCGCAAAGCTAAGCAAGCCCTACAAATCACTTATTAAGCAAATACCAAGCAACCAAAAATTCCATATTCAAATCCCATATAAGAAGAACTTCACATAAAAAGTTGGCGACTCCACTAAGGCAAACCTTCGTTAAGTGGTTGTGACTGTCAATACGAACAGACATCCAACTAGGTAACTTGCGTTTGTCCTGTGAAGTTGTCCAACAGTAAAGTCCACTTCTTCGGATAAGACAATTTACTTGCAAAGGAAGACGCGCTTGGAAACAATAATAAAGGGTAGCTGATTAGCAAATGATGAGGGAACATGGGCCACCAAACATAGAAGCATCCAAAAGGAGGTATGCCACTCAATAAAAAGGGCCGGTAGAACCACCGAAGGGACACCTTCCCAAGTAGAAGGAAAAGGGCCCTTGCTAACTGATCGTGATGCATCCGATCAGGCAGCTTGCGTCCGTCCCGTGGATCTACTCGCCTCTGAGACGCAACCTTCCTGGCACACCAACCAACCGATGCTCCTTCCCAAAGGTCAACAAAGCCCTCTAATGAGGCACGCCAATAAACGAAAGTGCTTCTCTCAATAAAAAGATTGGTGGAACCACCGGAGGGGCACCTTCCCACGCTGAAGGAACAGGGCCCTTGTTAGTTAATTGCGATCGTTTGTGCAAACGAACATCCAATCAAGCAACTTGCGTCCGCCCCGTGGATCCATTCAACCATGAGAAAGTAACTTCCAGACAATCACAAGACCTCTTCAGAGGCAAAAGCCCTTTTCGGAGGCACATTTCACTCGTGTAGAAGTGCAAAGTGCTCCTCTTCTGAGGCCCACTTCACCAGTGATGAAATGCTAAAAAGCCCTTTTCGGAGGCACATTTCACCCGTGTAGAAGTGCAAAATGCTTCTCTTCGGAGACCCACTTCACCAGTGATGAAATGCTAAAAAGCCCTTTTCGGAGGCACATTTCACCCATGTATAAGTGCAAAATGCTTCTCTTCGGAGACCCACTTCACCAGTGATGAAATGCTAAAAAGCCCTTTTCGGAGGCACATTTCACCCATGTAGAAGTGCAAAATGCTTCTCTTCGGAGATCCACTTCACCAGAGCTGAAATGCCAAAATTGCTTCTCTTCGGAGACCAAAATTGCTTCTCTTCGGAGACCAAAATTGCTTCTCTTCGGAGACCAAAATTGCTTCTCTTCGGAGACCAAAATCGCTTCTCTTCGAAGACCAAAAATTGCTTCTCTTCGGAGACCAAAATCGCTTCCCTGAAGAGACCAAAAGACCTCTTCAGAGGCGTACTTCACCTAGCTTGAAGTACCAAAAATAAACCCTTTACTGGGGCACAAAATCAAAACCTTCTTCAGAAGCTCATTTCACTGTGCAGGAAAATTCACTTTTTAACAAATAAAAGTGATCATTCCCAAAAGTTGAAGTGTTCTTCAGGAAGAAAGAGAAAGTAAAAACTTCTCTGAAGACGAGATATACTCTATTAAAAGCAGAATGATTCTTCACCTAAAAGTGGAGTAGTTATTCTCTGAAGTAAGAGTATCAGTCTTGAAGAAGCTAGAAATGTTGCAATGCACTTGCGGTATGGGGGCAACACTATACAATTCAATTACATGAATAAAGGAATATGCAAGCAACATACCGCGAGTTCTTTACAATATCATGAAAAATAGATGTGGAATAAATGCATTCTCGAAAAAACAGACAAAAAGTTTGTTCAAACAAAAAAAAGAATCATTTGTTCTACAGTAAAAAAGAGAAACAGATGCATTCTCACATACACAAGAATTTGTACAAGTAAAATAGCTATTTTATTCAATACTATGGAAACATTTTACATTGTGCAGATTACAAAAAGGAGCGGAGACCGGTATCCGCACAATCTCCGGTCAATACATGCAAAAAGCAGAAAAGACCAAATCAAACTCATTTCTCCTTCTTCCCACCCTTGGAGCCTTTACCCGGCCTGGTAATTAGTTTCGGAGGCCGTATCGGAGAAGAAGGAGAAAGAGACTCAGCCGGATCAACCTCTGCTTCATCTCCAGCAGCAGAAGAACTTTTCTTTCCTTTCTTCGAAACCACACGTTTCCCCTTCTTCTTGGAAGAAGACTCACTCCCCGGAGTAAGAAATGTTGAAAGCTTTGTGTCGTAGTCAAAAGACTGCTCCGGGGTCTTCTCACTATCTTCCAGATCTTCTACTTTCTGCTCCTTGGAGCAGGTGGCTCGCCCAAGCCTTGAAGAGCTGCTATCTGTTCTTCCTGTGAACCTGGTTGAGAAGCTGGAAGAGGAGTAACTTGAGAAGGAGGAGGAACGGCAGTTGAAGAAGGAAAAATTGGTGCAGTTTCCGGCGCGTCCGCTGCATAATAAAAGAAATCAAAATCAGTATTCTCCGGGAAAAAAGAAGACAGTGGATCATCAAAGCTTAAGTAATAAGTAAGAAGTTCATCGAACTCGGTTAAGTTGAATAAGCGATTCACTGAATTCATCTCGTCAAAGTTACCTGGAGAAGTCGGTTTGGCGAGATCAATCTCAAATTCCCGAGCCTGAAAGTCCTTCATTGCCTCTTCCTCTGTAGGAGTGGTCACAGTTTCTTTGTCAACCTTAGCGGGAGGCGTGGAGTGAGAACTAGAGCCAGTAATATCCACGTGAGCTGAAGCCGAAGTATAAGCAGGAGCAATAGGAGGTATTTCTCTCTCAGGAAGCTTCTCTCCCATCGCCTCGGCCCGCACTCGGGTAAGCTGCTCTTTTCCTTTGGCAAGGGCAGCGCGGGCACTCTCATCTAAGTAGGTAGCTTGAAGATCTGCTTCAGCATAACCGGCACCGCCGAACATGTCAATGATTGCCTCCCATACTTCCGCTAAGGTGACATCATATTCTGGTCCCAAAAATGAAAGGCTCCCACGCCCCAGGACGCAATGCGTATAAAAGTCGAATAAAGTCGCGTCAATGGTGACTTTGGTTGCCTTATGGGATTCTTCAGCCGCAGCCTTACCAGAGAGAGCTTCATCACGCTCTCTTTCAGCCTTCAATAACTGAGACTGTAGCCTCGCAATTTCTAAGTCTTGAGAGCTGATTTTCTCCTGAAGTTGAGCAGCGTCATCACGATATTTTCTAGTAACATGCTGTTCTGCTTCAAGTTTCATTTCAGTATCTCGCTGAGCAGCATGGGCGTCTCGAACTTGTTTTTGGAGCATTTCTTCTTTCTGAGAATAAGAAGTGGAAGAAGTAGCAAGCTCATTTTTGAGTCTTTCAACTTCAGCTTCGAGTTTCCCATAACCATCACTAATGCTTTTCATCTCCGCATCATGCTGCTTACGCCATTTGTCCCATTCTGATTTATCGTTCTCCATGGTCATCATCGCCTCAAGGTTCATATGGTTGACCCTTTGAAGTTCATCAACCAGCTTCTGCCATCCAGACATTCTTTCAATGTCAAGCTTGACAGCATCGACATTTCTCAGCATCGCCTGCTTATCAATGGGAACCAAATCTAAGTCAAAACGGACTCCTCTTAGACACCTATTTGGAAATCGGCTCTGAAGTGTGGGAGGCTCGTCCCCGGCTTGATACTGAGGCCTATTAATAATTGCCTGGATGTCAGACTTCTTAAGGGTAGGAGAACCGGACGATGTATTAGGAGGAATAGAAGCGGTAGTCTTTTCCAAGATATTAGACGTGTCTTTCTCGCCAAGTCTGATCCGTTTGCTGGAATCATCGGAAGTATGACTCTTCCCCTTGTCGTCGTAAGATTTCCTCTTGTAAGGATCGTCGCTTCTGCGGGAAGAGTCACGTCGCTCGTCCCTACTCCCATAGTGCTCTTCATTTTCTCTCCGACGACGTTCTTCATGAGCTCGCCTTTCGTGAGCCTTTCTGGCAGCCCTTTCCTCATCAGTTTCCTTCGGGGCACCGATATAACTCCTAAAGTCATAAGCATCGCGGCTTCCGTGACGCTGGAATTTGTCAAAGTAAGAGCCACTTCCCCCCATTGTAGAACCTGAAATTGAAAAAGAAAGGCAAGTCTTAGAAATTTTCAAATTAAAGGAGCTAAGTGCATATAAGAGCCAAAATCCTAAGTGAGTGTGATGTGCAAAATACGCGCGTCAGACTACAAACCACTTTTGGGTGTGGAAATGGCAATAACTTGTGTAGAAGGCGTTGTGGTTTGTTGCAAGGAAGAAGTTGCTTTGATAACAGGAGAGATCACTTTAGAAACATCATCTTTAAAGAGCTCCTGAGAGGTTATCATGATATCGCTCAGACTGTCAAAAGTATCGTCGCCATGATGCACGGGAGAATTATCTTTTTCGACTTCCGCCTCGGCCGTCTTTTCAGAAACGTGAAGATTTTCCTCTTCTTCAATAACCGGGGCAAGCACTAATTTACTGGACGACCCTGCAATGTCAGTAGGAGTAGAACACTTTACCAATGAAGTCTCAATGGTAAGTTCTTTCGGTGAAAGTTCTTTAGCAGGAGCAGGGGCATCTGACTCCGTAGTTGGAGAATCAGGGACTTCATGCGGTTGAGTAGAGCGAGAATGATGTAAGAGTCCGAATTGATGGAGAAACTCATCTTTCAATAGAAATTGAACACTCCTCTCTTCAACTGGCACGGCCATAAGCCTCTCGAAGGTTGTTTTGTGACTAGGGTTCCTAGAAGGAGGAGGGAGCGCTGAAATAGTAGAAAAAGAAGTTAATGCTTGACAATTCGGACTTCGAAGAATTCAGAAAAAATAAGGAGCAAAGACAAAAGGTCGTACTTCCCACTCTCCAAATGGCGTAAAATCCCGGTGAACAGCGAACAAAGAAAAACTGGCTCAGGAACCCGGGAACGCTTTCGGGAAGATCAGTAATCAGTCTACGGTTCCTGGCACTCCTTACAAGTGTGATAGAGGGATGGTCTTTGTTCTTTGCAAATGAACACAGGAAGCAAATTTCTCCAAAACTGGAAAAATGGTCCAGCGTTCTCCTAAATAGCACACACAATCCCAGCAGGATGGCGTAGCCATTAGGATGTAGTTGAAAAGGGGAAATAGATAGTCGGAGGAGAAGTTCTCGAAGACAGTCGTTAAACGGGGGAATAGCTCCACTCAAACACATTTGGCGGTTAACTGCAACAAAGCCGTGGGGCGGCCTATCAGCAGTATCATTTATTCCAGGAAACAAAGCGTCAGCTTCGGCAATGCCAAATTGGATGCATAATTGACGGAAAACTTTATGACTCAGAGTAGTAGGAGTCCTTTCCGGAGGATCGTTCAATGGAGTAGCAATTGGAAAAGCTTCTCCAGCTATTTCCAAGTCTTCCTGTTGAGATGCCATTCTACACAAGGAACTGGACGATCAAATATTAAGGTGCACGTTTCCTAAAAAAGAGTGAAGTGTTGTGCAAAACTAATGCAATAACAAGCAAACATAAATGAAACTAAATTAATTGATACTTGTCGATTATGAAGTTTCAGGGCTTGATATCTTAAGTCCGAGAACAGTGTTGTGTTGATGCAAAAAAATCATCTTTAGTTGATCATTTAATACTTCACTTAGATTTGTTAGTTCACAGCATTTCATTCACAAAGTTCATTTAAGTTTGATATTCTTTGTCGACTAATCTGTCAATTGAAGTGGACAATCAATGGCAGTATATTCATCCAATTTTTCTATGAATGTTGCTTCTAAACAGGTTATTAGCCTTAAAGTTAAGGCAATCTGAAGAGAAGTACAACAAAGTCCAAAACAATTCAAATTCAAAAATCAGTCAAATTCTGCTCAAAATTCTAAGTATTAGGGCGCACACGACCTAACATAAGTTGCAGCATTCTTAAGTCATGTTGTTCAGATTAAAAGTTCAGGACTGTGAAAAATTGTTAAGTGCTAGGTCGTTCAGCGACCTATTATAGGTCAAGATGTCTGTAGGTCGCACATTGCAACTGGATGGATTAAGACGATGCAATTTTTTCTAAGTCCTAGGTCATGCACGACTGGGCTTAGGTCGAAGACTCTTTAGGTCGCAAATGTTGTCAGATCGCAAAGGCTTAAGTCGCTAAGCATTCCCACGCAACCTAACTCTTAGGTCGTCCAAATCTGGTGGGTCGTTGACTTCCTCTCCAAGCAACATCATATTGGATCCGATAACCCAATACCGCCAATTCAGAAGAATCTGTCTTCCCCTTCATTCTACCTCAACATACCACCAAATAACTAGCAAATCGATCGCAAACTCCGCAGATCCATAGTGAAAGCTTCCATATGATCGCGAATCACCACAACGCGTCAAACGACAAACAAAAGTCAATTGAAACCACCATTCAGAAAGCACGATGCATGGAATTAAGCTTAGGACAGGTAACAACGATTCGTGATCAAGCAGTGATTATGGATGAATAAAGGATGATCCACTTACGAATTATGTTGGTGAGGAAGAATCGACAGCTGAATGGGTCAAATTTGTCTTTGGAAGCTCGAAAAATCATTAATGGCAATGGAGGCTCAAAACGGTAGGGTGAGGAAGAAGGAGCGACCTAACCAATTTATATGAAACAGAATGGGAGGCGAACAGACGTGCAAGTTCTAGGTCGTTCGCGACTTAGCAAGGTTGAGTCGAAGCATACGACCTATGGCATAGTCATATACCTCGAGGGGCAAATGTTAATTCCTTTATCTCAGCGACCTAAAACTTAGCGACCTAAGAGAAGTTCGCGACCTAAGGAATTCTGCAACCTAAGGAATTCTGCGACTTAAAGAGCTTGCGACCTAAGGACTTAAAGAGCTCAGCGACCTATGACCTAAGAGGCAAACGAGCTAAGACTCCTACGACCTAAAGCTCCTACAGCTATTCCTTAACTCGCCTGCGACCTACCACTTGTTCAAATGAAGCCAAGTGCAACTTCACCTGCTAATTTCTTAAGTCGCAAGTAGACTGCGACCTAGCTTAGGTCGCTTGCGACCTACGACCTAACTAAGGTCGTACGCGACCTAAGACTTAGCAAATATTCCGCTCAGAAATCAGCTCCTATAAATAGGGCTCAAACTCCAACAAGTGATGGACTTTTGGCCATTCATTTCTTCAAGCACCGTTACTCTGTCGAAGTCTCCACTCATTCAGCAATCAAAGATCTTCAAACATTCGAGACGCTACAACAAGCTTCGAGAAGAATTCCTTACATCCAACACGGATTCGTTGAGTTTCATCATCAAAGATTGAGCTAGTAGTCAAGAGTGCTTTCGTGATCAAATTGTATTGTATTTTGAAGGATATTGTATCAAATTGTAACCGAATCAGCAATAAAAGACTATAAAGTGGACGTAGGCTAAATTACGGGCCGAACCACTATAAATCTGTTGTTCATTTACTGCTTTTCTGCTATTTTCAGCTTATATTCTGTTCCCGTACCAACGGGTGGTGCTTTCATAATTCTATTACACACACCGGGTGTTAGCGTTCACTTTTTAACGTTAACAATATATAAAAGTAAAAGATTATCTCAAAAGAAGTGTATAGATAAAGACACTAATTAATAATGGGATTTATTACTAAACATATGTAGCATATGTAAAAAAGGAAGATGCAACGATATGTTTAAAAAAAAAGAATACATGCAATAAAGATGATAAAATAGAGAAATGAATCTTTAATTAAAAAGAAAAAAGAATATGATATTCCTTTTATTAATACACATATTTACACGTTTGAATAGAAATTCAAGGTTCCCTACAAAGGTTAATAATGCGTGTGTGTATAGAATATCAATTAAGGATATTAATTGAGATTGTAATTTTTAATTGGGTAACTTAAATTATAATTAGTAACTTAAATTGATATCAATTAAGGACAATGTGATCGTTACATTAACAAAGGGAAAGCGAAAGAACTTATATATAGGGGATTTTCACTTCAAGGGCTTATTTGTGCAGGATAATAAGTTTTAAGGACACTACTTCTGAAAAATTAGTTTTAAGGACATTTTAAAGGAAAAAGATAAAAGAATTTATCATTTTCAGTTATACAGAAATAATGATAAAAGGATTTATCATTTTCCTGTATAACTTAAAAAGATAAATGAATTTATCATTATGCTGTAAATTGTCCTTAAAACTAATTATTCAAAAGTGTTGTCCTTAAAACTTATTACTCTGCAAATAGAAGCCCTTCAACCTAATTTCCACTTATATATATATGTATAAAATATGAATGAATAGTACTGACTAATTTGATTAAATGACTATTAATGACATTAAAAAGGGAAAACGTAATAATGTGAATATGAGAAGTTATATACTTGTTAAGTATTGAAAAAAGAAAAGTATATTTCTTATTCACTATCAAGATGCATATACATACATACATATATGTACATATGTATGTATGTGCATGTATTTATATATACGTATGTATGTATGAATATATGTATATGTATGTATGCCTAAATGATTAATAGTACATGTATGTATATGTATAAACCAATGAATTGATTAGAATTAAATGACATAAATGAGAGTAATGAAATGATTTTATCCAGTATAGTAAAATGATGAAATATATATAAACTAATTGTTGTTAACGGTAAAAAGAACGTACAAAGACGATTTAAATATATAAAACTTAATGGTTAAGGAAGTCTTAACTAATTAACTATCCGGATTCAATATATTAATCCAACAGCCTAGATTTAACCAAATATTTTTACTTGAAGACGAAGAAATTAATTAACGTACTCCTAGGATTATTCAGTAGTTAGAATTAGCGTAAATTCCATATAAATATCACCTAATCTAAACCCTAATTCATCTCAACTATTATTTAATATATCAAAACTCTACCAAAACTTCTCTCCACTTATAAACTTTCTTCAATATAAGTTAAAATAAAAGAAGAAAGATACATCTAAATTAAAAGAAGAGATTTGGACAAATCAACAAAGATGATTCCAAGCGGAGTAAGCGTACAAAGAGACAATTTCCAAGCAATTAAATAGGAAGAGCTTAGGCTTTGAGGTGAGTAGGTACAATTTTAATTAGTTTCTATAGTTAATTTTAAACTAATTTAACTGGTTTAGGATGTTAGAAATCCTAATTCAATATGCTAAACCCTAATTAAATTTGTTAGAAACCCTAAACTAAATTCTTAAACCCTAGAATATAGTTCATAGTAAAGCGACAGTGACTGTACACCTATTTTTCAATTAAAGCCCAAATCAAATTGCTAATTTAATTATAATCTAGTCGCCTAGTAATTAGAGTAAATTAAAATTTGCTAACGACTGGAAATTAAACGACAAACAATTGACAATCGAAAAATGTAAAACCCTAATTTTACTACATGACCGGTCGACCCTGGAACCTTAGCGGTCGATGATAGCGGTCGACCTCAAGTTAACGACGGTCATCTAATACCCGTTCATTCGGCCTTAGGAAAATAAACAGGTTGAAGGCCAAACGATCTTCAAACGAGACGAAATTTGGGTCACATATACTTTATATTATATTTATCCAATACGTACGGTTAAAATCAAGAAAAATTGAAAAAAAAATTAGACTCAAAATATGTCACTTTCCAAGGGGTTGTATAACAATTGATGTGAATTGTTATACAACTTCTATGAAACTGATATGTTTGAAGTCTAAATTTTGTTCTGTATATAGTTTTTTAAATCCAACTGTATGGATTGTATAATATATGTTTTGAATTTCGTCTCGTTTGAATATCGTTTGAACTTCAAATGAAAAGTTTAAGTCTGAATGTTGACGAACGGTTATAAATTTGAAAAATCAAATTTGCTACCTTAAACTATTTATTTTCCTTTCATATTTCGACCGTATGCCCTAAATACATTAGATGGATATAAGATTCAACAAATTTATTTTTTTACAAAATATTTTATTTCATATGAATTTATCATATTAAATACATTTAAAATTCACACTTAATTATCAAATCATTAAAAGATTATTGTATAACGAATAAAAATAACATTTTTAATAGTTAGAAACAAAACTGCATTATTGTAAACTTTTATAAATTTTTATGTCAAATTAAATTTTGAAAATAAAATTAAATTAAACTTAATTTATTTTTAAAAAGGTTGTAAAGATAAATGTAGCCATCGAAAACTATCGAAAATTTTGCCATTGACAGCCTTCGAAAAGTCATGTATATAGCAGTAGCCGTACTCGTTTTCTTCTTCATTTCCATTTTCTAAACCTATATTCACCAAAACCTAAACCTCTAAATCCCCTCAAATTCGTCCCTACCCATAATGAACCGCCGCGATCCATTAATTTCTTCATCAATTTACAATTTCCAACCGCCTACGCCTTCAATTCATCTAAAATCGGGTATATTCTTCCCTAATATAATTGATTTGAATTATGATATAATTAGTGTTAATTTGTTCATATATTTTTTGATAATAGGCCATTGATTGGTTATAATTGTGTATATTAGTTGATTGAGAAATGTTAATTAAGGTTATTAGTGTTTAAATCCGATAATTAATGTATAATTAGAGCTAATTTGGGTTGATTATTGTATTTGTTTATTAGTGTAACATAATTCAGTGTTAATTAATGTATGTGTTATCTAAAATGTTGGCGAAAATAATTTATTTACATAATCCCTTTATCAGCTAATATATCCTTGATTATATATAAATTTAATTTACGTGTATGTGGTAATATATATAAACAAATTAATGTATAAATTTAATTTTTTATTACCATGTAATAAATTGAAATAGTGTTAGCTAAAATATGTTTAAAAAAAGATTTTATTAGTTTTTAATCGTTAAGAATTTTAAATAGTGAATTAGTGTTAATGCTAATATTAACAAATCAGTGTATAATGTATTTTATTTTTTAAATCCCTTAGAGAGCTTTTGGTCCGTCTAACAAGTATTGTAAATGATCGTTATATAGATATTCTTTTTTATTACAAAACGGACGATACAATATTTGTCGGATTTGTCCCTGTATTGGATAAGTTACAAACAAATAAAGTAATTACATTTTGCAAACTATTTCATCTTAAACGGTTCATAAAATTTCGATAGCACTTCCTTTTTACTCCTTCTGTACGCGCATTTGTGTACGATACCCAAAAAGGGAGAAGTCCCGTCAAAATTTTGTTGAATCGTTTTAAATGAAATGATTTACAAAATATAATTATTATTGTGTTTGTAATGAGAAGACCTACCATCATGGTAGAAAATAATGAAGTGAAAATATAATATTATATTCATAATCGGTTGAAATTAAAAATATATAAGATTTTATAAAAAAGTTAAATAAATCAAATAATATATATTTAATAAAACATTAAAATATAAAGAATTTAGTGTATAACGATAACATATTATATAATTAATAAAACATTAAAATATATAAATGAATTGAAAAATTAAATGTCAATCCATAAAATGATCAATAATTTATGGAATTTCCATCGTATTTTTTAAAATAGGAAAAAATGATCAATTATTTTGTTGATCGAAGGAGCTAGATGTATCAACGAAAGGGAATGAAAGGCTCAGTAAAGGAACTTTTTTATAATAGTGTACAAGTATTTATTGAATTCGCTTTAAGTAGTAATGGAAACGACGAAGAAATTCGTTGTCCGTGTAGTAACTGCAAACATTTGAAGCATTTCAAACCGGATATGGTTAAATTCTATTTGTGTCAAAACGGTTTCATGCAGGAGTATTTTGTGTGGGATCGTCATGGAGAACTTGTTGTACATAATCCTATAATGTCAAAGGAGGAGGTGGGTAATGATAATGTTATGGTGCATCCCGTAGAAGATATGATTGAAGATGCAGTGCGATCAATGTTCTCTACAGTTGAAGTTGATGACGACGATGTAAATGTCGAAGAAGAACCAAATATTAGAGTTAAGAAAATATATGATTTATTGGATGCAGCTAAGAAACCCCTTTAGGATAACTGTAAAAGCGGCACCCAATGATCAGTAAATGTAGAATACATTGCTATGAAATATAAATTCAACTTCACAGAAGCCGAATTTACAGCTATTATACAACCTACAGAACGACATATTCCACCCGATAATTTAATGTGCGAAAATCATTATAACATGAAAAAAAATTATGTCTGTTTTTGGTTTACCGTATCAAAAGATTGATACATGTTCAAATGGTTGCATATTGTTTTGGAAAGAGGACATTAATTTTAGAAAGTGTAGAATATGTAACGAGGAAAGATACAAACCAAGAAAAAAGAAGTGAAAGGAAGTTCCGTACAAAAAAATGCATTACTTACCCATCACTCCTAGACTTCAAAGATTATATGCATTTTCTATAACCGCATCTCACATAATATGGCATAGTGTGAGAACACAGGAAGAAGGTACCCTAACACACTCAACCGATGGAAAAGCATGGGAACATTCTGATAAGACTTATCCTGCTTTTGCAGTAGGGAGCCATAATGTTAGACTTGGTTTGTGTACGGATGGATTTTCATCATTCTCTCAATTTGGTTCTAAATATTCATCTTGGCCTATTATCGTTACACCTTATAATTTACTTCCTTGGATGTGTATGAAATATCCATATATGCTTCTCACCATTATCTTACCAGGCTCTGATGATCCGATATAAGAAATCGGTATTTATTTACAACCATTGATTGAAGATTTGAAAACACTATGGCATGAACAAGTTGAAACATATGACATTTTGAAAAAAAAATCATATGTTCGCTTCATTGTTATAGATTATTAGTGATTTTTCTACGCATGCAATACTTTCAGGTTGGAGTACGGCCAGTTGTCTACCTTGTTCTTATTGCAAGGAAGAAACACGAACATTTTCTTTACCATATGGGTAGAAAATTTCATTGTTTGATTGTCATCGGTGTTTTCTCCACATTAATCGTCTTTTAGAAGAGATAGAAAAAACTTTATAGCTAATAGAGCAGAGACTATGCAACTACCAACGATTTGGTCAAGCGAAGGAATATATGAACTTGTAAATGAATATCCAAAGATACATGAAACTGAAGTACAAATTGAAATTCCAGGTAAATCGATGATTCATATTTGGTGCAAACAAAGTATATTTTGGAAGTTATCTTATTGGAAAAATCTTTTACTTCATCATAAAATTGACGTGATGCACAATGAGAAAAACGTATTTGATAATGTATTCATACAATCATGAATGTTAAGAGGAAGACTAAGAATGATTTGAGATCAAGACGTGATATAAAAGAATTATGTAAGCGTCTCGAGCTTCATATCAAGTCAAACGACAGTAAAAACCCTAAAGCATGCTATGAGTTAGACAATAACTAAGTAAAACTTGTGTTAAAATGGGTGGAAGGATTAAGATTTCCTGATGGGATTTCTTCTAATCTTCGTAGATGTGTCGACTTTAAAAATAATAAGCTGAATGAGATGAAAAGTCATGATTGCCACGTAATGGTGGAAAATTTGTTACATGTCGCTTTCAAAGAACTGTTACCCATAAAAACTTGGACGGTTATAATGGAACTTAGTTTGTTTTATAGAGAGCTTTGTTCAACTACGTTAAAGTTGAACGTCTACGTGAACTTGAAGTACAAATCCCTTTACTGCTCTACAAACTGGAAAAAATATTTTCTTCAGGTTTCTTTAATGTAATGGAGCATTTACCTGTTCATCTTCCATCTAAAGCACTTATTCGATGTCCTGTGCAATGTGAATGGATGTATCCATTTGAGAGGTAATAATATTAAGTGTATTAAATACCGATTTAATTACATAATTAAAATTTAATTGGAAATAATTTTTTAATGGGCAATTAAACCATCTGAAGAAAAAAGGTAGACAAAAAGCACGAGCTGAATGTTCGATTTGCAAATCATATATCAAAGAAGATCATTCTTTCTCTCATTGTTTCAATGACCTTGTGAACTTATCGTTTGAAACTGTTTTGCATAATGAATAAGGCATTGAACAAGATTTTTATGCAGGAATGTTATCTTTTTTTAGACAACATGGCTGACCAGTTGGAAAATGTGTGGAACTATGGTCAGACGATGGAGATTACTATGTAGCGCACACATATGTTCTTCTTAATTGTGCTGAAGTTGCACCATTTGTCGGGTAATATTAAATAATAATTTTGGATATATGCATTTCCAAATTCATATTTATTTCAATTATACTTATAGATTATAATGCAATATATAATATATATATGTAGTATTTATGAATTACAACATCCATGCGGCGATCTCAGTAAAGAATTCGTTGATTGGTTTTCAAAGTACTTTTATTATCCACGAAATTGTGTAGTTAACGAAGGATTGGAACATCTTGCGTTGAGACCAAAAAGAAATATCAAGACATATCCAATATTTTTCGTCAATGGATTTAAATTCAACACCAATGAATATGGTGCTGAAAAATTAACTAACAATAGTGGTGTAACGACCCGATATTTTCAGCCATTCGCATCCACACATATCGGACTTAAATTGCTTAAAATATCAGATTGTTAATTTATATTTGGCAAAACTCAGCATATACAATAAATAAATAATCACGGAATCACAGACACAGAGTAATATAACAATAATGCAGCAGAAACAAAAGAATAGTAGTTCATGAAGCAACTATATATATATAACAGAGTTAAACAAGATACAACAGAAGTCTCGAATACAATAGTCAAATACAAGATCAGAATACATCACTGGAATCAAATGAATATCTGAAAGCTGGATAGATAGCTGGATCTCCAAGCGAAGCTCCAGCTCCAAAGGTGAGTCACGAATACTGGTACACTCAGTCTAACCCGAGCGTAAAGCAAAACACAAAACACTCGAGTCAGGATTAACATTCTTATATCAATAAATCTAACTCAAGTGAAATAACAACTGAAAATACAAGTAACTCAAAGGATGTTTGGGATAACCATCCTCTAAGGATCCGTTAAACTATTTATATATAGTAGTGTACGCTAAGTAGATAATGCCTATCAGTAATATAAAGTATCAAAATAGCGTTAAGGCGTTACCATTATCCCTCTTAACACATTTTATATAAGCATCATAGTCTATACAGCACTGTAAACTCCACCGTAAACTAGTGGGCTATCAGGGAGTACTCCATAGGTATAACACGAAACAAATTGTAGTGGTCGCGCATAGGGATACGAGTATGACAAGGCACATGACGCGATACCCAAGGTAGTGAAACTACCGTTTGCCTGATCCGGACTGGTGAGAACGCATCGCCGCAACGATCGCAACACCGCAAAACAACACTCCCAATTCAAGGGTGCGCACCAATCAAAACAAGTAATGAGTAGTTTACGAAGAAGTGTGTTCGCTAGAGGTAGCTAACCTCACTGGCCCGGCACGGATCCTATTTAAGTCATTTCAAATTTGACACAAGTGTCAAGGTCATTCATTATCGTTCTCTTTCTTCAAATCCAGCAACATCATCATTCCAACCACTTCATTCTGGATCACACTCCACGTATAATAGTTATTAAAGTGGTTTTCGGTTTAGACAGAAAGTATGTCCCAAACCGATCCCGGACTCTTTAATAACTACGTAATTATTACACTGATTGGTCATTTAATAAACTTTCAAAATAGTTTATATTTCAAAACCGAAATATCATTGCCATTTCAAAACCATATCCATACGATATCATTTTCACTTCAAATAAATCCATTTCCAAAATCATATTACTTTCCAAAGTTATACCGCTTTCGAAATCGTAAGTCTTTTAAAATCAAAACACTTTGGAAATTAAAACCTTGAAATTCATAACACTTTGAAACTATAGCTTGAAATCATAACATTTTGGAATCCATAACACTTTCCTCTTAAATAGTTTAGATATTAAAATTAGTGTATATAAAATAAAATAGTTTATAAAATAAAAATAGTTTATATAAAATAGTTATAAGTTAAAATAGTTTATAATAAAATAATATATATTGAAAATGATTTATATAAAATAGTATATATTAAAATAATTTATAAAGTAAAATACAAATAGTTTTAGATATAGTTTAAAAATACTTTATAAAATAAAATAGCTTCCACAAATTCAAAAATCGATTCAAATTAACTCGACTTCCAAATTCAACTTAATTCAATCTCAATTCATAAATTTCAAATCAACTCAATTTCTCAATAAATCATTTCGAATTATAACGATTTCAAATACAGATTTGAAACACAAAATAAACCATTAAATTTCAATATATTTCAAAGCTTTAAATATTCCACATTTCAAAACTAAATTTGATAATTCAATTTATATCTCAATTTAATTTCATTACATTTAGTTTCTGAGATATTTCTTTAATCATTTCAATACATCTAAATACAACTTCAATTTACAAATTTATATAACAAAATATCCCATTTAAATTTATATAAGTTTGAAATATTCATTTAAGCCACTTTTTAATCAAATTCAAGTTATAAAACATATTTTAAAATTTCAAATTTAATAGATTTCAAATCAAACTTATTTAAGTATAATTCTTAAATAATTAAGAATTCCAAATCAATTTCAAATTTATCTTTCAACCTGAAACATTATAAACTCTATATTTGAAAATATAAATTTTACATAAATACTTAAACATATTTTATATTGATTCAAATTATCTTTATTAAATAAACTTTAATAAATCTTTAAAATCAATATTTATTAAAACCATATATTTCTTTCCAAAACCAAAGAAATCAATTTCAAAATATTTATATATATAGACCAACGGTGTCTGTATAATATTTTCTACCCTATGGTCAAGTGATACGGATATTTATCATTTCAATCTGTAATTTAAATTATATATGGGTATATGTCTTTTCAACCCGTAATCCCAAATTTAATTCAATGAAAATTGCTTGGGTTTATCATTTCAACCCATAACGATTTTCTCCTATTCTAAAGATCGTTCGGGTATGTATCATTTCAACCCATAGTGAATTCTATATTAACAGGGAACTTGCAGAGTGATAACAGATATGATAAAAATATAACAACAATAACAGGCATATATCATCAGTGATAAATAACAGATAATGGTGTCAGATGTCATAGGTGAACAGATACAGATAATAGCATATATATAGCAATGCAAATAACTAACACCAACATATTTCAATTGTCGTTTCAATTGAAATAAAAATAAATATAAGAACGTTAATCGTGAGTGATTGCTCACCTTTCGAGGATAGAGAGAACAGGAGATGACGCGGATATGAACACTGGAATTGAATTACGAATCCAAGCATGAATTTTAAAACGAAGCTAGATTGGCACGAATTCTACGATCAAAGCTGATAAATAAGAAATTGATGAGAACAAATAAATTGGTTTGATAGAAACAGAGAATACATATTTTATTATAATTTATTCAAAATTAATATTTTATATTTCATACACATATTAAAAATAACATATATATTTAAAAATCCATATTAAATTTTAAACCACATACAATCCCTTTTTACACATAGCAAACTAAAATCTCTACATATCAATATTACTTAAACAGTAGTTTATACAAATATATATCACTTTCTTGTATAATATATACAGCAACAAACCTTATCACAGTAACACATGTTAAATTTAAAATAACATCCTTACAGACTAATATGCATATGTACAATTATATAAAGACATACTCAGACATATATATATAGGTTAAAATCAACTGACAAACTAATTTATATAAGTATATGGCCCATTTAAATAAACAACTTTATACTATATACATTTAATCTTTCTAAAATGATATACTGTAAGCTTATAGTGGAACCTTCATATAATGTATACCTTTACTATGTATATACATATTTTTATATCAAACCATACTTTCGAAAATCATCATTTTATTAACATAAACTATACATATAGATTCATAGCTGAAAACAAAATAGTAGACCGAAATGTATACCAAATATATATCATATATATAAGTTCCCATTTAAACATAACAACATGTGTATATATATAGGCTGCAGGTTATACATATATAACTTTAAAATAAAACTCCATCGACCATATATATAAAGTAATATATGTAAACATCATATATTATATAACATATATTTGTTGACAGCAACCCAATATAGATATCAACTTATACACAACAAGCTTATATATATTACCCAAAATCCAAATTTTCAAATCACTATATTATAAATTAATACAAAATCATGATATAAAGTTTATAACACAGTCTAATATATCGATGTACGTGCGCACAATAAGAGCGGAGCAGACTCTTGAGGGAGTGGCGGTTGGTGATTATCACGGAGGGGATTTAGTGATGAGATCAGGTAGGCTGCGGCTTGCAGGCGTGGAAGAAAAGCACGAGGCGAAGTCAGGGAACAGCGCGAATTGACAAAGGTTGCTCGGCCTCGAAATGATTGGGAGAAGGCTCGGATCTTGGAGGAAGAAGACGCGGCGGTGTGCTCGGCCGAGTCTGGTGGCTTTAGGAGCGGAACGAGTAGAGTTGTGAGGAGGAGCAAAACTGTGCAAATATGAAGTGCATGACTTCCTTCCTCTTCTTTTTATTTATTTATTTTTTTAGATGTGGCAAAATGATGAAAGGAAATCATGAGGAAGATGACATAGAGTTGCTAGCATGATAAAACTAAAGAAGTGAGGCACGGGTGATACATGAAGGGAGAAGAACAAAATATGAACAGATAAAAAAAATTGGAAGTGTAAACGAATCAATTGCAAACAAAACTTTTATTAAAACATGGAGAATAGTGAAGGTCAATAGCTACAGTAATAAATGTTGATGGCTTCTCGAATAAAATAATACCAAACGGCTATTGAGTTTTACTAAGAAAAGTTGAATGGACAATGAATTCAAATGGTCATAAAACCAAACGTCACAAAACCGGTACCGATACGGTAACCGTTTCTGTGGATTTCGCTACGAATCGGGTTTCAAAACACAGAATTGAATATACCGTACAGATTAGAATGACGAGACGATCAAAACGGTATATAGATATTAGTGGTACGATCATCCGATCAAAAGTCGATACGGACACTGATATACGTTGCTATTCCGTATGGAAAAATCCAAACGGAGCTAGAAACGTCCGAAATTTGTGAAACGAATTACGCAGTCTTATTCAGAATATTCTAAATAAATTTTCTCATGTTGACATATTTAGGTTTTGGAAAACTTTTATTATCATCAATTTTAACTGATATAAATTAGAATAAAATTTCATAAGAAAATAAACTTTCATTTTATCTGATGAAAATTTACCAGTTGCTATGTTTAAGAAGACGTATTTCAAATATTAAATTTTTATTTCAAAATATTATTATTTAAAATTTCAAAAAATTTCAATTAATTAAATAAATAAAACCACTAAAATTAACGGGTCGTTACACTCTCCCCCACTCAAAACTTTTCGTCCCCGAAAAGGAACGAGGTAGGAGAATAGAAACAACCAGAAAAAAAAATAGATTGGAAAAACAAAATAAAACAATTAATTTAAAACCCTATAAATTTCAATTTCAATTAATTTATATTCAATAATTGATTTTAAATTCAAGGTATTTCAATAAGTTGATCTAATTTCAATTTATTAATTTCTTCAAAACAAACTTCATTTTATTTATCTCATTTATTATTCAATTAACTTATTATTCAATTATCATTATTTTACAATTTCTAAAATCATAAATTTGAATAGTCATTTATTATAATCATATTTTATTCGACAAATTTAATTCTTCTTTATTCCAAATTATTATTAAGTTTATTCTACTTATTATATCATATCACATATATTAAACCATATAAATTAATTTAAACCATATAAATTTCGATTTAAATTAATTTATATTCAATAATTGCTTTTAAATTCAAGGTATTTCCATAAGTTGATCTAATTTCAATTTATTAATTCCTTCAAAACAAATTTATCTGTCTCATCTGTTATTCACTTAACTTATTATCTTATTTATCTCTATTAACATCTTTATAATTAAAATCGAAGTGTATAACGTTTATTATAACCACTCAAATCTTATTTATAAAGTCATTTTATATTGTATATTATCCACTTACATTTTTAACTTCTGAATAATTTAGGTAAGTTATATTGAAATGTAATTGAGTATTATACAAGTAAAATTTTTCTCATCCAACTTATTTCAAGTTTAATTATTTATTCAAAATTTGGCTTTATTTTATAATAAAAATCATCCTTTAACAAAATTAAAGAATTAAATTTCCAATTCACTTCAAACCATTTAGAGATAAATATATATATACACTATATATATATATATATCAAATCAGATTTATAATCATATAGCAATATATATATATATTATAAATCAAATTATAATTTAGAAATTTAAATCAATTTATTTTCCAAAACAGAACCATAGCAAAGCTACAGAAAGGTCTCACTACTCTGGAACTTGAAAATGAATGTCGACGATGCAGGCGCCATCACCGAAATTATTTTCCAGCGACAAAAGAGGACAGTACTGATTCAAACATTCTAAAATTCTTTGTAACGACCCACTATTTTGGACCATTCAAATCGACAATACATCCACACATGTCGGACTTGAATAATTCAAAATAATAGATTGTAAATAAAATTTGGCAAAACTCAGCATATACAGTAAATAAATAATCACAGAATCACAGACACAGAGTAATATAACAATATGCAGCGGAAACAAATGAATAGTATTTCATGAAGCAACTATATATATAACAGAGTAAAATAAGTTACAACATATCTCGAATACAATAGTCAAATACAAGAATAAGAATACATCATTAGAATCAACCGAATATCTGAAAGCTGGATAGATAGCTGGATCTCCAAGCGAAGCTCCAACTCCAAAGGTGAGTCTCGAATACTGGTGCACTCAGTCTGACCCGAGCGTAAAGAAAACACAAAACACTCGAGTCAGGATTAACATTCTTATATCAATAGATCCAACTCAAGTGAAATAACGACTGAAATACAAGTAACTCAAAGGATGTTTGGGATAACCATCCTCTAAGGATCCATTAAACTATCTACTATGTAGTAGTGTACGCTAAGTAGATAATGCCTATCAGTAATATAAAGTATCAAAAGAGCGTTAAGGCGTTACCATTATCCCCCTTAACACATTTTATATAAGCATCATAGTCTATACAGCACTGTAACTCCACCGTAAACTAGTGGGCTATCAGGGAGTACTCCATAGGTATAACACAAAACAAATCGTAGTGGTCGCGCATAGGGATACAAGTATGACAAGGCACATGAGGCAATACCCAAGGTAGTGAAACTACCGTTTGCCTGATCCTGACTGGTGAGAACGTATTGCCGCAACGATCGCAACACCGCGAAACAACACTCCCAATTCAAGGGTGCGCACCAATCAAAACAATAATGAGTAGTTTACGAAGAAGTGTGTCCGCTAGAGGTAGCTAACCTCATTGGCCCGGCACGGCTCCTGTTTAAGTCATTTCAAATTTGACACAAGTGTCAAGGCTATCCATTATCGTTCTCTTTCTTCCAATCTAGCAACGTCATCATTCCAACCACTTCATTCTGGATCACACTCCACGTATAATAGTTATTAAAGTGGGTTTTGGTTTGGACAGAGAGTATGTCCCTAACCGATCCCGGACTCTTCAATAACTACGTAATTATTACACCGATTGGTCATTTAATAAACTTTCAAAATAGTTTATATTTCAAAACCGAAATGTCATTGCCATTTCAAAACCATATCCCTACGATATCAATTTCACTTCAAATAAATCCATTTCCAAAATCATCACTTTCCAAAGTTATATCGCTTTCGAAATCGTAAGTCTTTTAAAATCAAAACACTTTGAAAATCAAAACCTTGAAATTCATAACACTTTGAAACTATAGTTTGAAATCATAACATTTTGAAATTCATAACACTTTCCTCTTAAACAGTTTAGATATTAAAATTAGTGAATATAATAAAATAGTTTATAAAATAAAAATCGTTTATATAAAATAGTTATAAGTTAAAATAGTTTATAATAAAATAATATATATTGAAAATGATTTATATAAAATAGTTTATATTAAAATAATTTATAAAGTAAAATATAAATATATGTAGATATAGTTTAAAAATACTTTATAAAATAAAATAGCTTCCACAAATTCACAAATCGATTCAAATTAACTCAACTTCCAAATTCAACTTAATTCAATCTCAATTCATAAATTTCAACTCCATTCAATTTCTCAATAAATCATTTCGAATTATAACGATTTCAAATACAGATTTGAAACACAAAATAAACTATTAAATTTCAATATATTTCAAAGCTTTAAATATTCCACATTTCAAAACTAAATTTGATAATTCCATTTATATCTCAATCTAATTTCATTACATTTAGTTTCTGAGATTTTTCTTTAATCATTTCAATACATCTAAATACAACTTCAATTTACAAATTTATATAAACAAAATATCCCATTTAAATTTATATAAGTTTGAAATATTTATTTAAGCCACTTTTTAATCAAATTCACGTTATAAAACATATCTTAAAATTTCAAATTTAATAGATTTCCAAACAAACTTATTTAAGTATAATTCTTAAATAATTAAAAATTCCAAATCAATTTCAAATTTATCTTTCAACCTGAAACATTATAAACTCTATATTTGAAAATATAAATTTTACATAAATACTTAAACATATTTTTATTGATTCTAATCAACTATATTAAATCAACTTTATTAAATCTTTAAAACCAATATTTATTAAAACCATATATTTCTATCCAAAACCATAGAAATCATTTTAAAAATACTTATATATAGAGCAACGGTGTTTGTATATAATTTTCTATCCTATGGTCAAGTGATAAGGATATTTATCATTTCAATCCGCAATTTAAATATATATACAGGTATATATCTTTTCAACCCGTAATCCCAAATTCAATGTCAATGAAAATCGCTTGGGTTTATCATTTCAACCCATAAAGATTTCCTCCTATTCTACAGATCGTTAGGGTATGTATCATTTCAACCCATAGTGAGTTCTATACTAGCAGGGAACTTGCAGAGTGAGAACAGATATGACAATAATATAACAATTAGTAACAGGCATATATCATCAGTGATAAATAACATATAATGGTGCCAGATGTCATAGGTGAACAGATACAAATAATGGCATATATATAACAATGTAAATATCTAACAGCAGCATATTTCAATTGTCGTTTCAATTGAAATCAAATTTAATAAATAAAAGAACGTTAATCGTGAGTGATTGCTCACCTTTCGAGGCTAGATAGATTTGACAGGAATTGACCTACGAATTCCAAAGCAACGCTAGATGGGCACGAATTTGACAACAAAGCTGATAACAGAAATTGACGAAATCAAATCAGAACTGGATCGATGAAGGTAATTGATATAAGCGAACTTATATATTATAATTCTAAACCAATACCTTATATAAACCAATACATGGAACTAATATATATAACCAGTATACATTTTAAACCTTTACTAAAATCATAAATAAACATATATATATATATATACACTTCCAAAAATATTAATATAAATATAAACCAACATAAAATATAAATATACGCATACCAAACTGTAAATTTCATCTATTTTTATATAACTCAAGTATATCCTTCAAATCAATATATTTTATACTATAAGATCCATCCTTGTTATAAAACTAATATTAAATTTTAAAACACAACATATTAAATTAGACTCTATACACATATACATATATAATTATATATCACAAAAATCATTATTAAATTTTAAACCAAAATAGGATAAATCTCCATATATTTCAAAACCGAACTCATGTATATATACTAATGTATATATACCTTCATACATAAAAAAATCCATATAACGTACTTTATTATAATATACGTAATGTCACGTACCGAAATTTTCGACTTTTGAAAATTCGACATCGATACTCACTTTATCGACTGCCGAGCAATCGAGTGCCGGAAACTCCAATAGTGAGGGTTTTAAGAACAAGAAAAGGGAGAAGAAGAAGAAGATAGAAGAAAGAAGAGAAGAACAACAACAGAACAACATCAGAATAGAAAACAATATCAGAATCTTACACATCGCAGCGGAACAATATATAATAGATAAATGAATAATCTCTAAAACAAAGACTATATCATTTTATACATACATCAATCATCAGAGTCAATATACAACAATGGACAGTTAAATAACTTGTCCTCATACAGAATACACAGCGGAATAAATACTATCAGATACAAATACTACGTCTCGCCATCCAGCTTACTCCAAAGCTCCAGAATATCCAGAATATCCTGATAACATAACTCTAGACTGCCCGTGTGGAAATTGGTGGGCACCCAGAGTTTAGAAGGGAAACAATAAACTCTGAGTCAGTCATGGTGACTGGTGTGAGATCGTAAAACAGTTATTTTTCACAAAGAAAATAAAACAAATTCGCAATGCTTTTGGAAAATGAAACTACCATAAGGCCTCCTGCCACACACACAATGCAAACGCAGAATTGGAGAAGATTTCTCCTTATGATAGTCAAAGGTGCTTACTACGCAAAATCAAATCTTTTTGGATATTATTATTAGTGCATAGTGTAGAAAACATTTCGAAAGTAGAATATAAATCTTAGCCAGCATAGGTACCATTATATTATGCCTGCTATAGCTGCCTCCTGAGGAGACAGGTTATACAATTGAAATCGTAAAGGCTCGTATTGTTTCTTTGGATTTCCAACAAATGGTCAGGCTAAGGAACTTCCTTTTCCACGATGGGTACGTCCCTGGAATAGACGACCCGAGAACCTAACCGGATCTCTGCCAACACAAGGCCGGGTTACCTCTGCAAAAATAGGTAACTACTGACATGCGTATGCCATCCCCCGATCGTAACCGATCTTCCCGAGGATCCCCGATTCGCAACAAACCACATAGTAAAAATGCAGCAACCACATAGGTTAAGTATCTGGGCTCCATACCATGATACCACCTCTATCCAGAAGGAATGACATACACTAAGGGGCGCTACTCCCTAGAACCTTGCCGCATCCTTCCTGTTTTGACCATTTCCGGGGTGTGAGGCTCGACGAGTCTCGTCCACAAAGCTACGCTTTCTACAAAGCCCTGCTTCGGGTCAAACAAAAATGATCAACCTATGATCACAAAGATATAAGATCAAACAAATGATCATATCACAAATGATCAAACACTGATCATTTCACAGCAACACTTATTATGCCACGTTACCAAATTGGGAGTATATCGCTGATAAATTTCAACTACACAACCTCTGAGCTCGTACGTCTCAGAGAAGGGTGTTAAGCTAAGAGAATAAATCCTCCGCCACCAACAGATATGTATTTGAAAGAAATCAGCTTTATATCTCAATTTGTAACGTCAGACATACAATCCATACAAGTCTATTCCGGGATCGAACAGAACCGAAGGCACTTCTCACGAAGCCCTTGCATATCCGGATAATTTTCTAATCACGTCCGGACTTCCCGTCACTAAGGGTGATAAAACCTCTAAATCGGAGATCAGCCGATGTAGAGTAACTCGACGGTAATCCTTCCATTTTCAAAAATATCCGGTCTTCAACACCGGTCTTCGAATGCAATTCATAACGACGTATCACATATTCGGAATGGGTTATACGACCCCATGGTCCTTTCCCGGCTAACCCGAATAGTGAGCGATTATTCAAAAATAAGTGTGGCATTCAAATTCATCCAATTCACAACAAATACCATTCAAGGTAATTATTGATAGTCGGTTATTTAACTATCAATAAAGATGCGCAACATCATCAGATTCCAAATAATTTTCCAAATTATTTATCTTCCAAAATATCTTTACTAGATATAAAATTTCCACACTTCAAAAATAAATCAACGTTTATTTTTCTAAACAGTTTCCCTTTCCTTTATAAATTCCATAGTGAATTTATATTTTTCGAATATCTACTAATATTCGATTTTCAATCGTTTTCAAATATTCATTTTCGATTTATCTTTAAGAAGATAAAATCTCAAAACGTTTCATTTCATTTTGGAAAACATTCCATACTTATTTAATAATAAGTGTTTCACAAATCTTTTATTTTCAACATTTGAAAATATTCGATATACTTAAATCAAAATTAAGTATATATTTCATTCTTTAAGGAAATCATTTACTTTGACAACATTTATTTGAGTCAAAACGAATGTTACGTAAAACATCGTTACGACGACTCAAAATCACTAGTATAGGGATTCGGATTTAGATAGATATATAAATCCCAATACTACATTAAAAACATTTCCTTTTGGAAATCATTTACTATAACAACAGTGTTATAGTCCACCATTTCCTTATTTTTTGAAAACGTCTATTTCAACAATAAATGTTGAAATCTATGATTTCGATATTTAACACGTTTTAAAACATCTTTTAAAACAATTACTTCATTTCATAATATCACTTCTCCAAAACATATCCATTTTATTCAATAATATATTCACCGTCCAAAATCGTGAATATACTTCGTTATCCAAATTCAACATTTCTACACATTTTATTTAAAAGCTTATCCACTGTCCAAAATCTGGATATAAGTCCTTTAATTAACTTCTACAATTCACTTATCAAAATAAGTGATTTCGGATTTATAAACAACGTTTATAAATCACAATTTTATATTTTATAACAATTTCAAATTATGAAATATCTTATTTAAACAATTCCATTTGACTCATTTATATAACAAAAATCCAATTCATAAGTTGATAACTCATAATTCATTTATTTTCAAAATCCTTCATCTTATAACTTCACAAATCGTATATCTATTAATATTACTTACTTAAAAAAATCCGTTTATAAGCTCATTTTAACATTTATAGAACTCCTAAATAATCTCCTTATTTTTATTTATAAAATAACAATTTTATACATCTTCCATAAATATAATCCATTTATAATAAGTCGGAAATTTCAATTTTTAAACCAATTTCAATTTAATCAACTTATATTTCAAAAACCACATTCTTATTATATCTTCACAAATCTCATAATTTTATAACACGAAAATTGTAACATTTATTTATATAAAATGAATTAATTCCAAAATTCAATAAAACGTATACTTTCAAATAATCACTTTGAAATCCTTTTAAAAATAATATCGTTATTTTTAACTTCAAAAATGGATCCGATGATGCTACAGCATCAAACAATCAATCACAACAATCAAATATCATATATCATCATATGATAACAGAATATACATCAATATCTGTAAATAAATAAATACTGGTGAGGAATCCAGTTGGATCCCTCCAACCTGTTTCCCTGCATCCACAGATGTTAGCACAATACCAATTCCGCTCCAGTACGGAATTATCGCGGTATATGGGTTTAATAAATATTATCCGCTTACTAACGGCGCAATAGGGTCTCATCCGCTATACGAGGCGGGAAATCAATCAATCCAATATATACATATGCCAATATGTATATATTGCTATATATATAGATATATCCTACTATATCTAATATCACGTCCAATAGCAATCAATCAAATCAATAACTGCAAAAATTCCACATTCAATTTGAGTGAGAAAAATCTCACCGTGATTTTTCCGATAGAAATTTGTAGCGTTTATTTCGAATGAAATTAAACGGATGTTTAATCTCACTCAAAATTTTCACTGACCCCGATCGTTTCCAATCCAGTTTCATCGCGAAGTATTCGACGATACGATTCCAACGCACTTCGTTTCATCATTTTCTGACCTCGTAGCAAAGAGTTACAGCCTTTTAAACTTTGAACGAATTATAAAATAAAATTTTTACAAATTTTCTTTTATTAATTTTCAAACTATTACAGATCTGGCCGTTCGTTTTCCATCATGAGAACAAGGCCCTCCATCTATCTTCTCCATCTCCAGTATACTTCGAACGTAACCCTACCCATGCCGCCGCTTGCTTCACCAATTTTTTTCACCACCACGAACGAAACGGAGACGATCAGACACCGCCAACATGCTCGCACACATCAGCTCCTCCCACGCCTGAAATGCCGAGAAGCTCGGTCGTGTCTTCACTCACAAAAACGCGTATGAACTCGAGGCAAACGCAAGCCTTTATCCCATTCATCAATGCGTCGATCACCATCTTAGCCGTATAGATCGGAAGCATTTACAATCCCTACAAGTTTCTAGTTGGATGTTTTGGATAATACTTCTTGGATCGAGATGTTTTGAGGGAGGAAGAGAATGAGCTTTCGGCCATTGATAATAGAGGGAGGCGGCTGAGCAACATTTTTAGGGTTAGGGTTTTATTTCTCTAATTTGTGAATGAAGATGGTCTATTTATAGAAAATCGAACGAACACTATTCATTTCAAAATTTCCGAACTCCGATTTACGCGCAGTAACTGGCGTTCCTGGGGTTTATCCCGCGTTCCGGACACAATGGAACAGGTTTCGGAAGCAAATTCGATCGTATGTGTGAGATATGGCAATAAACGATCAATTTAAATTAAACCGATTTAAATCGATTTCGAGGCGTTTTGACTTGCCCCGAACAAACGGTAAATCCAAAAATTACGAAATTTGAAATCTTATAATAATATTAAATTACGGATCCGATGAAACTGGTTTCATCGAAATTCGAGACTTTTCGAAAAATGACTATTTTTAACTTGACGATTTAAAATTAAAACGATATCGATGCGTTTTGAGCTGCCACGGTCAAACGATAACTTCGATTGCTACGAAAATTGAAATCCGATAATAACTAATTATTACGGATCCAATGGAACAAGTTTCGTTCAATTCTGAGACTGTTCGAAAAATGGCTAATTTTCAGTCGATAATTAAATATTAAAATATTCCATTTTCACAGATTAACTCTAAATTCAATTTTAAGAGTTCTATAACCTTTCTATAACTCCAGTATGATTAAATAAAATTTTACAAATCATTTTCAATCATATTAAACTCGATTTTCAATTATTTCTGGAATTTAACTATTAAATTATCGATTTAATTATCAAATTAAATCCAATATTCGAAAAATAAATCATTCGACTTCTAAATTCCATTTATTAATATTTAAAATTAATTAAATATTCAAATTTTAATTATCAAAAATTCTGGGTCGTTACAAACTTCCCCCCTTAAAAGAATTTCGTCCTCGAAATTACCAAGTAAGGAAAAATGGTCCTTAACTCGTCTACTATTTTTCACAATCTAATAGTTTTATCAATTTATCAAAACAAATCTTTCTATTAAAGATTCGTTATCATTCAACTCGTTTTCCAACTTCAATTATAAGTTTCAAACAACATTGTTTAACTTCTCAATTCAAATTCGAGTTTAAATTCAAATTTTAAACTTTCAAAATTTCTCAAAAATTTTCTAACACTCGAAATTTCCGAAAAATTTCGCCAGCGTCTCCTTTGCGTGGCTAGTACGGTACGACTACAAAACGTCCCTACGGACTCTCAGATTTCAAAAGAAAAGGAAAAAGCCAAGCGGCTAGACAAGAAATCAGCAAATCTCATATTGAAATTTAAAATACATACCTTTTGTCGAGCAATTCAAATTTTATCTTTGAAAATCAAAATCCCAATTCATTTATACACCTGTATATCCTACTAGCCATAATATCTAGTTACATATATTCAAACCATTTTGCAAATTCTATTACAAAATTTTCAATATAAACCGCTTATACATTTTTAGCTTACTATTGAAGTTGCATATTCATTATCATTAAATTTCACATTTCAATTTTATTTGAATTCAATTCACCATTTCCATTCAATTTAACTTCTGAATATTGAATTTATCAATTATCTTTAGTTCATAACTACACTATTTTAAATTAGTTTCATTTACTAATTCATCACAGATTCCAATTCATTTTATTCAAATTTGTTTTCAACATTCAGTTTCAATTCCAGTTTTATCTTCATTCAATTAGCTTCACTTACTAATTTTAGTTTAATACTTCACAATCAAATTCAAATTCAGTCTTACTTTCTTACAAATTCAAAATGAATTTTAACATTTCAATTTTATTCTCTTGCACTTACAATTGCAATTTTTTATTTATTCATTCTGAAACTCATTCACAATTCATTTACATTAGACTGATTCAACATTCAATTAGTTCAATAGCTTAATTCATTTATCAATCCAATTCAGATTCTCAATTTTATTTAACTTTACCAAGGTCAAATTTCATCACTTAATCAGAATCACATTTCATTTTGCTTAATAAAATTGTTTAACCACTTTTAACAATTCGTTTCACTTCTATTTTCTCATTTTATAAGTTATATAACTTATATTCAAAAATTACCACTTGGATTTTTATTGATTCACTTATACTTACTTTAATTCAACTTAAAATTCCTTAAGTTAAATTTATTCAATCTAAATTCACAACAAATTGTATAAGTTATCAACTCATTTATTATTCTCATAAATATTTTTATATAGCATTCTAGAGTCTTAATAACATTTTCAAAACCATTTTTGAAAACAATTCAATTTATCCCTTGAATTTTCAAAACAAAACCCAAATTTTCAAACAACTTCTATTTAAAACAATTTGGCAGCAATTCCTCTTTTGGAAACCCGAAAATGAACACCGGTGATGTCGCGATCATCATCGGAATTATTTTCCAGCGACCGAAAAGAGTTTAGAGCTTTTCATTCTTTCAAAATACTTTTCAAAACCTTTGAAATTCATTTCCAAGCCAAAAAGATTTAAACTTTCCAAATCTCCAAAATTTCCAAATTCTTTTCAAACATTTCCAAAAACTTCTCTGGAATTCCGTTTTAAATTACAAATCACATTTATAATTTATATTCTCAAATTTCATTTGTATGTGAATTTATTTCTTAACTTTGGAGTTATGATTTCAATTTCTTATTCAATTTCAATGATAATAATTTACTATTATTACTTCCTAACATCCATGCAACCATATACTATAGTACTTTATAGAAAAACATTTATTTTCTATACAAAAATAGTTTTGGGCAAAATTATCTCATTTACCCTATTTAAAACAATACTGTGCCGAATTGTTCTATATAAGTGTTTAGAGATCCCTATCGATAGAGTTGTACGGACAATACCGACCAGAATCCATATACCACTCAACAAACCAATCATCACAATACAAAACAATTTTATATTCAATAACAAATACGCGCTCATATCTATTATTACACTCAAACTCATTCTAGAGTACTACTGACTCTATCTCTAATGAGTAACACCCAACAGAGCAGGGTTGTCGCTTAACCATATGCTCCGATACCACGCTGTCACGTACTGAAGTAAGCGGTCACAACCGGTAGGCTTTTCAACCATCCCAGCCCCACAGTGGCTAACAGTGATACCCCAAACTTGCTTTTACGGCCAGCCTCTCGACTGTCACGGCCTCTGCCTAACCAACCCATCCCTCTCAGGGACATGTAGGGGTAAGAGTCTCCCGTTCGCCACCTAACCGCGAAGCGAGAATCCCCTATCATGCTGTAATATAGCAAGACTGGTGTGAGATCGTAAAACAGTTATTTTTCACAAAGAAAATAAAACAAATTCGCAATGCTTTTGGAAAATGAAACTACCATAAGGCCTCTTACCACACACACAATGCAAACAGAATTGGAGAAGATTTCTCCTTATGATAGTCAAAGATGCTTACTACGCAAAATCAAATCTTTTTGGATATTATTATTAGTGCATAGTGTAGAAAACATTTCGAAAGTAGAATATAAATCTTAGCCAGCATAGGTACCATTATATTATGCCTGCTATAGCTGCCTCCTGAGGAGACAGGTTATACAATTGAAATCGTAAAGGCTCGTATTGTTTCTTTGGATTTCCAACAAATGGTCAGGCTAAGGAACTTCCTTTTCCACGATGGGTACGTCCCTGGAATAGACGACCCGAGAACCTAACCGGATCTCTGCCAACACAAGGCCGGGTTACCTCTGCAAAAATAGGTAACTACTGACACGCGTATGCCATCCCCCGATCGTAACCGATCTTCCCGAGGATCCCCGATTCGCAACAAACCACATAGTAAAAATGCAGCAACCACATAGGTTAAGTATCTGGGCTCCATACCATGATACCACCTCTATCCAGAAGGAATGACATACACTAAGGGGCGCTACTCCCTAGAACCTTGCCGCATCCTTCCTGTTTTGACCATTTCCGATGTGTGAGGCTCGACGAAGTCTCGTCCACAAAGCTACGCTTTCTACAAAGCCCTGCTTCGGGTCAAACAAAAATGATCAACCTATGATCACAAAGATATAAGATCAAACAAATGATCATATCACAAATGATCAAACACTGATCATTTCACAGCAACACTTAGTATGCCACGTTACCAAATTGGGAGTATAATGCTGATAAATTTCAACTACACAACCTCTGAGCTCGTACGTCTCAGAGAAGGGTGTTAAGCTAAGAGAATAAATCCTCCGCCACCAACAGATATGTATTTGAAAGAAATCAGCTTTATATCTCAATTTGTAACGTCAGACATACAATCCATACAAGTCTGTTCCGGGATCGAACAGAACCGAAGGCACTTCTCACGAAGCCCTTGCATATCCGGATAATTTTCTAATCACGTCCGGACTTCCCGTCACTAAGGGTGATAAAACCTCTAAATCGGAGATCAGCCGATGTAGAGTAACTCGACGGTAATCCTTCCGTTTTCAAAAATATCCGGTCTTCAACACCGATCTTCGAATGCAATTCATAACGACGTATCACATATTCGGAATGGGTTATACGACCCCGTGGTCCTTTCCCGGCTAACCCGAATAGTGAGCGATTATTCAAAAATAAGTGTGGCATTCAAATTCATCCAATTCACAACAAATACCATTCAAGGTAATTATTGATAGTCGGTTATTTAACTATCAATAAAGATGCGCAACATCATCAGATTCCAAATAATTTTCCAAATTATTTATCTTCCAAAATATCTTTACTAGATATAAAATTTCCACACTTCAAAAATAAATCAACGTTTATTTTTCTAAACAGTTTCCCTTTCCTTTATAAATTCCATAGTGAATTTATATTTTTCGAATATCTACTAATATTCGATTTTCAATCGTTTTCAAATATTCATTTTCGATTTATCTTTAAGAAGATAAAATCTCAAAACGTTTCATTTCATTTTGGAAAACATTCCATACTTATTTAATAATAAGTGTTTCACAAATCTTTTATTTTCAACATTTGAAAATATTCGATATACTTAAATCAAAATTAAGTATATATTTCATTCTTTAAGGAAATCATTTACTTTGACAACATTTATTTGAGTCAAAACGAATGTTACGTAAAACATCGTTACGACGACTCAAAATCACTAGTATAGGGATTCGGATTTAGATAGATATATAAATCCCAATACTACATTAAAAACATTTCCTTTTGGAAATCATTTACTATAACAACAGTGTTATAGTCCACCATTTCCTTATTTTTCGAAAACGTCTATTTCAACAATAAATGTTGAAATCTATGATTTCGATATTTAACACGTTTTAAAACATCTTTTAAAACAATTACTTCATTTCATAATATCACTTCTCCAAAACATATCCATTTTATTCAATAATATATTCACCGTCCAAAATCGTGAATATACTTCGTTATCCAAATTCAACATTTCTACACATTTTATTTAAAAGCTTATCCACTGTCCAAAATCGTGGATATAAGTCCTTTAATTAACTTCTACAATTCACTTATCAAAATAAGTGATTTCGGATTTATAAACAACGTTTATAAATCACAATTTTATATTTTATAACAATTTCAAATTATGAAATATCTTATTTAAACAATTCCATTTGACTCATTTATATAACAAAAATCCAATTCATAAGTTGATAACTCATAATTCATTTATTTTCAAAATCCTTCATCTTATAACTTCACAAATCGTATATCTATTAATATTACTTACTTAAAAAAATCCGTTTATAAGCTCATTTTAACATTTATAGAACTCCTAAATAATCTCCTTATTTTTATTTATAAAATAACAATTTTATACATCTTCCATAAATATAATCCATTTATAATAAGTCGGAAATTTCAATTTTTAAACCAATTTCAATTTAATCAACTTATATTTCAAAAACCACATTCTTATTATATCTTCACAAATCTCATAATTTTATAACATGAAAATTGTAATATTTATTTATTTAAAATGAATTAATTCCAAAATTCAATAAAACGTATACTTTCAAATAATCACTTTGAAATCCTTTTAAAAATAATATCGTTATTTTTAACTTCAAAAATGGATCCGATGATGCTACAGCATCAAACAATCAATCACAACAATCAAATATCATATATCATCATATGATAACAGAATATACATCAAAATCTGTAAATAAATAAATACTGGTGAGGAATCCAGTTGGATCCCTCCAACCTGTTTCCCTGCATCCACAGATGTTAGCACAATACCAATTCCGCTCCAGTACGGAATTATCGCGGTATATGGGTTTAATAAATATTATCCGCTTACTAACTGCGCAATAGGGTCTCATCCGCTATACGAGGCGGGAAATCAATCAATCCAATATATACATATGCCAATATGTATATATTGCTATATATATAGATATATCCTACTATATCTAATATCACATCCAATAGCAATCAATCAAATCAATAACTGCAAAAATTCCACATTCAATTTGAGTGAGAAAAATCTCACCGTGATTTTTCCGATAGAAATTTGTAGCGTTTATTTCGAATGAAATTAAACGGACGTTTAATCTCACTCAAAATTTTCACTGACCCCGATCGTTTCCAATCCAGTTTCATCGCGAAGTATTCGACGATACGATTCCAACGCACTTCATTTCATCATTTTCTGACCTCATAGCAAAGAGTTACAGCCTTTTAAACTTTGAACGAATTATAAAATAAAAATTTTACAAATTTTATTTTATTAATTTTCAAACCATTACAGATCTGGCCATTCGTTTTCCATCATGAGATCAAGGCCCTCCATCTATCTTCTCCATCTCCAGTATACTTCGAATGTAACCCTACCCATGCCGCCGCTTGCTTCACCAATTTTTTTCACCACCACGAACGAAACGGAGACGATCAGACACCGCCAACATGCTCGCACACATCAGCTCCTCCCACGCCTGAAATGCCGAGAAGCTCGGTCGTGTCTTCACTCACAAAAACGCGTACGAACTCGAGGCAAACGCAAGCCTTTATCCCGTTCATCAATGCGTCGATCACCATCTTAGCCGTATAGATCGGAAGCATTTACAATCCCCTACAAGTTTCTAGTTGGATGTTTTGGATAATACTTCTTGGATCGAGATGTTTTGAGGGAGGAAGAGAATGAGCTTTCGGCCGTTGATAATAGAGGGAGGCGGCTGAGCAACATTTTTAGGGTTAGGGTTTTATTTCTCTAATTTGTGAATGAAGATGGTCTATTTATAGAAAATCGAACGAACACTATTCATTTCAAAATTTCCGAACTCCGATTTACGCGCAGTAACTAGCGTTCCTGGGGTTTATCCCGCGTTCCGGACACAATGGAACAGGTTTCGGAAGCAAATTCGATCGTATGTGTGAGATATGGCAATAAATGATCAATTTAAATTAAACCGATTTAAATCGATTTCCAGGCGTTTCGACTTGCCCCGAACAAACGGTAAATCCAAAAATTACGAAATTTGAAAAATCTTATAATAATATTACATTACGGATCCGATGAAACTGGTTTCGTCGAAATCCGAGACTTTTCGAAAAATGACTATTTTTAACTTGACGATTTAAAATTAAAACGATATCGATGCGTTTCGAGCTGCCACGGTCAAACGATAACTTCGATTGCTACGAAAATTGAAATCCGATAATAACTAATTATTATGGATCCAATGGAACTAGTTTCGTTCAATTCTGAGACTGTTCGAAAAATGGCTAATTTTCAGTCGATAATTAAATATTAAAATATTCCATTTTCACAGATTAACTCTGAATTCAATTTTAAGAGTTCTATAACCTTTCTGTAACTCCAGTATGATTAAATAAAATTTTACAAATCATTTTCAATCATATTAAACTCGATTTTCAATTATTTCTGGAATTTAACTATTAAATTATCGATTTAATTATCAAATTAAATCCAATATTCGAAAAATAAATCATTCGACTTCTAAATTCCATTTATTAATATTTAAAATTAATTAAATATTCAAATTTTAATTATCAAAAATTCTGGGTCGTTACACGTAACTTAACAGTTCACTTACAACAATTGCAACTTTATATAGCTAAAGTACCGTATAATTCCATTAGCTTAAATATCTCTAACTTTATATAGCTAAAAAAATCAAACTGATATGTGCATACAAACTATCAAACTATATAACTATAGCTACTTATATAACTTTATATAAAACAGAACATACACATCTATAAAATATAAGACAAGGAAACAAAGTAGCATTCAGATTGGAATATAAATATAACTATAGAGCTTATATATATACAACTGTATAAGTATATATATCTAACATATAATAGGACTACAACCTAAGTAATATATACATAATATTTCTTTCCTAATCACACAGTAACATATATTTAGAAAACATTTAACTTTGGTACATATATATGTTAAAATTTAAATCCAATAGTATAAGATCCACATAACTTATATATAACTAACTGTAGACTATATATATGTAACTAATATATAAACTTTATATTTATAAACAGATTAACAAAATGAATAGCAGACCAAGTTAAAATATACTATATGTATATATATGTAGCTTCCTATATACAATATATATAACCTACCAAATAAAACAGCAATGGCTAGAGCAAGCAGTGCGTGACGGGTACAGGTGAAGCGAGGCTCGGCGCGAGCTTAAGGCGGAGGAGATGCGGCTGTTGTGGGAGAAGGTGGTGGTTCAGTGATGTACTTCGGGCTGCGATGGAGGGAGGAAGAGGAGCAGGCCGCAGCCTTGTCAAGTGGTGATGGAGATGAGGCGTTGGCTGACATAGAGGAGGTGGAAGGCAAGGGGAGCAAGGTGGAGGTTTCGGTGGTGGCGAGCAGTTCAAGGTGTGGATGGCTGACACGGTGGCGGCAAGGTGGTTTCGGCAAGCGACTATAATGGTGATCAGATGGAGGTTCCATGCAAGATTAATCCACGCAGCTCTTCTTCTTTCCTTTTTTTTATAAGGAGAAGTGAACAAAAAGAGAAAAATGAAAGGATGAGAGAAGAAGACGTGTAGTGAGAAGTTTCTCAACATATACATGCTAGCTCAATTTAAAAGAAATGAGTTGTCACCCTTATTTGTTTTTAAGAGCTTGGTCCAAATAAAAAAAAGAGTCAGAAGAGAAATGTCAGAGGGATGGGAGAAAACGAGCAGCCTAAAGTGAAAGTGGTACTACCTTGAAAAGGAAAAGCATCAGTTCTCAAAACAAATATATATATATAATAATTTTCAACTGAACGGAAGCCAAGAGAGAATTAATGGACAACAATAAATATCAACAGGTAGGAATCGTGAAAGCTACACGCAAGTCCAAGTGAATAATTATGGTAATGACCATTCTTTTTACATCGTGGATAAATGAATGGATAGGGAAAAAAGGTTAAAAGTTGAATACTGATACGGTTGACCGTTTTGCGGGTTTCGCCACGTATCGGACTTCAAAACACAAAATTGCATATACCACATAGATCAGCACGACGAGGCGATCAAAATGGTATACAGATATTAGTGGGATGATTGAATTATAAAAATTCGAATTTTCTACTAGCGGAAAATGCAGCAAAAACGCAGAAAAATAAGATCGACGGAGCTAAAGAAGTCCGAATTTGGAAAAACGAAAAATAACATCTTAGTCAGAAGATGAATTAGAATTTTTCTATGTAAAAATATTCAGGTTTGGAAAACATTTTATTATCATCAATTTTAACTGATATAAATGGGAATAAAAAAATACTAGAAAATAAACTTCCAAATTATCTGATGAAAATTTACGAGTTGCTATGATTAATTAGACGTATTCCAAATATCAAATTTTTATTTCAAAATTTTATCGTTTAAAATTTCACAAAATTTCAAATAATTACGTTATTAAAATAGTTAAAATTTACGAGTCGTTACATTCTTTGAAAACGATTTCTATTCGAAAATACTTTAAATAATATACCCTTTAAAACTTTAAAACCAAAGTTTGAAAACACCGGAAATTTAAATTCTCAAATTCCTGATTTAGATTCATTTCAATCTCAAATCAATTTATAAACCATGTTTATAAATTCATTTATAGAACAAAAAATGATAATCAAATATAATCATTTCAAACAACCAATTTAATCTTATTAAATTCCAGGAAATTTTACTTATATATTTATAATATAATCATACAAATTTATTTCATTTACCAAATTTGAAAACAATATTGTGTCGGTTTGTTCTGTTCAAGTGTTTTGGAAATCCTATCGATAGCGTTGATCAGACGAATCGATCGAAAACCCAAATCAACATCAACAACTCAAACAACACAATATATAAAACATTTTTTTAATACAAATTTACAAATACACTCCTCACTCGACAATACAAGAATGGATTTCAAAACAAGAACAGTGATTCGAATGTTAAAGGATCCAAATCAAAAGAATTTCTAACAGGAAGATAGGTTTGAATGGGAGATAAATAGATTTCAAAGAGAAATGAATGTATCAATTTATATAAATCATGGGCAGCCTTAACCGGGTCAACCGTGTCTACAAGAATAAGAATGATTCAAAATACTGAAGTAAATCGACATTCGTTTACTAAAGATAGAATTCAGATATAACAAAAGATAGCCGCACCGTGGACCGAGGACACAAAAATCTCCGGTTAATCAATACCGATTGTAAAGGAACTTCACTCTTTTACAAATCATTCAAAGGTTGGCGAGACCGCCGATTTATTATAGGAATCATTCAAAGTGGAGTTATGGGATACTTCAGAATCAAGAAGACACGAATATGGGAGACAAGAATGGACTTTGGAACCGTAGGGAACGTTCCAAAAATCCAAAGAAAACCGAGTCAAAGAAGAAGGAATTCAAGCTCGAACGAAAGTGATTCCGTAATTAAATCTACTCTATATGCTGAGTTTTGCCTAAAACCAAAGCTCTGATACCAACTATAACGACCCGATATTTTCATCCATTCGCATCCACACATGTCAGACTTGAATTGCTCAAAATATCAGATTGTTAATTTATATTTGGCAAAACTCGGCATATACAATAAATAAATAATCACAGAATCACAGACACAGAGTAATATAACAATAATATAGCGGAAACAAAAGAATAGTAGTTCATGAAGCTACTATATATATACATTAGAGTTAAACAAGATACAACAGAAGTCTCGAATACAATAGTCAAATACAAGATCAGAATACATCACTGGAATCAACTGAATATCTGAAAGCTGGATAGATAGCTGGATCTCCAAGCGAAGCTCCAACTCCAAAGGTGGGTCATGAATACTAATACACTCAGTCTGATCCGAGCGTAAAGTAAAACACAAAACACTCGAGTCAGGATTAACATTCTTATATCAATAAATCTAACTCAAGTGAAATAACAACTGAAAATACAAGTTACTCAAAGGATGTTTGGGATAACCATCCTATAAGGATCCGTTAAACTATTTATATATAGTAGTGTACGCTAAGTAGATAATGCCTATCAGTAATATAAAGTATCAAAATAGCATTAAGGCATTACCATTATCCCCCTTAACACATTTTATATAAGCATCATAGTCTATACAGCACTGTAAACTCCACCGTAAACTAGTGGGCTATCAGGGAGTACTCCATAGGTATAACACAAAAAAATTGTAGTGGTCGCGCATAGGGATACGAGTATGACAAGGCACATGAGGCGATACCCAAGGTAGTGAAACTACCGTTTGCTTGATCCGGACTGGTGAGAACGCATCGCCGCAACGATCGCAACACCGCGGCACAACACTCCCAATTCAAGGGTGCGCACCAATCAAAACAACTAATGAGTAGTTTACGAAGAAGTGTGTTCACTAGAGGTAGCTAACCTCATTTGCCCGGCACGGATCCTGTTTAAGTCATTTCAAATTTGACACAAGTGTCAAGGTCATCCATTATCGTTCTCTTTCTTCAAATCCAGCAACATCATCATTCCAACCACATCATTCTGGATCACACTCTACGTATAATAGTTATTAAAGTGGTTTTCGGTTTAGACAGAAAGTATGTCCCAAACCGATCCCAGACTCTTTAATAACTACGTAATTATTACACTGATTGGTCATTTAATAAACTTTCAAAATAGTTTATATTTCAAAACCGAAATATCATTGCCATTTCAAAACCATATCCATACGATATCATTTTCACTTCAAATAAATCCATTTCCAAAATCATATTACTTTCCAAAGTTATATCGCTTTCGAAATCGTAAGTCTTTTAAAATCAAAACACTTTGGAAATCAAAACCTTGAAATTCATAACACTTTGAAACTATAGCTTGAAATCATAACATTTTGGAATCCATAACACTTTCCTCTTAAACAGTTTAGATATTAAAATTAGTGTATATAAAATAAAATAGTTTATAAAATAAAAATAGTTTATATAAAATAGTTATAAGTTAAAATAGTTTATAATACAATAATATATATTGAAAATGATTTATATAAAATAGTTTATATTAAAATAATTTATAAAGTAAAATATAAATAGTTGTAGATATAGTTTAAAAATACTTTATAAAATAAAATAGCTTCCACAAATTCAAAAATCGATTCAAATTAACTCGACTTCCAAATTCAACTTAATTCAATCTCAATTCATAAATTTCAAATCAACTCAATTTCTCAATAAATCATTTCGAATTATAACGATTTCAAATACAGATTTGAAACACAAAATAAACCATTAAATTTCAATATATTTCAAAGCTTTAAATATTCCACATTTCAAAACTAAATTTGATAATTCCATTTATATCTCAATTTAATTTCATTACATTTAGTTTCTGAGATATTTCTTTAATCATTTCAATACATCTAAATACAACTTCAATTTACAAATTTATATAACAAAATATCCCATTTAAATTTATATAAGTTTGAAATATACATTTAAGCCACTTTTTATTCAAATTCAAGTTATAAAACATATCTTAAAATTTCAAATTTAATAGATTTCAAATCAAACTTATTTAAGTATAATTCTTAAATAATTAAGAATTCCAAATCAATTTCAAATTTATCTTTCAACCTGAAACATTATAAACTCTATATTTGAAAATATAAATTTTGCATAAATACTTAAACATATTTTATATTGATTCAAATCAACTTTATTAAATCAACTTTAATAAATCTTTAAAATCAATATTTATTAAATCCATATATTTCTTTCCAAAACCATAGAAATCAATTTCAAAATATTTATATATATAGACCAACGGTGTCTGTATAATATTTTCTACCCTATGGTCAAGTGATATGGATATTTATCATTTCAATCCGTAATTTAAATTATATACGGGTATATATCTTTTCAACCCGTAATCCCAAATTTAATTCAATGAAAATCGCATGGGTTTATCATTTCAACCCATAACGATTTTCTCCTATTCTACAGATCGTTCGGGTATGTATCATTTCAACCCATAGTGAATTCTATATTAAAAGGGAACTTGTAGAGTGATAACAGATATGATAAAAATATAACAACAGTAACAGGCATATATCATTAGTGATAAATAACAGATAATGGTGTCAGATGTCACAGGTGAACAAATACAGATAAAAGCATATATATAGCAATGCAAATAACTAACAGCAGCATATTTCAATTGTCGTTTCAATTGAAATCAAAATAAATATAAGAACGTTAATCGTGAGTGATTGCTCACCTTTCGAGGATAGAGAGAACAGGAGATGACGCGAATATGAACGCAGATACAAACATTGGAATTGAATTACGAATCCAAGCATGAATTTTAAAACGAAGCTAGATTGGCACGAATTCTACGATCAAAGCTGATAAATAAGAAATTGATGAGAACAAATAAATTGGTTTGATAGAAACAGAGAATACATATTTTATTATAATTTCTTTAAAATTAATATTTTATATTTCAGACACATATTAAAAATAACATATATATTTAAAAATCCATATTAAATTTTAAACCACATACAATCCCTTTTTACACATAGCAAACTAAAATCTCTACACATCAATATAACTTAAACAGTAGTTTATACAAATATATACCCCTTTCTTGTATAATATGTACAGCAGCAAACCTTATCACAGTAACACATGTTAAATTTAAAATAACATCCTTACAGACTAATATGCATATGTTCAATTATATAAAGACCTACTCAGACATATATATATAGGTTAAAATCAACTAACAAACTGATTTATATAAGTATATGGCCCATTTAAATAAACAACTTTATTCTATATTATAAATATAATCTTTCTAAAATGATATACTGTAAGCTTATAGCGGCACCTTCATATAATATATACCTTTACTATGTATATACATATTTTTATATCAAACCATACTTTCGAAAATCATCATTTTATTAACGTAAACTATACATATAGATTCACAACTGAAAACAAAATAGTAGACTGAAATGTATACCAAATATATATCATATATATAAGTTCCCATTTAAACATAACAGCATGTGTATATAAGCTGCAGGTTATATATATATAACTTTAAAATAAAACTCCACCGACCATATATATAGAGTAAGATATATAAACATCATATATTATATAACATATATTTGTTAACAGCAACCCAATATAGATATCAACTTATACACAACAAGCTTATATATATATATTACCCAAAATCCAAATTTTCAAATCACTATATTATAAATTAATACAAAATCATGATATAAAGTTTATAACACAGTCATATATACCGGTGTACGTGCGCATAATAAGAGGGGAGCAGACTCTTGAGGGAGTGGCGGTTGGTGGTTATCACGGAGGGGATTTAGTGATGAGATCAGGTAGGCTGTGGCTTGCAAGCGTGGAAGAGAAGCACGAGGCGAAGTCAGGGAACAACGCGAATTAACAAAGGTTGCTCGGCCTCGAAATGATTGGGAGGAGGGTCAGATCTTGGAGGAAGAAGACACGGCGGTGTGCTCGGCCGAGTCTGGTGGTTTGGGAGCGGAACGAGCAGAGTTGTGAGGAGGAGAAAAACTGTGCAAATATGAAGTGCGTGACTTCCTTCTTCTTCTTTTTTAATTTTATTTTTTTAGATGCGGCAAAATGATGAAAGGAAATCATGAGGAAGATGAAATAGAGTTGCTAGCGTGATAAAATTGAAGAAGTGAGGCACGGGTGATACATGAAGGGAGAAGAACAAAATATGAACAGATAAAAAAAAATTGGAAGTGTAAACGAATCAATTGCAAACAAAACTTTTATTAAAACATGGAGAATAGTGAAGGTCAATAGCTACAGTAATAAATGTTGATGGCTTCTCAAATAAAATAATACCAAACGGCTATTGAGTTTTACTAAGAAAAGTTGAATAGACAATGAATTCAAATGGTCATAAAACCAAACGTCACAAAACCAAACGTCACAAAACCGGTACCGATACGGTAACCGTTTCTGTGGACTTCGCTGTGAATCGGGTTTCAAAACACAGAATTAAATATACTGTAGAGATCAGCATGACGAGACGATCAAAACGATATATAGATTTCAGTGGTACGATCATCCGATCAAAAGTCGATATGGACACTGATATACGTTGCTATTCCGTACGGAAAAATCCAAACGGAGCTAGAAACGTCCTAAATTTGCAAAATGAATTACGCAGTCTTATTCAGAGTATTCTAAATAAATTTTCTCATGTTGACATATTTAGGTTTCGGAAAACTTTTATTATCATCAATTTTAACTGATATAAATTGGAATAAAATTTCACAAAGAAAATAAACTTTCATATTATCTGATGAAAATTTACCAATTGCTATTTTTAAGAAGACGTATTCCAAATATTAAATTTTTATTTCAAAATATTATTATTTAAAATTTCAGAAAATTTCAATTAATTAAATAAATAAAACCACTAAAATTCACGGGTCGTTACACTCTCCTCCACTCAAAACTTTTAGTCCCCGAAAAGGAACGAGGCAAGAGAATAGAAACAACCAGAAAGAAAAATAGATTGAAAAAAAAATAAAACAATTAATTTAAAACCCTATAAATTTCAATTTAAATTAATTCATATTCAATAATTGATTTTAAATTCAAGGTATTTCAATAAGTTGATCTAATTACAATTTATTAATTTATTCAAAACAAACTTCATTTTATTTATCTCATTTATTATTCAATTAACTTATTATTCAATTATCATCATTTTACAATTTCTAACATCATAAATTTGAATAGTCATTTATTATAATCATATTTTATTCAACAAATTTAATTCTTCTTTATTCCAAATTATTATTAAGCTTATTCTACTTATTTTATCATATCACATATATTAAACCATATAAATTAATTTAAACCATATAAATTTCGATTTAAATTAATTTATATTCAATAATTGCTTTTAAATTCAAGGTATTTCCATAAGTTGATCTAATTTCAATTTATTAATTCCTTCAAAACAAATTTATCTGTCTCATCTGTTATTCAATTAACTTATTATCCTATTTATCTCTATTAACATCTTTATAATTAAAATCTAAGTGTATAACATTTATTATAACCACTCAAATCTTTTTTATAAAATCATTTTATATTGTATATTATCCACTTACATTTTTAACTTCTGAATAATTTAGGTAAGTTATACTGAAATGTAATTGAGTATTATATAAGTAAAATTTTTCTCATCCAACTTATTTCAAGTTTAATTATTTATTCAAAATTTTGGCTTTATTTTATAATAAAAATCATCCTTTAACAAAATTTAAGAATTAAATTTCCAATTCACTTCAAACCATTTAGAGATAAATATATATATATATATACACACACTATATATATCAAATCCAATTTATAATCATATAGCAATATATATATATTATAAATCAAATTATAATTTAGAAATTTAAATCAATTTATTTTCCAAAACAGAACCATAGCAAAGCTATAGAAAGGTCTCACAACTCTGGAACTTGAAAATGAATGTCGATGATGCGGCCGTCATCACCGAAATTATTTTCCAGCGACAAAAGAGGAGAGTACTGATTCAAACATTTTAAAATTCTTTGGAAATGATTTCTATTCGAAAATACTTTAAATATTATACCCTTTAAAACTTTAAAACCAAAGTTTGAAAACACCGGAAATTTAAATTCTCAAATTCCTGATTTAGATTCATTTCAATCTCAAATCAATTTATAAACCATGTTTATAAATTCTGTAACAACCCTACATTTTAGGCTTATTTTATTTTATATTTTATTTCTGTTAAATTGAATTTCCTGATTGAAAAACTTTATTTTAATTTGAAATTATTTTAAACTTGTTTTGTTTCAAATATTTCATTTCTAAATATATATTTTGATTGTTATGTAAATTATAATTTCAAACTGGTAAAAATTGGATATTTTACTGTAAAGTGAATTTCTGTTCAAACTGGTCAAACTTTGACTTTTAAACTTTAAATTTAAATATTTAAAATTCTTAAATTTTATCTTTTATTATGAAAATATATTTAATTCCATGAATACTGCTTTTCGTTTCGTTGAAAACGGACTTATATTGTAGAAGTTATGTAATTTTCAATTTTGTGTATAAACTGTTTATTTTGCAATATTATTTATTTTAAAACATATAAATTATATTTTATTTGTCATATTTTGTTCTAATATATGTTAATATTTTATTTTATGTATAATTTTGTCTTTTAATAATTTTAAAGTGATTATAAAATTTTTCCAAAGCTTGTTGAATTTATTTTGTAATTTTAAAGCCTAATTTCTATTTTCTTTGCTATTTTCTTAATTTAACTATATATAATTAAAATTTATTTATTTATTTTATACATTCACTTTATTTTCTTTGTTTTAATTTATTAATATTCACTTTACATGTATTTAGATTAGAATAGATTTTTCCAAAGATTATTTGAATTTGTTTCAGTTTATTTAACCTAGTTTGTATATAGTGTTATTTTTCTTCATTTAATTTAATTAATATAAAATTTATTTATTTATTTTTCTTATTTACTTTATTTCTGAGTTTATTTATCTTTAATTTCAGCTATTTTCATATTTATAAATATATATATAAATATATAATGGAAATTTGAAAAGTTTATGTCTCTTTAGTTGCTTAAGGTCCTTTAATCTTCCGACCTTTCATTTTCTCAACCTCCACCTTAATGATTTTTTTTGCCGTGCTTTTCTTTTCTTTTCCAGCAACATCTTCCTCATTTTTCACGTAAATTCTCACCTCTAACTTGAAAAAAATGACGGCCTCTCCCTTGTTCAAAGATTTGGTAAAATTCCCTTTCTTTTCCATTGTTTTCTACTTGTTTTGTTGATTTTGCACTTGCTCTCTTCTCCTTTTAGGCTCGGCTCCTCTCAACTCCAGCACCTTGGCTTCCTCCACCACCACCTGAACCTATCACTACCTCCTCCAGCCCAACCCCAAGCCCAAGCCGTGGCCTCCCATGATGTTGATCCACACAAAAATGAGCAAACTTCACCTATATCTTCCTAGTCGAGCACCATACATCACCACCACCTCCAACTCCTCCTTGGCCGCCACCTACATCACCACCACCTGCCATAGTGGACCCTGACACCACTGCCACACCTGTACCTAACCCACTACAGACCTGACCATGACTTGTATTGCCTTAGCCGTGACCTTATGTGGCTTAGAAACCATGTAGTTTGCCTTTGTGTTGTAGTTCATGCTCACATATCTTTGCACCATCACCATACATGTTTAGCCGACCCTATGGAACCCAAAACCAGATCCAAACCCACCCCTTAGCCATGCATTTCAGATCTGGAGCTGAAGCATAGATGGTAGAAAGCATGTGCAATCACTTTGGCTTTGGTTCATGCATTCATTTCTAACATTGTTTTATTGAATTTTGAGTTAAAAACTCATGTTGTCTGTATTTGTTTTGTTTGAATGTGACAAGGGAATTTATCTTTGGCTCTCCCATATCAAATCATATTCGTGTTATCGTGCTTGTTTGGATCCCATTCGTGCAGTCGTCGTCGTTTCTCCAGCACAAAACGGTGAGTTATTCTCACCAGACAATATGTACCTATGTAACTGATAAACCGACACCATTTGAATCTGTAATGTATATCATCATGTTATATATGTTTATATTATTATCATATGATGTTCACACCTGTTATTACACTTATTATAGCATATGTTACTATTATTTAATGTTATTCTGTTATTTATATCTGTTATCACCATTGCAAGTTCCCTGTAGATTAGAATCACTATGGGTTGAAATGATATATACCCGAACGGACTTTAGAATAGGGAAAAATCGTTATGGGCTGAAATGATAGGCCTGAATGATTTTTATTTAAATTATTTTAACTTGGGATTGCGGGTTTGAAATGATAGAACCCGGATTTTTCTTTTTAACTGCGGATTGAAATGATACATATCCGTATCACTTGACCTAGGTTAGAAAATTATATACAGGCCCGTGGTTATTTTATAAAGTGTTTTGAATATTTTTAAGTATTTTAAAAATATAAATTTATGAAATTTGATTTAAATAGATTTTGAAATGTTTAAAATAAAGAAATTATGATTTTTCTATGTGTTAAAAATGTAATTAATGAATGGTTTAACTGGATTTTTGAAATATAACTTAAGTTGGAAATTTGGAATTTGGTTAAAATTGATATTTAAGTTATATAAATAAAATGGATATTAAATTTTATTTGGAAATGGTAAATATGATAATTTGATTAAATGTGAATTTAAGTGATTTATTAAAGTATTATTGATTTTTCTATGAATTTAAGTGGTTAAATAAATGAATGTTTAAAAGTGATCTTTTAAAATATAACTTGACTTGGAAATGTGAAATTTGGTTTTAATTAAAGGTTTTAGTTAATTAAATAAAATTGGAAATTTAGTTAAATTTGTGAAATGGTAATTTAAATTTGAAGTGTTAAGTTATTTGTTGAAATGTGAAGAATTGGAAACTTTTACACTTAAATTTATTAAGTAAATTGTTGAACATTGGATATAATTATAAGAAATTTATTGTGAAAAAGATACATGTTAAATGATATGTAAATAAACATTTTAAATGTTAAATTATGATTTTTAAAAATGTTTAAAGAGTTTAAAATGAAGTTATTTAATTGCTGGAAATACACTAAAAAGCTGGAAATCACTTTTAATAGCATTCAGAAATGCTATGGTTCTGAATTACACTAAAATTTGAATAAAAGGGCTACTACAGCATTTCTGAAATGCTGCAGTTGCTGCAGTTGAACTTATAGGCTAATATTGAACCCAGGTCTATTATAGCATTCTCTGGAAATGCTATAATGGTCTGCAGTCTTTGCTGAAACCAAATTTAACCCTTGTTTTGAAATCTGAACTACCGCAGCACTTCTGAATTGCTGTCTTTTCTGTTTTGAACTATAATTCAACTAAAACTGAGTTTTAACAGCAGTTTTAAGTGCTGTCTTTGCTGAATTAAAAATGTTTTCAAATATAACTTATAGCAGTTGTTTTTAAATGCTGTGAAATGCTGAAATTTTAATAATTAGGGTTTTTGACTTAGTAAACGAACTCAGAATGGTTTGAAACTTTGGAAATTGAATACTTGATTTGAAAATATAATAATTACACTTTTAAAAGGTTTAAATGAATTATTTTGATTGGAATATAAACTATTTAAAGGTGATTTGAAATGATAGTAAATGAACGATATCTTTGAATTTAAAAGGTATTTAAAGTTGAATATTGGATTTGAACTGATAGGATATTTTATTTTATTAAAATGATTTGAAATGAAGTTTTGTAAGGATATGATATTTTATTATATTAAAATGATTTGAAATGAAGTTTTGAAATTATATGAAAATTTAAATATATGGAAATGGTTTGGAATTGATTTAATCTTTATTTTTGATAAAGATATGGTTTGAAATGATATTTTATTTTGAAGTAAAGTATTGTTTTTAAAAGTTATAACCACGGGTTATAATAACGTTGGGTTGTTAAAGAGACCGGGATCGGATATGGACATACTCTCTGTCTTACCGAAAACCACTTTGGTAACCGTGTACGCGGTGGAGATTCCAGAATGAAGTAGGATGGTGGCGACGATCCTAAGGTATATACGTGGACCCAACTCCCGTGAGTTGGCATAAGGTGGCTAAAACAGGAGCGATTGACGGACCAATGAGGTAGCACCTCTGATCGGACACACTTCTTCGATACCATTCTATTACTTGTGATTGATTTGGTGCGCACCCTTGATTTGAGAGTGTTGTTCGAGGTGGGCGGTAGTGGCTGCTATGCGTCACCACCAGTCCGGATGCGTAATTGGTATATCTACCCTGGCATTGCCTAGTTGTGCCGTGTCACCTACCATATCGAGCTTTACTACGATTATGATTTTAAGATCCGACCGCGTTAAGGTTCTCCATCCCCTTAACGCTATTTTCTATATGATTATACTTTACTGATTAGACACTACTGTATATAGCGTATATTACTACATAGTAGATAGTTTAACGGATCCTTAGAGGATGGGCGGTCCCAAGCATCTTCTAAGTTACTTGTACCCTTATTACAGTTCGCTTGAGTTGGTTTACATTATATAAGTATATATTGTCCTGACTCGAGTGTTTTGTGTTTTGCTTTACGCTCGGGTCAGCCTGAGTTATTCACAGATTTGGATTTCCACTCTCTTGGAGATTTGAATCGCTGGAGATTATCTGCTTGTCATGTCCTATCTATTCCAGTTCCGTTGTTCTACTCAGCTTGTACTTGGTTATTTTATTGAGACTTTTGTTGTACTCTATTTCTTCTGTTGTATCTTATTTAACCCTGATATATTTATATAGTAGCTTCATGAACTACTATTTCTTTTACTTCCGCTGCATTATTTTACTCTGTGTCTGTGATCTGTGATTATATTTATTTACTGTATATTCTGAGATTTTCCAAATTTTATTTACAACGCGGTATTTTGAGCAATTCAACTCCGGCATGAGTGTCTACCTATACACTTATAATGGATGCGAATGGTTGAAAATATCGGGTCGTTACAAATTCATTTATAGAACAAAAAATGATAATCAAATATAATCATTTCAAACAACCAATTTAATCTTATTAAATTCCAGGAAATTTTACATATATATTTATAATATAATCATACAAATTTATTTCATTTACCGAATTTGAAAACAATATTGTGTCGGTTTGTTTGTTCAAGTGTTTTGGAAATCCGATCGATAGCGTTGATCAGACGAATCGATCGAAAACACAAATCAACATCAACAACTCAAACAACACAATATATAAAACATTTTTTTAATACAAATTTACAAATACACTCCTCACTCGACGATACAAGAATGGATTTCAAAACAAGAACAGTGATTTGAATGTTAAAGGATCCAAATCAAAAGAATTTCTAGCATGAAGATAGGCTTGAATGGAAGATAAATAGATTTCAAAGAGAAACGAATGTATCGACTTATATAAATCGTGGGCAGCCTTAACAGGGTCAACCGTGACAACAAGAATAAGAATGATTCAGAATACTGAGGTAAATCGACATTCGTTTACCAAAGATAGAATTTGGATATAACAAAAGATAGCAGCACCGTGAACCGAGGACATAAAAATCTCCGGTTAATCAATACCGATTGTAAAGAAGCTTCACACTTTTACAAATCATTCAGAGATTGGCGAGACCGCCGATTTATTACAGGAATCATGCAAAGAGGAGTTATGGGATACTTCAGAATCAAGAAGACACGAATAGGGAGACAAGAATGGACTTTGGAACCGAAGGGAACGTTCCAAAAATCCAAAGAAAACCGAGTCAAAGAAGAAGGAATTCAAGCTCGAACGAAAGTGATTCCGTAATTAAATCTACTCTATATGCTGAGTTTTGTCTAAAACCAAAGCTCTAATACCAACTGTAACGATCCGATATTTTCAACCATTCGCATCCACACATGTCGGACTTGAATTGCTCAAAATATCAGATTGTTAATTTATATTTGGCAAAACTCAGCATATACAATAAATAGATAATCACAGAATCACAGACACAGAGTAATATAACAATAATGCAGCGGAAACAAAAGAATAGTAGTTCATGAAGCTACTATATATATAACAGAGTTAAACAAGATACAACAAAAGTCTCAAATACAATAGTCAAATACAAGATCATAATACATCACTGGAATCAACTGAATATTTGAAAGCTGGATAGATAGTTGGATCTCCAAGCGAAGCTCCAACTCCAAAGGTGAGTCACGAATACTGGTACACTCAGTCTGACCCGAGCGTAAAGCAAAACACAAAACACTCGAGTCAGGATTAACATTCTTATATCAATAAATCTAACTCAAGTGAAATAACAACTGAAAATACAAGTAACTCAAAGGATGTTTGGGATAACCATCCTCTAAGGATACGTTCACCTATTTATATATAGTAGTGTACGCTAAGTAGATAATGTCTATCAGTAATATAAAGTATCATAATAGCGTTAAGGCGTTACCATTATCCCCCTTAACACATTTTATATAAGCGTCATAGTCTATACAGCACTGTAAACTCCACCGTAAACTAGTCGGCTATCAGGGAGTACTCCATAGGTATAACACGAAACAAATTGTAGTGGTCGCGAATAGGGATACGAGTATGACAAGGCACATGAGGCGATACCCAAAGTAGTGAAACTACCGTATGCCTGATCCGGACTGGTGAGAACGCATCGCCGCAACGATCGCAACACTGCGAAACAACACTCCTAATTCAAGGGTGCGCACCAATCAAAACAAGTAATAAGTAGTTTACGAAGAAGTGTGTTCGCTAGAGGTAGCTAACCTCACTGGCCCGGCACGGCTCCTGTTTAAGTCATTTCAAATTTGACACAAGTGTCAAGGTCATCCATTATCGTTCTCTTTCTTCAAATCCAGCAACGTCATCATTCCAACCACTTCATTTTGGATCACACTCCGCGTATAATAGTTATTAAAATGGTTTTCGGTTTAGATAGAGAGTATGTCCCAAACCGATCCCGGACTCTTTAATAACTACGTAATTATTACACCGATTGGTCATTTAATAAACTTTCAAAATAGTTTATATTTCAAAACCGAAATATCATTGCCATTTCAAAACCATATCCATACGATATCATTTTCACTTCAAATAAATCCATTTCCAAAATCATATTATTTTCCAAAGTTATATCGCTTTCGAAATCGTAAGTCTTTTAAAATCAAAACATTTTGGAAATCAAAACCTTGAAATTCATAACACTTTGAAACAATAGCTTGAAATCATAACATTTTGGAATCCATAACACTTTCTTCTTAAACAGTTTAGATATTAAAATTAGTGTATATAAAATAAAATAGTTTATAAAATAAAAATAGTTTATATAAAATAGTTATAAGTTAAAATAGTTTATAATAAAATAATATATATTGAAAATGATTTATATAAAATAGTTTATATTAAAATAATTTATAAAGTAATATATAAATAGTTGTAGATATAGTTTAAAAATACTTTATAAAATAAAATAGCTTCCACAAATCGATTCAAATTAACTCGACTTCCAAATTCAACTTAATTCAATCTCAATTCATAAATTTCAACTCAATTCAATTTCTCAATAAATCATTTCGAATTATAACGATTTCAAATACAGATTTGAAACACAAAATAAACCATTAAATTTCAATATATTTCAAAGCTTTAAATATTCCACATTTCAAAACTAAATTTGATAATTCCATTTATATCTCAATTTAATTTCATTACATTTAGTTTCTGAGATATTTCTTTAATCATTTCAATACATCTAAATACAACTTCAATTTACAAATTTATATAACAAAATATCCCATTTAAATTTATATAAGTTTGAAATATTCATTTAACCCACTTTTTAATCAAATTCAAGTTATAAAACATATCTTAAAATTTCAAATTTAATAGATTTCAAATCAAACTTATTTAAGTATAATTCTTAAATAATTAAGAATTCCAAATCAATTTCAAATTTATCTTTCAACCTGAAACATTATAAACTCTATATTTGAAAATATAAATTTTACATAAATACTTAAACATATTTTATATTGATTCAAATTATCTTTATTAAATCAACTTTAATAAATCTTTAAAATCAATATTTATTAAAACCATATATTTCTTTCCAAAACCAAAGAAATCAATTTCAAAATATTTATATATATAGACCAACGGTGTCTGTATAATATTTTCTACCCTATGGTCAAGTGATACGGATATTTATCATTTCAATCCGTAATTTAAATTATATACGGGTATATGTCTTTTCAACCCGTAATCCCAAATTTAATTCAATGAAAATTGCTTGGGTTTATCATTTCAACCCATAACGATTTTCTCCTATTCTACAGATCGTTCGGGTATGTATCATTTCAACCCATAGTGAATTCTATATTAACAGGGAACTTGCAGAGTGATAACAGATATGATAAAAATATAACAACAGTAACATGCATATATCATCAGTGATAAATAACAGATAATGGTGTCAGATGTCATAGGTGAACAGATACAGAGAATAGCATATATATAGCAATGCAAATAACTAACAGCAGCATATTTCAATTGTCGTTTCAATTGAAATCAAAATAAATATAAGAACGTTAATCGTGAGTGATTACTCACCTTTCGAGGATAGAGAGAACATGAGATGACGCGGATATGAACACAGATACGGACACTGGAATTGAATTACGAATCCAAGCATGAATTTTAAAACGAAGCTAGATTGGCACGAATTCTATGATCAAAGCTGATAAATAAGAAATTGACGAGAACAAATAAATTGGTTTGATAGAAACAGAGAATACATATTTTATTATAATTTCTTTAAAATTAATATTTTATATTTCAGACACATATTAAAAATAACATATATATTTAAAAATCCATATCAAATTTTAAACCACATACAATCCCTTTTTACACATAGCAAACTAAAATCTCTACACATCAATATAACTTAAACTGTAGTTTATACAAATATATATCACTTTCTTGTATAATATGTACAACAACAAATCTTATCACAGTAACACATGTTAAATTTAAAATAACATCCGTACAGACTAATATGCATATGTACAATTATATAAAGACCTACTCATACATATATATAGGTTAAAATCAACTGACAAATTGATTTATATAAGTATATGGCCCATTTAAATAAACAACTTTATACTATATACATATAATCTTTCTAAAATGATATACTTTAAGCTTATAGCCGCACCTTCATATAATGTGTACCTTTATTACGTATATACATATTTTTATATCAAACCACACTTTCGAAAATCATCATTTTATTAACATAAACTATACATATAGATTCACAGCTGAAAACAAAATAGTAGACCGAAATGTATACCAAATATATATCATATATATAAGTTCCCATTTAAACATAACAGCATGTGTATATAGGCTGCAGGTTATACATATATAACTTTAAAATAAAACTCCATCGACCATATATATAAAGTAATATATATAAACATCATATATTATATAACATATATTTGTTGACAGCAACCCAATATAGATATCAACTTATACACAACAAGCTTATATATATATTACCCAAAATCCAAATTTTCAAATCACTATATTATAAATTAATACAAAATCATGATATAAAGTTTATAACACGGTCATATATACCTTTGTACGTGCGCACAATAAGAGGGGAGCAGACTCTTGAGGGAGTGGCGGTTGGTGGTTATCACGGAGGGGATTTAGTGATGAGATCAGGTAGGCTGCGGCTTGTAGGCATGGAAGAGAAGCACGAGGCGAAGTCAGGGAACATCGCGAATTGACAGATTTTGCTCGACCTCGAAATGATTAGGAGGAGGCTCGGATCTTGGAGGAGGCTCAGATCTTGGAGGAAGAAGACACGGCGGTGTGCTCGGTCGAGTCTAGTGGCTTTGGGAGCGGAACGAGCAGAGTTGTGAGGAGGAGCAAAACTGTGCAAATATGAAGTGCGTGACTTCCTTCTTCTTCTTTTTTTAATTTATTTTTTTAGATGCAGCAAAATGATAAAAGGAAATCATGAGGAAGATGAAATAGAGTTGCTAGCGTGATAAAATTGAAGAAGTGAGGCACGGGTGATACATGAAGGGAGAAGAACAAAATATGAACAGATAGAAAAAAATTTGGAAGTGTAAACGAATCAATTGCAAACAAAACTTTTATTAAAACATGGAGAATAGTGAAGGTCAATAGCCACAGTAATAAATGTTGATGGCTTCTCGAATAAAATAATACCAAACGGCTATTGAGTTTTACTAAGTAAAGTTGAATGGACAATGAATTCAAATGGTCATAAAACCAAACGTCACAAAATCGGTACCGATACGGTAACAGTTTCTGTGGATTTCGCTGCGAATCGGGTTTCAAAACACAGAATTGAATATACCGTAGAAATCATCATGACAAGACGATCAAAACAGTATATAGATATCAGTGGTACGATCATCCGATCAAAAGTTGATACAGACACTGATATACGTTGCTATTCCGTACGGAAAAATCCAAATGGAGCTAGAAACGTCCGAAATTTGCGAAACGAATTACGCAGTCTTATTCAGAGTATTATAAATAAATTTTCTCATGTTGACATATTTAGGTTTCGAAAACTTTTATTATCATCAATTTTAACTGATATAAATTGGAATAAAATTTCACAAGAAAATAAACTTTCATATTATCTGATGAAAATTTACCAGTTGCTATGTTTAAAAAGACGTATTCCAAATATTAAATTTTTATTTCAAAATATTATTATTTAAAATTTCACAAAATTTCAATTAATTAAATAAATAAAACCACTAAAATTTACGGGTCATTACAAGTGGTGTATTTATTAAAGGCAATGATGATTCAGATAATCATATAAATGATTTTCGCGCCATGTTAACCCAAGTTTTGGAATTGACATATTTTACATGGCATGTGAAGAAAGTTTTTTTTATTTAGATGCAATTGGTTTGGCAAGGTTCCAAGTTTTGCAATCAACGTGCACAAAGATCATAATCTTATTGAGATAAAACATACCTCACATTATCCGGGGGTATGGGGGCTTGGATCAACGGACGGCTTTACTATACCCTCCTCAGGAGTTTACCGGTCCGCCGGGTTCTCCTGGGTTTTCAAAAAAAAACATACCTCACATTATCATAAATATGATCCGTCTATACTAGCCAAACAAGCACTACAAGTTTATTACGCTCTATATCTATCTTTAAAAAAGATAAAGCAGATTGGTCGGCGGTTTTTAAAACAAAGGCAAGATTTATGTTTGATGCAAAGAATATTCCAAACGAACAAGCTTATCAGGCAGATCTCGAGGAAAATCATGAAATAATAATAACTGACGATCATATTGATTTTGGACCTCTAAACGATGAGTCAAATGTTTAAGTAGAAACATTTGAGACTACAGAGGAAAACGATACAGAGTACGAGACCAAGCCTGAATAAAAATACAACGAAGACTGATTATTACCGTACATTTTGATAGAAGATAATTTATGTGATTATTATTGTTACATTTTTTAGGCTGCTTAATAAAATGACTTGAAATGTTATTGCTTAATAAAATGAAATGTTTGTGACATATATTATGTGGCAGCATCGTAGATATTCACAACATCAGGTTCCCTCTTTTCTAGTCAAAGAGCGATTGACACGGGAGACGATGGAGGCGGCCCATCACAATAGGTGGAGCGTCCTGTAGTGACACTAATAGTTAAATCGAGTGGGTAAGTATCAAATTTATTGCAACATCTTAAATATTTTGTGTATTATATATTATTTATGATTTATTAAATGTCTATATCATATTTAAGATAGGGGCTTTGAGATGGAGCTGTCCGAAGTTGTTCTGGATATTTCTAAGGCTGCTTACAAAAGCAGAATGACCAGTTGCTGGCTTAAGTGGGACCAGATTCCACCTCACATGCTAGAGTGCATTTGATAGGATTTCATTGTAAGTATAAAACTATATTTCATTTTATATATACCGCTTTACAATTTGTTGACTAAGTATAAATGTATTTATTTGTTTTCAATGTGCAGGGAGCTCTAGAGCTACAGGAACATGACATTCTCTTGTCCAAAAATTATTGGATGAAGAAGATGCGGAAAAACTACCGCATCACGATATTGGGCATCAAAAAAGAGGAAATAAGCTTGAGTGGATGGGTGCAAGCGTATGACAAGCTTGGGTTACTTTCTGGGATAGTGATGAAGTGAAGGTAAGTTTACTAGTCTCGTATATTTATTAAAAATTTAGTAGAATTAGTATAATAATTGCATCAATTTACAAGTGTCAAATATAATATTAATTTTAATTTACAGGTAGAGCCACCGAGGAACTCTACGAGTAGAAATAAAAATTCAGCCATACACCACGGGGGTTCAAAATCATTCCAACATTACCATCAAGAGTTGATAAATTTATTAATTGCGATTATAAATAGTTATTGCATTGTATATATAAAATAATAAAACATAACAATTATTTCAAGAAAGAGAGCGTGGGAGACCCGTTTCGTACATGGATGTCTTTGCTCATACTCATGTCATCGAGCATGAAAACAAAACTGTAACATACACATGGCACAACTTTAGATCACAACAGGTCATGGTAAGCATATTTTAAATTATAAGTTATTAATAATCACTTTAAATAATAAATTATAAATAATTTAAAGCATGGATTTTAATTGTAATGTTATTTGGAATCGTGGGAAAAATTCATACGAGAAAGAGAGAAAGTGTTTGAGGGATCGGGACAGGATGAGCTGACTGCTGACGAGGAGGATGTATGATCGATTTCACCCTAGAGGGGGGTGAATAGGGTGATACTAATAACAATAAAATTTTATGCGGAAATATATATAATAATTGCAGCACAGATAATAGCAGAATAATAAAAGCAGAAATAGAACAACACAAATTTACTCAGCTTCGGCAAAAACCTTGCCTACGTGCTGCCCCCAAGGTTTCTACTAGAAATTAAGTAGTTGGACGCTTACACATGTAAACTTGCGACACCCGCTATCGACTAACCTAACTCTATGCTTAAAAACCTGCCACAACTCAGCCACTGAGTTGTGAATTCTCGAACTGCACCACTCTAGTTCGTAACCTAGTCACACGACTAGAATTTTACAAAAGTTTAAAGAAAAAATTACAAAATATAATAAAAACTAAACACAAAACCCTATTTAATAATTCAAGCCCAAACGTAAATTAAAACCGGCCCAATTGTTATTAAAAGAAGACTTCTTCTTTCTATTTCTCGTGTAATCCTATGGTTGATTCCTTCTTCGTTCCTCTTTCAAAATCTAGGGTTTTGTTGTGTTGAAGCCGCCGCTTGATCTTTTGCTTCGATTGAAGTATGCATTTGCTTCGGATTGCTTTGTCAATCGATTGCTACTTCGTTCGCCTTCGGCTGCTCAAATTGTCGAGTTCGACTGAATGATAAAAAAATGGTACGCGATATTTCCCCTTTTCAATTTTGATTATACTCGACTTTGATTCGAGTTCTGGATTGCTCTAAGTATTCTCTCTGATTTTGTCTTGAACTTGAATGCCCATTTGCCGATGATGATTTTGGGTTATATAGGGAACGAATCCCTTAATTATTGTTCGTATATTTTGGTTTCAATTCGTCCATTTATCTGCGACTTGTTCGTGTTACTACATATACCTCTGATGAATTCAAATTTTCTCCGTTCTTTGCTCCTACGACTTTGGTATTTGAATTTTTGATAATATTGACTTGATGGAAAAAGAAAACACTTCAACATAGTTTCCATTGACAAATTCTTTTTGAAACGTGAACATTGCTTTTTTCAAACTACTTTGACTTGTTAACTTTAAACACTTTTCTGTCAACTCGAGTGCTTGCTGGTATGGTGCACTTCAGTTTTCTCCATGTATATACATACATTCATGTATGTATATATGTGTGTGATTTGTGTGCCTATGCATTTGGTTGGCTTCGTCATATTTGATGTATTGTAATTAGCTTCGAGTTCCACTTGTAGAGTTTGCATAGGTCTGCATTGATGAGATTGTTGTCTTGTTGTATTCACCTCTGGTTTACTTGAGTCTAGTTTGCATTGTGCTGGTGGTTTGAATTGATGTTATCATTTGTGTGTGTACTGGGTTATAGCCTCTGTTGCTTCGAGCCAGTTCATTTGTATTTATGCCATATCTGGTTTTGAACTGCGTTGATCTGAACATGTTTTGAAACTGTTGCCACCTATGTATATTTTGTATGTGTGTCACCATATACACTTGTTAATGTTTGTCATTTTGCAGTCAGGTATGGTGCACTAGTATTCTCTGAGTATAAATTGATGCAGTGTCTGTTGCGTGTAGATTTGAGTCTGTTGCACTTTGAATGCTAGTCATCTCCATTTGGATACATACATACATTTATGTATGTATATATGTGTGTTTTCATGTAGTCTGGTTTCATGTGGAACTGATGTTGTCATGGTCATGTTCACTGCCCTGGTCTAGTTGAGTATTATGTTGCATGTTTGCTTCGAGTTACCTGTGCAGTTTGGTTGTCTTTGCTCTTGAACCTAGTTGCATTGAGTTGGATTGGTCTGGTGATCTGCACATTTCATTGATGCATTATGGTCTCCATACATATATACATACATTTGTATATATGTGTGATTGCTTTGGTGCCTTGCTGTCCTTGTGCATATTGTTGTTTTGTATTCCTGAAGCTTGTTGTTGTTGTGAGCATTTGAATGTTCTCACACTTGACTGTGTACATATGAGCTGTTCCGGTCTGATACATTTTTGCATATGCACTTTTTATTCAAGTGCTTTGCATTTGTTAAACCTGGGTTGCCTTGTATTTTGATCTGATCTGGTTTTGTGTTGCATTTGCTTCCTGATCAATTCATTGTTGAGTTTGTATGCATGTGCACCAGTACTGTTCCACTGCTTCATTTCAGAACAGTTTGTACCACTTGAATATGTACATGACTTGTGGCATCTGAACTGGTGTTGATGCTTCATGTTTTACATTTACTTGTATGCTACCACTGATCTTTATGTGATCTTCTTGGAGTCTGGTTCAAGTGTTCGTGTGTACATTGATTTGAAAACTTTTGTTGTTGCCTCTGAGTTTAAGCTTGTGCCTGGTCTGGTTGCGTATGTATATATATGTTACTTGTTGTGGCCAGACTTGTTTTCATGTGCTTTGGCTATGATGGTCTGAAGTCTTTGTGTATTACACCTGAGTTGAATCCAGCCAGACTCAGATTTGACCTTGTGCTCACTTATCCCTACAGTTTTATCGAGTGTATATTGGTGTGCATGGCTTTGTGGCATATACAGTGATACACTGTGCATGTTACAAGTTGTTTGTGTATGTTGGATTCAAACGAAAATGATGACGAACAACCCAAATAACTGAGGCAAATACATTTTCAAACACACACTTTTATTGTACAGTGCAAAATATTTCTTTTTCAATTTTACCGCGTTAGTGTTTATTTTGCAGATAATTCAGATGCTGGATTCAATATGGAATAAAGTTGAAGATAAAATACGAGTGAATGAGTGATATGTAGTGAGGTGAACATTGTAAAGTGAAATTTTTGATGTAATCGAAATTGTAATATAATTGAAAAAATGTATATATGTAGTGAGAGCTCAAATTTGTACTATTCAAAATTATAATAAAATATTTGTTTGAATATGACTTCTGTGTTATTTATTTTATTCATCAAATATTTATTTAATTATGTGAAAAATAAAATAGTATAATAACAAATACATTTAAATGAATATGTATATGTTTATTATCATCAAACAAAAATCATGTAAGCATATTCTACGATCTCCCTCTTTTGGTGATAACAAACATATATTAAGATTTTGACTCTATTAAATGTATTTGACCTTGATGAATTCCATTTGCTCCTCCTATTTGAATGCTCCCCCTACATCAAAGCTCCCTCTTCACATATGCATGAAAATGAATAAAAAAATATGCAAATGAACCTAGATGGAAATATGCAAATAAAAAATATGACTTACTTATTTGCCAAAATCTTAACTTCCCTCTCCCCCTTCTGTTATCAGCAAAAGAGTAATAGTGTTAGGAAAATAGAGATAAAGTGATCGACATTAATACAATATTAATACCCAATTGAATATAAATATTAAATTTCAATAGAAAATCAAACAAAAATTATAAATACTCTATTAAGCGCATATTCCACTTTAGAGTGATAGGGGTGATGTCGGCATATAAAACCATATAGTTGTGCCTATTTGTAGTATATTTATATCAGGAATTTGAATATCTACTAACCATGTATAACCGTTAGAACTTTTAAATGAGATTAGTAGTATTCTCAATTTTTATAAAAAAAAATGAATTTCAAGCATCTTCTAACCATGCATAACCGTGAGGACTTTTAAATGCGATTAGAATCAACTTGTCTATTTAATAATCAATTTTGATATGCGTTCCATACATGCATAACCGTGATGACTTTTAAATGAGCATGAAAGGACAAAAACAAATATTCCAAGTAATTCACCCATGCAAAACCATGAGGACTTTTAAATGAGAGTGAATGCTTTGGATGTTTTTATTGCTAAAATAAATAAATAAAATAAAAATGAATAATTTTCCGTTTAAAATACCACATTTTCACATACTATATTGGATTTTAATGAGTGATGGTCGTTAGAAATATGATAGAAATAGAGATGGTCATGGAATTTTTACCAACAAAAGTTATTATAAATCTTGTTTAAATTTTTAAAGAAATTTACTAAATATACCGTCTCAAGTCATAATATATGATTAATATCAACACTCATCACTTTTTCAGTCACTATTTATCTTTTCGATAATCAGTAGGGAGTCAGATTAGTTAATGTAGTCATTTAAAATCAAATCCAAAAATAATAATAAAACCAAATTTTATAAAATGCCTAATGTGAAACGAAGTTAACAAAAACTATTTTCTGGAAGGGGTTTTATAAAAAAAATGCCTTCTAATTGAAATCAATTGAAATGAAAAAATATGCAGATATTTTCTTTGAAAATGATGCAATTAATGAATGTCTCAACATAAAACACATTCCACTAGTACTTTTTCTATAAACTAGACTACTGGTGTAATCTGCATCTGAATTCCCCTTTAACTCAAGGTTATCATTAGACAGATATCATGGACCAAATCGTGGAGTGTGCAACAAATACCTTAAAATCCTTTTTATAGCTTTTAAATGAAATTCTTTTGGATTTGATTTGAAACCGTGCAAATAAACAAACAGAACATAATAACAGGTCTAGAATCAGTAAAATGAACAAATATATTCACGAGTATCTTGAGTAATCATCAATCAATACAAAACATCTCTTATCACCTAATTTTGCAATATAGTTGGTCCTAGCAAATCTATATGAACTAGTACTTCACGGATGAAAAGATGATTGGTCAACATTTTTGCATAAGTCAGAATCAAAATCAACATTCATTTCTTTATCACCTAACTGGCTGATTTAAATCAGATTATGGTGCAGATTTTCATATAATATAACGTTCAGGATAAATATACCGTTACCTAACCGATAATTTTTCATTGTTGCCCATTGTGATTCTACCAACATTGTACTAGGCTAAGGAACTTTGATTTGTTGCCCGTCGTGTGCCTGAAACAGCCAGAATTCAGGTAACACTGTTGTTGTTCATTAGCCTGCCACCACACCTACACGAGAAAAGATTTTTGTGACCTATTTGTTTTTATAGGTCCATGGTTGTTAGTGACAAAAGATTTTGAAAATATGTTTGTGTAGACCCGACAATTTATATTTGTTCCTTTTGGCACCCAGATTCGTTTGACTTTAAGGGATTTTATATTCGTGCCTTTTGGAACCCAAATTGGTATGGTTTTCACATGTTTGGGTCTATACCAGTAATTATTATGATTGTGTCCATTTTTCCACAAATCGAGCACTTGGAATTGACTTGATTAATTTTACTTCTAACACGTTCAGATTGATTATACCCAAGTCCTTGTCCAACAGTATTGACAGTTTATTTCCCCAATAGCATATTTAGTGATTTTTCTACTTTGGAAAATTTTCCTAAAGTTGTACACAATTGTTATACTTGTGTTTTGAGAGATTCATTTTCATTCAATAACAAGGTGCACTTTTTAATAGGGTTTTCTCTTCTTGTGTTTTCACTTCCTTTCAAAATCAGAATTTCATTTTCAAATGATTTAATATTAATTTCTGAATTTTTAATTTCTTCTTCGAATGATGGACACTTATCACACTTAGGACTCTTATTTCGATATTTTTAACCAATTGATCAAGCTGTTTATTTAATTCTATCAAACTATCTCTTTGTGACTAAACTTTAACGTATTTCTCCATAAGTCTTTCAAAACAGCCATTTACTTCATGAAAATATATAAATAATTCCGAATGAGTAAGTTTTGGTACCTCGCTTGGCTCGTCATCATCACTGCCAGTTGTTTCTCCTTGAAGTCACAAATTTGTTTTTTCACTCTCACTGCCAGTGCTTTTATCAGCTTCATCAGTTCCATCCCAAGTAGCTGCAAAACTTCTCCTTTTCGGTTTCTTTCCTCGGCTGAATCGATTCTAAGGACAATTTGGCTTGATATGATTGGGTTTATTGCAGTTGTGACAGATGATCTCCTACTCTTCTGGGTTGTCTAGAACTTTGACTATTCTACTTTTCAGTTGTTGATTTAGAGCTGGATTTCCATACTTATGATTCCACCTTTTGAATTTCTTATTATTAGCGCCAGTTCTGCTGCACCATCATCGTCGTCGTCTTCACTTTCGGTTATTCCTTTGAGAGCTATTGATTTCTTTCGAGTATCACCTCCTTCACGTTCTTCCTTGAATTTCATTTCTAGCTCATACGTGGTGAGATTTCTAATGAGTTCTTCAACTTTAACTTGTTTCAAATCCTTTGATTCTTGAATGGCAGTAACTTTTGCTTCAAAATTTTGTGGAAGGACTCTGAGGATTTTTCGGACTATTTCCAATTCTGTATATGGTTTTTCGAGAGCTTTTGATTTGTATACGAAATTAGAAAGTCGTCCATACATCTCTTTGACATTTTCATACTTTGCCATTGTGAAGTTCTCGTATTCGCTACTAAGCATGGCAAGGTGAGATTCTTTGACTTGAGAGGTTCCTTCATGAGCCACTTCAAGTGTGTGCCAAATTTCATACGCCGTTAGTGTGAGACACGATTAAATTCAATTTGATCTAATGAACAAATAATAGAATTTATAGCTTTAGTGTTAGCATTCTGCAGTTTATTTTCAAGATCTGTCCATTGATCCATCGGTTTTTCAATTTCTTAATTATCTACCACTATAGTTGGTGTCCTATATCCCGTCTCAACAATATTCCATGCATCTATGGTTTTTAGAAAAATTTTGATTCTACTTTTCCAGTAAGCATATTCACATTGAACATGGATGGTCTAACTATGTACTGACCCTCAGCAAAAACATTATTAAAAAGAGCCATTTAAAAAATCAAATTTTAAAAAAAAAAATTGTTTTTGAAAATCAAATTTTTAAAACAAAAAAAATGGTTTTTGTTCCTAGTTCTGATACCAATTGTAGGATTGATTTCACCCTAGAGAGGGGGTGAATAGGGTGATACTAATACCAATAAAAATTTATGCGGAAATATATATATAATAATTGCAGCATAGATAATAACAGAATAATAAAAGCAGAAATAGAACAACACAGATTTATCCAGCTTCGGCAAAACCCTGCCTACGTGTCGCCCCCAAGGTTTCTACTAGAAATTAAGTAGTCGGACGCTTATACACGTAAACTTGCGACATCCGCTATCGACTAACCTAACTCTACGCTCAAAACCCTGCCACAACTCAGCCACTGAGTTGCGAATTCTCGAACTACACCACCGTAGTTCGTAACCTAGTCACACGACTAGAATTTTACAAATGTTTAAAGAAAAAATTACAAAATAGAATAAAAACTAAACACAAAACCCTATTTAATAATTCAAGCCCAAACGTACATTAAAACCGACCCAATTGTTATTAAAAGAAGACTTCCTCTTTCTATTTCTCGTGTAATCCTATGGCCGATTCCTTCTTCGTTCCTCTTTCAAAACCTAGGTTTTTGCTGTGTCGAAGCGGCCGCTTGAACTTTTGCTTCGATTGAAGTATGCGTTTGCTTTGGATTGCTTTGTCAATCAATTGCTACTTCGTTTGCCTTCGGCTGCTCCAATTGTCGAGTTCGACTGAATAATAAAAAAATGGTACGTGCTATTTCCCCTTTTTGATTTTGATTATACCCGACTTCGATTCGAGTTCTGGTTTGCTCTAAGTATTCTCTCTGATTTTGTCTTGAACTCGAATGCCCATTTGTCGATGATTATTTTGGGTTATATAGGGAACGAATCCCTTAATTATCGTTCGTATATTTTGGTTTTAATTCGTTAATTAATCTGCTTGGCCATTTGATTTTTGCTTGGACGTCTGTGATGATTTTGACTTGTTCGTGTTACTGCATATACCTCTGATGAATTCGAATTTTCTCTGTTCTTTGCTCCTACGACTTTGGCATTTGAATTTATGATAATATTGACTTGACGAAAAAAGAAAACACTTCAACACCGTTTCGATTTACAAATTCTTTTTGAAACGTGAACACTGCTTTGTTCAAACTACTTTGACTTGTTAACTTTAAACACTTTTCTGTCAACCCGAGAGCTTGCTGGTATGGTGCACTTCAGTTTTCTCCATGTATATACATACATACATGTATGTATATATGTGTGTGATTTGTGTGCCTATGCACTTGGTTGGCTTCGTCATATTTGTTGTATTGTAATTAGCTTTGAGTTCCACTTGTAGAGTTTGCATAAGTCCGCATTGATGAGATTGTTGTCTTGTTGTATTCACCTCTGGTTTACTCGAGTCTGGTTTGCATTGTGCTGGTGGTCTGTACTGATGTGATCATTTGTGTGTGTGTGTTGGGTTGTAGCCTCTGTTGCTTCGAGCCAGTTCATTTGTATTTATGCCATATCTGGTTTTGAACTGCGTTGATCTGACATGTTTTGAAACTGTTGTCACCTATATATATTTTGTATGTATGTCACAATATACACTTGTTATTGTTTGTCATTTTGCAGTCAGGTATGGTGCACTAGTATTCTCCGAGTATAACTTGATGCAGAGTCTGTTGCGTGTTGATTTGAGTCTGTTGCACTTTGAATGCTGGTCATCTCCATTTGGATACATACATTTATGTATGTATATATGTGTGTGTTCATGTTGTCTAGTTTCATGTAGAACTGATGTTGTCATGGTCCTGTTCACTGCCCTGGTCTAGTTGAGTATTATATTGCATGTTTGCTTCGAGTTACCTGTGCAGTTTGTTGTCTTTGCTCTTGAACCTAGTTGCATTGAGTTGGATTGGTCTGGTGATCTGCACATTTCATTGATGCATTATGGTCTCCATACATATATACATTCATTTGTATATATGTGATTGCTTTGGTGCCTTGTTGTCCTTGTGTATATTGTTGTTTTGTATTCCTGAAGCTTGTTGTTGTGAGCATTTGAATGTTCTCACACCCGACTGTGTACATATGAGCTGTTCTGGTCTAATACATTTTTGCATATGCACTTTTTATTCAAGTGCTTTGCATTTGTTAAACTTGGGTTGCCTTGTATTTTGGTCTGATCTAGTTTTGTGTTGCATTTGCTTCCTGATCAATTCATTGTTGAGTTTGTATGCATGTGCACCAGTACTGTTCCACTGCTTCATTTCTGAACAGTTTGTACCACTTGAATATGTACATGACTTGTGGCATCTGAACTGATGTTGATGCTTCATGTTTTACATTTACTTGTATGCTACCACTGATCTTTCTGTGATCTTCTTGGAGTCTGGTTCAAGTGTTCATGTGTACATTGATATGAAAACTTTTGTTGTTGCCTCTGAGTTTAAGCTTGTGCTTGGTCTGGTTGCATATGTATATATATGTTACTTGTTGTAGCCAGACTTGTTTTCATGTGCTTTGGCTATGATGGTCTGAAGTCTTTGTGTATTGCACCTGAGTTGAACCCAGCCATGGCTCAAGTTTGCCCTTGTGCTCATCTATCCCTGCAGTTTTATCAAGTTTATATTGGTATGCATGGCCTTGTGGCATATACAGTGATACACTGTGCATGCCACAATTTGTTCGTGTATGATGGATTCAAACGAAAATGATGACAAACAACCCAAATAACCGAGGCAAATAAATTTTCAAACACACTTTTATTGTACACTTCAAAATATTTCTTTTTTAATTTTACTGCGTTAGTGTTTATTTGCAGATAATTCAGATGCTAGATTCAATCTTGAATAAAGTTAAAGATAAAATACGAGTGAATGAATGATATGTAGTGAGGTGAAAATTGTAAAGTGAAATTTGTGATGTAATCGAAATTGTAATGTAATTGAAAAAGTGTATATATGTAGTGAGCTCAAATTTATACTATTTAAAATTGTAATAAAATATTTGTTTGAATAAAATATTTGTTTGAATATGACTTCTGTGTTATTTATTTTATTCATCAAATATTTATTTAATTATGTGACAAATAAAATAGTACTATAACAAATACATTTAAATGAATATGTATATGTTTATTATCATCAAACAAAAGTCATATACTAGCATATTCTATAGAAGACGCAATCTCTGACACAGTCATGGAGCCATCATCATGAAATATGCATTATGGTTTCAGAAATCAAGAGGTAATGTTTATGTACATTATATTTATGAATAATGTATAACATATTGATTTTATTAATCACAATATATGAAACTTATACATTTGATAAATAATGTTACGGCTAGACGCAGGCAAAGAGCCTTTAAAAAAGCCCAAAACAACGCGTAGATTCAAGAGTAGCGAGCAAAGATTGCGGAGCTTGAGGAGCGAGACAGAAGTCGGGCTGGGAAGTTGGCTAAGTTAAACGAGCACCTTGCTACATGTATGCAGGAGCATGACATATTTCCCTTATGAGGTGGATCAGGAGGCGATGATCGGGATTGGTAGATATGATTTTCTCTATTAGTATTGGAACATTGTACATATATGCTTGGATATTTGAAAGTTGGATTTGTTTGATGTGTTTGAAATGGGTGGGGTTGATTTGAGTTGTGTGATACATTTTGAGATGTTGGATGTATGTGAGGTTGATTTGAGTTGTTTTGAGATGATGTTGGACTTGTTTGACACATTTTGGGATATATTTTGAGCTGCTGTTGGATGATTGAGTATGTTATGAGTTGTTTGAGTTTAATTTGTTGTAAATATTGTGTTTTGTTATTGTTGATGTTATATATTTGATTTGAGCTTTAATATATATAAGTTATATATATGAAATTGAGATATTGATATATATTGATATGTATGTGATGGGTGGGTATGAAAGGCTGTTGGCATAAAAAAAAAGCTCTAGATTTTCGACAGATCGTTGGCAAAAACTTTTCAACGGTTACCGACAACTTCTAACGGCTTATCTTCCACGTATTTCGGCGGTTTCCGACAACTGCCGACAACTCTTTGTACAACTCATAACCTACGACTTGTACACGACGATCCGTCAGACGCTGTTGGAAATCTCGTCGTCAGCCGTCGAAAACAAATCGAAGAAGCCATCGGAAATATAATCCTTCGACGGCCTTACTACCGACGGTTATTTCTAATGGCCGTCGACGGCTTCCCTCGACCGCAACAGTTTTGAGCCATCGAAAATGCTATAATTTCTTATAGTGATTGATTGTACACCTATCTTATAATTAAACCCCAAATCAAATTGCTAATTTCATTATATTCTGGTCACCTAATAATTAGGGTAAATTAAAATTTGCTAAGGACTGGACATTAAACGACAAACAATCGACAATCGAAAAATGTAAAGCCCTAATTTTACTGTGCGACCAGTCATAGCGGTCGACCTTAGGGTAGCGACAGTTGACCGTTCGAAGCGAAAACTACACAGATTGAACCTCAACCTAAGCCCCAAGTTAAATAATAAAAATTATATAATTTACTAATAAATTATATATGATGAACTGCTTGTTTGAGCCTATTTTAGACTATGTAAATGCATTTGAGAGGATATGGAAGTCGGTTCCCTATCAGAGTGGTTAGGACGACGTATTTTGCAATGTTTGATATTGGTGTGAGCAAATATAGTTCGCAATGGTTGATTTGGCATAGACAATGTATATCGCATACACGAAGTTGATTAGGGCGATTAATTTCGCATAGGCTCATGGGTGTTTCGTATGGGTGGATGCTGTAACGACCCAGAATTTTGAACAAATTAAATTGAAAATATTTAATTTATTTTAAATATTTGAACGATAATGTAACAACCCGAGTTTTTCTAACACGAAAAACCGGACCATTTGGTTAAGAAGAAGAAGAGGTAGAAGAAGAAGAAAAATAGAAAACAACAATAGAATCTCACATACGCAGCGGAATAAAATATAATATATATCAGCAGATCTTTACACAAAAAGAAATCTATATCTGTTTACATATACATCATCAGAGTACATCACATCAATATCATACAACTGGACAGTAATCATAACTTGTCCTCACAATCTGAATACACAGCGGAATATATAACTCAAATACGGAAGTACGTATCGCCATCCAGCTCCATAGCATCATTTCCTGTAATCTATAATACTCGGTCTGACCCGAGCATCATATAAAACAATACCCGAGTCAGTCTGGAATACCAGCGTGAGAAAATCACACTCAAATTGATTATTAAAGTTTCAAAAATCCTTTTTGAAAATAAAAGCATCTCGTAAGACCACGCCACAAATAAACATGTCGGGTTTTTACCTTACGATAGCTATAACACTTTATATCAAAATCCTCTGATATTATAATAGTGTCTACAGAAAGTAAAATAGAATCTAGCTGAAATGCTTGCATCTCACATTTCAGCAATAGTTGGGCACAATCAAAACCGTACAGGCACGTAGGAAGAATGGATTTCCAACGAATGACTAGGCACTGGGGTACCACCTATCACAGTACGTGGCCTAGATCACAGTACCGAGGAGTACGCCCGCTCCCCTGCAACACAAGGCCGGAACCATCCCTTACTGGATGATCCCGAATAAAATCACCCCACGGTTGGGATCAGCAACCGCACCACTAAGCCGAAATAAAAAGGGACATCTAGACAGGGATGACCTTACCCTCCAGTGGGAGCTACCCACGAAGCCTTGCTGCATAACCCCTGATTTTCAGTCATTCCCGGTTGATGAGATTCGAGGCTAAACGATACCTTTTAGAGAACATATCCCTTAGAATGCCCATCGTCCGCTGACGATGTTTCGCAAGCATTCGTCCATACCAGTCCGTCCTGGGTTTGAACGGAACCGAAGGCACTATTCCTACTACATCCATTTTGGAAATATCCTCAGGATTAGTAGCGACTAGCCCTTGCACTTCACTGCTCCATCTTCGACTCCGAAATCGTTACACGAAACGTACAAACCGGATCGAAGTGGTATTCGAGTCTCCAGACCTAGAATCCCGGTATACGGAAACTCGATCCCGGTCTCTTCGAAACGATCAGCGCATTGGCCAATATTGATAGTCGGTTATTTAACTATCAATTAACATCCACAAACAACCATCACACAATAAATAATTTCCCACATTATTTATTTGCCCAAATATCTTTCCAAGATATATTTCCAAATTTTCAAACTCCTTTTGAAAACAATTTCAAACAATTTCCGCTTACGGAATACATTTCCAAATATTTATTTCTCTGAAACACCAAGTACAAAACACTTTTAGATTTTAAAATAATTTAAAAACACTTTATTTTAAAATATATTTTATAACATTGAAATCAAACTACTTTAATACTTTATTAAAAATATATACTTTAAATTAAACCACTTTATAAATATAAACTAAATTTCTCTTTTTAAAACAGAATAGCAAATCACTTTTATATTATTACTACAATAATAGATTTTTAAAATATACCTACTTTGAAAATTAACATTTAGAAATAATCAATTTTCTAAAACATGCTTTTTAAAACATACTTAAAACTTTTAACTTATATTTAAAATTGCTTTGAAAACGTACTTGGCTATCCAGAGAAATACACTTCTCATTTCCATCTTTTAAAAATAAATCAACATTTATTTTTAAACCAAACCATATCTTTTTATAAATTCCCACCTTGAATTTATATTCAAATATCCACTATATTTTATTTTACTTTATAAACTCAGTTTATATCTCCAAAATCTCACTTCTCTTTTAAAATTCCAATTTTAAATAACTAAATCAATTTCCAATTGATTTTCCAATTTACTTTACTTTACTTTGAAATAAATTTCCTTTACTACTTCATTTATTTCAAAATACATTAACTTTTAGATTTATTCCTTTATTTGAGTTAAAACCCTTTTTAACTGAAAATACCAATTTTAAACTTCCAAAATTCCTTCTTTAGCCTTTAATTAAATTTAATCCTTAAATTCAAAATAAATCCTTTATTCTTTAAATTTAATATCACTTTAGTTTAAAGTTAATATTTCCCTTGTTATTTCGAAATTCCCTTATTCCAATTCACTTGAATTATTTACTTAAATTTTACTCTTTTATTTCTTTCAAAATCCAATTCAATATATTTTGATAACTCCTTTTATTGAAATATTCAATCCAACCATATCATCCAATATTTCAATCATCAATAAAATCATCACAGGATATCAATATTCATAGAACAGAATATCAAATAATCTAAATAATTTTGAGGGATCCAGTTGGATCCCTCCAACCTGTTTCCCTGCATCCACAAACGTTAACACAATACCAATTCCACTTCAAAGTGGAATATCGCGGTATATGGGATTTATATAAATCATCCGCTATTATGCGGCGCATAGGGTCTCATCCGCTATATAAATGCGGGAATATCAACAACTCCAATATATACATATGCCAATATATATATATTGGTATATACTACTATATATAGTATAGCATATTCAATCAATGCAACCATTCAATCAATTATTTAAATTTAACCATTTAAATTTAAATTCAACTGAGTGAGATTAACTCACCTTTTGCCTCTTCTATTTTGCAATTCAACCCAAATCAATAGTCCTCTTCACGATGCCAGACCTTGAATACATATTTATATGATTTTATTAATATTCGAATAACCCGAATATTCATTTATATAAATTTAATTAACTAACACTTAAGTTCAAACTAATTTTCCATTAACCATTTCTAGAATGATTAAATAAGTTAAGTAAACAAATTCATTACTTAAATAAGGTCTTTATTATTTTCTTTTTCTATGTTTCCCAAATCTATAATACTTCTGCTTATCCTTTTCTTTTTCTTTACTGGTTCTAACTAAGCTACACTTTATAAATTTCCAAATTTACTATTAAAGCTACAGAATTCATTTGCCAATTTTAAACTTAATTAGATTTTAAGCTGAAAGCAGTTATACCTCGATTCGTACAGAAACTCAATACCACGGCTCAGCTCAATATCCACCAGAACGCGACCACCCTCGTTCGTCTGTCGCCGCCATCACTGATAGAGCCTGAGACCTCCCTCGTCCCCTTCCAGCTGCCCATGCATACTCGAACTCAACCAAAACGCCGAGCTCACGTAACGCCCCAAAATCCAGATCGAAACTCCAACTTGTCCTCTCGCGCGAACGCGTACGCCTCCTCCTAGCCTGCCACGACCTCGAAAGCCCCCTCCTCCCAAAACGATCGAGACAAAATCGCCCTAAGTCGAACTGTTGTTTGGCTAATTGTCGAGCTCTAGAACAACGCCGCATCCCCTTCGAGCTGAACGCGATTGCCTGTCCTCTCTATCGCGAATTAGCTTTATTCGAATTCGAGCATCTACTACCTTGACCAAAAGTGAACAGCGAGATTTCTGGCTTCGTTTGGTCTCCATCTTTTTTAGTTCTTTTTATTTTTAGAATGAACCGATCTCAATCGGTTATTGATTTTGAACGAGGAAAAAAATTGAAAAGGGGAACTCGAGGATGAAACGAAGTATTGAGGCAATCGATGACGCGTGTTAATATGGGTAGACAAGTGTTATACCCAGTGAAACACGTGTTTGAAAGAAGAGAAAGGCTGTTGGAAAGAATTAACTTTTGTCAAAACAAATTTGAATATAATTTATTTAAACCCAAAATCGTCTCAAATTACGCAACTCAAAATCTCGACCTCCTATCGATGTGTGCCGCCAGACGTTTAAAATGTTAAACCCCTATTTCGAACATAATGGAAAAGGTTTCGAGTCCTAACTCGGTCGTATGGAGAAGATAGCTTTTTGAACCAGTTATTATATTGGATTTCCGATATAAATTTCAGCACGTTTATATATCGTACACTCACACAACAATTCCAAACACTACAAAATTTGAAATCCGATAATAATACAATATTACGGATCCAATGGAACTGGTTTCGTTGAATTCCAAGACTGTGCCTTGGAAGGCTTTATTTTAAATATCAATTTAAACGATATATTTTCAAAACTGAACAAAACACCTTTAAATTCAATTTTAAAAGTTCCATCACTTTCGGTATTATTAATATGAATTTTCCAAGCCTTCAAATTATTTTTAACAGGCCTAAAACTCCAGATTCAACATTTTTACCCAATATTAATTGTTTAATTCAATAATCCAATTTACCCAATAAATAGTGATATTTGAAATTCAAGTTAAAATTACCTTTTTGAATATTTAAAATCAATTAAATATTCCAATTTCAATTGTCCAAAATTCTGGGTCGTCACATTCCTTCCCCCTTAAAAGAATTTCGTCCCCGAAATTACCGGTTAGGAAGAATGGTTCAAATTCCCGTTAACTATTTTCCAAATTCAAACAGTTTTAACAATACCCAAACAATCTTTTATTAATGATACACTAATCATCTTTTAACTTCCCAAACTTATTCATAAGTTCAACCCATATCACCTACTTATCAATTCAAATTTAAATTTGAATTCAAATTTTAAACCTTCAAAATTTTCTCAAAAATTTTCTAACTCTCTAAATTTCCGAAAAATTTCGCCAGCGTCTCCTTTGCGCGGCTAGCTCGGTACTACTACAAAATGGCTCTACGGCCTCCCAATCTCAAAAAGAAAACAAAAAGCCAAGTGGCTGGATCCAAAACCCAATCAAATTTCATATAGAAATCCAAATACATACCTTTTTGTCGGACCATTTAATTTTATCTTCTAAATCAAAATTCCCAATTTATCCATTGCTTTTATACACCTGTATATCCTACTAAGCAATAATATTCAATCACAATTCCAAAGTCATTTTATACTTTTCTTTACAAATTTCCAATATTTGTTTTACTTAAGCCCGTACGATGCACATATATCATCCGTACGCAAAATCACATTCGATCGCTCAATCGATCACACAATTCCACTTCCGAACTAGTATCGTCCACCCGACTTCCTAGTGCGGACTCAGATTTGGTTTCTTGATCAGAAACCGTCATTCTCCTTGCATAGCCATAAACTATGATAGAGAATATCCAGAATCAATCAACAATCCATATCCAGGTTCGCCGTCGAAAATCGAGTGAAAAATTCCAACTCGGATCGATATATCTATCCCGAAATTCTGTGTTCGACATCTGGACCAAATAGCTATGCGAATAAAATAATATACGTACATCTTACGTATAAATTCCAATTGATTACCAATTATATCAATTTTCTTTTATTCACAATCCCTTTAATTGTTATCCCCTTATTCACAACTATCCCATTTCACAACTTCAGTTTGATTACATTCACTTATCCACAATTTTCTCATTTCACAATTTCAAATTTTAATCGTCATTCAATTATTCATCTAGAATAATTTTCCTCAATACCAAATTACTTAAGAATCTCACCCTACTTCTTAAGTTCAATATAAATATTTTACATATTGCTTACACTTATTTTCACTTCACTATTGAAGTTTATTTTCATTACTATTTACTTAGCCTTACAATTTCATTTAATCTCAAATTGGCTTCCGTTTTGAATATTGGATTAGTTTCACTTACTATTTAATTTAAATCTCAAATAACAGTTTATTTACAAACTTTACTTTCTTTAGTTCCTTTGATTTCTCTTGCTTTACATTCATATTTCAAATAGGTTTCAATTATTCAATTTCAATTCCATTTGGTTAGCAAATTTAAATTGCTTGTCGTTAGCGAAAATTTTCAAAGATTTCAAAAAAATTCTAACTCCCAAAATTTACGGAAAATTTTGGCAGAGTCTCCCTTGTACGGAGGGACTTCTACGATATCGCAGGATGCACAAAAATATATATATACATCGGCCTCAGGCCGGAAATCACAATATATATCAATATAAACAGTTCATATCTCCTATTTTGAATTTTCGCGTAAGCGTACCTTATTATAGCAATTTTTAAGCAAAGCGGTTATTTATTTTAGCAAATGCATAACCCGACCCAGCCAAACGGCCTCTCTGAACCTGTACTTACTCAATTCAAATATGTAAGTGACAAATATACAAGGTTGGTTATCATTTCAATTAATTTCAATAGCTAAACACATGCATTTCATAAGCAACATACACCGAACAGTTCCCAAATGCCATTTTCAAGTTTCGATACTAACTTCAATTACTTACAACCAATACTTAAACTATCAATTTCAGTTTTAAGTGATTTACTATTCACTTTTAGTTTACCATTCAATATTAAATTCATTAACCCACTAGTTTCATTCAAACCCTTTTTATTTGTTCACAGTCCATTCATTCTCCTTTGATTATCTAACAGGTTCTATTCAAAGCTATTTCATAATCCACTTAAGTTAACACTTAAGTTCATTTTCATTTAATTTTTTTATTCAAATCTTATACCCAATATTTGATTATTATTTTTATCTCTAAACCACTTTACTTGGTTTACTTGAATTCAAATTTATTTTATATCTCAAGTTTGGATTTTCCAACATACTAACAAATCTTCTTTCCCACCTTCCCATTTCTGATAAACCACACACTTATATTTTTTTATACTTCCATTCAATTATAATTAAACTCATTACCACATTAATTCAATTAATCATACTATCCAAACTCATATTTAATTTATACATACTCGAATAAAGTTTATTTGCATCCCAAATCATTTTATTTTAATTCAATTCCCTACGGTTTTCAATTCATATTTTTCACTTCTAGTCTCAAGTTGAATTTCTATTAACAACTCAAGCTTCACCTTCAAATTCTATTATTAATTTCATTTCTGAATTTTATAAGTCACAAACTCATTTACATCCATACTTCCATCTATTTAAAATAAATTTTATTCACATTTTATCTTTTAACTCAGAATTATACATTTTATTTAGCCAATAAATATTTTTATTATTCCATACACAACTTTAAATAAGATTCCAGAGTTTTAAACAATTTTCCAAAATTTCAAAATCATTTTTGAAATCAACTATATCCAAACCCTTTTCAATTTCAAAACCAAACTCAGTTTTGCAAACAAACACCAGCCCAAAACATCCAGGTAGCAATTCCTCTTTTGGAAACTCGAAAATGAACACCGATGATGTCGCGATCATCATCGGAATTATTTTCCAACGACCGAAAGAGAATTTAATGCTTTTATCACTTTAAAACATTTCAAACATTTTTAAATCCCAAATCCTACCAGATTTCAATTCAATTTCAAAAATATTCATGAAATAATATCACCATTATTTCCCTAAAACCTTTAAAAACTATTTTTAAATCCAAAGGAATTTAAATCTTTCCCAAAACTTCAAATTCAAAATCTATTCAACTTTATATCCAACATTACTCTGGAATTCTATCACATTTTATTCCAAGTTATAAGACACATTTACAATTTACATTTACAAATTTCATTTGTTTATGAATTAATCTCATTTGATTATAAATCACATTTGTAATTCACATTTGTATATAAAGTTTATCTCAATTTATAAATTTCATTTATAGTCTATATTTCAAATTCCATTTATTATATAAATTATTTCTTAACTTTGGTTATAATTCAATTACTTGTTCAATTTCTACACAATAGTGGTAATAATTTAATATTATCACTTCCTAACAACCAAGCAACCAAATATATAATTTACAAAAGTTATCCTTTTATATATAAAAATAATTTGGGCAAAATTATTTCATTCACCCTATTTAAAACAATACTGTGTCGAACTGTTCTATTCAAGTGTTTAGAAACCCCTTCGATACAGTTGTCCAGACTGTGTCGACGAAGGTTCATATGCCACTCAATAAATCAATCAACACAATATAAAACCATTTTTATATCCACTAACAAATACGCGCTCATATCTATTAGTACTCTCAAAATTCCCAACAGAGCCAAGGTTATCGCTAGCCTAAGCTCTGATACCAAGTGTAACAACCCGAGTTTTTCTAACACGAAAAACCGGACCATTTGGTTAAGAAGAAGAGGTAGAAGAAGGAGAAAAATAGAAAACAACAACAGAATCTCACATACGCAGCGGAATAAAATATAATATATATCAGCAGATCTTTACACAAAAAGAAATCTATATCTGTTTACATATACATCATCCAAATACATCATCAGAGTACATCACATCAATATCATACAACTGGACAGTAATCATAACTTGTCCTTACAATCTGAATACACAGCGGAATATATAACTCAAATACGGAAGTACGTATCGCCATCCAGCTCCATAGCATCATTTCCTGTAATCTATAATACTCGGTCTGACCCGAGCATCATATAAAACAATACCCGAGTCAGTCTGGAATACCAGCGTGAGAAAATCACACTCAAATTGATTATTAAAGTTTCAAAAATCCTTTTTGAAAATAAAAGCATCTCGTAAGGCCACGCCACAAATAAACATGTCGGGTTTTTACCTTACGATAGCTATAACACTTTATATCAAAATCCTCTGATATTATAATAGTGTCTACAGAAAGTAAAATAGAATCTAGCTGAAATGCTTGCATCTCACATTTCAGCAATAGTTGGGCACAATCAAAACCGTACAGGCACGTAGGAAGAATGGATTTCCAACGAATGACTAGGCACTGGGGTACCACCTATCACAGTACGTGGCCTAGATCACAGTACCGAGGAGTACGCCCGCTCCCCTGCAACACAAGGCCGGAACCATCCCTTACTGGATGATCCCAAATAAAATCACCCCACGGTTGGGATCAGCAACCGCACCACTAAGCCGAAATAAAAAGGGACATCTAGACAGGGATGACCTTACCCTCCAGTGGGAGCTACCCACGAAGCCTTGCTACATAACCCCTGATTTTCAGTCATTCCCGGTTGATGAGGTTCGAGGCTAAACGATACCTTTTAGAGAACATATCCCTTAGAATGCCCATCGTCCGCTGACGATGTTTCGCAAGCATTCGTCCATACCAGTCCGTCCTGGGTTTGAACGGAACCGAAGGCACTATTCCTACTACATCCATTTTGGAAATATCCTCAGGATTAGTAGCGACTAGCCCTTGCACTTCACTGCTCCATCTTCGACTCCGAAATCGTTACACGAAACGTACAAACCGGATCGAAGTGGTATTCGAGTCTCCAGACCTAGAATCCCGGTATACGGAAACTCGATCCCGGTCTCTTCGAAACGATCAGCGCATTGGCCAATATTGATAGTCGGTTATTTAACTATCAATTAACATCCACAAACAACCATCACACAATAAATAATTTCCCACATTATTTATTTGCCCAAATATCTTTCCAAGATATATTTCCAAATTTTCAAACTCCTTTTGAAAACAATTTCAAACAATTTCCGCTTACGGAATACATTTCCAAATATTTATTTCTCTGAAACACCAAGTACAAAACACTTTTAGATTTTAAAATAATTTAAAAACACTTTATTTTAAAATATATTTTATAACATTGAAATCAAACTACTTTAATACTTTATTAAAAATATATACTTTAAATTAAACCACTTTATAAATATAAACTAAATTTCTCTTTTTAAAACAGAATAGCAAATCACTTTTATATTATTACTACAATAATAGATTTTTAAAATATACCTACTTTGAAAATTAACATTTAGAAATAATCAATTTTCTAAAACATGCTTTTTAAAACATACTTAAAACTTTTAACTTATATTTAAAATTGCTTTGAAAACGTACTTGGCTATCCAGAGAAATACACTTCTCATTTCCATCTTTTAAAAATAAATCAACATTTATTTTTAAACCAAACCATATCTTTTTATAAATTCCCACCTTGAATTTATATTCAAATATCCACTATATTTTATTTTACTTTATAAACTCAGTTTATATCTCCAAAATCTCACTTCTCTTTTAAAATTCCAATTTTAAATAACTAAATCAATTTCCAATTGATTTTCCAATTTACTTTACTTTACTTTGAAATAAATTTCCTTTACTACTTCATTTATTTCAAAATACATTAACTTTTAGATTTATTCCTTTATTTGAGTTAAAACCCTTTTTAACTGAAAATACCAATTTTAAACTTCCAAAATTCCTTCTTTAGCCTTTAATTAAATTTAATCCTTAAATTCAAAATAAATCCTTTATTCTTTAAATTTAATATCACTTTAGTTTAAAGTTAATATTTCCCTTGTTATTTCGAAATTCCCTTATTCCAATTCACTTGAATTATTTACTTAAATTTTACTCTTTTATTTCTTTCAAAATCCAATTCAATATATTTTGATAACTCCTTTTATTGAAATATTCAATCCAACCATATCATCCAATATTTCAATCATCAATAAAATCATCACAGGATATCAATATTCATAGAACAGAATATCAAATAATCTAAATAATTTTGAGGGATCCAGTTGGATCCCTCCAACCTGTTTCCCTGCATCCACAAACGTTAACACAATACCAATTCCACTTCAAAGTGGAATATCGCGGTATATGGGATTTATATAAATCATCCGCTATTATGCGGCGCATAGGGTCTCATCCGCTATATAAATGCGGGAATATCAACAACTCCAATATATACATATGCCAATATATATATATTGGTATATACTACTATATATAGTATAGCATATTCAATCAATGCAACCATTCAATCAATTATTTAAATTTAACCATTTAAATTTAAATTCAACTGAGTGAGATTAACTCACCTTTTGCCTCTTCTATTTTGCAATTCAACCCAAATCAATAGTCCTCTTCACGATGCCAGACCTTGAATACATATTTATATGATTTTATTAATATTCGAATAACCCGAATATTCATTTATATAAATTTAATTAACTAACACTTAAGTTCAAACTAATTTTCCATTAACCATTTCTAGAATGATTAAATAAGTTAAGTAAACAAATTCATTACTTAAATAAGGTCTTTATTATTTTCTTTTTCTATGTTTCCCAAATCTATAATACTTCTGCTTATCCTTTTCTTTTTCTTTACTGGTTCTAACTAAGCTACACTTTATAAATTTCCAAATTTACTATTAAAGCTACAGAATTCATTTGCCAATTTTAAACTTAATTAGATTTTAAGCTGAAAGCAGTTATACCTCGATTCGTACAGAAACTCAATACCACGGCTCAGCTCAATATCCACCAGAACGCGACCACCCTCGTTCGTCTGTCGCCGCCATCACTGATAGAGCCTGAGACCTCCCTCGTCCCCTTCCAGCTGCCCATGCATACTCGAACTCAACCAAAACGCCGAGCTCACGTAACGCCCCAAAATCCAGATCGAAACTCCAACTTGTCCTCTCGCGCGAACGCGTACGCCTCCTCCTAGCCTGCCACGACCTCGAAAGCCCCCTCCTCCCAAAACGATCGAGACAAAATCGCCCTAAGTCGAACTGTTGTTTGGCTAATTGTCGAGCTCTAGAACAACGCCGCATCCCCTTCGAGCTGAACGCGATTGCCTGTCCTCTCTATCGCGAATTAGCTTTATTCGAATTCGAGCATCTACTACCTTGACCAAAAGTGAACAGCGAGATTTCTGGCTTCGTTTGGTCTCCATCTTTTTTAGTTCTTTTTATTTTTAGAATGAACCGATCTCAATCGGTTATTGATTTTGAACGAGGAAAAAAATTGAAAAGGGGAACTCGAGGATGAAACGAAGTATTGAGGCAATCGATGACGCGTGTTAATATGGGTAGACAAGTGTTATACCCAGTGAAACACGTGTTTGAAAGAAGAGAAAGGCTGTTGGAAAGAATTAACTTTTGTCAAAACAAATTTGAATATAATTTATTTAAACCCAAAATCGTCTCAAATTACGCAACTCAAAATCTCGACCTCCTATCGATGTGTGCCGCCAGACGTTTAAAATGTTAAACCCCTATTTCGAACATAATGGAAAAGGTTTCGAGTCCTAACTCGGTCGTATGGAGAAGATAGCTTTTTGAACCAGTTATTATATTGGATTTCCGATATAAATTTCAGCACGTTTATATATCGTACACTCACACAACAATTCCAAACACTACAAAATTTGAAATCCGATAATAATACAATATTACGGATCCAATGGAACTGGTTTCGTTGAATTCCAAGACTGTGCCTTGGAAGGCTTTATTTTAAATATCAATTTAAACGATATATTTTCAAAACTGAACAAAACACCTTTAAATTCAGTTTTAAAAGTTCCATCACTTTCGGTATTATTAATATGAATTTTCCAAGCCTTCGAATTATTTTTAACAGGCCTAAAACTCCAGATTCAACATTTTTACCCAATATTAATTGTTTAATTCAATAATCCAATTTACCCAATAAATAGTGATATTTGAAATTCAAGTTAAAATTACCTTTTTGAATATTTAAAATCAATTAAATATTCCAATTTCAATTGTCCAAAATTCTGGGTCGTCACAGATAATTTAATTTGAATCCCGGATATAACTTTGAAGCTGACGATTAAATTATAAAATTTAATCTATTGTAAGTTGAATAAAAATTTGAATCTTCAATTTTAAGTTGATTAAAAATATTTTAAAGGCTTAGAAAATTCATATTGATAATACTGAAGATAATAGAAGCTTCAGAATTTAATTTGGAAGTGATTTGATCAGTTTTGAAATTCATATCGTTTGAATCGATATTTAAAAATAGCCGTCCGAGGCGCAGTCTCGAAATTCGACGAAACCAGTTCCATTGGGTCCGTAATATCGAATTATTATCGGATTCCAAATTTCGTATTTTTCGGAGTTCGTATGTGAGAATACGACACGTAAACGCGTTGAAAGTTGTATCGAAACAAATTGAGTTTAAATTTAAATTTAAAATTAAAAACAAACGACAGCGTCCCTAACCTCGTGCCTAAATTCACGCCAAAAATCACGGGAGAAGATCATGCAAACCATACCGTATTCAATTTTAAATGTTCGTTTCCCCTTTTTCTTTAGTTCGCGACTCCCCTCTGTTAAACGAAATCAAGTAAAATCAAATAATGGCCGACCCTCTCCACTGATTATTTTCGTTCAAATAAAATTTAAATGAGGGCCGAGCTCGAAATTTTGAGGTCGCGAGACCAGGCGGCAGCAGCATCGAGATCGCGACGCGAAGCAAGGAAAGGGGAGTTTGGTCGAAGTCTCGACTTTTGGGAGGGTCGAGTGAAACTGGAGCTGGAGATTTGGTGAGTCGCAGTGTCGAACAAGGGATTCGCGAAGAGCGATGGTGGCTCGCGACTCGAAGTGGGCCGCGTACGCATGATGGCATCGGCGACTGGGCGGGTTGCGATGAAATGGTGGTCGCGACTTGGTCGCGATGGCGATAAATGGTGGAAGTCGCGAGTTCAATTCGAAGTGTCGGCAGAGCAGGGGGTCGATGAGGCGACTCGTGTGGGGTATCGTGAAGTTCGCGACGAAGGAGGCCTGGGCCTGGGCTCGCGTTCATAGCGGCGATGTCGATCGATTGTCAGGGGGAGCAGATTTCGAGACGGCAGCGTGGTCACGACTTGTGATGATATCCAGTCCTCTTTGATTTTAGCACAGTAAGGTATATACAGTTATTTTAATTAAAATGTTAATTAGGCAGTTTTTCTTTTAAATTTATTTAAAATATAGATATGCAGAAGTTTATCAAGAAAGAAATGTAAAAAAGAAAATTTAATTTTAAAACTAAAAACCTTAGTTAAACAAATTTGTTAAGGAGAATTAGTTTGAAATGAGATTATTTAATCATTAAAATTACAAAATGAAAATTAGTTATTCGATTTTTTCGAATATTAATAAAGTGTATGAATTTTTATACAAGGTTAAGAATCGAGAAAATCGAGTCATGATGGAAAATGGGATTACAAAAATAAAAGGCTAAGGTGAGATCTTCTCACTCAAATAAAATTTTGTATTGCAGTTATTTATTGACTGATTTGATTGCTATTGGATGTGATATTAGATATAGTAGGATATATCTATATATATATATAGCAATATATACATATTGGCATATGTATATATTGGATTGATGATTTCCCGCCTCGTATAGCGGATGAGACCCTATTGCGCCGTTAGTAAGCGGATGATTTTATAAAACCCATATACCGCGATATTCCACCTCGAAGTGGAATTGGTATTGTGCTAACGTCTTTGGATGCAGGGAAACAGGTTGGAGGGATCCAACTGGATTTCTCAGCAGTATTTATTTATTTACAGATATTGATGTATATTCTGTTATCATATTGATATATGAAATTGAATGTTGTGATTGACGAATTGGTGCTGTTGCATCATCAGATTCAAATTTTGAAATTTAAAAATAACGATGTTGATTTTAAAAGTGAATTTTTAAAAGTGATCTTTGAAAATATACGTTCATTTAAATTGTTGAATTGATTTATTTTAAATAAATAAACGTTAAAACTTTAAAGTTATAAAAGTTAAGATTTTGTGAATTTTAACCAAAAAGTAATTTCTTTTGAAATAAAGAGTTAAGAGATTTATAAAATGGTTTTAATTGGAATTTTTGAATTATTAAAACGATGTATGTAAAAGATGTACAAGATTGATATTTATAACTTTAAAATGTTGGTATTATAAAACAAGTTTTTATAAGCGTTAAAATGAATTTTTAAGAATTTATAAATAAATGAAATTTATAAATTGTGAACTTATAAATGGAAATGATTTTGTAAGATAAAGGAATTATAAGTATTTAACTTATAATATGGATTGTTGGTATAAGATTTGAGTTATGAATCGAATTATTAATAAAGAAGATTTATTAAATTGAAGTTGTTAGAAAATAGAAATAGAATTTATAAACGTTGTTTTATAAATTCGAAATCAATTGAATTTGATAAATTAAATGTAGGAGGTTATTAAAGAAGATATATTCGCGATTTTGGATAGCGAATCTTTATTGAAATAAAATGTGTAGAGATGATTGAAATTTGGTTAAGTGAATTATATTCACGATTTTGGACAGTGAATATATTGTTAAATAAAAATGGATTTATTTTTGAAGAAGTGATATTAAAAAGGAAGTTAAACATTTTAAAGATGTTTTAAAATGTATTATGAATCGAAAGCATAGATTTCAACGTTCATTGTTGAAATAGGCGTTTTCGAAAATATAAGGAAATGATGGACTATAACACTGTTGTTATAGTAAATGATCTCCGAAAGGAAATGTTTATATAGTATTGGGATTTACATATCTATCTTAAATTTCGAATCCCTATACTAGTGATTTTGAGTCGTCGTAACGATGTTTTACGTAACATTCGTTTTGACTCAAATAAATGTGCTTAAGAGAATGATTTCCTTAAAGAATGAAATGTATATTTAATTTTGATTTAAGTATAACGAATATTTTCAAATGTTGAAAATAAATAGATTTGTGAATTACTTATTATTAAATAAGTATGGGAATGTTTTCCAAAATGAAATGAAACGTTTTTGAGATTTATCTTCTTAAAGATAAATCGAAAGTGAATATTGAAATCGATTTGAGAATCGTATATCAGTAGATATTTTGAAAATATAAATTCACTATGGAATTTATGAAGGAAAGGGAAACTGTTTAGAAAAATAAACGTTGATTTATTTTTGAAGTGTGGAAATTTTATATCTAGTAAAGATATTTTGGAAAATAAATTATTTGGAAAAATATTTGGAATCTGATGATGTTGCGCATCTTTATTGATAGTTAAATAACCGACTATCAATAATTACCTTGAATGGTATTTGTTGTGAATTGGATGAATTTGAATGCCATACTTATTTTTGAATAAGCGCTCACTATTCGGGTTAGCCGGGAAAGGACCATGGGGTCGTATAACCCATTCCGAATATGTGATACATCGTTATGAATTGCATTCGAAGACCGGTGTTGAAGACCGGATATTTTTGAAAACGGAAGGAATACCGTCGAGTTACTCTACATCGGCTGATCTCCGATTTAGAGGTTTTTATCACCCTTAGTGACGGGAAGTCCGGACGTGATTAGAAATTTATCCGGATATGCAAGGGCTTCGTGAGAAGTGCCTTCGGTTCTGTTCGATCCCGGAACAGACTTGTATGGATTGTGTGTCTGACGTTACAATTTGAGATATAAAGCTGATTTCTTTCAAATACATTTCTGTTGGTGGCGGAGAATTTATTCTCTTAGCTTAACACCCTTCTCTGAGACGTACGAGCTCAGAGGTTATGTAGTTGAAATTTATCAGCGATATACTCCCAATTTGGTAACGTGGCATACTGAGTGTTGCTGTGAAATGATCAGTGTTTGATCATTTGCAATATGATCATTTGTTTGATCTTATATCTTTGTGATCATAGGTTGATCATTTGTTTGACCCGAAGCATGGCTTTGTAGAAAGCGTAGCTTTGTGGACGAAACTTCGTCGAGCCTCACACCCCGGAAATGGTCAAAACAGGAAGGATGCGGCAAGGTTCTAGGGAGTAGCGCCCCTTAGTGTATGTCATTCCTTCTGGATAAAGGTGGTATCATGGTATGGAGCCCAGATACTTAACCTCTGTGGTTGCTGCAAATTTATTACTTTGTGGTTTGTTGCGAATCGGGGATCCTTGGGAAGATCGGTGACGATTGGGGGATGGCATACGCGTGTCAGTAGTTACCTATTTTTGCAGAGGTAACCCGGCCTTGTGTTGGCAGAGATCCGGTTAGGTTCTCGGGTCTTCTATTCCAGGGACGTACCCATCGTGGCATAGGAAGTTCCTTAGCCTGACCATTTGTTGAAAATCCAAAGAAACTGTAACGACCCCGAATTTTAATTTATTTAAATTAATAATTTATTGAATTTTTGAATTAAATTGAGTAATTAAATAAATTTTTGGATAAAAATTTGTAAATTTAATTAGAAAATTGGAGCGAGTTCCCCGACTCGATTTCGAGTGAATTTGAAAATAATAAATATATAGATATATATTTTGACTTGAGTTTAAATTATAAATAAATAATTGATAATAATATTAAATATTTGAATTGATGGTTAAAGATGGTTTGAGTTTATAAAATAAATACAAGACAATAAATATTAAGTAAATAATGATAATTAATATATAAACTAGAAATTGAAATTAATATAAGGTAAGTTTTAATAAAAATAGAAGTAGAATATTTGTTAAAAATCTAACAACAATTTAGAATAGAATTTATTTACATTACAAAGTAGTAAGAAAAATAGAGGAAACAAATAAACATAGGAATTGTCATTTTTAATTCTTGATAGATAGATATATATATATATATGTAAACAAAAGATAAAACAAAATATCTCCAAGCTTGAAGAATAAGATAAAGTAAATATACCTATAAGTAAGTATGCAGGCATGTCTTATAAAAATGAAGAGTACAAAATAAATAAAACAAAGAAGTAAACCTTTGTACTACTACTATCAACTCCAGCCTCCAAACTGGTTTACATCAGCCTCTAACAGCACTAAAGAGAAAGAAAAAAAAAGAGATTTTTCATTTTATAATCAAGTGTATAATTAAATAATCAAAATAAAAAAAAAAATGTATACGTGCTTTGTACAGCTGAAAAATGGAGTATGGGGAGGGAGTATACAAAGGTACAACACAATTAATGCAAGTATGTAAAGATTCACATCATATTTTTCAAAACAGTTTAGTATCCTCTGTACAAACCCTCTCCTTCATAAACTTGAATATTTGTCTCAGTTCATTCGTTCATCAAAAATATAGCATACCTGAAAGAAAATAAAAAGCAAACATCATTATTTTATAAATTCAAAGCTCAGTTATACAACAAAAATAGAAAAGGGGAAAGAGGAAGATCAGAAACTGCAGCTTTAAACACAAAGTAGTTCTCTGATTTTTTCTGGAAACAGGTGAGTAAACTCACTTCTTTAAACCTTGATCTGTTTGAATTTAATTTGGTTTGCGTGTGATAATCTGAGAAGTTATGAATATATATATCTAGGCCTGTATGTATGCAGGATATGTGTGCATATATCTGGTAACAGAGATAATAAAAAGGGCTCTGTTAGCTAATGTTACAGTTTTAAATTTAATTCTATTTACTCTGATCATTTCCAGCTAATGATACTAAAACAAAGTATGTTTAAAATCATCATGATAAAAAAAATAGATTTTCAAGACAATATGAAATCATTTTCTCTGGAAGTATGAGCACGGTGGAAATTCAAAATCTATTAAATTTTCAACTTGCTTGGATTCAAGATTCAATTACATCATCCCAATCCATTTCGAAAACAAGGATTTTTAAAACTAAAATTAGGATTTTTAGTTTCGAATTGAGGTAGTATTTCCAAGATGAACGGAATAGCTATCTTCGTCATTTCCCAGCGATGAACGAGGTGTTGGGTGTTGGGCTTGAGGCAGGAAGTGGCTGGTGGAAGGGGGATCATCGGAAAAATACTTGCAAGTTTTCTGGAAGATCGTGGCAACAGCACGACGATGAATTAGGGTTAAGCTCCAGTTTTGTTCGATGAAGATAACGCGGCAATTTCGTTGTCTATGGTGTATCGAGTTCGATCGCACCAGGGGGAATACGTTCGTGGATGAGTGGCGAAGCTCTAGGCGCGAGGGCGTAAGTTCCGGTGGTGGGGATCAGTGCCGCGAGGTGGTTTTGCATTCGAGATGGGTTCTAGTTCTTCGATCGAGTGGCTCAATTTTTATTCTGGTCGAGATAGGCGAACTGAGTCGCGTGGGTCATCGTCTCGATCACTGGCGACTTGGGGAGGCCAGCAGCATCGATTGCCGTGGCTCCGGCGTCTCGTGCACGTGCACGTGCACGTTTGGTTCTGGGTTGATCAAGTATGGAGAAGAAGGAAGGTGTCTCGAGTTTGTACTCGGGTAAATGGGGTTATGGCTCGAGTTTATCTTCGAGTTTGTTCACGAGTGCTTTAGCAAATTGTAGCAGGCTTCAAAAATTTTAAAAGAAATGTGCATCAGGTTTGGGTTTGGGAGAAGAAGGGTGCAAGCTCGAAGAGTACTTCGAGTAGGGGACGTTTTGGCTCGAAGGATTTTAGGTAGGGCTCGGGTATGTTTGGGTAGCAGGTTTTAATAACCTGATTTATCTCTAAACTTTAAAAACTGAATATAAATTATTAAGCAAAGTTAAAACAAGTTTAAGTTAAATTTAAATCTGAATTAAAGATAATTTGAATCCTAGTTCTGAAATCAAAGAAGTTTTGATATTTAAATTGTTTAAATTTGCTTTGTGATGATAATTAAAACATTAGTTAGAAAATGTTTTAAACTTGAATTAGTAAGGATAAAATGATATGCACTCATTAAATTAGTTCAAGTGAATAATTGATTAATTTATTTAATTAAGAAATTAAGATTTGAGTTAAATTAATTAAGGTAAATTAATTTGTAAATAAAATTCATTAATTTAATAAAGAGTTGTCATTTAAACAAATGATTAAGGTTATTTAATCAAGTAATTAAGATTTATTAAGTTACAGTTTAGAACTTAATTAATTAAATAATTAGTGATTAAATATATGATTTTAAAGGTTAATTAAATGATAATTTACAATAATTAAATTGATTTTAATTACTTAAGAAAAGTAATTAAATAATTATGAATAGTTAATGACGATCATTTACTTGAAATTTATTTGATAATAAATGTGAAAAGAATTATTCATAGAAATTTAATCTGATTTAAAATTATCGGATAATTAAATTGATCCTACTTATGGATGTTTGGATTCTATTGAATGATTGAATTACTTGATATTTCCTGATCTGTGATGCTTTGTGATACACCCTGATTCATGTTGTGATCTGTAGTTTACTTACCTGTGATATATATCTGTGATCTGTGAATGAACGATAAGCGTTATAGTTTATATCGCTTATCAACTATATTTCCGTATTTTGATCTGTGATGATTGATTGATGTTGCACTATTGTGTAAAACCCCTGGACCACACCTTTACACACACAAATATGGATTTCACGTGGAAATCGGTTAAGTCACAGATAATTTAAATTTGATGTTTTTAAAATTGAAATTTTAATTTCAATTGATTTTGAAATTGGAAATTTGGGTTTAAAATGAAAAGCTTTTGAAATGGAATTTCAAAGATAAAAGTTATTTTGAATAACTTAAATCGAGTTTTGAAAATTTAAATAATTTGATTTAAATTTGAATTCAAGTTTGAAATTGAATCCTATGATTTGGAAACTAGGGATAAAAGATGATATAAATGTGTTTGTATGAATTAAACCATTTTAAAGTATTAATTTGGGAATTTGAATTTAAACCAAGGATTTCAACTCGTATGAATGAATCAGATTTCCAAATTGAAAACTGTTGTTTTCAAATGATAAAAGCTTTCAGATAAGAAATGAAATTCCAGTTTAATTAAAGGAATTTCAAGATTAAATTGAAAAAAATGATTTTCCAAGTTATGAATGAATTCTTTTTGAAAGCTATGAATTAAATCTGTCTATTTTTAACAGATTTAAAAGTGATGTTTTGTTTAAACCATCCGAACTGAAATTGTTTTGAAAGCTATGAGCTAAATCTTTGATTTAAAGATTTAATGAATTAATCAAACTGAAATGGAAATTGATTTGGAAAATCTGTGAATGAATCTTTGTGAAATTAAGTGAACTTTGTGAATTGAATCTTTTTTGTTTAAAAAGATTAAAATGGTAATTTGTTAAACCAGTTGTAAAGAAAGTTTGGGTTTAAGTTGTGACTTAATTGAAATCCCAATATCCGTATGTTTTTAAATATTTCGCTCACTATTCGGGTTAGCCGGGAAAGGACCTTTGGGTCGTATAACTCATTCCGAATAGTGATACGTCGTATATGGATCGCATTTGCTATATTACAGCATGATAGGGGGTTCTCGCTTCGCAGTTTGGTGGCGAACGGGGGACTCTTACCCCTACATGTCCCTGAGAGGGATGGGTTGGTTAGGCAGAGGTCGTGACAGTCGAGAGGCTGGCCGTAAAAGTAAATGCGAGGTGCCAATGTAAGCCACGGTGGGACTGGGATGGTTGCAAAGCCTACCGGTGGCCGCTGTCTGTGATCGTTACATTTGGTATCAGAGCTAAGGTTGAACTTTAGCTCAGGAGTATAACACGTTAAGTAGCTCATTAGAGATAGAGTGAAGTAAACTCTAGAATGAGTATATCTCTAAGATATCCGTCTGAACGTCTCAGTAAATTCTCTTGCTATCCACTGATAGTGAGTGTGAGTGCAAGAAGAAGACGAGATAGGGGACAGGAAATACGACTATAAATGGTCAATACCCTGCAACAGTGGAAACAATCTTTCTCTATCAATTTTCTTTGATTCGTTTCCAAATTCTTTTCATTTCTTCGTATCAGCTTCAAGAAGAAGTTTCGGTGTGATGATGGCTCTACGAACCGTTGTAGGAGATTCTTATTTCGTATCTTCATCGACTTCTTATCAGCTTTTTGATTTGAACCTTAATGAATTTGAAATTGGAAATTTTAAATTGAATTAAATCGATTAATAGAATATGAAGGCTAAATTGAATTGAATCAATAAACGATATCGTTTGAAACCGAAATTTTGAAATTCTATTGAAACTTCTTTTGAAAACCAAAGTCCGAAGAGGGACAATTGGTATGTATTATGAGATATTCCGACTTGAATTCGGAATCCGTATCTTGTGTTAGAGGAGTTATAGGAGATCGAATCTGTCTATCTCTTTGTTTGTTTCGTGCCTGCGAATTTCGAGGACGAAATTCTTTTAAGGGGGGAAGTTTGTAACGACCCCGAATTTTAATTTATTTAAATTAATAATTTATTGAATTTTTGAATTAAATTGAGTAATTAAATAAATTTTTGGATAAAAATTTGTAAATTTAATTAGAAAATTGGAGCGAGTTCCCCGACTCGATTTCGAGTGAATTTGAAAATAATAAATATATAGATATATATTTTGACTTGAGTTTAAATTATAAATAAATAATTGATAATAATATTAAATATTTGAATTGATGGTTAAAGATGGTTTGAGTTTATAAAATAAATACAAGACAATAAATATTAAGTAAATAATGATAATTAATATATAAACTAGAAATTGAAATTAATATAAGGTAAGTTTTAATAAAAATAGAAGTAGAATATTTGTTAAAAATCTAACAACAATTTAGAATAGAAATTTATTTACATTACAAAGTAGTAAGAAAAATAGAGGAAACAAATAAACATAGGAATTGTCATTTTTAATTCTTGATAGATATATATATATATATATGTAAACAAAAGATAAAACAAAATATCTCCAAGCTTGAAGAATAAGATAAAGTAAATATACCTATAAGTAAGTATGCAGGCATGTCTTATAAAAATGAAGAGTACAAAATAAATAAAACAAAGAAGTAAACCTTTGTACTACTACTATCAACTCCAGCCTCCAAACTGGTTTACATCAGCCTCTAACAGCACTAAAGAGAAAGAAAAAAAAGAGATTTTTTATTTTATAATCAAGTGTATAATTAAATAATCAAAATCAAAAAAAAAAAAATGTATACGTGCTTTGTACAGCTGAAAAATGGAGTATGGGGAGGGAGTATACAAAGGTACAACACAATTAATGCAAGTATGTAAAGATTCACATCATATTTTTCAAAACAGTTTAGTATCCTCTATACAAACCCTCTCCTTCATAAACTTGAATATTTGTCTCAGTTCATTCGTTCATCAAAAATATAGCATACCTGAAAGAAAATAAAAGCAAACATCATTATTTTATAAATTCAAAGCTCAGTTATACAACAAAAATAGAAAAGGGGAAAGAGGAAGATCAGAAACTGCAGCTTTAAACACAAAGTAGTTCTCTGATTTTTTCTGGAAACAGGTGAGTAAACTCACTTCTTTAAACCTTGATCTGTTTGAATTTAATTTGGTTTGCGTGTGATAATCTGAGAAGTTATGAATATATATATCTAGGCCTGTATGTATGTAGGATATGTGTGCATATATCTGGTAACAGAGATAATAAAAAGGGCTCTGTTAGCTAATGTTACAGTTTTAAATTTAATTCTATTTACTCTGATCATTTCCAGCTAATGATACTAAAACAAAGTATGTTTAAAATCATCATGATAAAAAAAAATAGATTTTCAAGACAATATGAAATCATTTTCTCTGGAAGTATGAGCACGGTGGAAATTCAAAATCTATTAAATTTTCAACTTGCTTGGATTCAAGATTCAATTACATCATCCCAATCCATTTCGAAAACAAGGATTTTTAAAACTAAAATTAGGATTTTTAGTTTCGAATTGAGGTAGTATTTCCAAGATGAACGGAATAGCTATCTTCATCATTTCCCAGCGATGAACGAGGTGTTGGGTGTTGGGCTTGAGGCAGGAAGTGGCTGGTGGAAGGGGGATCATCGGAAAAATACTTGCAAGTTTTCTGGAAGATCGTGGCAACAGCACGACGATGAATTAGGGTTAAGCTCCAGTTTTGTTCGATGAAGATAACGCGGCAATTTCGTTGTCTATGGTGTATCGAGTTCGATCGCACCAGGGGGAATACGTTCGTGGATGAGTGGCGAAGCTCTAGGCGCGAGGGCGTAAGTTCCGGTGGTGGGGATCAGTGCCGTGAGGTGGTTTTGCATTCGAGATGGGTTCCGGTTCTTCGATCGAGTGGCTCAATTTTTATTCAGGTCGAGATAGGCGAACTGAGTCGCGTGGGTCATCGTCTCGATCACTGGCGACTTGGGGAGGCCAGCAGCATCGATCGCCGTGGCTCCGGCGTCTCGTGCACGTGCACGTGCACGTTTGGTTCTGGGTTGATCAAGTATGGAGAAGAAGGAAGGTGTCTCGAGTTTGTACTCGGGTAAATGGGGTTATGGCTCGAGTTTATCTTCGAGTTTGTTCACGAGTGCTTTAGCAAATTGTAGCAGGCTTCAAAAATTTTAAAAGAAATGTGCATCAGGTTTGGGTTTGGGAGAAGAAGGGTGCAAGCTCGAAGAGTACTTCGAGTAGGGGACGTTTTGGCTCGAAGGATTTTAGGTAGGGCTCGGGTATGTTTGGGTAGCAGGTTTTAATAACCTGATTTATCTCTAAACTTTAAAAACTGAATATAAATTATTAAGCAAAGTTAAAACAAGTTTAAGTTAAATTTAAATCTGAATTAAAGATAATTTGAATCCTAGTTCTGAAATCAAAGAAGTTTTGATATTTAAATTGTTTAAATTTGCTTTGTGATGATAATTAAAACATTAGTTAGAAAATGTTTTAAACTTGAATTAGTAAGGATAAAATGATATGCACTCATTAAATTAGTTCAAGTGAATAATTGATTAATTTATTTAATTAAGAAATTAAGATTTGAGTTAAATTAATTAAGGTAAATTAATTTGTAAATAAGATTCATTAATTTAATAAAGAGTTGTCATTTAAACAAATGATTAAGGTTATTTAATCAAGTAATTAAGATTTATTAAGTTACAGTTTAGAACTTAATTAATTAAATAATTAGTGATTAAATATATGATTTTAAAGGTTAATTAAATGATAATTTACAATAATTAAATTGATTTTAATTACTTAAGAAAAGTAATTAAATAATTATGAATAGTTAATGACGATCATTTACTTGAAATTTATTTGATAATAAATGTGAAAAGAATTATTCATAGAAATTTAATCTGATTTAAAATTATCGGATAATTAAATTGATCCTACTTATGGATGTTTGGATTCTATTGAATGATTGAATTACTTGATATTTCCTGATCTGTGATGCTTTGTGATACACCCTGATTCATGTTGTGATCTGTAGTTTACTTACCTGTGATATATATCTGTGATCTGTGAATGAACGATAAGCGTTATAGTTTATATCGCTTATCAACTATATTTCCGTATTTTGATCTGTGATGATTGATTGATGTTGCACTATTGTGTAAAACCCCTGGACCACACCTTTACACACACAAATATGGATTTCACGTGGAAATCGGTTAAGTCACAGATAATTTAAATTTGATGTTTTTAAAATTGAAATTTTAATTTCAATTGATTTTGAAATTGGAAATTTGGGTTTAAAATGAAAAGCTTTTGAAATGGAATTTCAAAGATAAAAGTTATTTTGAATAACTTAAATCGAGTTTTGAAAATTTAAATAATTTGATTTAAATTTGAATTCAAGTTTGAAATTGAATCCTATGATTTGGAAACTAGGGATAAAAGATGATATAAATGTGTTTGTATGAATTAAACCATTTTAAAGTATTAATTTGGGAATTTGAATTTAAACCAAGGATTTCAACTCGTATGAATGAATCAGATTTCCAAATTGAAAACTGTTGTTTTCAAATGATAAAAGCTTTCAGATAAGAAATGAAATTCCAGTTTAATTAAAGGAATTTCAAGATTAAATTGAAAAAAATGATTTTCCAAGTTATGAATGAATTCTTTTTGAAAGCAATGAATTAAATCTGTCTATTTTTAACAGATTTAAAAGTGATGTTTTGTTTAAACCATCCGAACTGAAATTGTTTTGAAAGCTATGAGCTAAATCTTTGATTTAAAGATTTAATGAATTAATCAAACTGAAATGGAAATTGATTTGGAAAATCTGTGAATGAATCTTTGTGAAATTAAGTGAACTTTGTGAATTGAATCTTTTTTGTTTAAAAAGATTAAAATGGTAATTTGTTAAACCAGTTGTAAAGAAAGTTTGGGTTTAAGTTGTGACTTAATTGAAATCCCAATATCCGTATGTTTTTAAATATTTTGCTCACTATTCGGGTTAGCCGGGAAAGGACCTTTGGGTCGTATAACTCATTCCGAATAGTGATACGTCGTATATGGATAGCATTTGAAGACCGGTGTTGAAGACCGGATATTTTTCGAAAATGAAAGGACAACTTGTCGAATGTCTCTGCACTGAGTCGCGCCGGTATAGAGATTTATATCACTCTTTTGTGACGGGAAGTCCGGACGTGATTGAGAGTTATCCGGAATTGCAAGGGCTTCGTGAGAAGTGCCTTCGGTTCTGTTCGAACCCGGAACAGACTTGTATGGATACATGTCTGACATTACACTTTGAGATATAAAGCCGATTTCTTTCAAATACATTTCTGTTTGGTGGCGGAGAATTTATTCTCTTAGCTTAACACCCTTCTCTGAGACGTACGAGCTCAGAGGTTATGTAGTTGAAATTTATCAGCGATATATCCCAATTTGGTAATGTGGCATGCTGAGTGTTGCTGTGTGATGATCAGTGTTTGATCATTTGTGATATGATCATTTGTTTGATCTTATATCTTTGTGATCATAGGTTGATCATTTGTTTGACCCGAAGCATGGCTTTGTGACAAAGCGTAGCTTTGTGGACGAGACTTCGTCGGACCTCACACCCCGGAAATGGTCAAAACAGGAAAAATGCGGCAAGGTTCTAGGGAGTAGCGCCCCTTAGTGTATGTCATTCCTTCTGGATAAAGGTGGTATCATGGTATGGAGCCCAGATACTTAACCTCTGTGGTTGCTGCAAATTTATTACTTTGTGGTTTGTTGGAAATCGGGGATCCTCGGGAAGATCGGTGACGATCGGGGGATGGCATACGCGTGTCAGTAGTTACCTATTTTTGCAGAGGTAACCCTGCCTTGTGTTGGAAGAGATCCGGTTAGGTTCTCGGGTCGTCTATTCCAGGGACGCACCCATCGTGGCATAGGAAGTTCCTTAGCCTGATCATTTGTTGGAAATCCAAAGAAACAATACGAGCCTTTACGATTTCAATTGTATAACCTGTCTCCTCAGGAGGCAGCTATAGCAGGCATAATATAATGGTACCTATGCTGGCTAAGATTTATATTCTACTTTCGAAATGTTTTCTACACTATGCACTAGTAATAATAATCAAAAGGATTTGATTTTTGCGTAGTAAGCATCTTTGACTAACATAAGAAGAAATCTCCTCCAAGTCTGCGTTTGCATTGTGTGTGTGGTGGGAGGTCTTATGGTAGTTTCATTTTCCAAAAGCATTGCGAATTGACTTTAAAAATCTCTGCTATTTGTTTTAAAGATAAACTGTTTTTGTTGCTCACACCAGTCCCATGACTGATCCAGAGTTTATTGTTCCCTTCCTAAACTCTGGGGGCCCACCATTTTCCACACGGGCAGTCTAGAGTTGGGTTTTTCAGATATTCAGGTTTAGTAGATTATCTGGAGCTAGTTCAGTTCTTGGAGTTCATGGACTGACGTTGCTTATCTTGGAGCATTCTATTGGAGACATTATATTCCGCTGCTGATGTTATCGTTTTCTTTTCCGCTGCTATTTGTTGTATCATATCTCTGATGTATATTGATATTCATTGTATCATTCTGTTGTATCAGATATTGTATATCAATGTATTATTCATTTCTTCCGCTGTGTTATTTACTTAATGTTGTTATAAGCTCCGGCGAATCGGATTTGAACGGTCGAATCTATGACATTCGAGTACGATGTAAAGTATGGATGTCGATTTTCGAACGCGAAAATCCGGATCGTTACAGAAACAATACGTGACTTGTACGGTTTTAGTTGTAGAACCTATCATTCACTTATGGTGGCGCCCCACTGTTTGGATGGTAGCTATAGTAGGCATAGTTCGAAATGTCTATGCTGGCTAAGATTAATATTATACTTTCGAAATGTTTTCCACTATGCACTAATAATAATATCAAAAAGAATTTGATTTTGCGTAGTAAGCATCTTTGACTATCATAAGAAGAAATCTCCTCCAATTCTGCGTTTGCATTGTGTGTGTGGTGGGAGGTCTTATGGTAGTTTCATTTTCCAAAAGCATTGCGAATTGACATTAAAGTTTTCCCGTTGTTTATTTTAAAGATAAACTGTTTTACGATCTCACACCAGTCTTGCTATATTACAGCATGATATGGGATTCTCGCTTCGCGGTTTGGTGGCGAACGGGAGACTCTTACCCCTACATGTCCCTGAGAGGGATGGGTTGGTTAGGCAGAGGCCGTGACAGTCGAGAGGCTGGCCGTAAAAGCAAGTTTGGGGTACCAGTGTAAGCCACGGTGGGACTGGGATGGTTGCAAAGCCTACCGGTGGCCGCTTCTTCCGGGATGTTACATTTGGTATCAGAGCATATGGTTAAGCGACAACCCTGCTCTGTTGGGTGTTACTCATTAGAGATAGAGTCAGTAGTACTCTAGAATGAGTTGAGTGTAATAATAGATATGAGCGCGTATTTGTTATTGAATATAAAATTTGTTTTGTAGTGTGTTGACTTATCGGTTGATTGTTTATAGATTCTGGTCGGTGCAGTCTAGCTAACTATGTTGATAGGAATTTCTAAACTCTTAAACAAGATAAACCGACACAGTATTGTTTTAAATAGGGTAAATGAAATAATTTTACCCAAACCTATTTTTGTATAGAAAAGAAATGATTTTCTATGAATTATCATAGTATATGATTGCATGGTTGTTAGAAGTAATTACATTGAAATATTCTCATTATTATAAAAAAATTAAATAAGAAATAGAAATCATAACTCCAAAGTTAAGAAATAAATTCATATACAAATGAAATTTGAGATTATAAATTATAAATGTGACTTATAATTTAAAACGGAATTCCAGAGAAGTTTTTGGAAAAGTTTTGAAAAGAAATTGAAAATTTTGGAGATTTGGAAAGTTTAAATCCTTTTTGATTTGAAAATGAATTTCAAAGGTTTGAAAAGTATTTTGAAGAGATGAAAAGCTCTAAACTCTTTTCAGTCGCTGGAAAATAACTTCGGTAATGACTGCAGCATCACTGATGTTCATTTTCGGGTTTCCGAAAGAGGAATTGCTGCCAAATTGTTGTAAATGAAAGTTGTTTTGAAAATTTGGGTTTTGTTTTGGAAATTCAAAGGATAATTTGAATTGTTTTCAAAATGATTTTTTGAAAAGTTGAAAAGACTTTGGAATACTATATAAAAATATTTATGAAATATTATTAAGTTGATAACTTATACAAATTGAATTTTGATAGAATAAATTTAACTTAAAAAGATGGAGTTAAATTAAAAATAAGTATAATTGAATCAATTAAATGAAAGTGAAATTGAAAGTTGAGATTCATTTCAAAATTGTAAGCAATAGAATAGAATTGAATAATTATAAATGAAAGAGAAATTAAAATTCGTATGGAATTTGAAATCCAGTTTAATATAAGTGGTTATAAACCAAAATAGTGAATTGAAAATAAATTTTGGGAATGAACAAAAGAATAAAACTGGAATTGAAACTGAATATTGAAAAAAAAATTTGAATTTGTAAGTGGATTAACAATCGTAATGAATTAGTAATTGGAACTAATTTAAAATAAAGCTATGAATCAGTTGTGAATGAAAAAAATAGTTGATAAATTCAATATTCAGAAGTTAAACTGAATCCAAATTAGATTGGAATTGTGAATTGAATTCAAATGAATGTGAAATGTAAAATTGAATGAGAATAGATATATATACCTTCAACAGTGAAGTAAAAAAATGTATAAGCAGTTTATATTGAAAATTTTGTAACAGAATTTGCAAAATGGTTTGAATGTTGTAACTAGATATTATGACTAGTAGGATATACAGGTGTAAAGGAATTGGAATTTTGATTTCGAAGATAATTTGAATTGCTCGAAAAAGGTATGTATTTAAATTTGAATATGAGATTTGATGACTTATTTCTCTAGCCGCTTGGCTTTTTCTTTTTCTTTTTGAAATCTAAGAGTCCGTAGGGACGTTTTGTAGTCGTGCCGTGTTAGCCGCGCAAAGGAGACGCTGGCGAAATTTTTCGAAAATTTCGAGTGTTAGAAAGTTTTTGAGAAATTTTGAAAGTTTAAAATTTGAATTTAAACTCGAATTTGAATTTTGAAGTAAACAATGTTGTTTGGAACTTATAATTGAAGTTGGAAACGAGTTGAATGATAACGAATCTTTAATAGAAAGATTTGTTTTGATAATTTGATAAAACTATTGGATTGTGAAAAACAGTAGACGAGTTAAGGACCATTTTTCCTAACTTGTAATTTCGGGACGAAATTCTTTTAAGGGGGGAAGTCTGTAACGACCCAGAATTTTGAACAAATTAAATTGAAAATATTTAATTTATTTTAAATATTTGAACGATAATTTAATTTGAATCCCGGATATAACTTTGAAGCTGACGATTAAATTATAAAATTTAATCTATTGTAAGTTGAATAAAAATTTGAATCTTCAATTTTAAGTTGATTAAAAATATTTTAAAGGCTTAGAAAATTCATATTGATAATACTGAAGATAATAGAAGCTTCAGAATTTAATTTGGAAGTGATTTGATCAGTTTTGAAATTCATATCGTTTGAATCGATATTTAAAAATAGCCGTCCGAGGCGCAGTCTCGGAATTCGACGAAACCAGTTCCATTGGGTCCGTAATATCGAATTATTATCGGATTCCAAATTTCGTATTTTTCGGAGTTCGTATGTGAGAATACGACACGTAAACGCGTTGAAAGTTGTATCGAAACAAATTGAGTTTAAATTTAAATTTAAAATTAAAAACAAACGACAGCGTCCCTAACCTCATGCCTAAATTCACGCCAAAAATCACAGGAGAAGATCGTGCAAACCATACCGTATTCAATTTTAAATGTTCGTTTCCCCTTTTTCTTTAGTTCGCGACTCCCCTCTGTTAAACGAAATCAAGTAAAATCAAATAATGGCCGACCCTCTCCACTGATTATTTTCGTTCAAATAAAATTTAAATGAGGGCCGAGCTCGAAATTTTGAGGTCGCGAGACCAGGCGGCAGCAGCGTCGAGATCGCGACGCGAAGCAAGGAAAGGGGAGTTTGGTCGAAGTCTCGACTTTTGGGAGGGTCGAGTGAAACTGGAGCTGGAGATTTGGTGAGTCGTAGTGTCGAACAAGGGATTCGCGAAGAGCGATGGTGGCTCGCGACTCGAAGTGGGCCGCGTACGCATGATGGCATCGGCGACTGGGCGGGTTGCGATGAAATGGTGGTCGCGACTTGGTCGCGATGGCGATAAATGGTGGAAGTCGCGAGTTCAATTCGAAGTGTCGGCAGAGCAGGGGGTCGATGAGGCGACTCGTGTGGGGTATCGTGAAGTTCGCGACGAAGGAGGCGTGGGCCTGGGCTCGCGTTCATAGCGGCGATGTCGATCGATTGTCAGGGGGAGCAGATTTCGAGACGGCAGCGTGGTCACGACTTGTGATGATATCCAGTCCTCTTTGATTTTAGCACAGTAAGGTATATACAGTTATTTTAATTAAAATGTTAATTAGGCAGTTTTTCTTTTAAATTTATTTAAAATATAGATATGCAGAAGTTTATCAAGAAAGAAATGTAAAAAAGAAAATTTAATTTTTAAACTAAATACCTTAGTTAAACAAATTTGTTAAGGAGAATTAGTTTGAAATGAGATTATTGAATCATTAAAATTACAAAATGAAAATTAGTTATTCGATTTTTTCGAATATTAATAAAGTGTATGAATTTTTATACAAGGTTAAGAATCGAGAAAATCGAGTCAAGATGGAAAATGGGATTACAAAAATAAAAGGCTAAGGTGAGATCTTCTCACTCAAATAAAATTTTGTATTGCAGTTATTTATTGACTGACTTGATTTCTATTGGATGTGATATTAGATATAGTAGGATATATCTATATATATATATATATATATAGCAATATATACATATTGGCATATGTATATATTGGATTGATGATTTCCCGCCTCGTATAGCGGATGAGACCCTATTGCGCCGTTAGTAAGCGGATGATTTTATAAAACCCATATACCGCGATATTCCACCTCGAAGTGGAATTGGTATTGTGCTAACGTCTTTGGATGCAGGGAAACAGGTTGGAGGGATCCAACTGGATTCCTCAACAGTATTTATTTATTTACAGATATTGATGTATATTATGTTATCATATTGATATATGATATTGAATGTTGTGATTGACGAATTGGTGCTGTTGCATCATCAGATTCAAATTTTGAAATTTAAAAATAACGATGTTGATTTTAAAAGTGAATTTTTAAAAGTGATCTTTGAAAATATACGTTCATTTAAATTGTTGAATTGATTTATTTTAAATAAATAAACGTTAAAACTTTAAAGTTATAAAAGTTAAGATTTTGTGAATTTTAACCAAAAAGTAATTTCTTTTGAAATAAAGAGTTAAGAGATTTATAAAATGGTTTTAATTGGAATTTTTGAATTATTAAAATGATGTATGTAAAAGATGTACAAGATTGATATTTATAACTTTAAAATGTTGGTATTATAAAACAAGTTTTTATAAGCGTTAAAATGAATTTTTAAGAATTTATAAATAAATGAAATTTATAAATTGTGAACTTATAAATGGAAATGATTTTGTAAGATAAAGGAATTATAAGTATTTAACTTATAATATGGATTGTTGGTATAAGATTTGAGTTATGAATCGAATTATTAATAAAGAAGATTTATTAAATTGAAGTTGTTAGAAAATAGAAATAGAATTTATAAACGTTGTTTTATAAATTCGAAATCAATTGAATTTGATAAATTAAATGTAGGAGGTTATTAAAGAAGATATATTCGCGATTTTGGATAGCGAATCTTTATTGAAATAAAATGTGGAGAGATGATTGAAATTTGGTTAAGTGAATTATATTCACGATTTTGGACAGTGAATATATTGTTAAATAAAAATGGATTTATTTTTGAAGAAGTGATATTAAAAATGAAGTTAAACATTTTAAAGATGTTTTAAAATGTATTATGAATCGAAAGCATAGATTTCAACGTTCATTGTTGAAATAGGCGTTTTCGAAAATATAAGGAAATGATGGACTATAACACTGCTGTTATAGTAAATGATTTCCGAAAGGAAATGTTTATATAGTATTGGGATTTACATATCTATCTTAAATTTCGAATCCCTATACTAGTGATTTTGAGTCGTCGTAACGATGTTTTACATAACATTCGTTTTGACTCAAATAAATGTGCTTAAGAGAATGATTTCCTTAAAGAATGAAATGTATATTTAATTTTGATTTAAGTATAACGAATATTTTCAAATGTTGAAAATAAATAGATTTGTGAATTACTTATTATTAAATAAGTATGGGAATGTTTTCCAAAATGAAATGAAACGTTTTTGAGATTTATCTTCTTAAAGATAAATCGAAAGTGAATATTGAAATCGATTTGAGAATCGTATATCAGTAGATATTTTGAAAATATAAATTCACTATGGAATTTATGAAGGAAAGGGAAACTGTTTAGAAAAATAAACGTTGATTTATTTTTGAAGTGTAGAAATTTTATATCTAGTAAAGATAATTTGGAAAATTATTTGGAATCTGATGATGTTGCGCATCTTTATTGATAGTTAAATAACCGACTATCAATAATTACCTTGAATGGTATTTGTTGTGAATTGGATGAATTTGAATGTCACACTTATTTTTGAATAAGCGCTCACTATTCGGATTAGCCGGGAAAGGACCATGGGGTCGTATAACCCATTCCGAATATGTGATACGTCGTTATGAATTGCATTCGAAGACCGGTGTTGAAGACCGGATATTTTTGAAAACGGAAGGATTACCGTCGAGTTACTCTACATTGGATGATCTCCGATTTAGAGGTTTTTATCACCCTTAATGACGGGAAGTCCGGACGTGATTAGAAATTTATCCGGATATGCAAGGGCTTCGTGAGAAGTGCCTTCGGTTCTGTTCGATCCCGGAACAGACTTGTATGGATTGTGTGTCTGACGTTACAATTTGAGATATAAAGCTGATTTCTTTCAAATACATTTCTGTTGGTGGCGGAGAATTTATTCTCTTAGCTTAACACCCTTCTCTGAGACGTACGAGCTCAGAGGTTTTGTAGTTGAAATTTATCAGCGATATACTCCCAATTTGGTAACGTGGCATACTGAGTGTTGCTGTGAAATGATCAGTGTTTGATCATTTGCGATATGATCATTTGTTTGATCTTATATCTTTGTGATCATAGGTTGATCATTTGTTTGACCCGAAGCATGGCTTTATAGAAAGCGTAGCTTTGTGGACGAGACTTCGTCGAGCCTCACACCTCGGAAATGGTCAAAACAGGAAGGATGCGGCAAGGTTCTAGGGAGTAGCGCCCCTTAGTGTATGTCATTCCTTCTGGATAAAGGTGGTATCATGGTATGGAGCCCAGATACTTAACCTCTGTGGTTGCTGCAAATTTATTACTTTGTGGTTTGTTGCGAATCGGGGATCCTCGGGAAGATCGGTGACAATCGGGGGATGGCATACGCGTGTCAGTAGTTACCTATTTTTGCAGAGGTAACCCGGCCTTGTGTTGGCAGAGATCCGGTTAGGTTCTCGGGTCGTCTATTCCAGGAACGTACCCATCGTGGCATAGGAAGTTCCTTAGCCTGACCATTTGTTGGAAATCCAAAGAAACAATACGTGACTTGTACGGTTTTAGTTGTAGAACCTATCATTCACTTATGGTGGCGCCCCACTGTTTGGATGGTAGCTATAGTAGGCATAGTTCGAAATGTCTATGCTGGCTCAGATTAATATTATACTTTCGAAATGTTTTCCACTATGCACTAATAATAATATCAAAAAGAATTTGATTTTGCGTAGTAAGCATCTTTGACTATCATAAGAAGAAATCTCCTCCAATTCTGCGTTTGCATTGTGTGTGTGGTGGGAGGTCTTATGGTAGTTTCATTTTCCAAAAGCATTGCGAATTGACATTAAAGTTTTCCCGTTGTTTATTTTAAAGATAAACTGTTTTACGATCTCACACCAGTCACCATGACTGACTCGGAGTTTATTGTTTCCCTTCTAAACTCTGGGTGCCCACCAATTTCCACACGGGCAGTCTAGAGTTAGATTATCAGGATATTCTGGATATTCTGGAGCTTTGGAAGCAAGCTGGATGGCGAGACGTAGTATTTGTATCTGATATATTTATTCCGCTGTGTATTCTGTATGAGGACAAGTTATATAACTGTCCATTGTTGTATTGAGTTTTATATTGACTCTGTTGATGTATGTATAAAACTGATATAGTTCTTTGTTTAAAATACTAGTGTTTATCTATTATATATTGTTCCGCTGCGAATGTGAGATTCTGATATTGTTGTTCTGTTTCTGTTCTGTGTTTTCTTTAGTTGTTCTTCCTCTATTTTCTTCTTCTTCTACCTTTATCTTCTTTTTAAAAAACCATAACTTTTCGGGTTTCCGGCATTCGATGGCTCGGCAGTCGATAGAGTGAGTATCGATGTCGAATTTTCGAAAGTCGAAAATTACGGATGTTACAGATGCAGCACTATCAGAGATACTTCTGAGAGAGTCCGGACCTAATGGGAGGCCCGGGTATGCACGTTTTCTGGTGTAACGTGGTACGGGTGGACGTCAGTGCAGTACAATAAGTAGCTATAGGTATTTAGTAAGTTGGGGTCCAGTACTAATGGGAGTTTCTATGGGATGGACCCCGGTGCAGTACAATAAGAGGCATTTTGCCGTTATGATCGAAAGATGAACATGAGTGCATACGATGAGTCATCATACGAGTTTGCATTTTCGGTGTTCTCTCTCTCTCTCTCCAGGCGTAGTGTTAATGTAGTTATGATGAGAGAGTAGTTCCCGTTTTGACCGATCGTTAGTGTGAGGTTCGATCGGTAGGTTCGGCCCATTATGTTAGATAAAATCCTTAGGTATTGGACCTTAGGAATGCACAGACACTTGTTACACACCCTATATGACTTAGAGTAGTTTTAAAGTTAGTTGCATGGTCATTATATTAAACTTGTACTCATTCACCAGGTTTTTGTCTGACTCACCCCTTCTTTTCATTTACCCACACCATAGTATGATAGGTTAGCAGTTGTTTGAACATGATATGTGAAGGAAGGAGCTTCCCGTTAGAGTTTTCCATACAATTTATTGTTCTTCTTGTAGTTTCTTATTGTATAAAGTGTTGTCAAACTTATATTGTACTTTGGAAAAACAGTGAATATGTAAACCGATTATTTTGGAGATGATTTTCTAAAATGTCTATTTATATTTTAATTCATTTCACTATGAGATCTGACAGTATAGAATATCTTAGAACTGCACCCTTATAATTATGCTCTGTAATGTTTTAAAATCTCCACAGTTCGTATTTTGTATTTCTCGGCATGACGTGTCCAAAAGTCACATTAGGTTTTAGATCGGTTTGTCGGAAGGTGCAGTTAGTTACATAGGCTTTGAAACCCAACAACCCCGAGCGAGCGGTAGCAAAGACTTGGGTCATACCCTAACAGATTTTACTTCCTACTAGTGTAGAATCTGTATGGGAGACACACAAACCTCAAGGTAGATGGTTAGATGAAAAATTAGTTGATCGAAGGTGGACTGGTTAACCCTTAGACGAGTCTTTGAGTTGCATACAATTAAATTTTATATTATATTATAAAATCGTATACAGGGGTCATTGGTCTCTGTAGGTAGAACCAATTAACTAGCGTTGCATTATGAAGGGCCCGCTTCAGGGACTTGAGGTAATAAATGACTGATGGGTCCGCTTTCTCCTTATTTAAGAAGTATTAAGTGATCGGGGTTTTGGGTGTGCATGTGTATAATGATACCTTGGAGAAGGTTAAACTAGGCATATCGTATGTGAACATAAGATTAAACAGAGTAGTAATAATTAATAGACATAACACTTAAATAGAAATCAATCGGCATAAATTAATAAGATGGGTAAAGAATGTAATTTTCCAATTACCAGAACGTTGTTCTGATCCCCGTTCTCATGACAATCACATGTTAGGTTCAAAAGGATTGGGTACTAGAGCAAAACAAGAACTATAGATGGTGAAGTCTTCTTATTCATGCTCGGCGCAGACAAGGCAATTAAATATCCAAGGAATGATATTCCGAGGTAGCGGCCTTAGTCAATATATATGTTATATTATATTTTTCAATTCCGCTATGAGTTTATATTGCTCGCACTCTGATATACTTGTGTTATTACATGTTACTAAAACCAATGATCAGTACCCTAATGGGCTTGTGTTTCGCTTAAATCAAAATTTGGGCTCAATAAAGTGCGGTTGTTACAGGGGAGTAAGGTTTATTATTTGATAAGTAAAACTATATTTATCATGTACAACTACATCGTACATTTAAAATATAAAGTACTCATGTTCCATATTGTCTGTGACATTGATACGGTTTCACTGGTCAAGTCTGGTCCAACTCCACGTTAGTATAAAGAAGTTATTAAAGTTTGAGCAAAAAAATATCATTCGAGTATGAATGTTCAGAATTCAAGTTGTTATAAGTGAATTTCAGCACGATTTTCTAGTGTTTTAAAGACGAATGAGTCATTTAAGTACAGTTCGATTCAAAGTATAGATGAGGAGATGCAACATGTTATTTGCTAAATACAACTATCAGTAATCATGGAGAACTGAGTGTACGTTTAAAATAAAGAACTATCCAAGTGTTCCATATCATCTGTAATATAGATATAAGTTCATTGGTCAAAATCTTGTTTAATTCTGAGTCGGTTTGAAAAAGTTTTTGCGGTTTGAAGGAAAAAAATAATGGTATCGACTAGCCGTTTTAGAAAAACTTTCAAGGTTCGAATTTTCACTATTTAAATTTGAAATTTACATATTTTCGAATTTAAAATTGTAATATATGGGTAATGAATTATTCATTTAAGTCTCTTTTAACAAAGAATCTTAATTGGGTATGACCCTTTTAATAGATGCTTATAAATGAGTTAAATCATCCCATTTACAAAGAGGATTAATGAGTTGAATAAATGAATCGAATCAAATCTACCAAAATCCGCTTTTCGCATGGGCATCATCTCGAATCTCTAGCCCTTGGTCAACCAATTGGAGCAATTCATGAATTTTCTTTTTGTTTTAAAGGTTGCTTCTTCAACAATCTATCCTGCTTTTTCAGTGTAAAAAATATCTTCTAAGCCTCTTTAGAAATGATTCAGTATAAGAAATTGTATACAACAGTCCATCCTCCGTTTTCAGAGCGCTTCGCAATCTTCTAATTTAGAAAGAACTCATTCGCTACCGATGTAGATCTCTTGCTTCGATAAGGAAATTTCGATAAGGAAATGCAGCAGAGTGAAATGCAGCCAGTTAGTGACACCGAGTAATAACAGTACCCTCCTTATGTTCAAAAGAAATAGATTTTTCTCTCGGCAAAAACTACCTAGCCTACCGGTATAGTCTTGAACCCGTGGTTATTAGGAGACTGGGCTTTTCATTAAAGTAGAAGTAGACACACAAAGGTAGTCTTGCCGTTGGAACATGAAAACATTAGTGGATTTCACAAAGAATTCAAGATCAGCTATAGTCGCTATGCATCTACTTTTGAGTTGGATTTCATTAAAAAACAAATAGTCAGTAAGCAAAGTAATAAAAAAAAAGCGACTTTCGTAATCTTCAATGCCAGGGACAGCTGCCAACTAATCACCCATCTCAGGGCATCCTTCAGCGTGCAGAAATTGTCAGCAAGCTAAATAAGGAATAACAAGACATAACAAAAGGGATAATAAGATTGTATTTCAAAACAAAAACAAAACCAACAACAAAAAGAAAGTAGCCGTCAAAATAAGCTCCATGATTCCCCCCATCTCTACAGAAGGTAGCATAAGAGCAACAATTTGTTCACCTGTTCTTTCCTTTATGGTCTCGGCGTAGTATCTCAAAAAATGATACAATCATGTTATGTACAAAAGCATACCTCATTCCTCCAATGTCACTTCCTCAATCTCTTCTCCACCCTCCTCGCAATGTGATCATAATAATCCTTATAGCTCTTGCGTGAGTTCTCAACAAGCACCTTCAATGTATCTAAAGTCGACATCTTTATATTCACTCCAGCATCAAGCATTTCATCCGCATGCTTCCTCACCTCGCTCCACATCTTCAACTTGGCAAACCCAACAAGCAACTCATTCACATACTCCCCATCCAGCTGCTTCTCCTCCTTCAACTCAACCATGTAGTTCCATATCTCCACCGCAGCCATGGGATCAAATTCCTGAAAAAACAGCTTCGCAGCCGCAACACAGTTGGAAGACGAAGGTACCACCTCGTTCTTCCTCATCTCCTCAGAGAACTTCTCCGCCTCATTCTTCTTCCTGTTCTGGACAAGACACTGAAAAATCATATTGTAAGTAAATGAGTCAGGAAACAAACCATAGAAAGGCATTGCATCCATTATCCTTAACCCGGATTCAAAATCTCCACTTTCACAAACTAATCCAATGATCGTATTACACATAACCAAGTTTGGTACAAGTCCACTTCCCAACACCATTAACTCCCATAACGCCAATGCATGCACAGCATCCTTACTGGTAACCAAAACATCTAAAGCATTAGCAAAAAACTTCAACCCAGGTAAGCATTCTTTCCCTTTCATCACTCTCAAGAACTTTATGGCTTCGTCCGATTGCCCTCCTTTGACCAAAGTAGTCAAAAAAGCATCGTAAGCGGACATGTTATCTTTGTTCCACCCTATTCTTATGATCATCTCCCCAAAAGTTGTTTTTGCCCTACTCACGTTTCCCAACCTCTCCCAACCTTCTAGAAGAATGGCAAAGGTGTCCTTGTCCGGCTCCACCTTCATCTTAACCCTTTCAAAGAACTCAGCAGCTTCAGCAGTTCTGTTCTGATCACAAATGGCGCTGAGTAGAGAGTTCACTGCAACCACATCTTGCTTCACATCGTACCTGTCCATGACATCAAATGTCATGATGGCCTCCTTGATTTTTCCGGCAGCGCAGTAGGATCCAAAGGCGGAAGCAAAGGTGGCGGTGGAGAGGAGGGACTCCTGCTTCATGTTCCGGATCGCGTCCCACATAGGCTCGAAGAGGCCATTCTTCCCGAGGATGTCGACTATGAGGTTGTAGGAGAAGTGGGTGTGCTTTTCGTAGTGACCGGACCAGAGGAAGAATTTTAAAGCGGATTGGGCGTGGGAGTAGGAGTGGGTCAGGACGGCCTCAATTTCGGAGGGGGTGGGTTTGAGAGGAGGGAGGGCGGCCAGGGCGGCATCGAGGGAGAGGAGTGGTGTGGTAAAGATGATGTTCAGAAAGAAGCGGATCCGGGTCGGGTCTGATGGCGTGACGGTGGTGGGCGGTGGCGGGTTTGCAGGTGGTATGGCTGAGATCGGAGATTTCAGCATTCTCGTGATTAGGTGTTAATTGCTGTTATTTTCAAGTTTGTTGCTAGGGTTTTGCCGTTTAGCTGGGAATTGGAGATTTGGGAGGAAGACAAATTGAGTAGAATGGCTAATGGGCCGGGTTGAAAATTTACCAAGTTATTTGCCGCGGTTTTAAAGATATCTGGTCACGCCACAATTTCACCAATTTATAACAATGGGCCCAATAAACATCCTTACTAATTAAGCATTCCTCTTTCCTGGTATTTTCATTTTTAATCTCTCAATTTCTCCTCGATTGTTTTTTGATTTATTTGATCATCGATCTTGAACCCTAACATCGATTGGTAATTTATACAGTACTTCAGATCGGTTATTTTTCGCGTGCTTTGGTACGAATTTTGTTTTTGTTTTGTTGCAGATATAGATTCGTAATTTCAATATGTTTAATCGGTTGTTTGGGAAACCTAAGGAGCAGACCAATGCTTTGGCTACTCTCGACAAACTCAATGAGGTACAAAGTTGGATTTATTATTTCTTTTTCCATTCTTTTTGTTTTGTAATTTCGAAGTTTGGGCGTTTAGCAAGTTTTGTGATTGATGATGACCGTATTGTTTCATTTGATAAAAGTTCAGATTTTGAATTAGGTTAATCGTGAATCTAAATTTTTATACGTGTGAGATGGCTAACTATACTAGTATTAATTTCCAAATTGGCTTCTGTGAATTCTGCAAAATTTATCGATAGCAAATTTATTCGCTTAATATTTGTATTACATTAAAAGTTTCATATCTAATACTCAATCTAAGCTATAATAAAATAAACTAAATATGATATTATGTTAGTCTACATGACTCCCTCTTCGAATTTTAGTTAAAATGAACATCTTTTGGAGATGATTTGAGTGCAGAAAGTTGCAAAGAAGGTCAACAGTATATAAAATTATCCCACAGCTGCAAAATTCACTTATACAGAACTATTCCTGTTTCTAAAAGTGCCACGTTCTAGCACTAAGGCATTATTTTACTTTGGGAAACTTATCATTCTATACATTTGTAACGCAGTTGCTTGATTTTTTTTCCTAATCAATATGATGATTTGATAAACTATTCTCTATATGACCTATTACTCAGTTTTTGATGTATTTCACAAACAAGGTTCTTTTCTAGTTGAACGGGCATTAACATCGTAAACATCCTTATATCCTAGTTAGTAGTTACACTACAACAATAGGCCCATGGTGTGGAACAGATGAGATGGTTCATATGGCACAAAAGTGCATATAACGCCTTTTTTTACTCTTTTTTCGTGTTCAAAAATGCACAAATATATTCATCCTACATCTGTGCTTACAAACTATTTTGTATTTTTAGGTAATAAAGAAGGACCTTTTTCCGTAATTTCTTTCCGCTTAAGATAAACATATGCATTTATTGATATGGAAAACTATTTTTCTTCATATGATTTTTTTTTAATATAATAAGAGTGGCTTAGTTGTTTGGGTTCCATCTTTAGTCGACTCCAACTTGTTTGGGAATAATGGCTTAGTTGTTATTGTAATAAGAGTGGTATTTTATGTAAGCAGAGCACAGAGCACTCATTTTGATGTCTTCAGGGTTTGAACCTATGACCTCTACAACCTCATCCTAGAGCGTCATACTACTATCCAGTTGAGCTAGTGGTCCTTAACCTTCATGTGATATTCTTGAAATAAGTTATTATATAACATAGATCATGTATGCACAACCTAATACCTATGCTTGAATGTATTGTGTATTTATTCGTACAATGATGATACGATAAATTGATATTAGATCTAATTTATATACTTCTATAATTCGATGAGATCAAAATATAATACATAATTGTTAATTTAAAGTAAAACTAATGCAATATATAAAATAAAAATACCAGATTGAAACGAAACAAAATAAATTTACAAAAATAACACAACTCAAAGCAAAATATAATGAAATATCATCAATTCCTTTTGTATACATTTTTTATCACTTACGATATAAAAAATTAACTATTAGGTTATGCTTGAAATTATTGATGAACTATAGCCATAAGCTTTTAAGTTATAATTTAACCTCTAGACAAATGGTTCGATATTGAACGATGTAATATAGTAAAATGTATTTTACAATCTTACATTATGTTTATGATACCATTATTATAAAAAATCTTTTTTTTTTGGATATTTGTTAGTATAATAAATAAATTATATTAGTCTTTTTTAATTAATTATGATGTGTAAGGAGTATATAATTTTACAGTCCATGCAGTAAATCAAAAAGGGGTGTATCATACACGAGGACTCCAAGAATACTTTATGTTTTCTTGCGTCCTGCACCGTTAATAACTAGTTACCACCCACAAACAAACTCAACATCATTCATGATGAAATACATTCCCACTTTCGTCTCTTGATACTTTAAGTTGTGTACATGTTTCAATGTAGCTACTGAAACACCAAAAGCAAGCTCATATGGGGCAATTGAAGTGAAGGCACAAAAAGCGGTTGATACGTTGATGAACGTCACACTTAATCATTTGAAGAAACATCAAATATCAAGTGAATTTATTTTTATTTGTATCAATAGATTCGTTGATGAAAATCAAATTAAATAAACAAGACCCAGCTAAAAAATTGCTAAAATAATGCTGTAAAATTGAAATAATAATAATACATTGTATTCAATATTTAAGCCTAGCTTTTAATAATAAACTTTTTGTAAAAATGAGAAAATCAATACCTGAAAGATTATTAGCATTAAAAAAAGCAACATAAATGTACCAAAACTAAAACAAAATTGGATTTTGACACATCTGTCCACAGTATCAAATCAACTAAATAATTAAATATTATCTCAATTTCGTAGACTTATCAAAAAAAAGGAATGGGTCTATGTTGTAGGTCGTCGCTATAGGAGACTCAAACGGCAGGTGGAACTATAAAATGATAAAGTGGGCAAGCTAGTAAGATGGTCAATGTGATGAACGAGTGGTTGTGAGGTGTCACTTACAAGAGAAGCTAAATGTTCTGTTTTGTCGGTTGTCTTGATCGAGTGTGAGCAAGTGTGAAAAAAGGTGTGAGCTAGAGTTGTGAGATGGAGAAAGAGGAAGTGGATTTCTTGTTCTAGTAACAGGAGATCTGATCCAGGGCCTGAGGAGCTTGATTCAACAAACGGGGAAGGAAAAAAGAGAACGAAGTGGAACTATAATGGGATAATGTGGGCAAGCTAGTAAGATGGTTAATGTGATGACCAAGTGGTAGTGGGGTGTCATTTACAAGAGAACCTAAATGTTCTGGTTTGTCGGTTGTCTTGATCGAGTGCGAGCAAGTGTGAAAAAGGGTGTGAGCTGGAGTTGTGAAATGGAGAAAGAGGAAGTGGATTTCTGGTTCAAGTAAGAGGGGATCTGATCCAGAGCCTGAGGAGTTTGATTCAACAAATGGGGAAGGGAAAAAAAGAGAACGAAGTTAAAGAAAGAGGAAGAACTAACTTGGCGAGGACGGTTGAGTAGGAAGAAATAAAGGAACAAGTCATTAAGTAGAAGGTGGAGTTCTGGAAATTGAAGGTGGGAGACAACAGCCCATGAAATAGAGAATTCACACACACGTGTGTGTAATTTCATTTTGCAAAACTATGGTAAGGGAAACGTCCCAATCAGTCGGTTTGACCGATGCTATCACGTAACAGTATGAACTGATAATTACCGTCTACGTAATTACATACATATACATACATATATACATATATACATACATATATACATACATACATATAGTCACACACACTGATGCAATATTGGGCAAATATAACATATCTGTCCTTGTTGGCTATTTTTTGAACCTAACCATTCTGTGTGTATATGAATCCAGACACTTGAAATGTTAGAGAAAAAGGAAAATGTTCTCTTGAAAAAGGCTGCTGCTGAAGTTGAGAAGGCAAAGGAGTTCACAAGAGCAAAGAACAAAAGGGGTACACCTATTTTTCCTTTTACTTCTCTTTTGCCGATTCATTTATCTCTTAATTTGGCTTAAGTCCTGCTTACTATTACAATGATCCACTCATTCATCTGTTTTAGAGATACCTACTTGGATTATTCTGTACTTCAGTACTGTAAAATTGTTGAACTTATTGTTCATGCTACATAGATAATGCATTACATATTATTGTTTGTGGTTTGCATGTTGTAACGTGACCATTAGTTAGCAAAATATGTATCATATTTTCTGTCCACATCATCTTCGCATTAGATCTTAAATGCATGTTCATGGTTTCACCTATATTTGGTCATTATTAGGATCCATTGACTGTCTCCATTGGATCCATGGACAGTCTGTATTGGTGACCTTGGTGTAATGTGTTGCATTAGACCTGCTATTTGTATTTACAATCAAGTGCGCATTGAGTTTAGCGATTATACTGTTCAGTCAGCATGGTTTTTTGAGTAGGAAGCACAAACTCTTCAATAGGAGTCACAAGTGTAGATTCAGACTCCAACTAGTGCTGGAATTATGTGTGATATGCTTCATTTTAGGCAACTGCAGGCTGACTATAAAAAAAGTATATCTTTAATTGGACTAATCACCCCTCTTGGTCCCTTAACTGACTACTTCTGAGTTCCAACTTATTTGAGTTTTTTAAGGTTCTTACTAGTAAAAAAAAAATCACATGTCCGGATCTAAACCTATAAAAGTATAAGAACAAAATAAACAATACTTGTATTTTGTTTTCCTCATCATGCAATAAAAACATTAACCTCTTAAAGAAATTGTACAAAATACTCCAAAGCATAATTCGGACAAAAGGATTTGACTTTTTTCATCTCGATCTACTCCCAGAGGTAAGACTAAGATTAAAAATATTTAATTCTTCAAAAATTTAGATGATAGCTGTTGAATTTGCTGAAGTGCCCTTTCTTTTAAGCTCATATAAAAATTTTCTTACCAATAAGGTAAACAGCAGCTGTTATTGTTTAGGTCCTTTAGAAAACCTGCTTTTCGAAAATCATCCAAAAGTCGTTAATACTTAATATATGCTTTTTATTCAACTATTTTAAATCCATAAATATCTTTTTCAATGACAGGTATGAATAAAATTTTCACTCTGAAGATGCCAAGTGACAAATGATAATAATGAATTTTGAAAAATTGTAGCAAATCTACTGTTAACATAATCAAGACCTAATAATAATTCTCCTGGAAATTTACATGAAGGCGATTGTCATAAAAATATATGATTTGCATCTGTTCAGCTGCGATACAGTGTTTGAAGAGGAAAAGACTTTATGAGCAGCAAGTTGAGCAACTTGGGAATTTTCAGCTACGTATACATGATCAGGTATCCCAGTAGCTTATTGGACAGAACTGTACCTAAATTTTATATTTTGCATAGTTATTATTTTTTGGAATGTGTGTTAATACTGCTTGATATATTCCAGATGATAATGTTAGAAGGGGCGAAAGCTACAACGGAGACTGTTGATGCATTGAGAACAGGAGCATCTGCGATGAAAGCAATGCAAAAGGCAACGTAAGTAGGCACAATTTACAAAATTACAAGTTTGTACTGACCAATTTTGTTTCTATTGTAGTTAAGTTATTTTTAAAAGTAAGTTTGTATAAGTTTGTATTTACAAAAAGCAACGTAGTGGATGCATATTAACACGTCATTTTTAATCTAATAATATTTAGATTGCAGCTAAGCTAGTTATACTTAGAAGTTTCCTCAATTTGGTACAGGAACATTGATGATGTAGACAAAACAATGGATGAAATTAACGAGCAGACTGAGAATATGAAACAAATTCAAGAAGCATTATCTACCCCAATTGGAGCAGCAGCTGATTTTGATGAAGTAATTCTTTTGCCTTTTGTTGGTTTCTAATTTCATGGTACCATGTTGCTTCCACAGTTGGAGAATGTGAACCATATATGAGTTATATAGGCATTTGATACAATTTTTATTTAGTTGTGTTTTATCTGTAACACTTTCGAATTAGGGAGGCTTGTTCATGAAGGTTTCTTTGTGTGTGTGTGGGAGAGAGCGCGTGTGCATGTCTGTGCGCGCGTGCACGCACACGTGCATAGCTCCTTGTTTTTGGCTATTAACTGTACTTCTATGTTACAGGATGAATTAGAAGCTGAGCTAGAGGAATTGGAAGGAGCTGAGTTGGAAGAGCAGCTTCTTCAGCCTGCTACTTCTGCTCCTGCTTCTTCAGGGTATGTTCCTCCAGGAAAACAACAAACTCGACCTGCTGCTAATAAAAATACAGATGAAGAAGATGAGCTTGCAGCATTACAAGCTGAAATGGCTTTGTAGTCCGGTAATATTTCTTTCTTTTAGCGAGTTTTTATTTAGAAGCATTATTACTATTTATTTAAATGAAACACATAAGTAGTTTGTTGAATTTGGTTTCTTTTAATGTATGACCATGAAGTTTGCAACCTATTAGTCCAATCATTAATATATTGACACTTGGATCTAAAAGATATACCATACAGAAGTTTATTATCCTTCTGCTAGCGACAATCTTACCTGAAGCATGAGTGTTGGCCTTCATGTCTGCATGTACCGTGTGTACTTACCGCTCTGAACCAAATATTGAAAAGAGCTTCGCTTACTCTAGGGCTAGTAGTTTCCCGTTAGTAGCTATTATGTGATTGTATGCCTACATTTAGCTATGAATTGTTTGAAAGCAAATTTTATATATTTGTTACATTTCCCGATCCGTGTGTAAATTTTTGCTCAAAGATGTACTATATTACATACTTTGAATGGATTTGCTGTTGCCATATATTTCCCATTTAAAAATTCCAAAACATCATTGTATTAGCCCTAGTATCTTTTACAACTTGATATTCACCACTTTTAATTTTTCTAATGAATATTGTTTCATTAGATAATCCTTTCATGTTAAATGTGTGTTGTGATGAACTGTATAATCCATTCTATTACTAGTTATATAAATTTGAATACGAGAATATATGTACAAAGCAAAAAAATATGTGGATCTGATAAACAGTATTGTAGATCCTGTAGAGGTTACAGTGGTGATTGAGATGAAATGTGGGATAAGTAGGTTTGTCAATGAATACTTTCGATTGCAGATAGCGCATATCCGCATTTGTATCCGAAATTAATTTTGGATATCCGCTTCTACGGATACGGACGGATATCGAATTTTTATTCTATCTACTCACAATTTAATATATTTTAAAGCATAATAGAAAATTTGGTTCAACATAAAACCATTTTAGTACTAATGGCTATAAAAATATAAGAAATTAAAAATATGATGATAAAAAGTTAGGGCCCGTTTGGTTTCGTTTTGAGTTTTGTGTTTTGTGTTTTCAACCCACACTACAAAATACAATAAAATGGGAGATTTTTTTTTACAATTCTTAGTCATTGCGACGATGGACGGAAAATGGAGGAGATGGATTGTTTTCCGTCCTTTTATTATGTCTCAAAACACGAAAAATCAAATAAACTTGTTTTCTATTTTCTATGTTAATTTTGTTTTTCGAAATTGTGTGTTTTTCAACAATACATAAGGAATGCGCATTTTTGTTTAGACGAAAACGCAAAACTAAAAACAGCAAGCCAAACGGGACCTTAGTTTTGAGCATCAATTATTGATTATATACACATGATATAAATTAGTCCGTTGATAAAAGAGTAAATATTAATCATTTTGTGTAGTAAAATACAGATAATATAAATTATTATATTTATAAGATCCGGACGAAAATGTTCAGGTGTGGATTCCTTAGATGCCACATCCATTTTCTTTTCTTGGTTTTTGGAAATTTTCCATTTTTTGGATACAGATGCGGACATGATTCAAATTTTCGGTTATCCATTGACTGACTTAGGAATAACTTAGAAGTCGAATAAAAATTAAAACTTCTTAAAATTCTTTGTAATGTTTTGTTCTCGAACAATACAATTAATGCTTTAATTTATGTTTGTTGGTTAGGTACAATTTTGTTTGTAAACTGGAGTGAAACCCCTGAATTGACAAGTTTGAATTGTGCTTTAGAATAAATTTGTCTTTATTTGTGTTAAAATAATTGAACAGTATAAAAGTTAGGTGTATAGTCGTTGCTTTTGCTCTGAAATTGACACAACAGATAATTGCATATAGAATGCCAAACTGAAGTGATGGCTGACAAGTATACAGCTTCTGTTTTTCAACATCCAACATAGCTAGCTAGTGCAACTTGCGAGTCAAATAACTGATCCAACCAGTCAAGGACCACTTGCCTTAGTGATAAGGGTTTTATACTAAGATTGTTGGGGTTTTGGGTTCGAACCCACGGATATCAAAATCACAAAACAAGGAATTAATAAATCAATTCTAAATGCTTACCGGCTTACCAGGTAAGCTCGTGTCTATAAGAGTTCTAATTTCGTTTTTTTTTCTTTCTTTTTTTTCCAAAAAAGCAAAAACAAAATCAATATGAGTTCGTTTTTTTTAGTTTACTGCCATAATTATGGTTTGTGAATAACCTGTGTTAGAAACATCAACAATCCACCTCGTCGCAAGCTAGAATGCCTAACCCGCGCAGAGCTCCCTAGTTAGTTGACCTAGTTTTTGTTTGATGAATGATTACAACACTAACAATTAATTACTGTCATAAAAAATAATTAACCTTGTTATGCATGATTCATTTTAGTTTTAGGTTCAAAGAGAAATTAGTAAATGTAAATGCTGCTCTTACTGAAAAAATTTGTACAAGCAGAAAATGACTATTGAAATTCACATTTATTGTTGGGTCTACATGCCATTTTCTTGGTTGTTAAAACTTACTGAATTCTTCAGTAGCTGTAGCAAATTTCGTTGTTTAATATAGGAAAGTTGTTATGTATTGAAAACTGTGGATCCTAATTATAACTAATACATCAAACATGTTTGATTACTTTCTTCTTCAGCTTCTCTTAATCTTCAACCTTCTGCCCCAAATCAAACATTGAGTTAAACCTAATGTAAAGTCAAATTTCTATCGTTGATTTTTACCCAAATGTACTGCTGTAGAAACTAGTCCATCTCAGTCACAATATATTGCTACGAGCCTTCACCCTTGAATGTTCCCACTAAGTAATCGTAGAGTGTAATGTTTTTTTTTCCGTATATTCTATCAATATTGTAAAAGTTTGCAACTTTTTTTCTCTCTCAGTATTTTAAAACCACTAGTATTAAACTGTCAAATATCACAAGTCACTATGTTTTATGTCTACTTTGAAAATTGGTTAATGGTGTCTGTGAGGCTTAATCCCAATTCTAAACTACTTACCATATTGCTAGCGATCATCAACTTCTGATTCAAGACATTTAAATTCACAGTCCAAAGGTCTTACAGCATTACCAGTAGTCTTTTACTCTTGTCACTATATAAAACCAACTTGTCTTAATTTGCCTCACTGTCGTTTCTGGTTGAATAGCCAACTGAACTCAGATCTGTTTCATCTAAATAAAGAACTTGCATACTGTTCGTTTTTATAACTCAAGAATGCTTACATTAGTAAAATAATTCTAAAACTGCCATTTCTGCATTACATACATAAGGGAATATGATCTGTTCTAGAAAATACACTGGATACCTCTACTAAAAGTTCAAGTATGTGTCTTAATAATATTTCACTTAATGCATTCATGCTATGAACTTAAGTTGGTAGCTGAATTTAATTCACTTGCTTGGCCCGTTAAAGAAGCTTTGATTTGGAAGCTTCTTTATATGTTTTTTTGTATTGCACACATTACCCAATATGTTAATTGTTTTTTTGTTTGATAACTCATTAAATCCAATCACGCCATCCGCACATGTAAGGATGTCACCAACACTTCAAGTTTATGCACAAACTGTAATCCTGACTATATCTAACTGTATTTAAATAATAAGGTAAGACATCACTCTAATGCAGGTCCTATTGGTAGAGTCGTGCTAAATCTTGTAAAATACTCACATACACTAGTAGCAACTGTACGGCAGTAGGGCAGAAATATAATTGAGTTAGATATAGTTAGGTTCATCTAGTAAACTCTACACTCTAGACGTTGGTTGACTTAACATGTGTACTTAGACATTGATGCAGACACAACCTATAAACACGCAGTTTATTCATAGATTAAGGTTCCAATTTCTATTTTCTGTTTCCATTCCATGGCATAGGAAAATCTAGAATTTTGTGTTCCTTTTTGGAAGTTTTGGAGATTCCCTTTTAGTTCTAGTTTCCGGATCCGGTAATGTTTTTACAAGTTTATTAATAATATTTACTGATACACGTCAAACATAGTATATACAAATTTTACACCATTACGACTTGAATTTATTTAAATGAACTACCATTATTAACCTAGACTAGATTTGATTATTATATACAGAATTTCACAAAGTATAAACTTAATTTATATTAATTTAATGAATAAACATACCCGGTTCAGTCCAATTATCCCAAATTTAACTTATTTAAATGATCAACTCCTTTTTCATTTTCAAACCTAGTGCCCTAATTCATTCAACTCCCGAAATCGACGAGGAAACAAAAAATAAAAATAAAAATAAAAACTAATGTGCTACCAAATGCAGACTGAGGTCACCGTGGCCGCTGCTTCGAATTAATTGAACTAAAGAGAAGAAGAGAAAAGGAGGTTTTTCTTTCTGAATTCCATGTATTATTCTCTATTTTCCCATGTTTTTATCATGTGAATTTTATGGCACAATTTTTTTTCGTTTAAACTGGAACGGTGTTCTAGTATAATTCCAGTCCAGCCATCGCCGAAACCTGATCGGAATGGTTGGAATTTAAAACTTGTTATACACTTTTTACATCTCATTAGCATTGAGTTAAGTTTGGACATCATACACGCATTTACAACCATACCTGCTGTTATATAATTTGCAGGTTCATCCTTGCGCTTATGACTATTTTTTTTTTCTTGCTACTTTTATGTATTTGTTACTTTGTATATTTTGTATTTTGCAAGCCAATGGAGGATTGCTTTTTCTTTTATGTTGTGTCGTATGATATATGTCACACTTTTCTCCCCTTGACAAATTAGCTGCAAGGAATTCTTGCTGGTTTTTGGTAACGTGGAAACATTTCTGGCAAAAGAAAAAGTTTTTCCTATCTAGGGGGTGACTGGGAGATGCATTTAAATGTTCAATGAGCTATCATATTCCCAAGGATTTTTTACACTGAAAATAATTCATGAATTTTATTTTCTTCATTGAAAAAAAACAAAAATCTTGTACCATATTTACTTACTAACTACTTTTATATTTCATGCAGTGTTGGTACAGAGAACTGGATAAGTTTGAAAATCAATTTCTTGTACTTCATTTGTGGAGATGTTCAAATTTAACATTATATTATGATGAAATGAATTTAATGTACTCTTGGAGATGATCATGTGAATCACAGTGTAAAGCTTGGCTAAAACTTTTGTGTGATGTGCTGGCGCGGCTTGTTTATACTTATTTTTAATCACAGTTTCTATTGTTAAGTACATGTTGTCTAATTTCTGATGCCATCTTAATTTTCTTCTGCGGCCAAGTTTATTGTTATGAATGATCTTAGCGTATTTCCATATCCAGGAAGAAAAGGAAAAAAATGGAACGGCCTTGCATATTGTTCCTGAAATATTTTCAGATATGTTAGTAAAGTTGATCAATAATGTAATGCAGTTGTTTCCTCAAGATTTAGGTAAACACCTTCAACAATTTTGTACCGTCTGTCTGTCTACGGCTGTTATTTTTGTGTGAAATAGCATTTTGTAGAGAGCTAATCGAATATGGTTAATTCAGAATAAATAGTGCAAAAATTAAAAGAACACAAGATTTATGGTGATTGCGATTGAAGATTGCTCATGATTTCAAATACTAGAAAGGTAGATTATAGCGATTATAATAAATCATAATAAAAGATGGAAAATGAATACATTTTTAGAAATCTCGTTGGTAGTAGTAACTTTTAAATCCGTTCGCCATTACTATTCAGCCATGGGATATCTATAGGTTTTGTACAAGTTGAAGAGCAATCGAATTGTTGTTCTTATTTGGTAGTTGACACTATTGAATAGTTTTCCTTTTCTGGTAATTGATAACTACTGGATTGTTTTTGATGTTTGGTAGTTGATAACTATCGAACTAATTTCCTTTGATTGTAGGTGTGTCAAAAGGGTAGAAATGGGTTGCATAAGGATTGCATAAAAATTAATTAACTCTTTTGACATAATTTTTAATCCAACCCTTTTAAACTTTTTTTAAGGTGGGTTAACCCTTATGAACCGTAAAGCAAATATTTATCAATTTTAATAATAAGCAAATATTTAAACACTCATATATAATTGATACACTCACGCATAAGAAACCGTTCAGCTCATGTGGCACATAGACTGGAATAATATGTTTCTCATGTTGATATGCTAAAATATGTGTGATTCATGTCAGTTTGTGAAAATGTTGTACTTGTTTTTTGGCAGCAGGTGGTAAGAACTGCAAATAGCATGAAATAATACGTAGGTAAAAATTCATACAAATAGCCTAAAAAACATTAAGTAACAAGAAACAGTTTATGACAGGCAAAGATAAGTTTAAATAGATTAAAATTAGACTATTACAAATTGCATTGTTTAAAAGTTGTGTAAACAGCAGCGAATGAAAAAAAAAGAACTCAGTTGACAGAAGCAATATCTGGCCAGAAAATATTGTTACATAGACCTATTCAAACGAAGAAACAACAAAAACAGCTATAATATATTATATCAAAAACAAAGTGAACATAGCCCTGAAGGTTATTTCTTTACAATTCACTAGCATGTTCTTCTCCAAACCTGCATATAAAATAGTAGACAAAATTTATAGCAGCGACAACAAAACAATTTTAATTTGACCAAAAGACAGAAAATGAAAGATAACTATAAATCAATTAGTGTACATCTAACAATGCATCGATTAGCTAAAAGAGGAGTTAAAAATTAAGTAGCTTGTTCATTATCAAGAACGGTAATATCTTCCGTATGATCATCGATTGTTGACATTATAGATGTTCCATACAACTAATCTCTTGAACAAAGTAACGCTTCAACAACATCCTCCTTAAGTGAACTGCGATAGTCATCTAAAACTCTACCACCAATACTAAATGCACTTTCAGAAGCGACGGTGGTAATTGGAACAGCTAAAATATCTCTTGCCATGAGAGATAAAATTGGATATTTATATTGTTGCGATTTCCAAAATGAAAGAATATCTAATTGCATTTTACGATCAACTAACCCATCTTCCAAATAAGAATCAAGTTCAGACTTGCGAGGATTGCTAGCAAATTCGGAATAATCAAATCGATCCATCATATCTTCGCATTCTTGCGAGTAAGGACCCGTAAATGATTGTGTGGATTCCACGATTTCCACGACACATGTTTCAATGGACGATTCTTTTCTCACCCTTTCCTTATACTCATCATATAGTGCTTCCAACTTTCTTTCCACCCTTTCAAACTCTAAGCAGTCGCCATACAATGTGTTATAAGAAAACCGAACGAAATTTGTTTTGTATCGCGGATCAAAGATGCAAGCAATGGAAAGTAACACACTAAATTCACTCCAATATTTATTAAACTTTTTGAGCATTTCACTTGCCATGTGAGACATAAAGTCATTCTCCTCCGTGCACTTCTTCAAAGTAAAATGAACCAAGAAAATTTTGGAAAAAATAAGTTAGCCGTTGGGTAATTTGCGCCGGAAAATAATGAAGTGACATCGTAAAAAACTCCTAGAAAATGTGAAATTCTCTTTGCTTTGATCCATTCTTCGGATGTTGGAAAATAACTATAACTAGAATCAATAAGCTTAAGACGGTAAAGCGCTTGTTCATAATGTATTGCGCTTTTAAGCATTATAAAAGTTGAATTCCATCTAGTAGGAACATCCTGACGCAATCCTTTCCTAACGTCATTCAATGAAAGAGTGGGTATGCATTCGACGAAACTTTTCTTTCTAGATTGAGAACCCTTGATATATTTAATACTCTCACGTATGTTACTTAAGAAAGAAGTGACACATTTTAAACCATCCTGCACTATCAAATTTAGCACGTGGGCGGCACACCTGATATGCAAAAATTGTCCATCTGCAACCATTGCTTTTCTATGACAAAGATGTGATTTCAGTAAATCAACGAATTTATCGTTATCAAATGCATTATCTAGAGTGCATGCAAATATTTTATCGACTACTTCCCAATCAACCAACATACTCGAAATTTTTCCAAATATAGCCGAGCCCGAGTGTGGAGGTGCCATTAAACAAAAATTCAACAATTTCTTTTGTAGATTCCACTCATTATCAATAAAATGAGCGGTTAGAGTTATAAAACCATCCGTATTTACTGAAGTCCATAAATCAGATGTTAAACTAACTCTTCCACTACATGATTTTATAAAATCCTTAAGTTTGACTCTTTCATTCTCATATACTTTCATAACATCGGAACGTGAAGTGTTTCTTGAATAATGCTCCACTTGATTATTCAAGTAGGAATGAATCTCACGAATACGGTCATATTGAACAAATTTGAAGGGTAAGTTATGTTGTATAATTGCTCTAGCCATCAAGTCTCTATATTTCTTTTGTTCGAAAGCACTTCTTTGATTAACCTCTATGCTTTTATCGATTAAGGGACACTTTTCTACATGATTCAGCAAATTTTTAGTCCCATAGGTACCACCCCATATATATTTTCTTTTACATTTTTTGCAGAAGAAAGTACGTTTCTGACCTTCAATAGTTTCATTTTTTTCAAAGTATTTCCAAACATCGGAATACGTACCCTTTTGTCTCTTATTTCTTGAAGAGCTACCCATTGAATCTACATCTGCTGCCAACTCTGGTATGTTTCTTAATTAAGTATCTTGGTCAACAATATCCATATTGTAAAAATCTGTAAGTGCACATGTAAATTAAAATTATAGTTACAGTTAAATATAAAAGGGTTAAATAAGGTACATGTAAAACAGCAGCACTTCTGGAAAAGCATGTACAGGCAGTAAATTGAGTATCATAGAAAAGTTACAAAATAAAAGCATCTACAAAATGAAAGTTGTTCTCGCACAGAACAAAAGGAACATGTGGAAGTAATAAAGAAAAAATCAGAATATCATGGCAAATAATGTCCCATGCTCAAAATCATAAAAATTGAATTTTTATTTATTTTTACTACTGTGTTCAAAGCTAGCATTTTACTAAATGACAGTACAGACATTTAACATAAATTTACTCATTTATTAGTTAGGTCTATTTTCCAGACATTGGGAATAAACCAAGAAATAGTTATTGAATTTTGGACAGTTTGTTTATGGAGCCTTATACAGCACAATATTAGTAAATGTTTTGATCACTATTAACAGCCGTTGGCCACCCAAAAAAGCATAATTACCAGTACCATTATTGAGTAGACAACCAGACATGGATATCATGATATTATATTTAATCATACAACAGTGAAATTTTAATGGAAATAATGTTGTACCCAACTATATCATAATACAACACAATTTCATCAAGACAGTGGCTGGGAATCCATTAAAATAAAAAAGAAACAAATGGAAAAACCTTTCCTGTTGATCAATTAAACGATCATCCAAAAATATGTAACAGTTAACCAAACTGAAAATGATTGACTGAAAACTATTGGTTGACCATCTTTCTTTTGTTAAAAAGTTAAATCGGGTGAAATGCAAAATTAGACCAAGGAAACAGACTAGAATACAACATCATTGAACAACTACGAAATGCAACAGAAGACATCAAATCAGTAACTGATTGTTGGCCAAATCACCTGTAACTACATCTAACAGCTAATGGAAGAAGAAAAAAGTTCTTTAATATGCAATAGTAAAATACATCATTAAACTACAACATTTTGGTTCAAGGATACATCCTATATAAAATATACAATAAAAATACTTGCAAGAAAACATTTAGAATTCAAAAACTAAATTACACAGGGGTTCATTACAATCCACATTCAACGGTCAAACGATAAACAATTAGAATAAACAAACCCAACAATTGTGCCCAAATGAGTAAACCAACACCTGGTGTATAACAATCAAAATTGGGTTTCAACATAGGTCAAAAGTGGCAGCTGAGTCTCAGTTGGGGAAAGAAATATAAATTTACCAACGGCACAATCAGATTTTTAAGTTAAAAGAAATTACTCTATTCTCAAATCAATCAGAAAATAGACGAAATCAAACAGCGAACCGATAACCCTGATATCGTGCGCAAGCCTCTACGTATATACTCAAAGGACTGGCTAACTTGAATCAGCACCACTGGGTCGATTTGGAGAAGATCCAGTCGACGAACGATGAATTGGGATCAAAATCGACGTGAGGAAGACTCGTAGGTGTGAAGAAGAACAAATCAACTCGACCCAACTAAAGAACAGTTTGAATCGACGAAATAATGAGCAATCGCCATTGATTTAGGGTTTGGAAAGTAACTGGGTGGAGTCAGAAACAACGTTAAACAGGTTGTATTAAGAGTAGACAGGTTGAACGGGTTGCTAAGAAAATAATTTGAAAAATGGGCCGGCCTGTCTAAAATAAGGTTGAAAGGGTAGGGTTAAATGGGTTTATTAAATTTTGACAGGCCTATTTGATTGCCACATGAGTTTGTGTCCAAACATTTTCTTCACTTAGTAACGTTTGGTTTCTTCTTTCGATTTTCTTTGAGTCAACTTTCGATTCTCTTGTTTCTTTGTTTTATCCCTCCAATCATGATATAACAATCTTATTATGGATTTTTCAGTTATTTTTATGTCTTTTGATGGTTTTTCATATCTGTCGTGCTATGGATGAAATGCTCACTACATTTGCCTTGCAATGCATACTTTCGTGAATACAAAATGTATTTTTCTCCATCCAAAGTCATCTCTCTTTCATACAGTGGTCAACTCGAACTTCAAACAACGATATTTTACTCTCGCTTTTTTAGGGAAGTATCAAGTTGCTAGTTTGCTAAACATCTGAAAGCTTAGCATCTAAAGGTAAAAGTGTCATCCATGTCATAAAGCAAAAGATTAGATGATGGTTCAGAAAGGTTCAACAAGAATTTGTTTGATGTGATTGTTGTTCCATAGTGTTCTATCTAGTACAATTATGTTTGGTACCAAACAGAATACCCAGTGTTATCCGGCCTTTTGGCCCAGCTATATTCAGACCGACTAAACAAGTTAGATTAGACGATCATCGAGGAAGACAGCCTGGAGAGATGATTATTAGCCTCATAGATTAAACACATGTAATGATATGAAGCGACGATCAATCGAGGCCAAGAGATAGACTCTGTAGAATATTCTAAGTATGCAATAATGTCTCCCCTAGGCGGGGGATCGATGCCTATCCCTTTCCCTAGGAGATCGGTACATATCATCAATTTTTATCCCAAACTCGGTAAGATCGATATAGAGTGACAAGGAAGGCCCCATGGGGCTAGATTTCAAGTTTCAAGTCATTTGGAGTTCGTATGCTCAAGTTATAGGCAAATTACTTCACCTACCAAAAGGAATCGGTATAAAAGGGATATGTATAAAAGGAATCGTCCATATTCAGCTTTCATTACATATTGCAACAATGATCGGTCAATAAATCAAAATCTACAAATGCTATTAACATGAAAATTGGAGTATAAGCTAATTAGGATATGTGGAACACCCTATAGGGATCGCATGACATTTGGAGCAAGTTGGAGGGATCGGTACCTATCCCTCTAGAGGGATCGGTAGAAATCATAATTCAAGTAATGCTACTTCACGGAAAATGCGATATCTCACAAACTGTACGTCGAAATTGTAGAAAATTTGGGGAGCAAGTAGCTAACGTCATGGGGCATCCCTCATAAGGATCGTTGTCTATTTGGATACATTTATAAGGATCGGTACCAATCCCTATTGTGGACCTCGATGGGCCTGCAAATTTTGGGTAGCCTCGTCTTGGTCTCCCAAACCTTCTGCCAGAATTTCAGTCCGATCCGTGCACGTCTTCCCCTATAAATACAACAGACATGGCGTCAGGAAAGGGATCGTGTTTTCTCTGCCGAGGCTATGCCGTTTTTATTCTTCACTTTTGTACTAATGGATTCCAACTGATCCAAACACTCTTGTAATCATAATCAAGTGGAATATCAATAGAAATATGAAGTGGACGTAGGCCAAGATTGCCGAACCACTATAAAAATTTTATGTGTTCATTTATAATTTTTGCAATGTTGTAATTTCATTGTTCATTTAATCTCTACTAGATTCTATTGGGTGTTGATGTCCATTTTTGACGTCAACATTTCGGTGCTTTCATTGAGAAATGAAATCTCGGCTTGATTGGATCTCATCATCTACTGGTGGATTTCCATATTGGTGAGATAGATACAACTTTCAAACGATAAACTTCCTATTCTACTCAGATTTGAAGATCTAAAGGAAGCTAATAGCCGTGGTTAAAGGGACTAAGTCTACTTCCTGTATTTTTGGAGGATCTAATTATGCCAGTGTTCTTGTTTGGAATCGTTTATGTGTTCATGTCCATTTGGAAGAGATCGGTTCACTCATGTATGCAAGTTCTTAGAATTAGATGTTGAAGTTTGCACTCAAGTTAGCGAAGGGCCGATCCCTCCCACAAGGCCATGATGGTCGATACCTCTCACAAGGCCATAATGGTCGATCCCCCTCCAATCTCAACTGCAACCGATCCCTTAGCCTAAATGATTGAACCCTTACCAAGACAAATATATTTATACCGATCCCTCTAGCATATATACTGAGTAAATGCCGACTCCTCTGTTAAACTACTACATGCACTACCAATCCCTCCATATGTACCGATCACTCTAAAAAGCATATGTACCGATCGCTCCAAATACATCAATACATATCCCTCCAGTAAGTATACCGATCCCTCTCCAAAAGGTATATACCGATCCCTCTGCTAAGTATATATGTCAATCCCTCTGCAAAGCACATATACCGACCCCCCTACGAAACAGCTATACCGATCCCTCTACAAAACGGTTCATAACTAGTCCCTTTGGCTGATCCCTCGTTCATGTCCTCATAGCCGATCCCTCTCATATGGCGAACTATCGATCCCTCACCGAGCCAATTCAGTCGATCCCTATACTACTGATCCTTCTCTCAAAAGCCCAATCTGATCGATCCCTATATATAAAAATATGGATCGGGTACGATCCATGTTTTTTTAAAAAGATTGTGAATCGGGTACGATTCATTTTTTTTAAAAATAGCTCTAATTGCAGTGCCCCCGCATTTTGGATTCGGAACTCAACTCAAACACAGTGCATTCTATCCACTTCCCTTATGTCTTGTGACTGACCAGGGCATAGAGGATCAAGTGGCAGCTTCTGAATTGTAGCCAGGGAACGGACAAGCAACTGCCACTCAAACAATACTCCCAAAGGTTGGAGAACATAGGTGATGTGACTCTAAGCAAACCCAAGAAACTTTGGCCCAAAGCTGAACTCGGGTAAAATCAAGATTTTCTCCTAGCAAATGCCAAGATGACTCCAAGCACTGTTCTTCACAGACCCAACACTTCGAATTCAGTGACTCCAAGTAAACCAATTGCTGACTCCGAGCAAACGACAGATTTTCTCGGGTCCGACTTCAAGTAACTTACCACTGATCCATCAATACTGGTCCATCTTACTTTGCTCATATCTCGGGCATGCATACATCATTCACAAGCATAACAAGTAGCTATAACTTAAAAACGAACCGAATTGCCGATGACTGAAGCATCTCCCCCAGTCGAAGCCTATTCATTGAAGTCGTTCAGTGTGTAGAATATCTGAGGAGATTCGATGTACCAATCATATCGGTTTACTCAGGGAAAGCCGACCCTGAACTACATCTCATGAAATTCGAGTGGCATGTGAATTCCGCCAGAGTGATATGTGCCATCGTATGCAGACGCTTTCCTATGTTCCTCGTAGGTGTATCGATCATGCAACTTATGCGATTATCGCCTAAATCCATCTCCTCATTCAATCAACCGGATCAGAAGTTTGTCGAGAAGTTTAGAATGCGTGCGATTCACACCAAGGATGTGATGTCATTATCTAATTTATTCCAGATGCTAGGTGAGCCACTCACAGACTTCCTGTAAAGATTCAATGTCATCGTCGTCACTAAAGCAAGCAATCCCAGCGAGGATATCATATGATGGCATTGATGAGGGGAATCAACCTCCAAGAAGATTTTGGCAGCTAGTTAGCTGGAGAGCCTCCTACGACCTTGGATCATTTCTGTTACAAAGTGAATCAGAACCTAAGCAAGGAGGAGGTAAAGAATACTAGGAGAAAGAACAATACATGGCCGTTGGCTAAGACTCAGATTCCAAGAGACAACACAAAATATCAAAATTCGACTCATATACTCATTTGAATGATTCAATCGATAACATCTACTCAGAGACTCATGACTCAGAGTAGTACTTAAAACCAGCCTCGAGAGAGTCCACCGAAGCCCAGAGAAAATATGGAGAATGTTCTATATTCCAAGATGCACATGGTCCTAACACTAGCGATTACAAACACCTCTGAGATATGATCGGAAAGCTGATTCGAAAAGGAAAGCTTCAATAGCATGTGCAAGCCTTGTAGAATGGCGGGTAGGAAACATCCGATGCTTATCAATAAAGAACTTTGATTGTCAATTAGACCGCCGACGGTCGACATCCCGTTGAAAGGAGATAGAGGCAAAGTTGAATAGCGAGCACACGATGCTACTTCACTTATCAATGAGATTTATTCCGATCTTCTTTGAATTATTTATATTTCAATTTAAATTGTGTTGTGACCTACGACCAACTTGAACTAAACAACTTCCAAACAATGCAGGTGACCAAGTACTTAGAATTGGGCTCCGACCAACCTCCGCAGACCATGATCAGACCATTGGAGTTTCACCAGAATAAGCGTGATCCAACCGCTCATCAGCAACCATATTCCCCTGACTTGAGGCCAAGGACTCGAGATGGAAAAGCTCTACAAGGTCAGAATCCAATACAAATTAGACACGGATGACTGTCCACTCATCGACCTCTACATTTGACTTAGAGACCTAAGAAAGACTTGTAGCCGATGTGAGCCGATCATCCACTCCTCGGATCATAAAATGAAGTCTGACAAAATGCATATGCCTCTTCCGAAGCTCAGTGATGCCGGGATCCAACTAGAGTAGACATGATTTGATCATCTACACATCGAATTCTTCCCTAAACACAGAGGGCAGTTCGGAAGCTCAACTTAAAGTAGACGTGACTGATTGCCTACTCATCATCCACCGTCCTCAATACGTGGACATGACTGCAGCTTGAGGTGGATGTGACTTGACCGTCCAATCCAAGCATGGATGTGTCGCCTACTACCTTCCTTGACTGGACAAGAGGAGCTACAACCACTAAGCGGATATGAATCGATCATCTCACTTGCCAAGTTTTGTCCTTTATGCTGGGGGCAGAATTCCATTCCATGAGTGAATGTGATTCGACCGCTCATTCGATAACTCTGACCTCGACTTGACAACTGAAGTATAAATCAAAGATCGATGTAACTTCCCACCCATCGAAACAACTCCAAGTCCCCAGAGTGTGGACTAGAGTATAAACAATTCGGGTGGAAAAACGACTGCCTCGGGTGGAAAAACGACTGCCCACGAGAAAACTCTAAGTCCTCGGAGTGCGAACTGGAGTATAACAATTTGGGAGGAAAAATGACTGCCTTGGGTGAAAAACGACTGCCCATGAGAAAAATCTAAGTCCCCGAAGTGCGGACTGAAGTATAAACAATTCGGGCGGAAAAATGACTGCCCCGGGCGGAACAACGACTGCCTACGAGAAAACTCTAAGTCACCGGAGTGCGGACTGGAGTATAAAAAATTCGGGTAGAAAAATGACTGTGCCGGGCGGAAAAACGACCGCCCACAAGAAAACTCTAAGTCCCCGGAGTGCGGACTAGAGTATAAACAATTCGGGTGGAAAACCGACTGCCCCAGGTGGAAAAATGACCGCCCACGAGAAAACTCTAAGTCCCCGGAATGCGGACTGGAGTATAAACAATTCGGATGGAAAAACGACTACCCCGAGCGGAACAACGACTGCCCACGAGAATAATCTAAGTCCCTGGAGTGCAGACTGGAGTATAAACCTAAATCGGGCGGATACCGACTGCCTACTGGAAAACTCTAAGTCCTAGAGTGTGGACTGGAGTATATAACTAAATCGGACGGATACCGACTGCCCATGAGAAAACTCTAAGTCCCCAGAGTGCGGACTGGAGTATAAACCTAAATCGGGTGGATACCGACTGCCCACGAGAAAACTCTATGTCTCTAGAGTGTGGACTAGAGTATATACTTAAATCGGGCAGATACCGACTGCCCATGAAAAAATTCTAAGTCCATAGAGTATGGACTGGAGTATAAACCTAAATCGGGTGGATACCGACTACCCACGAGAAAACTGTAAGTCCCCAGAGTGCGGACTGGGGTATAAACCCAAATCGGGTGGATACCGACTACCCACGAGAAAACTGTAAGTCCCCAGAGTGCGGACTGGAGTATAAACCCAAATCGGGCGGATACCGACTGCCTTCGAGAAAACTCTAAGTCCCCAAAGTGCGAACTGGAGTATAAGCCTAAATTGGGCGGATACCGACTGCCCGCAAAACAACTCTAAGTCCCCAGAGTGCGGACTGGAGTACAAACATGAATGAATAGATGAGTGGATTTCGACCATTCTCTCTTCCGCAAAATAACTCTAAGTCCTCATAGTGTGGACTAGAATATAAACATGAATGAATATATGAGTGGATTTCGACTGTTCTTTATTCCACAAACTTTGGCCTAAAATCGACAGGAGGAGTATAAACTTGCTAAGGATGGAATTCGACCGTCCGACTTATGGCCTCGCCAAATCAATGCTGGGGGCAGGAGTACAAATCACCAAAAGCTGAATACAACATCTCACTATAGCTCCGGTTTAGTGTTCTTTACGACTTAAGTCAACGACCGCAAGGAGGCCTTAATACAAAACTGATCAAAATGACGTCCGATGTTACGGGCGATTGACAATATTGTGCCGCTGGGTCGACGGTCAATATGGATCCATACCAAACACAAACAGATGTTACCCGGATGTCCCTCGAAAAACTATGATCGCCAGAGTGCGGATAGGAGAATAAACCACGAATACTTGATCATTAATTCTCCAGCACCCTCCTTCGATCCGTCAGGAGGAGTATGAAACTAGATGAGCATGACCCGACTGCACCTGAGCCAACTCTACCCCTAGATCTGATTAGAGAATATGAATCAAAATGGATGTGGTTGACTGTCCAGTACCCAACTCATGCTCGAAATCCGACGGAGCATCGAAGTATTCCCCTTAGAAGGAAAAACCATAATACAATCCAAGATAGGCGAGACTCAGCCTTTCATCAACTAACCTGATCCCGCGATTCAACATGAAAGAGTGTAAAGCTAAAGTGGACATGGCTTGCCTTCTTGCTTATCAATGTATGCCCCAGACTTGGGGGCATGAGCGAGAAACAAGATGAATGTGAAACAAGATGAATGTGAACCGACCATTCATCGATCAACTCTATGTATTTAAAGCTTAGGTGGGGGTATAAACATAGATAGGACGTGACTCGACCGTCCATGAAGTACATTTATCAACCCGAGACTGGGAGCAAAAGTGTGGCCATTCGAAGACTGGCTACGATAGCTCAATATTGTAGCTTATATACAGTGTTTATAATGATCGAGGCTACGACCGAAAGGATGCCAAGAGATAGAATCATCGAATCGATGCCCAAGCTCATGGGCAACTGACTATTATTCCAACCTGAACGACATGCAACAGTTTGCTAATTCAGTGAATGGAAAGCACATTACTCGAATACACAAGCAGATTCAAACTCAAAGCAAAAGCCAGCTATGCAGCTGCATGCACTCGAGGCTGACCCCTACTCGACATTTTCTTCAACGTGCTTCTAAGCCTGATCTTTGGCCATTTGTAGATAATTGCTTAAAGCATTTAGAGCCCTTCACTATCAGATTTAATAACTCATGACAAGACTCTGGGATTCGACCGGAGTAACCGTCATCATTGACCATCCCAACCAGATTTCACATTGATTTTTATGTGTAATAGTTACATTTGAAATCAAAGTATCCAAGACTGCACCCGCTGAGCTGATAGTCGACATACAGTCAGCCATGGTGACCCTTCACGGGTACTGAAGATAGGATCACAGCTAAGTGCAAAGATGATGAAGGAATCAGCTGGCTTTCTCTAAATGAATCTTGATATGTTCGCTTGGACCCATTATGACATGCATGTGATCTCACTGACTATCGCGAGCTATGCATTGAATATCGACCCGAGGCATGTCCCGGTGAGACAAAAGCAACGCGTCATGGATCCAGAGAGGTTTGCTGGACTTAAAGTGGAAGTGGATAAACTCAAAAACAACAGGTTTACCTGCGACACCCTCTGCCCGAAATGGGTATCAAATCCAGTTCTTGTGAGAAAAGCTAATGGAAAGTAGCAATCATGCGTCGACTACTCAAACCTGAACAAGGCATGCCCAAAAGACAACTTTCCACTTTCGAGGATTGACCAGCTGGTAGACTCAACCGTTGGATATGAACTGCTTTCATTTATGGATGTGTACTCAAATACAGCTAGATCCCGATGCACGTCCTCGACCAGAAGCACACCAGCTTCATTAACGATCTAGGGCTATATTGTTATGTTGTGATGCCATGTAAACTAAATAATGCTGAAGCTACTTACCAGAGACTGGTCAACAGGATGTTCAAAGACCGATCGGGCGATCGACGGAAGTATATGTGGATGATACGCTTGTGAAGTCACGACGATCAAACGACCACATCGATGACTTAGCGGAGATGCTTAATTTTATCCAAAGATACATAATGAAACTCAGTCCCTTGAAATGCTCTTTCGACGTTGTGTCAGGGAAGTTTCTAGATTTAATGCTTAACTCTTGCGGAATTGAAGCCAACCCTAAGAAGATTTAGGCAATCAAAGACACCTAGGTACCGAAGACAATCAAGTACGTATAGAGTCTAAATGAGAGGTCATTGCCCTAAGCTGATTCATCTGTAGGGCCACCGACAATTGTACTATCTTCTTCGACCTAATCAGGAGATGGAAAAGAAACTTTGAATGGATGCAAGGCTGCATAGGTGCATTTCAAGCTCTAGTAGATCACTTAGAGAGACCTCCCATCCTATCCAAGCCACTAGATCGTGAAGACTTATACATCTATTTAGCTATACTGGTACATGCCATAAGCACCGCAATGCTATGCAAAGAGAAATGGATCCAAAGACTAGTATATGATGTAAGCAAGCTATTGATAGGCTCACCTCATTAACATCTATATCGACCAGCCATTACGATAGGTCCTACAGCAACCTTAGATGTCTAAAAGGTTACTCAAATGGAATATCAAGCTAAGCCAATTCGATATCACTTATATCCCTTGGAGAGCTATCCATGATCAAACATTAACATACTTCATATCTGAATTCAATGCATCAGACGACTATCCAAAGAGTAGTGGAGAAACGACCAACTGATGGAAAATGTACATAGATGGAACTTCCAATGATCGGTGTTCTGGCGTCGGAGTTGCGTTAATGACTCCTGAGGAACAATAGATCTGCTATGCCCTAAAACTCGACTTACCTGCAATAAATAACGAAGCTAAGTATGAAGCCTTGATCTCCACGTTCAAACTTGCTAGAGAATTGGGAGTGGAAACTTTACATATATTTTGTGATTTCTGGTTAGCAGTATGCCAAGTCAGGGAAGATTATCTTACTAGGGGGCAGCATCTTGCTCCTTATCTCAGCTGGGTCCAAAAGCTACTGGCCGACTTCGAGCATTACACCATTACATACATCCTCAGAGAACAAAATGAAAAAACCGAGTCACTGGCCATGCTGGCCAGTTCTGAGGATGCGTAACAAATAGACTTTGTTCCGGTTAAAGTACTTAACATTCTAAGCATCGATAGGTGGAGATCGACTAGATCTTGGAGACGGTGCCAGAAAAGGAGTTATGGATGACTCCTATCAAAGACTATCTACAATGGGGAATTCTTCCTGAATGGAGGAATGAAAAATGACAGATCCTCCTAAAAACTTCACGCTACGTCATCCAAGAAGAGTCATGTATAGAAAGGGTTTCTTCGTTCCCCTACTTTGGTGTATCGCCCATGATGAAATCAAACGAGTCTTGAGAGAAGTCCATGAAGAAGAATGTGGCGATCACACCCGAGGGCAAACCGTGGCAAAGAAAATACTCTGCTATAGGTATTACTGATCAACTGTCGATCGAGATGCAGCTGATCATGCTAGATAATGCGATGAGTGCCAGATGTTTGCAAAAATTCCGAGAGCCCCATCGAAGGAAATTACTCAAATGGTCACTCCATAGCCGTTTGCCACTTGGGGTATTAACATCATCAACTTCTTACTGATTCTAAAGGTGGTGCGAAATATGCCATCGTAGCAGTTGATTACTTCACTAAATGGGCTGAAGCAGAACTTTTAACCACGATCACAATGAAGAAAATAATTAACTTCATTGTCCGAAACATCATCTGTCGTTTTGGCCTTCCACAAACCATTATAACCGATAACGGAAACTAATTTAACAGCGTTAAATTTATAGACTTCTGTCGTCGGCATCATATTGAAAGAGATTTATGGCAGTTGCTTGCCCTCAAGCAAATGGACAGGTTGAAGCTGTGATCAAAATCATCAAGTCCATTCTGAAGGAAAGTTTGCAAAAGGCTAGAGGTAAATGAGTGGATGAACTCCCAACGGTATTATGGGCTTACAGAAACACTCACGAGTCCCCGATTGGCCATACTCCATTCACCCTTGCTTATGGATCCGAGGTTGTCATCCCTGTAGAACTTGAAGTACCCTCTCATCGAGTGGCAAATTACAACCCCTATTTCACAAAATAATATATAAACAAGGAATTGCAATCCAATTGCAATTAAACTAGAAGGAATCGACGATGACTCGTGAGCGTACAAACGCATCCGGGAGCCAATGACAAGAACGTGTACCTGAACCTGCACGTGTATATTCAAAAGATTCGATTTCTTGAAATCAACAGAAATTGAATTTTTACCGAGATTTATTAATGAAAAGACTGGATCAGATAGCCAAAGCTTACTAGCCCTGTAGAATAGGACATAGATAGCAAGTAATGGAATACAATCCTGAATTTATACTATTGGAAATCGACCAAGCGTCATGATGATCAAAGAGGGATACAACACTTTGGGAAGATTATTCAACGGAAGGATAGCAATAATTCAAAAAACTGAATGGATTTGTTTCCAATGACTCTAACTTGCTTCAATTCAAAGCATGTTTTGTACGCAACAAGACGTACTTTAGGGGGCAAGTGTTATCCGGCCTTTTGGCCCGGCTATATTCAGACCGACTAGACAAGTTAGACTAGCCGATCATCGAGGAAGACAGGCTAGAAAGATGATTATTAGCCTTAGAGATCAAGCACATGCAATGAGATGAAGCGACAATCAATCGAGGCCAAGAGATAGACTCTCCAGAATGTTCTAAGTATGGAATAATGCCTCCACTAGGCGGGGGATCAGTGCCTATCCCTTTCCCTAGGGGATCGGTACATATCATCAATTTTTATCCCAAACTTGGTAAAATCGATAAAGAGTGACAAGGAAGGCCCCATGAGGCTACATTTCAAGTTTCAAGTCATTTGGAGTTCATATGCTCAAGTTATAGGCAACTTACTTCACCTATCAAAAGGGATCGGTATAAAAGGAATCGTCCATATTCAGCTTTCACTACATATTGCAACAATGATCGGTCAATAACTCAAAATATACAGATGTTATCAATATGAAACTTGTAGTATAAGCTAATTAGGATGTGTGGAACACCCCATAGGGATCGCATGGCATTTGGAGCAAGTTGGAGGGATCGGTAGAAATCATAATTCAAGTAATACTAATTCACGGAAAATGCGATATCTCACAAACCGTATGTCGAAATTGCACGAAATTTGGGAAGCAAGTAGCTAACATCATGGGGCATCCCTCATAAGGATCGCAGCCTATTTGGATGCATTTATAAGGATCGGTACCGATTCCTATTGTGGGCCCCGATGGGCCTGCAAATTTTTGGGTAGCTTCATCTTGGTCTCCCGAACCTTCTGCCAGAAATACAGTCTAATCTGTGCATGTCTTTCCCTATAAATACAGCATGCATGACATCAAAAAAGGGATCATGCTTTCTCTTTCGAGGCTCTGCCATTTTTATTCTTCACTTTTGTACTAATGGATTCCAACTGATCCAAACACTCTTGTAATCATAATCAAGTGGAATATCAATAAAAATATGAAGTGGATGTAGGCCAAGATTGCCGAACCACTATAAAAATTATGTGTGTTTATTTATAATTTCTGCACTGGTTTAATTTTATTGTTCATTTAATCTCTACTAGATTCTATTGGGTATTGATGCCCATTATTGGCGTCAACACTCACTATGAATACCGCTTCTGCCTTTTGGATATTCACTTTGCTACTCTTGCCATCTTGCAAAAAAAAAACTGCTGCTCTCCCAGTTCAAGATAAGCAAACTTATCTTAATTCCATATAATGTAATGTTTTTAGAATGTGTGCTAAACAATGATGTTATCGGGTTTTAGCCAAATCTGTTCGGTCTAGCGGTAATAGTGTAATACCTAACCAGTTAATTATTTTTTAGGTCATGGGATGGTTGATGTTTGTGTCATTTGGAACGTGGTTAACATTTATGTGCTAATAACTTTCCATATACTACTTTGAGGTTGATCAATAAGTTATTATTCAATGCATAGTGGATTTATAATTCATGATTATTGATATAGTTATTTGGTAGTGATACATACCTCTCGCTTGTATTACTATATGCCCTGCTCAAAGGTTTATGTTTAATCGACTATTTCACATCACGTTAGTGAACGCATTGGTAACGCACATCGGTTTGACTAGTTTCACACATAAAAATGAGTATTATTATGCATAATTGTTAATGAATGTCATACCATACCATCATGCTTCACTTGCCACTTTGCACGTCGTCAGTCTATAGTCTATTAGACAAGTATTAAGTCTCTTTGACTCGCACTAAGTCCACCGCCTTATCTACCTCTTAACCGTCCAGTGCCCCGGCTTCTTCATCCACCGCTATGCCCAACTCTTCCTCTGTACATCCCATACTCCCGTCTAGTCATCCCAGCTCAGCTTGATCGTTATTAGCGGGCTTTCGAGTGTCACAGCTATTGGTAAATTCGGTAGATTTTATGGCTACTACCTTACTCCTTAAGTATTTGGATACTATTGTTCAAGTTCACAAGTTTCCTATGGAGGATATGCTTCTTCTGTCTCCAAATCAATGGGTTCAAGACCCCCACCCCCTGAGTGCTACATGGCTTATAGTAGGTATCGCCGCTTTATCGGCTCACCTCCTTTGCTAGATGCTTGAATTGTCGAAATTCTTGTTTACCTTAAAATCACTCTGTTTTAGCTCCATCCTAATGGTTATACCATTCTTGCTAGCCATTACATCATCTTTATTTATGAGGGCATTCAATTCCCCTCCGACAAACAGGTAGCTATAATTCTTGTACGCATTTAAGAGCAAGTCAGATCCCTCTTCTTCATTTATTTCAAGGCTTGTAACAAGTTCAAGCCCATGGAAGACCTCTACTCCAAATATAGCATGTTCAAGCAAGAACACTTCTTTTTCCAAGTCAATCATTATGCTTTCACAGATGACATTCAGGATGTAAGTCCTCTTTTTCTCTATGTCCTCTCACATTTTAACACGCACCGGTTCTTGTGATGATTTTTGACTTCTATCCTGTGTAGTTAAAGCGCTCGGTGGATTCAATGCGATAGAGGTGCAAAAAGTCATAGCGGGGATGTAGCGAAGATATAGCGGGATATATCGTATTACTCTAAAATAGCATATAAATCCCATACTTGTTGTTTTTACAAATATATAGATAGTAATTATGTGAAAAATTAACATTCAATTGAATTATAATTAATACAAAAATAATTTTAAATAAAAATATGTGCAAATGTATTGTAAATGAACGTAAAACTGTTATATAACTTAATTTAATTTAGTAGAATATTAGAGTATTATCATTTCTAAACATATATCAAAAATTCAATGAAATTAATTAATTTCATAATTTTTATAGCGTATAAATATCATTTTTCAATCCAATTTTTTATAGAAGATATAGCAGAAATAGCGGAATATAGCGGAAATAACGGGATATAGCGGAAATAGCGGGGATTAAAGCGAAAAGGCTATATGTTGGGGATATATGGAAAAATCGTAGCGGTAGGAATCCGCTATAAGATATATCGGAGTTATAGCGGGGATATAGCTGGGCATTAACTGCACAGCTTCTATCTAGGTATTGTCAAAGTGGCTACTAGGGACGACCTATTAAATATGGTAGAAATATTGAGGCAGATCCCTCGAGAAGAGAGGGAGGCTTCCAGACTCCTTACTAATGAGTTGATTGGTAGTTCAGATCGATGACCGCTAGTTACATTCGTTGGTTAGGTAAGGGCTACACTAACCAAAAAACCTCAACGTAAGAAGAAAAATGTAGAGCCTAAAGGAAGGAGCAAAGCAAGGCTTCCAATTCTCAAGACCCGACCCTTGGGGGTTTGGTACTTTGTGTGATTGGGAGGAGGATGAGTTGGCTGACCTAGTCGTGTGTATTTGAGCTTCCTTATCCAAGGATTGTAATACTACGACCAGTGACATGGGTGTAACCCCGAGAGTATGGAAGAGCAATCAGGCGTTGACATGAACGTTGAATTTGATATTATTGGTCCATTTTGGGATATCTTCAACCCTGAAACTGCCACCACTCAGTCTCGGTTACAAAAACCCGATACCAAATTATCTTCATGCCATTGATGTGTCATCCTGGAACGACCCGCAATTCCACATATTTCAATCTGACAATAAATCACACATGTCCAACCCGAATCGAACGAAATGACAGATAGTTATGGGAAAGAAAGAAGAAAGAAGAAGAAGAGAAGAAGAAGAGAAAAAGAATACTAACCAACACAGAATCTAACAACGCAATGAAACAATATATAATATAAATCAACGATTTTTACAAAAGAGAAATTGTAATATACATACATCAAATCAGAGTACATAAATAAACAAATCATCAGCTTGGACAATTATAACAACTTGTCCACACAAATGCTGATAATTTCAACAACAATGCAACAGAAAATAAACATATACGTGAATACGACTTGAAGACCCCTAGCTCATCTTCGGAAGCTCCAAAGCACCCCAATTTAAATCTATAAATATACTTAGTCTAACCCGAGCATTAAAAGGGAATAACGGCCGGATTAGTCTGGTAATCCAGTGTTAGAAAACACATCACAATTGAATTTTTAAAGCTATCAAAAAATTTTTTTTTCAAAACAAATGGTATCTCGTAAGACCACACCGCACATAAACACAGACAGGTTTTTACCTTACGATAACCAAAACATTTCATATCAAATTCTGTTATAATATACTAGTGTCTTGTATACAAATAATATTAATCATAGTCGAAATTGTTACATTGATTAAATTCTAGCATACTAGCTACAAAGTAGGTTCTACAAACAAATTGGCAGGCATGTATTGGATTTTGGATTCCATATATGGAAGGTAAGAAACTACCTTCCGTACAGTACATTTCTAGAGGAATGTACCAAGGATCAAAAACTTTGAAACCTCTGCACCTGACAAGACCAACCTACCCGCAGACCCATATGGTGGCGGATAGAACCGAATATAACATCACCGCGGTCGTTCCCGACCTAGCTATAAGCATACACAACATACCCGAAGGGTAATCTAGAAAGGGGATGACCATACCCTAATGGGAGCTACTCATGTAGCCTTACGGCATGCCCTGTTTAAGCCATTTCCAGGTAATGAGGCTTAAGATAACGTTTACCTTTCAGATAGCACATTCCATTTTTAATGCCACATTGCCATTTCCAGCAACAAACTAATTGATTTCCACAAAAGCACAACCTCTGAGCTCGTACGTCTTGAAGAAGGGTGTTAAGTGTAAGAGGGGTTACCTCCTACACCACCGACAGATGTACGTTTGTAAAAACCAATGTATGTGGTTCTTAGAAATGCAATGTCAGACATTCATCCATACAAGTTGTCCAAGAATAGGACAAACCGAAGGCACTCTCCTACTAGATCGTGTCGGGAGTTGACCCTAGGATTAGTAGCAAGCAGTCCTCGCATCGAAGATTTTTATAATAGAGCACTACTGCCACCATACACACACACATGCACACACACACACAGATATATATATATATATAATCGCGGGGCTAGTGGCAAGCAACTCAACATCATGAAGATCTTCGTTTTCAAAAAATCATCATTTTCAACAAATCTGCACTTTCGAATGCATACGTTGGTCCGAAGTGGTTTTTAGATAAATCTGATCCCGGTCTCTTCGGACCAATAATCGATAAAAGGCCCTCAACCTCGTATGAAAACCAAGTCTCGTAGACTTATCACGATTCCAACTCTCAACTTGCTATCCTTCGGCCAAGAAGGAAGCTCGGTAGATTGGAGTACCATAGTCACTCCGCCCTACTTGAATCAGTATTCTTAACACCAAACGATAATCAAGCCTACTCAGTTGGCCTCGTACTAAGTACACGACTAATCAGTTCCCATATTGTAACGACCCAAAATTTCAATCTTGGATTTTGAATATTTAATTGATTTTAAATATTGAAAAGTAATTTAATAAGTTAAATAACTTGAATTTCAAATATAATGTTTATTTGAATATTTGGAATTGTTTAAAAAATTTAATCTTGAATTTAATATGAATGAAAATGATTTCGAAAGTTGATTGAAATTCTATTTGAATAAGAATGAAGATAGTAAACTTTTGAATTTGAATTAAAAGTGAATAAAATGGTTTTAAATAATAATTCGTTTTAATTAACGTGTGAAAATAGTTTTTCGTGGCACTGTCTCGAAATTGGACGAAGCCAGTTCCATTGGATTCATAATAGTGAATTATAGTAAGCCGTCGAATTTCATGGTGATCAGACATATCGGGGTCGTGAGAGCTCAAAATGCGTAGAATTTAATTGAAGGAATTTAAATTAATATAATTTGATGTGAAAAGCTAAAGTCTATATATGATCGAATTAGGTCTCGATAATAGTTCCACTGTGTTCGGAATAGGGGTTTTGCATATAGAACTCCATGCTGCACGCCTCATTTGGAGTTTGAAATTTTTAGGGATGAATAGTGCTTTGAAATTTTTTTATAAAAAGGACTGGGAGAATTTTATTTTTGCAAAACCTAACCTTAATTATTCATCAGCCTCCATTAACTATAACCAAATCCAACGGCTATAAATTGATCGAGAGCTAGAAGCGAAATTAGCCAAAACGTTCAACATGAAAGTTGTAGAGCTCGTCGACACGAACTCATCCATGTAAGCCGATCGACGATTGATGAACCATGGCGGCGACTATGGTCATTCGAATGCGTGCAATTCGTGGCCAATTTCATAGTGATGGGAGGCGAATGGGGAGGGCGGAGCAGTGGCGTAGGGGAGCTCGAGGTTGTGGCATCCTCTGGTGATATTGCAGTGGCAAACGACGACGTGAGGCGGCGACGACGATCGATTTGATGCGGTCATGTTTTATTGCGGCCTGGGTTCGAGCGTGAGTTGAGGGAGGAAAATGTGAATTTATGTATAAATTTAATTAATTTAGGTTAATTAAAATTTAAATAACCTTAATGTTCATTAATTCATATCTAATTCATACAAGGTCCAAATTGAACGTGACAAGTTGTGTTGCGATCATATCAGCGAATACTATGTTATGGAGTTGGATCGGATGGATTTGGAGCTAACAGGAATTTGGGTTAAAATGGAACGCCTGTTAAATTTTAATTCAAACCAGTGCGTGTTGGCAAAAACTGGAATCAAAGTGAGTTAACTGACCTCTCTGGCCCACTTATATTTTTATATAAGTGCGGATAATATTATTGCTGATTGTTTGTTAACTGTTTAGATGATTTACTATTTTTATTTGTTAATTTGGATATATTCCTGTCCCTGGAGCAGATGAGACCCTATTACGTTCTCGTGTAAGAGCGGATGACCCTTGTATACGATCCCGCCTCAAAGAAGTTGATTTATGTTTTATGATTATACTGTATGTGATGCAGGAGGACAGGTTGGAGAGATCCAACTGGATTCCTCACACTGTTGATTTTACTTTTATATATTTTGATAGATTTTACTTTTATATATTTTGATATATGATGTGTTGGATGTCATATTTGATGACATGGATGATTTTTCCCTATTTAGTGCTATAGTATCACTGGGCCATATTTTTAGTATTTTGAAATACTATAAAGTGAAGATTTAGTTTCAAAAGAATTTTAAGTAATTTCGAAAATTTATATGTTTTAATAATTATTCTTGAATTTTTTTAAAAAGAAGGAATTTATTTTAAAATAAAAGGTATGATTTTTAGATATTATAAATTAATAGTTTTATGATATATTTTAAATAGAGAATTTTTAACTGTAAAATAAAGGTTTTTAAAATCTTAAAAATAAGTCCGTCCTTTATAATAAAGGAATACAATTTCAATAAGAAGGTAGAAAATTTTGGTACAAATATTTATTAACCGTTTTATATAAAGTGATATATATATATACATATACATATATTAAGATTTATTTATAAATGTGGAAATTTATAAATGTGATAAATTATAAATGTGACATTCTATAAATAAAGTGAAGATTTGTAAAATCGTATTTTATTAATAAAAGGATAGATTTATAAATGATTTTATATAAAAAAGGAAACTATTACCATTGGATAGATTGGAGAAATATATCAATCTGTGGATCTATAATAAGATGTGGAATGTTGTTTTAGAAAAATAGTTGATTCTATTTTTGCAAATTGAAAGTGAAGATAAATTGGGAGATGTAAAACGATAATTTATAAATAGAAGGGAATTTATAAAAGAAATTCATAAATATGGAGGCAACATTAAAAACGGATTGTAATTGATTTTTTAAATGGGATTTTATAAATAAGTGAGATTTATAAAGGGATAAAGTTATAAAATGGGGTTTTATAAATAAGTGGATTTTATAAAATGGAAGTTTTATAGGATAGAAAGAGATTTATAAATATAGTTTTTAAATATGAAAATGATTATGTTGAAATTGAAGTATGGATTTTTATCGAGGAAATATATTTTCATTTTAAAAGTTAAAACAATCTTTTAAAGGAATGTTTTGAAAGTGATATTTTCAAATGGAGTTTAACGGTTTAAAAGTGATTTAAAATGTGTTAAGTGGTAGGAAGACATGGATTTCAACATTTTTGTTGTAATAAATGTTTTCAAGAAAGTGAGGAAGACATAGATTATAACACTGTTGTTACAGTAGATGATTTCCGAAAGAAGATATTTTATAGTGTACGGGATTTATATCTATATCCTATATTTGATGTTAAGTTTCAAGGTGTGTAACTCACATCCATTTTGAAGTTAAGAATGTTGTTCATTCAAGGTCTAAGAGGTAGCGGTACCCCAACTTGATCGACTTCATTGTTAACTAATAAATAGTTTGAGTTCGACATCGAAAATTAATATTAAATATGACTAATTGGATCTCTATACTAGTGTTTTTGGGTTGTCGTAACGATGTTTAACGATAGTTTACACAACATTCGTTTTGACCCAATAAAGTGTGTTTTGGGAAAATAGAAGTTTTCCTCAAAAGTTTTAAATATACTTAGTACGGTTTTAAGTATATAAGGTCATCGTCTAAACGTTTAAAATGAAATGATTCGTGAATATACTTATACCACTGAGATAAGTATATGGAAATATTTTCCAAATATAGAAGATTAAAAGTGGTTTTAAGAATATATCTTCGTAAAGATATTTTGAGATAAATATTTGGAAAGTGTGTTAATTTATGAAAATATTAATTAAAGAGCCTCAGTGTTGCTTGGTGCTTAATCAATGTTGCTTCCTTTGGAAATTTGATCTCTGGTTGGACTGTTTGTTTATTTGATAGTTAAATAACCGACTATAAAATGTTTACCAATTTATAGACTAACGTTATCGGTTTGGAGAGACCGAGATGAGATATGTTATCCGAAAACCACTTCAAACCGACATAAGCGTTTCTAATTGGAATATCTTGAATATAATCGAAATAGAGCTTTTGGAGTGCAAGGGCTACTTGCTGCTAATCCTGAGGGTGATTCCCAAAATGGATGTAGTTGAAGTGGTGCCTTCGGTTTCGTTTAGTCCCAAAACAAACTTGTATGAATGAATGCTGACATTGCATTGTTGCCTGGAGGGTGGTGTTAGCATTCCAAGTGGAAAGTGCTATATAAAGGTAAGACGTAGCCTCAATCCTCATCAACTGGAAAATGACAAATCGAGCATGTAGCAGGGCCAAGTAGGTCACTCCCATCAGGGTCATCCCAAAATCTAGATCGATTACTATCAACTCATGTATGCTTCGAGGCTCATTAACAAAAGTGGAGTGATCATTTTGGTAATACTAATCAAGTGGTAGGCCAGTCCTATGTGGTAGGAGTACAAGATGTTTTTGTCAGACCTCGGTGCATTTTATTTGGAGATGTTCCATCGGAAGGTAGTTCCTTACCTTGTCATAGTATGGAATCCAATATCCAATACGTGCCTTTATGGTTTTGATTGTAGAACCTATTATGCTAGAATTTAATGAATGTAACAATTTCGGCTATGATTAATAAGTATTTGTACTCTAGACATTATTATAATATCACCGTATCTTCTAAAGAAAATGTTTTGGTTATCGTAAGGTAAAGACCCGTTCGTGCTTATGTGCGGTGTGGTCTTACGATATAACTTTATTTTGAAAAGAGTTTGATAACTTTAATAATCCAACTAGGTGTGTTTTCTCACGCTGGTTTACCAGACTGAATCGGATTTTATTTTATTATAATGCTCGGGTCAGACCGAGCATATTTACAGATTGCTGTTGGATGCGTTGGAGCTCAGGAGACGAGCTGGAGATCTTCAAGTCGTATTCATGTATATGTTTATTTTCCACTGCATTGGATATTTTTAATTATCAGCATTTGTGAGGACAGGTTGTTATAACTGTCTTGACTGATGATTGGTTATTTGTGTACTCTGATTTGATGTATGATTGGTTATTTGTGGATGACTAGGTTTCTTTCCTGAAGTTTTTTTTAACTTAATACACACCTAAATTAACTACTTGTGCAGGCTCCTACAAGGATCAAACTACGGATCGCACCTCAATAACTAACGATTGGATAATAGCAACTAAAGCTTCTCCGACATAGGATCATCCTACAATTTTCCCATATATGACTACATCTCACACATTACGACTACGCATAACTATCTCACATAGGTTTCCATACAATTTCCATATAGGAATAAATTTTCCACAATTGCGAGTACATCTACTCCAACCGCGCATTGAAGGGAAACCTGTAATGCCGACTCGCTAAAGTGTCTCATCGTCTGCATCCATGTCCACCTCTCAATCATAGCATACGCCTCTTATTGCATGCATCGGGATCCATCAACAACAATACCATGTCGCATCAGGTATCCGTGAATGCTAAGGAACTCCCGTTGTGCCAGGCCAACAAACTTCATCAGGCATCAGTCAATGCTGCACGTCCACTATAGAACCTCATGTGAGTGTCATTTATGATAGAATCGCCCCCGGTCGAATAATCGACCGCCACTTGATAAATAACATTTACCCAGTCTACAACGTCCTAGTGTCGTCTCATAGGGAACTAGCTTACCTACTATTTCTAACATCCATATATATATATATATATATATATTATAAACAATTATCTATTATTTGTAATCTGGGCCTTAAGCCAAGGTTCAACGTATGATGGAAAACACTAACTGGTCAATCGCTATATACCAGGGTGGTTGACCGCTTGCTATCTACCGCTCTAGGTAGTGCGGTCGACTGGACGTGGTGTAAATTTTAGGTTTATTTATTTTGATTTAAACTTAATTATCATTTAATTCACTTTTGTTAATTACTGTCGTTGTTTCCAAATTTATTATCATATAGTAAGCTAGTTACAATTAACCAAACTTGTTAACATCAATTTCAATTTACAAATCTACATAATTTTGTAGTGAAATAGTTTATCCTAGGGTTACTATTAACAATACGGGTTATGTTAATTCTTTATCAATTTACATATTTATAGGAACAATTCAAGTCTAAGGTTTACTACTAAAATCAATATTAACTGATTATAGGATTAGAAGAATTAGATAAAGGGAATTAATCTAGGTCAATTCCTATTTAACAAGTTTGCATCAATTTAATTCATTATTCAATATCAGATTCGAACAATATGATTTACAATTTAGTTTTTAACAACCTAAATCAGATAGGGTATATCAAATTTAACTACATATAATCATCTTATTAAAAATATACCCACTCACCTCGAAGGAATTCCTCTTTTGACTTGATTTAATTCACCGCCTCTCACCTTTGTTGATTTAATTTCCTTCTTTCTCCCTCTTTTATTTTGATTCTCTCTCTCTCCTCACTTTAATTTGATGTGTAATCTTTTTAATTTTTTATAAACAAAATTTAGGAAAGAGAATAAGAAGTGTTTTAAGAATTTTCTTGAGGAGAAAGAAGAATAAGATAATGATGGAGGCTAGGGTTTCTAAAGTGAAAAGAATGGGGTTTAACTATGTATTTATAGTTGAAAACTAGGTTTAGAAAAATTATGTGCTTATCCTCGAGTTATTTACCTTTACATATAGAAAATTTTATTTCCCTTTTTATTTTCATTTAGAGAAGTTAACTTCTTCATTCTCCCCCCTTTAATGTCATTAGTAGCCATTTATTTCGGTTTGTTTCCTTCACTTAATTATTTACCTTTAATGTTTTGCACCATTATTATTATAACTTCAATCAGCATCCTTAATTGATATTCTACGTATATACGTGTGTGTTTATTTAATTGAAAACCTTATCCTTACCGATTAATTGGTATTAAAGTTTCCAATTTCAAATTGATTTCATTAATTATAATTTAAAATCAATTCTATATTAGCATCTTATATATATATATATATATAAACCTTTGTGGGGGAATCCTAGATTTATATTCAAATGTATATATATGTGTGTTAATTAGAGATCTTATTCTTTACCGTAAATTGAGCAATCAATTACATTAATTGATTGGTATTAATGTTTTTAATTTCAAAAATCAAACAAATCCTTATTCTTTGTAAATAAGAAATGGCATACCTTGCCTTTTCTTTAATAAATGATTCCCTTCCATTAATATGCTCTTACCTTTTCTTTCCAAAATATGTAATGTTTATTTTATTACTTTATCTTTCTTTCATAATAAAACATTACTTTCATATATTGTTATCTTCACTTTTCAAATATATAAAAGCAGATGCATTCTTTTATATATATACTTTTATACCTTTTTAATAGTATAATCAACCTATCCCTTAAATTAGGTACATCAATAATTTCATCATTAATGTTTTCCCCTTGAAGCATTTTCACATTTGCGCATATAAATATTTTTTCTTCTTTTCTTTTAAATGCACATAAACCATCATATCTTTTTCTTTAAAGAATAATTCATGTCTATTCAACTTATTTCTTAACAAATAAGCTTTTCTTTTATTCTTGTATGTAATCATTTAATTTAGTTTCAAAATAAGCACAAAACACGAAATGGTACTATAGTAAAAGTTCTGTATCTTCCTCATTTCCAACAACTTATATATGAATTTAGGCTGGAAAAATCTACATGACACAATGAAAAAGTCATATTCCATAAATTCCTTTATTTATAGAAATTTACTATTTTGTCCTTTTATACGATTGCATTTTTATCCTTATTAATATTCTAATTTGTTATTATTAAAATTTCCAGAGTGTTACATTCTCCTCCCTTAAAAGGATTTTGTCCTCGAAGTCTTTAAGGATGAAAAAAATTGAACTCTTATATACGTAAACCAATATCTACAACCATCTACTCAACCATCAACCGCTAGCAACTGTTGACCTTAATTTAAAATTTCTAATGTAACATGTGCATATATGTATGAAATGCATATGAACATATAACTAATGCCAAATTAGGCGGTCTCCTGAACTAATCGACCTCCTAAAATGCAAGTGCTTATACTATGCATCCAAAATGCATGCAACATCCTATGTAAATATACTGATAGTTCTATATGTATGTGCAACCATTCAATCCATATAAACTTGCCATATGCATATTGCTGGTAAAATAAAATAGATAAGGTGAAGTGTGTCATGGGACAACATGAATAAATTAAACCCATATGTACAATACCAACTAATAAAATATATCCATTAGCAACCATCATCCAAAACATGTCCTAATGACCCATTCACAACCATGCCTATCGTCCAAACATTCCTACTTATGAAATATACTAAGCTAAACACTATGTGTCTAAGTAACTATACTAACTAAAATGTAAACATACTAGAAAAGTGCTCCAAATGGGTATGTCGGATTCACTCATAGGGATCCCAAATACTCTCAACTGGATCGTTCTTCCATCTTAAATTATCAACTTTACTACTAGCATGTAAACTAAATCTAAACCACTACAAATGTATATGCTTAGGAAAACCTCTGCAATCCTTACTACTAACTCAGCTAAACTGATGTCATCATCCACCATAACTAATAACTTGAGCACAAGTATGCTCTCATCAAAACGTATCCCAATGCAACCTTCAATGCACATACACATTATCTTAAATCATCTCAGTAGTATATCGATTACTCCATCCTATCGATACTAAGGTAAGGCAACTCGAAATTGGACAGTGTCTTACCTAGCATCAAATGACTTGAATTTATTAATATCCTATCAAACCTAGCAATTAAAATCTTAAGTCTAAGTGAAGTCTTGAACTTAATTTAAATCCTAACCTAAATTGTTTTAGAACTAAAGATTATTGGTTGGGTGATATACGTACAACTATTACTTAAGTCAATGCCAAATGATAGTATTTTTAAATAAATAGTCTCCTCTTAGTCATACCTTTTATCCCGTCTTACCTAAGAAGTCATCCCTTTCTACTCCACATTAAAATTTTGGTTTTGTTTCCGCTACTATTTTTTCAAAAATTAAAACTTCAAAAATTTTAAAGCACTTAATCCCAAAACTTTTATCTTTAAAAGTACAAACTTAGAAATTTTTTATTAAATTCAAATATAACTTGGTGCCTTATCTTTTAAAACTATAATTTATGATTTTTGAATTAAGCTTTATTCATCATGTCCAAAATAAATTGTTAGCAATTTAATTTTAAAAAGTTCATTTCCTTTTCCTTCAAATCAACTTTTCTTTTAAAGTTCTTTGTCAACAACAAGGATTTTTTACTTTTGGTATTTTTAACTCAAATAAATTATCAAGTTTTGCTTTTAAAAACTCAATTCTTATACCAAACCATTTCTTTAAAAATACACTTTACAATGTTTCCAAAACATCTTTTACAGTTTTAAAGAATAAAAACTAGAGTAGACAAGGACACTTCCATCCTATTATTTTCCTATTACTTATTCTATCTCCACTTCCAATCATTGGTGGGGCCACTAATATCATGCGAGGAGGACCTTTTAAAAGATACATGTAGTAAATGGGCACGACAATGGAAAATATCCATTTTCCTTTGTTTTTCCTTTAATTTCCTATATTGCTTCTAATTAGATTACTTGCATTATTTTTAATATAATATCCTACCATTATTTCTAACTACTAACATTATTTTATATGAATTTGTAATACTGTTTCTATTTATATTTTATAATGTTATTATTATTCAACTTTCTTTTACCTAAACTGCTCTTATTTAAATCGCTTATACTTATATAGCTTTCTTCTAAATTTACTGTCTTATTTATTGAACCATTGCAGTGCATTCACTTACTGCTTTATTTTCGGGTTTTTGAATTCTTTCCCATAATATTTACCCCATTTAAAGCTTGCACCACTTCTTATTGTCCACCCCTAGAAGGAATTTTACAACTTAAAATTTTTCTTTCATCTTAGAAAAATCAACAACTATATGCATTCTACTATTTTTTTCATCAAAAGGATAACAAAAGGATAACATCTTATGAAATCCGATTCTACTATTTTAATTTCTACTAATTTTTTTTATTTAAATAAAATATGGATATTTTATTTTTCAAAATTTTAATATTTACTTACTTTTCAAAAATAGGGTTTTACTGCCTTCAAATAATTCCTTTGAAAATCATTTTAAATATATTATTTATATTCTTTTCTCAACTTTTATATTTAAATCATTTCATATTTTGTATTAAATTCTTTGATATGGGGTCGGACTTAGAGTGGATTTTTATTTTCCCTTCTTTTAAACTTTTCTTCTTTTCTACTTACTTTCTGACTTATCTTTTTTCAAAATATTGAAAATTCGTCTATTATCTTGGAGTGGCTGCTACACACCATCCTTCAACATATTTAATTCTTGCTTTTGGATTTCTACAACGTATAGATTCTGTTAACCAAAAAAATGGATCAACACCCTGGATTGAATGTGAAAGCACCAGCCTTGTTCTTACAGAGCAATAATATAGAGAATAAATGTAAAAGAGCAGAAATAGAAAGAAGACAAGATGATTTTTATAGTGGTTCAGCTATTAATGAAGCCTACGTCCACTTTATAGTTTTTTATTATTGACTGATTGCTGTTACAAAGTTAATCGGATTACAAATTCTAGAGTATCCCTAGTTAGATCAAGTCCCTAATGTTAGAGTTCTAGGAGAATCACAGTGAACCCTTTGGATAACTATTGTGAGGAAGGATAAGAGTGAAGAAAGCTTTCTATAGATTTTTAGCCACCAGTCCGTGAGAAGATCCCATTAATGTTGCAGGTAGGATTGTATTTATAGATGTTGGAGAGCTACTGGGCAAAGCCTGCTTGCTACATGCTTGCAGATCAACACAGAAAGGCGCAGTGGAGGTTACGCCGTGACCCGAGCTAAAAGGATGGATCGCTAGCAATACATAGGATTGGTTCGCAGGCAGGCCAACGCCTTAGCATTTTTTCCTTTCCTTGCTCCATGAAGATCGCAGATGATAGGTGAAATAGTATGGATCGCTAGCGATCCATATACTTAGCCTAATTTTGGACTTTTCTTTCTGGATTGTCTTTCGTGTCTTGTGTCGATGTTGTTCATGTAGTATCATAGCATGTTGCCTTGTTTCAATGATGGTTTGCTTACTAGTTGTATTTGGCTGCTGATTGGACTAGATGAATGCTTGTCCCTTGATTTAACTAGCTCAGAATCTCATCAAACTTAGCCATTATTCTTAGAATATAGATTGAATCATGATGCACAAAGGTCGATGAAGTCACGAGCTAATAGGTAGATCGCTAGTGATCCCTGTCCTTAGCCAACTTTGCTTTCTTTTTCCTCAGACTTCCTTTGGCTCGCTATTCTAGTCCTTTTGGTAGCTTTTGAGCTGTTCTGACTCAATCAAGTGGTTCATACTTGTTTTGGACTCTACTGGGTTAAGAACTCGAATACATTTGCCTCTAGAGCATGTCTTCATTGTAAACTAGGCGTGCTCTGGAAGTTATTGCTTTTCACTTTCTGCTTGTCGGATTTCATGTAGCCGTGTTAGGGCCACACTTATTTGCATCAGGCTATATTGTCATTTGCTATGTTTTGACCTAGACCGCCATTGCTTGTCATAACAGACCAAATATTATTCTATAGCTTTCCAAAATGCCATGAAGTAGTATGTGGATCTTGTTAGGCGAGTTTGAGATCGAACGCCAGCAATTTGATGGATCGCTGGCGATCTATAGCCGATGGATCGCTAGCGACCCAATTACTTAACAATTTTTTTTGTAACTTTCTATTCAAATGACATGAGCCGACCTACTTCATTTCTTCCTTGCGACCCCAAGTTCCTTTTGCAATTTGAGCCATCTCCTCCAGCGATTCGACCTAACTTCGACCAAGCTTCCATCGTGATTTCATCACCGCTACCGACCATTTGCTTTGCCATTAACTCCAAAACCTCGCCGCCGCCCTAATTCCTGCTGCACCTTTTTTAAATTGATGCCGACAAACACTAGTCTAGCTCATTCACTTGCTTCCTTGGATCACTGCCGATCTACCGTGCTTGATTCACTGATTGAGAATTCCGATCACCATTGTGTTTTGATCATTAATTCAAGGTGGGTTCGCTGATTATGAGTTCATTTATCGATTTGGCGACGGAGTTGTATTCATGGTGTTAGTCATGGAAAGTTCGAGTCGATTGTGGTTTAATGGAGGAAGATAGTAAATCGAGTCTTGAGTTCTTCATGAATGACATTTGGCCTTGCCCCGATGCATGACATGTTTTGCTATCTTCGCCCATTGAACCATAATTGACTTGTGTAGGTCCTATTGCCGATACTGCACGACACATGGTGAACTGGTTTCGCCCTTCTGGAGGATTTGGACTGGTTTTGCTTTCTTTTGCACGCATGGTGTACCTATATTGGGAGGAACTTTCCACGTCGTTTTGGACAACGAATCTATTATCGATCGTTGATCGATAACGGGTAAGTGTAGAAGAAGTAATTTCAAAAAGAAAACTATATGGGAAGTCCTTTTCCCTTTCATCTACGAGTGTACTATCTACATGGGATAGAGCGTTTGTAGTGTTCAGGTCATCGACTCCACCACCGATAGATAACACATCGCACTCACCCCTAGTACATACTTGAAGTCCGACATGTCAGCATGAACCAATATTTCTTCGGAATTCAAGTGTAGTAGGAGGAATTCTTATTTTAGAGTAGAATTACCTGACCATTTCGAACGCAAGTCCAGTTGTTTAGAATGAAGCACCCATCCTCTCGCCGTAAGTCTAGCAGAGGAAGTCCTGGGCTTTCAGAGGTCGAGTCGTCGTCTGTCGCTCCTCCTTCTTCTACTTCAAAGGCTGAATATGGCCAGCTAGTTTAAGTCAGTCCGGTCTTGGATCGAATTCCTCCTAACTTTAGAGTTCTTTCCAATCCACCAGAGAGAGCCTCCTCCATGATTTCTGCTAAAGTTTTGCACAACATCTGCCTATAGCATGGCATTCCGAAGGAAGATGTGCACCTCCTAGAGAAGGATGAACTTGCTCATATGCCATTTCGGGATACACTACTTGTCATCGGTATATGTGCCTAAAAGGAGCAATACCTCCTTTCAATGACTTTTTGAGGGAAACCCTCTTGAACTTGGGAATCGCTCCATTTCAGAATCATCCCAATGGATACGCTATTCTAACCTGCATGCATGTTCTTTTCATGTGGACTCCCAACCGTGCCCCGAGTTTTGACGAGTTAAGATATTTTCTCTCGTTCAAAAGAAGAGACGAGTGTCCATCTTTGGTTGTGATTGAGGCCCAGAGAAACCGTAAAGTTGTGTTGCGACTACAAAGCAATTTATCTCCATTCAAGACTCAATACTTCTTTTTCAGATGTCGTGAGGGATTCAATTGTCTCTGAACAATAGGAGGTAAGTTCTTTTTCTTACTTATAGAGCTCTGATATGTTGCTATGGAATTTCTAACGAGTCAAATACTTTCTACGGTTATTTCAAGGCCGAACAAGGATTATCTCTCGACGAAACTTTACGAACCCAAAAGGCTGTCGATGCCGAGGAGAGATCAGTGAAATTCTTGTTGACAAACGAAAACCTGCATTGGTACAGACTGTTGCATCTAGGGAGATCTTCAGTCCCAGTTGACGCCCCATCCCCTTCTCGATCCAGGATACGTACGCGATCCACTTCTTTGTCTCATAGTTCCGAAGAGGGCGTTTTTTAAGAGAGGGAAGGCTTCTCCGATAGTTGGTTGAAGAGACTCATGAGGTAAAAGACGCCGCAACCGAAGCCAGTTGTCCAGCTAGAATGCCCTCTATTCTGGAAGAAGAGGAAGAGGAGTTTAATAAAGAGAATGGAATGCCATGATAGATATGGAAAAGGAGGAGGGTGAGATTGAGAGCAGTAGCCATGAGTCTTCCTCTAGTGACGACGATGATTTCAATGTAGAATCCGATGATGGAGATTCTGAATCATGCGAGAAAACTCCAGGAATGAGTTGTTCCGAGCTTGCCTCCCCTAGACATGAGTGGTAAAGATGATGCTCCAAAAGTCAGATGACGTCAGGATTCTTTGACTAAAGATGCTGGCGTAGACTTCAAAGATTTGAGCAATGTTTACGTTGATTTTGACGCACTTATGGGGGAAGACATCAAATCTGAGGAGGTGTCTCCTTGTCCGAGCCATGTTGCACCCGAAGTTAGTCCAATTCCTTCCACGATGTCTGCCTGATCTGGTTTGTGACGTCGTTTTAGGCTCTCCTCCAAACACATTACACGTTTCACTAGGGTTACACTCAGTTATACACATATTTTTCATGCTTATTCTCTGTTTCTAAGGCTCTTTATTATTCTTCATGTTAGGTACCATGAGGGGACGCGGCCTTTATGATGATCTTGAGGAATTTACCAACTCTCGGCTCTGGTCGAAACGATCTTCCGGCCATCACCAGCCTTGCCAAATAGAGGAGGAATGGAGAAAAAGAAAAGATTCAGAGGCTGAAACTTGTCCCTGAGATGAGAGGGAAAGGGATCGAGTGTACAAAGAAGGATATGAGATAAGAAAGACTTTCAATAAGAGAGGGGAGCCGTCTAAAAAGTTAAAAGTTGATTGTGGTTCTCATTCTTCGGAACAACAGGCCTTCGCTACAACACCCGCTTCAATCGGTCCTGTAATCCCGGTCTCTTCTGTCTTCGTTCCATCTTCATCTCAAGTTCCCTCATTCCATGTGGCGCTTGCCCCCGGTTCTTCACGCCTGCACCGAAGATCTGCCAATGTTCTTCCGTCCGGTCCTCCCAGACTTAAAGGAGCACTCCCCAAGTGGTTTTTAAGGGGAGTTAAATTTGATCGCGATCTTCATCCAATTTGCAAAGATACATACATGCCCCATCTTCAGGCAATCTAGAACGATTTAGAGCAAGCCGAGTGGTGGGAGAAATTGTGCAAACAACTAGTGGACATGAACCGTAATAACTTCAAGAAATCCTCTCCTTCGAATCAGAGAAGGATGACTTCGAAAAAGCGTTGGCGGAAGGCGATGCTAAAGTCAAATGGTTGGAAGAAGAAACGGACGTGTCGCTTCGAGAAAACTAGAACCGTGACAACTTGCTGAAAGAGCCAAAAGAAGCCCATGGCAGAATAGAGATCATCTATAGGGATGAAATTGAGAAGGCTCATACAGAAGAAGCCAAATTGAAAGAGGAGGCGGCGGCTTGCAGTGCGACAATTGAGGCCCAAAAGAAGACCATTTCTGAGCATGACCTTATCATAGAGAGGCATAATAAAACGATCGCGGAATATGAAGAAGTCGTGAAGTCGCGCCATAAAACCATCTCCGACTAGGCTGAGACGATCGCCATGCTCTAGGATCGAGTTGTGTGGCTTAGCACCGATTAAACTCGCGTTGAAGTTGATTACGGTGTATTATTTAGAGCTTCAGAACACCTTCGAGAGAAAGATGGAGAAGATGGATAAGACCATCTTAAACATCTATGTCAAATCCCTGCTTCACCAAGGGAGTCTCAGTTACTTGGGCCCTAAATTCCCGCGCACTCTCGCCATGGTTTGGGAGGAAATTTTGACCCGTTTCCATGATAGCGGGGATGTTTATACCGAGCAAGAGCTAGAGAGCGCTTATCTCAATGAAAAATCAAAGAAAGCGTTGCTAGAATGCCGAGGGATTTTGTGAATTGAAAGGGAGAAGGAAGCTGCTGATGCTGCTATGATAATGACTGCTAAAGCGCTGTCAGAGCCTTTTATTTCCAGTCTCGGAGAATCATCGAGGTAGCCCTGAGCTCCACCGACAAGTTCTGGGCTTGAAGCTTCTCCGCAGGTTGTGGAACCGTCCAAGGAGGGAGAAGGCGGTGAATATGAGGTTGACATTCTAGGTCACTTCTCTGGTGCATGTAATCTTCTTGTTTTCCCCGAGTTCGAGAACTTTCAACTCACGCCGCAAGAGTAGGACAAACTTAACACTTTTATTTTTGATCTTATAGGTCCGTCTTCCTTATCTGCCGATTTTCTCGGTGTCTGGAACTGTCGTTATTTCAACCACGTCCATGCTCGTCCCTGTAGCTGCTCAGGTTGCTATGTCCATGTCTGGCTCGCAGCTCGGGTCGGAGTCTGAGAAAATTACCGCATTACATGGCTTGGATGATCCTTCCGTATCTTTGGAGGGTGACTTCATGGCTGCCGAAGTTAGGGAGTAGGAGATTCAGATAGAGCAGCCGTGAAAATCTCAACAACAACTGGTTGTCGTCAATAAGGAGAAAGTTGAAGCGATAAAGTCCTCTAAGAGCTCTCGCAAATCTCGGAAGCGCAAGACTAAAGGGAAACTTCCGAGAAAGTTAAAGAGCGGGAAGAAAATATCAGCAACAAGGACATAGTTGACATTACCGGAAGTAATACTACTCCTGAGGCGAAGCAGAAACTTCAGATGAAAGGCGGGAAGGGGAGTGGTGGAAAAATGCGTTGAGAAGCTTGGATGGTGGCTAATCTGATTCTGAGTCATTTTGTGTTGTTTTGTTCTAGTGTAGAGTCTGGACCTGTGCAGTTAATGCCCCGCTATTACCTCGCTATAACTCTGCTATATCTCATAGCGGATTTCTGCCGCTATGATATTTTCATATAGCCCCAAATATAGCCTTTCCGCTTTAAGCCCCGCTATTTCCGCTATATCCCGTTATTTCCGCTGTTTCCGCTATATCTTCTTTAAAAGAAATGAATTGAAAAATGATATTTATAAATTATAGAAATTATGAAATTAATTTATTTAATTAATTTTTTAATATATTTTCAGAAATGAAAATACTCTAATATTCTACTAAATTCAATTATGTTATATAACAGTTTTACGTTTATTTACAGTATATTCGCACATGTTTTTATTTAAAATTATTTATGTACTAATTATAATTCAATTGAATGTTAATTTTTCACTTAATTACCATTTATATATTTGTAAAAACATTAAGTATGAGTTTTATATGCTATTTTAGAGTCATCCGCTATATCTCGCTATATCCTCGCTGTATCCCCGCTATGACTATTTGCACCTCTACCGCATTGGATCTGCCGAGCGCATTAACTGCACAGGTCTGGACTTACTACTTTTGTTGCGTTGTCTGTATTTTTTTTGTTGGCCGGTACTGTGTGGGTACGGTCCCCGCATTTTGAACTTGTACAGAAAAGAGTTATAAGTAATACAGTACTGACATTTTGATTGTAACTTCACTTGTCTACTTATCTGTGTTCTGTGCACTTATGTCTACTTTGCTTTCTTCTATTTTATTTTATCTAGTCCTGTGTTTACTGCCAAAATTCTTTGGTGAAGTAACGGAACTTGTGAATTATTTTTGTTTTTGAGCATTTCTACTTGAGTACCGGTGTATGTCCTCCAGTTCAGAGGGCGGTTTACTTCGAACACTTGGCAAACGACTAGTGACTTATGGTTTGAATAGTCTGCATACCAAATTTTGGAATAAAACTAAGTTACGATTTGATTTTTGTAAGTTTTACAACCTTAGTATACAGTCTATGGTGTGTAACATAGGTATGTTAGAAATGTGCGTAAAAATGTAAATTGAGTGCAGAATATATAGTTATATGATTAACTATTAAAGAATTCAGAAACACTCTTCGTGTAAATGAATAACTTTTGCAAATTTTTTGGAAGTTAAACCACTTAACACTCCTCAAGAATGTGGGTAAATACTTATGCACGTTATTTCTTAGGAATTTTGCAATCTTCAAACACACGCTTCATTGCTTAGAGCATGCACATTGTATGAGTTAACTATAAATAGCTAAATGTTATCCACGTTAAACGTTATAGTTAATCATTGGGTGTCAGCATTTGGAGTTTTCTGCCGGTTTATAGCACTTCGATTTTGTTGGATTCACGCCCGTTACTCCTAATAATGAGAGTGGGTTGATCCTCGTCATTCCTGTGATGGAAAAGTTTCCCTGTATTGCTAGGGCAATTCCGATACTTGAAAGTGTGTGCGGCTTTATGGGATATGCGGCTTTTGGTACTTCTCAATGTTGCTTATCTTCAGGCAACGTGAGGAGTTTATGTTTTAAGAGCGTGATTTCATGGCTCGAAAAGTTAGTGCATGGCTTTTGGGATGCGCTATTTTTCTACTTCTCAATGTTGCCTCTCTTTGGGCAACGTGAGGATTTTATGTTTTAAGAGCGTGATTTCACAGCTCGAAAAGTTAGTGCATGGCTTATGGGATGCGTGCTTTTTATACTTATCAATTTTTCCTATCTTCAGGCATTGTGAGGAGTTTATGTTTTAAGAGCGTGATTTCACAGCTCGAAAAGTTAGTGCGCGGCTTATGGGATGCGCGGCTTTTTATTTGAGCCTTTCCGATGCTGCCGGGGCAGCACCAGTTCTTAGAAGGCGGGGATTGGGTTCCGCTGATCCAATGGTTTGAGTCGATTTCCTTCCGTCGACCCAGCGAATAAGCAGGGCGAAGTTGGGAGTGATTCCACTTTCTCAAGTAGAAATTGTATGGTTTTGAGCCAATTTGACCCCGTCGACTCAATAGGTTACTATTATGAACACAGTTTTGTTGGTTCATAAAGCGAATTAATTTTATTAAGAAAAGTTGGGCAAGCTTTTGTCATTTACAATGCCCCCGGCATCCCGGGACGACTTATTTGCTGAAAAATAGAAAGTACATAAGGTAGTTTTCAGGTCAAGTAGTAGTGCAGCGATTCACCGTTCCATGCTTTGGGAATTTGGATTCCGTCAACGGTTGTCTGTTTGAAAGTTCCATCCCTTAGCTTTTAATTGATCACATACGGGCTTCCCAGTTTTGTTCGAAGTTTCCCGACATGGTATAGACTCGTTTGAGGATGAGATCTCCCACTTCAAGGGTTTGGTTGTGAACTTTGGAGTTGAAGTAACGTGCGGCCCTTTTTTGGTGGGCAGCGGTGCTCAACTCGGCTTCTTCCCTCCTTTCGTCAATCATATTTAGTGATTCGAGTAGGAGCTACTTGTTTTGCTTCTGATTAAAAATTTTCCTTCGATGAGAGGGGACTCCTAGTTCAACGAGAATCATTGCTTCTGAGCCATATGCCAAGGCAAATGGAGTGTGACCGGTTGCCGCTTTGTGGTTGTTCTGTAAGCCCATAGTGCGAGTGGAAGTTCATCAACCCAGTTCCCTTTTGCTTTAGTTAGTCGCTTTTTGATAGTGGACTTGATGATCTTGTTTATTGCTTCCACTTGCCCGTTTTCTTGTGGATGAGCAACCGCAGAAAAGCTCTTCTCAATTCGGAAGCATTTGCAGAAATCTTTGAACTCGACGCTTTCAAATTGGGTCCTGTTATCAGTAATGATTTTCTGTGGCACACCAAACCCGCAAATAATTTTTTTAGTAACAAAGTTAATGACTTTCTTTGTGGTAATGGTGGCCGTCGGTTCCGCTTCGGCCCATTTCGTGAAATAGTCAATAGCAACTATAGCGTATTTGGCCCTTCCTTTTGCTATTGGCAATACGCCAATCAAGTCGATTCCCCATATTGCAAACGGCCACAGGCTGACCATCTGCGTTAACTCTGTTGATAGAGTTCTTTTAATTTTTTTGAATCTTTGGCAATGATCACACCATTTGCCGTAGTCTACTGCATCGCGGTTTGTTATAGGCCAGAAGTACCCGTAATGGAGAAATTCCTTTGCAAGGGTTTGCCCTCCAGTATGGTCTCTGCATTGGCCTTCATGCACTTCCTTCAAGATCTGTCGAGCTTCGTCATTAGTGACACATCTAAGAAAGGGGGTTGAGAATCCCCTTTGGTAGAGTATTCCATCCTGTATTACGAATCGTGGTGCCTTCCGGAGAAGCTTTTTTCGTTGAGTTCGGTCGGTTGGAAGGGTCCTTGTAAGTAAGCAGTCCTTGATTGGCGTCATCCATATTTCCGGTTCGGCGGTATTTTCGAGAATCCAGTCGACATCCATTTCGTCTATACTCGGGGCAGTCACAGTCTCAACCAGGACGTCGGGATTCTCTGACTAAAGATGCTGGCATAGACTTCGAAGATTTGAGCAATGTTTACGTTGATTTTGACGCACTCATGGAGGAAGACTTCAAACCTGAGGAGGTGTCTCCTTGTCCGGGCCATGTTGCACTCGAAGTTAGTCCAATTCCTTCCAAGATGTCTGCGCGATCTGGTTTGTGACGTCGTTTTAGGCTCTCCTCCAAACACATTACACGTTTCACTAGGGTTACACTCAGTTATACACATATTTTTCATGCTTATTCTCCGTTTCTAAGGCTCTTTATTATTCTTCATGTTAGGTACCATGAGGGGACGCGGCCTTTACGGCGATCTTGAGGAATTTACCGACACTCAGCTCTGGTCGAAACGATCTTCCGGCCATCACCAGCCTTGCCAAATAGAGGAGGAATGGAGGAAAAGAAAAGATTCAGAGGCTGAAACTCGTCCCCGAGATGAGAGGGAATGGGATCGAGTGTACAAAGACGAATATGATATAAGAAAGACTTTCGATAAGAGAGGGGAGCCGTCTAAAAAGTCAAAAGTTGATTGTGGTTCTCATTCTTTGGAACAACAAGCCTTCGCTCCGGCACCCGCTTCAATCGGTCATGTAATCCCGGTCTCTTCTGTCTTCGTTCCATCTTTATCTCAAGTTCCCTCGTCTCATGTGGAGCTTGCCCCGGTTATTCACGCCCGCACCGGAGATCTGCCTATGTTCTTCTCTCTGGTCCTCCCAGACTTGAAGGAGCACTCCGCAAGTGGTTTTTAAGGGGAGTTAAATTTGATCGCGATCTTCATTCAGTTTGCAAAGATACATACATGCCCCACCTTCAGGCAATCTAGAACGATTTAGAGCAAGCCGAGTGGTGGGAGAAATTGTGCAAACAACTGGTGGACACGAACCGTAATAACTTCAAGAAATCCTCTCCTTCGAATTAGAGAAGGATGACTTCGAAAAAGCATTGGCGGAAGGTGATGCTAAAGTCAAATGACTGGAAGAAGAAACGGACGCGTCGCTTCGAGAAAACTAGAACAGTGACAGCTTGCTGAAAGAGCCAAAAGAAGCCCATGAGAAAATAGATATCATCTACAGGGATGAAATTAAGAAGGCTCATGCAGAAGAATCCAAGTTGAAAGAGGAGGTGGCGGCTTGCAGTGTGACAATTGAGGCCCAAAAGAAGACCATTTTTGACCACGACCTTATCATAGAGAGGCATAATAAAACGATCGCGGAATATAAAGAAGTCGTAAAGTCATGTCATAAAACCATCTACGACTAGGCAGAGACGATCGCTATGCTCCAGGATCGAGTTGCGTGGCTTAGCGCCGATAAAACTCGCGTCGAAGTTGATTACGGTGTATTATTTGGAGCTTCAGAATACCTTCGAGAGAAAGATGGAGAAGATGGATGAGGCCATCTTAAACTTCTATGTCAAATCCCTGCTGCACCAAGGGAGTCTCAGTTACTTGGGCCCTAAATTCCCACGCACTCTCGCCAAGGTTTGGGAGGAAATTTTGACCCGTTTCTGTGATAGCGGGGATGTTTATACCGAGCAAGAGCTAGAGAGCGCTTATCTCAATGAAGAATCAAAGAAAGCATTGCTAGACGGCTGGGAGATTTTGCGAATTGAAAGGGAGAAGGAAGCTGCCGATGCTGCTACGACAATGACTGCCGAAGCGCTGCCCGAGCCTTTTATTTCCAGTCCCGACGAATCATCGAGGCAGCCCTGAGATCCACCGACAAGTTTTTGGCTTGAAGCTTCTCCGCGGGTTGTGGAACCGTCCAAGGAGGGAGAAGGTGGTGAATATGAGGTTGACATTCTAGGTCACTTCTCTGGTGCATGTAATCTTCTTGTTTTCCCCGAGTTTGAGAACTTTCAACTCACGCCGCAAGAGTAGGACAAACTTAACACTTTTATTTTTGATCTTATAGGTCCGTCTTCCTTATCTGCCGATTTTCTCGGTGTCTGGAACTGTCGTTATTTCAACCACGTCCATGCTCGTCCCTGTAGCTGCTCAGGTTGCTATGTCCATGTCTAGCTCGTAGCTCGGGTCGGAGTCTGAGAAAATTACCGCATTACATGGCTTGGATGATCCTTCCGTATCTTTGGAGGGTGACTTCATGGCTGCCGAAGTTTGGGAGTAGGAGATTCAGATAGAGCAGTCGTGAAAATCTCAACAACAACTGGTTGCCATCAATAAGGAGAAAGTTGAAGCGATAAAGCCCTTTAAGAGCTCTCGCAAATCTCGGAAGCGCAAGACTAAAGGGAAACTTCCGAGAAAGTTAAAGAGCGGGAAGAAAATATCAGCACCAAGGACGTAGTTGACATTACCGGAAGTAATACTACTCCTGAGGCGAAGTAGAAACTTCAGACGAAAGGCGGGAAGGGGAGTGGTGGAAAAAGGCGTTGAGAAGCTTGGATGGTGGCTAATCTGATTCTAAGTCATTTTGTGTTGTTTTGTTCAAGTGCAGAGTCTGGACTTACTACTTTTGTTTCATTTTCTGTACTTTTTTTTTGGTCGGTACTGTGTGGGTAAGGTCCCCGCATTTTGAACTTGTATAGAAAAGAGTTATAAGTAATACAATGCTGACATTTTGATTGTAACTTCACTTGTCTGCTTATCTGTGTTCTGTGCACTTATGTCTACTTTGCTTTCTTCTATTTTATTTTATCTAGTCCTGTTATTACTGCCGAAATTCTTTGGTGAAGTAACAAAACTTGTGAATTTTTTTTGTTTTTGAGCATTTCTACTTGAGTACCGGTGTATGCCCTCCAGTTCACAGGGATTTTTACTTCGAACACTTGGCAAACGACTGGTGACTTATGGTTTGAATAGTCTGCATACCAAATTTTGGAATAAAACTAAGTTACGATTTGATTTTTGTAAGTTTTACAACCTTAGTATACAGTCTATGGTGTGTAACATAGGTATGTTAGAAACGTGTGTAAAAATGTAAATTGAGTGCAGAATATATAGTTATATGATTAACTATTAAAGAATTCAGAAACACTCTTCGTGTAAATGAATAACTTTTGCAAATTTTTTGGTAGTTAAACCACTTAACACTCCTCAAGAACGTGAGTAAATACTTATGCACATTATTTCTTAGGAATTTTTCAATCTTCAAACACGCGCTTCATTGCTTGGAGCATGCACATTATATGAGTTAACTATAAATAGCTAAATGTTATCCACATTAAACGTTATAGTTAATCATTGGGTTCAGCATTTGGAGTTTTCTGCCGGTTTATAGCACTTCGATTTTGTTGGATTCACGCCCGATACTCCTAATAATGAGAGTGGGTTGATCCTCGTCATTCCTGTGATGGATAAGTTTCCCGGTATTGCCAGGGCAATTCCGATACTTGAAAGTGTGTGCGGCTTTATGGGATGTGCGGCTTTTGGTACTTCTCAATGTTGCTAATCTTCAGGCAACGTGAGGAGTTTATGTTTTAAGAGCGTGATTTCACGGCTCGAAAAGTTAGTGCACGGCTTTTGGGATGCGTTGCTTTTTATACTTCTCAATGTTGCCTCTCTTTGGGCAAGGTGAGGATTTTATGTTTTAAGAGCGTGATTTCACAGCTCGAAAAGTTAGTGCACGGCTTATGGGATGCGTGCCTTTTATACTTCTCAATTTTGCCTATCTTCAGGCAACGTGAGGAGTTTATGTTTTAAGAGCGTGATTTCACGGCTCGAAAAGTTAGTACGCGGCTTATGGGATGCATGGCTTTTTATTTGAGCCTTTCCGATGCTTCCGGGGTAGCACCAGTTCTTAGAAGGCGGGGATCAGGTTCCGCTGATCCAACGGTTTGAGTCGATTTGCTTCCGTCGACCCAGCGGATAAGCAGGGCGAAGTTGGGCGTGATTCCACTTTCTCAAGTAGAAATTTTATGGATTTGAGCCGATTTGACCCTATCGATTCAATAGATTACTATTATGAACACAATTTTGTTGGTTCAAAAAGCGAATTAATTTTATTAAGAAAAGTTGGGCAAGTTTTTGTCATTTACAATGCCCTCGGCATCCCGGGACGACTTATTTCTTGAAAAATAGAAAGTACATAAGGTAGTTTTTAGGTCAAGTAGCAGTGCAGCGCTTCGTCGTTCCATGCTTTGGAAATTTGGATTCCGTCGACGGTTGTCAGTTTGAAAAGTTCAATCCCTTAGCTTTTAATTGATCACATACGGCCTTCCCTGTTTGGTTCGAAGGTTCCCAACATGGTATAGACTCGTTTGAGGATTAGATCTCCCACTTCAAGGGTTTGGTTGTGAACTTTGGAGTTGAAGTAACGTGCGACCCTTTTTTGGTGGGCAGCGGTGCTCAACTCGGCTTCTTCCCTCCTTTCGTCAATCATATCCAATGATTTGAGTAGGAGCTGCTTGTTTTGCTTCTGATTAAAATTTTGCCTTCTATAAGAGGTGACTTCTAGTTCAACGAGAATCATTGCTTCTGAGCCATATGCTAAGGCGAACGGAGTGTGACCGATTGCCGCTTTGTGGTTGTTTTGTAAGCCTATAGTGCGAGTGGAAGTTCATCAACCCAGTTCCCTTTTGCTTTAGTTAGTCGCTTTTTGATAATGGACTTGATGATCTTGATAGTGGAAGTTCATCAACCTCAGAAAAGCACTTCTCAATTCGGAAGCGTTTGCAGAAATCCTTGAACTCGGCGCTTTCAAATTGGGTCCTGTTATCAGTGATGATTTTCTATGGCACACCAAACCTGCAAATAATTTTTTTAGTAACAAAGTTAATGACTTTCTTTGTGGTTATGGTGGCCAGCGGTTCCGCTTCGGCCCATTTCTTGAAATAGTCAACAGCAACTATAGCGTATTTGGCCCCTCATTTTGCTATTGGCAATACGCCAATCAAGTCGATTCCCTATATTGCAAACGGCCACAGGCTGACCATCTGCGTTAACTCTGTTGATAGAGTTCTTTTAATTTTTTTGAATCTTTGGCAACGATCACACCATTTGGCGTAGTCTACTGCATCGTGGTTTATTATAGGTCAGAAGTACCCGTACCGAAGAAATTCCTTTGCAAGGGTTTGCCCTCCAGTATGGTCTCTGCATTCGCCTTCATGCACTTCCTTCAGGATCCGTCGAGCTTCGTCATCGGTCACACATCTAAGAAAGGGGGTTGAGAATCCCCTTCGGTAGAGTATTCCATCCTGTATTACGAATCGCGGTGCCTTCCGGAGAAGCTTTTTTCGTTGAGTTCGGTCGGTTGGAAGGGTCCCTGTAAGTAAGTAGTCCTTGATTGGCATCATCCATGTTTCCGGTTCAGCGGTGTTTTCGAGAATCCAGTCGACATCCATTTCGTCTATACTCGGGGCAGTCAGAGTCTCAACCGGGACGTCGAGATTCTCTGACTAAAGATGCTGGCATAGACGTCGAAGATTTGAGCAATGTTTACGTTGATTTTGACGCACTCATGGGGGAAGACTTCAAACCTGAGGTGGTGCTCCTTGTCCGGGCCATGTTGCACCCAAAGTTAGTCCAATTCCTTCCACGATGTCTGCCCGATCTGGTTTGTGACGTCGTTTTAGGCTCTCCTCCAACCACATTACACGTTTCACTAGGGTTACACTCAGTTATACACATATTTTTCATGCTTATTCTCCGTTTCTAAGGCTCTTTATTATTCTTCATGTTAGGTACCATGAGGGGACGCAGCCTTTACGACGATCTTGAGGAATTTACCGACTCTTAGCTCTGGTCGAAACGATTTTCTAGCCATCACCAGCCTTGCCAAATAGAGGAGGAATGGAGAAAAAGAAAAGATTCAGAGGCTGAAACTCGTCCCCGAGACGAGAGGGAACGGGATCGAGTGTACAAAGACGGATATGAGATAAGAAAGACTTTCGATAAGAGAGGGGATCCGTCTAAAAAGTCAAAAGTTGATTGTGGTTCTCATTCTTCGGAACAACATGCCTTTGCTCCGACACCCGCTTCAATCGGTCATGTAATCCCGGTCTCTTCTGTCTTCGTTCCATCTTCATCTCAAGTTCCCTCGTCTCATGTGGAGCTTGCCCCCGGTTATTCATGCCCGCACCAGAGATCTGCTAATGTTCTTCCGTCTGGTCCTCCCAGACTTGAAGGAGCACTCCCCAAGTGGTTTTTAAGGGGAGTTAAATTTGATCGCGATCTTCATCCAGTTTGAAAAGATACATACATGCTTCCACCTTCAGGCAATCTAGAACGATTTAGAGCAAGCTGAGTGGTGGGAGAAATTGTGCAAACAACTGGTGGACACGAACCGTAATAACTTCAAGAAATCCTCTCCTTCGAATCAGAGAAGGATGACTTTGAAAAAGCGTTGGCGGAAGGCGATGCTAAAGTCAAATGACTGGAAGATGAAACGGACGCGTTGCTTCGAGAAAACTAGAACAGTGATAGCTTGCTGAAAGATCCAAAAGAAGCCCATGAGAGAATAGAGATCATCTACAGGGATGAAATTAAGAAGGCTCATGCAGAAGAAGCCAAGTTGAAAGAGGAGGTGGCGGCTTGCAGTGCGACAATTGAGGCCCAAAAGAAGACCATTTCTGACCACGACCTTATCATAGAGAGGCATAATAAAACGATCGTGAAATATGAAGAAATCGTGAAGTCGCGCCATAAAACCATCTCTGACTAGGCTGAGACGATCGCCATGCTCCAGGATCGAGTTGCGTGGCTTAGCGCCGATAAAACTCACGTCGAAGTTGATTACGGTGTATTATTTGGAGCTTCAGAACACCTTCGAGAGAAAGAAGGAGAAGATGGATGAGACCATCTTAAACTTCTATGTCAAATCCCTGCTGCAGCAGGGGAGTCTCAGTTACTTAGGCCCTAAATTCCCGCGCACTCTCGCCATGGTTTGGGAGGAAATTTTGACCCATTTTCGTGATAGCGGGGATGTTTATACCGTGCAAGAGCTAGAGAGCGCTTATCTCAATGAAGAATCAAAGAAAGCATTGCTAGATGGCCGGGAGATTTTGTGAATTGAAAGGGAGAAGGAAGCTGCTGATGCTGCTACAACAATGACTACCGAAGCACTGCCGGAGCCTTTTATTTCCAGTCCTGGCGAATCATCGAGGCAGTCCTGAGATCCACCGGCAAATTCTGGGCTTGAAGCTTCTCCGCGGGTTGTGGAACCGTCCAAGGAGGGAGAAGGCGGTGAATATGAGGTTGACATTCTAGGTCACTTCTCTGGTGCATGTAATCTTCTTGTTTTCCCCGAGTTCGAGAACTTTCAACTCACGCCGCAAGAGTAGGACAAACTTAACACTTTCATTGTTGATCTTATATGTCCGTCTTCCTTATCCGCCGATTTTCTCGGTGTCTGGAACTGTCGTTATTTCAACCACGTCCGTGCTCATCCCTGTAGCTGCTCAGGTTGCTATGTCCGTGTCTGGCTCGCAGCTCGGGTCGGAGTCTGAGAAAATTGCTGCATTACATGGCTTGGATGATCCTTCCGTATCTTTGGAGGGTGACTTCATGGCTGCCGAAGTTAGGGAGTAGGAGATTCAGATAGAGAAGCCGTTAAAATCTCAACAATAACTGGTTGCCATCAATAAGGAGAAAGTTGAAGCGATAAAGTCCTCTAAGAGCTCTCGCAAATCTCGGAAGCACAAGAATAAAGGGAAACTTCCGAGAAAGTTAAAGAGCGGGAAGAAAATATCAGCACCAAGGACATAGTTGACATTACCGGAAGTAATACTGTTCCTGTGGCGAAGCAGAAACTTCAGACGAAAGGCGGGAAGGGGAGTGGTGGAAAAAGGCGTTGAGAAGCTTGGATGGTAGCTAATCTGATTTTGAGTCATTTTGTGTTGTTTTGTTCAAGTGCAGAGTCTGGACTTACTAATTTTGTTGCATTGTCTGTAATTTTTTTGTTGGCCGGTACTGTGTGGGTATGGTCCCCGCATTTTGAACTTGTACAGAAAAGAGTTATAAGTAATACATTGCTGACATTTTGATTGTAACTTCACTTGTTTGCTTATCTGTGTTCTGTGCACTTATGTCTACTTTGCTTTCTTCTATTTATTTTATCTAGTCCTGTAATTATTGCCAAAATTCTTTGGTGAAGTAACATAACTTGTGAATTATTTTTGTTTTTAAGCATTTCTACTTGAGTACCGTTGTATGCCCTCCAGTTCACAGGGCTGTTTACTTCGGACACTTGGCAAACGACCGGTGACTTATGGTTTGAATAGTCTGCATACCAAATTTTGGAATAAAACTAAGTTACGATTTGATTTTTGTAAGTTTTACAACCTTAGTATACAGTCTATGGTGTGTAACATAGGTATGTTAGAAATGTGCGTAAAATGTAAATTGAGTGCAGAATATATAGTTATATGATTAACTATTAAAGATTCAGAAACACTCTTCGTGTAAATGAATAACTTTTGCAAATTTTTGGAAGTTAAACCACTTAACACTCCTCAAGAACGTGGGTAAATACTTATGCACGTTATTTCTTAGGAATTTCGCAATATTCAAACACACGCTTCATTGCTTAGAGCATGCACATTGTATGAGTTAACTATAAATAGCTAAATGTTATCCACGTTAAACGTTATAGTTAATCATTGGGTGTCAGCATTTGGAGTTTTATGCCGGTTTATAGCACTTCGATTTTGTTGGATTCACGCCCGTTACTCCTAATAATGAGCGTGGGTTGATCCTCGTCATTCCTGTGATGGAAATGTTTCCCGGTATTGCTAGGGAAATTCTGATACTTGAAAGTGTGTGCGGCTTTATGGGATGTGCGGCTTTTGGTACTTCTCAATGTTTCCTATCTTCAGGCAACGTGAGGAGTTTATGTTTTAAGAGCGTGATTTCACGGCTCGAAAAGTTAGTGCACGGCTTTTGGGATGCACTACTTTTTATACTTCTGAATGTTTCCTCTCTTTGGGCAACGTGAGGATTTTATATTTTAAGAGCGTGATTTCACAGCTCGAAAAGTTAGTGCACGGCTTATGGGATGCATGCTTTTTATACTTCTCAATTTTGCCTATCTTCAGGCAATGTGAGGAGTTTATGTTTTAAGAGCGTGATTTCACAGCTCGAAAAGTTAGTGCGCGGCTTATGGGATGCGCGGCTTTTTATTTGAGCCTTTCCGATGCTGCTGGGGCAGCACCAGTTCTTAGAAGGCGGGGATCGGGTTCCGCTGATCCAACGGTTTGAGTCGATTTGCTTCCGTCGACCCAGCGGTTAAGCAGGGCGAAGTTGGGCGTGATTCCACTTTCTCAAGTAGAAATTGTATGGTTTTGAGCCGATTTGACCCCGTCGACTCAATAGGTTACTATTATGAACACAGTTTTGTTGGTTCAAAAAGCGAATTAATTTTATTAGGAAAAGTTAGGCAAGTTTTTGTCATTTACAATGCCCCCGGCATCCCGGGATGACTTATTTCCTAAAAAATAGAAAGTACATAAGGTAGTTTTTGTAACGACCCAGAATTTATATTAATTAAAATTGAATATTTAATTGATTTTTAAATATTAATAAGTGGAATTAATAATTCGAATAATTTATTTTTCGAATATTGGATTTAATTGACAATTAAATCGATAATTAATAGTTAAATTCCAGAAATAATTGAAATCTGGATTAAATGTGATTAAAAATGATTTGTAAAATTTTATTTAATCATGTTGAAATTATAGAGATGTTACAGAACTTTTAAATTTGAATTAAAAGTTAAATTGTGAAAATTGAATATTTTAATATTTTAATTGACTAGTGAAATTAGCCATTTTTCGAACAGTCTCAGAATTGGACGAAACTAGTTCCATTGGATCCGTAATAGTTAGTTATTATCGGATTTCAATTTTCGTATCAATCAGAGTTATCGTTTGACCGTAGCAGCTCAAAACGCATCGAAATCGATTTAAATCGGTTTAATTTAAATTGATCGTTTATTGCCATATCTCACACAGACGATCGAATTAGCTTCCGAAACCAGTTCCATTGTGTCCGGAACGCGGGATAAACCCCAGAAACGCTGGTCACCACGTGAGATTTGGAGTTCGGAAATTTGGAGATAAATAGTGTTTCGGAATTTTTTTTATAAAAGGACCATAATACATACATTTTTCACAAATTTAAAACCTAGCTAGGGTTTTATTCAGGATCCGCCACTAATATATTCAATGGCCAGCGTCTTCTCCCTTTCCCCTCCGATTATCTTCCAATCCACCAAATATTTCAAGAAATTTTCTAAACAAAACTTGTAGAGGGCACTGCAATCTATATTTTAAAAGGTGGAGATCGTTTGAAGTGGAGCCGATCAACGACAATTTTAGTTCAAAGGCAATACAGTTGGGCATGTTTTCCACAGCCATGTGGAGGCCGAGCTCAGTGATACTCGCGGTGAAGGAAGGCATGGCGATGGGCTTTCGATTGGCAGTGGTATGATGGGGTTTAGATGTTGGTAGATGGTCGCGTAAATTCAAAAGGAAGAGGCGGCATGGGTTCTTGTTTCACGAACGTGAACGAAGGGGAGGGAGGAAGATGTGCGTGCGGGCCTGATCTAGGGCTAAAAGAATCAACGGCAGATTTGAGTTCTGGGTATAAAATGAATAAAGTTGTATATTAATTTATATAAAAATTTGTATAAACTTTAAATTTGCGTAACTTTTTGCTGCGTGATCAGAATTTGACGAAACAAAATGCGTTGGAATCATCTCGACGTGTACTTCGCTATGAAACTAGATTGGAAGCGATCGGGGTCAGTGAAAATTTTGAGTGAAATTAAACGCCCGTTTAATTTTATTCGAAATAAATCGCTACGATTTGCTATCGTAAAATCACGGTGAGAACTTCTCACTCAATCGAACAGTTTCGATTTATAATTTTAAATAGTTAGATTTAAAATTGTTGATTGTATGCCTGAATGATGATTGTTATCTATTGATTGTTAAAATAGACATTATACGCCGTTATTAAGCGGAGGTTAATTATTAAAAGCATATACCGCGAATATTTCACCGTAAGTGAAATTGGTATTATATATGTATATAGCAATATATACATATTGGCATATGTATATATTGGAGTTGTTGATTTTCCCGCATTTGTATAGCGGATGAGACCCTATTGCACCACATAATAGTGGATAATATTTATTAATCCTATATACCGCGATAATTCTGTACTGGAACGGGATTGGTATTGTGCTAACATCTTTGGATGTAGGGGGACAGGTTGGAGGGATCCAACTGGATTCCTCAACTGTATCGATTTATTTACAGATATTGTGATATATTCTGTTATCATATGCTGATATGTGATGTTTTGTTGTCATGATTGACAAATTGATGCTGTTGCATCATCGGATCCATTTTGAAGTTTTAAAAATGTTAAAATAACAATTTTTGATTTTAAAGGGATTTTAAAAGTGATTTTTGAAAGTATACGTTTTTATCTAAATTTTGGAAATTGATTTATTTTAAATAAATAAAAGTTAAAATTTTAAAGTTATAAAATTATGATTTTTGAGAAAATAGAGTAGAAATGTGATTTTTGAAATATGGAGTTAATGATTTTTATAAAATAGTTTAAATAGAGATGTTTGACTTTATTATAAAAACGTTATATATAAGATTTATAGAATTCGACTTTTTATAAATCAAAGTGATGGAATTATAAAGGAGTTTCAAAGACGTTTAAAATAATGTTATAAATGGATTTATAAGAGAATATAAATCTAGATTTGTGAAGTTATAAAACGAATTAGTAAATAGAGAATTATAAGTAAATTTCTTATAAATCGAATTTTGGCATTGAAATGAGATATGAATGGAATTTGTTAAGAAAGTGATTTTTATAACTTAAAGTTGTTATAAAATAGAAAAGGAATTTATAAACGTTGTTTTATAAATTCGAAATCAATTGAATTTGATAAATTAAACATAGAAGTTTAACAAAGGAGATATATTCGTGATTTTGGACAGCGAATTATCCTTTAAGTTAAATGATGTAATAATAAGAGTTTGGTTAGGAATTTTATTCACGATTTTGGATAGTGGATAATTCTTTAAATAAAATGTGTAGAAACGTTAACTTTGTTAACAAATTATATTCACGATTTTGGACAGTGAATATATTATTAAATAAAACGAAGATGTTTTGGAGAAGTGATATTATGAAATAAAGTAATTGTTTTAAAGGATGTTTTAAACGTGTTAAGTATCGAATACATAGATTTCAACATTCATTGTTGAAATAGACATTTTGAGAAATAAGGAAATGGTGGACTATAACACTGTTGTTATAGTAAATGGTTTCCGAAAGGAAATGTTTTATATAGTATTGGGATTTATATATCTATCTAAATTCCGAATCCCTATACTAGTGATTTTGAGTCGTCGTAACGATGTTTTACGTAACATTCGTTTTGACTCAAATAGATTTCCTTAAAGAATGAAATATATACTTAATTTTGATTTAAGTATATCGAATATTTTCCAAGTGTTGAAAATAAATGATTTGTGAATTACTTATTATTAAATAAGTATGGAAATGCTTTTCCAATATGAAATGAAAGGTTTAAAATTTTATCTTTTAAAGATAAATTGAAAAGTGAATATTTGAAATTGTTTTCAAATGATTGAAGTGTGGAAATTATATATCTTGTAAAGATATTTTTGGAAATAAATAATTTGGGAAAATTATTTGGAATCTGATGATGTTGCGCATCTTTATTGATAGTTTAAATAACCGATTATCAATATTTACCTTTAAATAGGTATTTGTTGTGAATTGGATGAATTTGAATGCCACACTTATTTTTGAATAAGCGCTCACTATTCGGGTTAGCCGGGAAAGGACCATGGGGTCGTATAACCCATTCCGAATATGTGATATGTCGTAATGAATCGCATTTGCTATATTACAGCATGATAGGGGGTTCTCGCTTCGCGGTTTGGTGGCGAACGAGAGACTCTTACCCCTATATGTCCCTGAGAGGGATGGGTTGGTTAGGCGAAGGCCGTGACAGTCGAGAGGCTGGCCATAAAAGCAAGTTTGGGATATCAGTGTAAGCCATGGTGGGGCTGGGATGGTTGAAAAGCCTACCGGTTGTGACCGCTGTCTTCAGACTATTACATTTGGTATCAGAGCATATGGTTAAGCGACAACCCTGCTCTGTTGGGTGTTACTCATTAGAGATAAAGTCAGTAGTACTCTAGAATGAGTTTGAGTGTAATAATAGATACGAGTGCGTATTTGTTAGTGAATATAAAATTGTTTTATATTGTGATGATTGATTTGTTGAGTGGTATATGGATGCTGGTCGGTATCGTCGGAACAACTTTATCGATAGGGATCTCTAAACACTTGTATAGAACAATTCGGCATGATATTGTTTTAAATTGGGTAAATGAAATAATTTTACCTCGATTATATTTTGTATATAAAGAAATAATTTTTTCAAAAATTATTAAAGTATAAAAATTGATTGGTTGGTTGTTTGAATAAGTTAAATAAAAACAACAATTGTGAAAGAATAAATTGTATAAGCAAATGAATAATTTATGAAGTTATAATTAAAGTGATTTGCAATTGTGAAATAATCTTGTATATAAATAGTGAAATTTTATAAGTAAAAGATTTGTAATGTGATTTATAAGTCAAGGAAATTTTTTGAAAGAATTTAAGCACTGAATTCACTATTGTTGCTGGGAAATAGTACGGTGATGACTGCAGCATCATCTATATCATTTTTGAGTTTCTGTGTGATTGATTTGCTACCCATAGTAAATTGGAAATTGAAGTTTTGTTGTGATAAACAAAATTTGATTTAAAATCCAAGTTGTAAAGTGATAAATATAAGTGAAATAAGATTTATACTTATGATATGAGATAATAGATTTAACTTTGGTAAAGTTAATGAATTAGAGTAGCATAATGAAATATGATGTGAAATTTAACTAAAAGAAAGTTAAATAGATTAAAATCAGATTTGGAAGTTTAAATATATAAGTTGTATAACTTATTAAAAGTGAGAAAATGTAAGTAAAACAGATTGTTAAGAATGGTTAAACAATTTTGTTAAGAAAAATGAGATGTGAATTTGAATAAGTGATGAATTTGACTTAAGTAAAAGTTGAATAGAATTTATTTAGAATGAGAATCTAAATTTAATTTATAAGTGGAACTTAAGTTAATCTGAAAAAATGATGTTTGAAATGGAATATAACTTAAGTAATGGTGAATGAATTTGATTTTGGGTATCAAAATTAATTAATGAAATGAAGTGATGAATATGAACTTGAGTTATATAAATGTAATTCAATTTTATTTGTTAAAATGAATTAGCAATTAAATGAATAAATGGATTGAATGTTAATCAATTGAATGTAAATAATTGATATGAAACAATGAATATAAGTGTAAATTCATTAAAGCTACTGTTATTGGAAGTTAATTAAATAAATTGAATGGAAGTCAATTTAATATCAACCAATTGAAATTAAAAGTATTGAACCAAATTGAATGTGAATTGAATAAATTTGGTTGTAATGGATGAACATTAGTTGTTATATGAATGTTAGTTGATTGTATATAAATTCATTAAGTATTAGTGAAAGTAAATTAGCGAAATTTGAAGCTAAAGTAATTGAATTCAAATTGAATGTGAACTAATGTGAATGTAAACTAATTAAATTTGAATGAATGAATATTAGTAAAATCCAATGTTAACAATCAAATGTGATTAAATTGGAAACCAATTCAATGAATATTAATGAGAATATGAATGAATATTGAAATTGTTGGATGATTGTAGATGGTTGCATTTGTTGTTTTGTTGCATTTGCTATATTGACATATGTAGTTATGTTGCTATATGATGTATATCGATATTATTTTCTATATACATGTTCTCATTTGTTTGATTGAGTGTTTAGTAGGTGCGGATGACGTTTGCTTCGCATTTGGGGCTCGCTTTCGCGCTATATTAGTCGTAGACGCTCGCTAATAATATATAAGGTACATATCTCGGATTAAATATCGTACTTTTACACTTTTTCCCTACGGGATGCCTCATCACTTGATGAGATGTATATTTGTGATATATATACACTGTCATTTTTTTTTCGAACCGAGCCGCGCAAAGGAGGCTATGGCGAAATTTTCCAAAAATTTAAGGCGTTAGAATATTTTTGAGAAATTTGAAAATTTTGAAAACTAAGTATGATTTGGAAACTTAGTAAACATTTTGTAAGAAGTTTAACTATTGGATTTTGGAAAAGTTAAACACTTAAGAGATTTGTAAATCTAATTTGAACGGTTTGTTTTGGAAAGTTAAAGGATTCTGTATCTTCTTCTTACTTGGTAATTTCGAGGACTAAATTCTTTTAAGGGGGGAAGTTTGTAACGACCCAGAATTTATATTAATTAAAATTGAATATTTAATTGGTTTTTAAATATTAATAAGTGGAATTAATAAGTCGAATAATTTATTTTTCGAATATTGGATTTAATCGACAATTAAATCGATAATTAATAGTTAAATTCCAGAAATAATTGAAATCTGGATTAAATGTGATTAAAAATGATTTGTAAAATTTTATTTAATCATGTTGAAATTATAGAGATGTTATAGAACTTTTAAATTTGAATTAAAAGTTAAATTGTGAAAATTGAATATTTTAATATTTTAATCGACTAGTGAAATTAGCCATTTTTCGAACAGTCTCAGAATTGGACGAAACTAGTTCCATTGGATCCGTAATAGTTAGTTATTATCGGATTTCAATTTTCGTATCAATCAGAGTTATCGTTTGACCGTAGCAGCTCAAAACGCATCGAAATCGATTTAAATCGGTTTAATTTAAATTGATCGTTTATTTCCATATCTCACACAGACGATCGAATTAGCTTCCGAAACCTGTTCCATTGTGTCCGGAACGCAGGATAAACACTAGAAACAATGGTCACCGCGCGAGATTTGGAGTTCGGAAATTTGGAGATGAATAGTGTTTCGGAATTTTTTTTTTATAAAATGACCATAATACATACATTTTTCACAAATTTAAAACCTAGCTAGGGTTTTATTCAGGAGCCGCCACTAATATATTCAACAGCCAGCGTCTTCTCCCTTTCCCCTCCGATTATCTTCCAATCCACCAAATATTTCAAGAAATTTTCTAAACAAAACTTGTAGAGGGCACTGCAATCTATATTTTAAACGGTGAAGATCGTTTGAAGTGGAGCCGATCAACGACAATTTCAGTTCAAAGGCAATACGGTTGGGCATGTTTTCCATGGCCATGTGGAGGCCAAGCTCAGTGATACTCGCGGCGAAGGAAGGCGTGGCGATGGGCTTTCGATTGGCAGTGGTATGATGGGGTTTAGATTTTGGTAGATGGTCGCGTAAATCCAAAAGGAAGAGGCGGCATGGGTTCTTGTTTCACGAACGTGAACGAAGGGGAGGGAGGAAGATGTGCGTGTGGGCCAGATCTAGGGCTAAAAGAATCAACGGCAGATTTGAGTTCTGGGTATAAAATGAATAAAGTTGTATATTAATTTATATAAAAATTTGTATAAACTTTAAATCTGCGTAACTTTTTGCTGCGTGATCAGAATTTGACGAAATAAAATGCGTTGGAATCATCTCGACGTGTACTTTGCTATGAAACTGGATTGGAAGCGATCGGGGTCAGTGAAAATTTTGAGTGAAATTAAACGCCCGTTTAATTTTATTCGAAATAAATCGCTACGATTTGCTATCATAAAATCACGGTGAGGACTTCTCACTCAATCGAACAGTTTCGATTTATAATTTAAATAGTTAGATTTAAAATTGTTGATTGTATGCCTGAATGATGATTGTTATCTATTGATTGTTAAAATAGACATTATACGCCGTTATTAAGCGGAGGTTAATTATTAAAAACATATACCGTGAATATTTCACCGTAAGTGAAATTGGTATTATATATGTATATAGCAATATATACATATTGGCATATGTATATATTGGAGTTGTTGATTTTCCCGCATTTGTATAGCGGATGAGACCCTATTGCGCCGCATAATAGCGGATAATATTTATTAATCCTATATATCGCGATAATTCCGTACTGGAACGGGATTGGTATTGTGCTAACATCTTTGGATGCAGGGGGACAGGTTGGAGGGATCCAACTGGATTCCTCAACTTTATCGATTTATTTACAGATATTGTGATATATTCTGTTATCATATGCTGATATGTGATGTTTTGTTGTCATGATTGACAAATTGATGCTGTTGCATCATCAGATCCATTTTGAAGTTTTAAAAATGTTAAAGTAACAATTTTTGATTTTAAAGGGATTTTAAAAGTGATTTTTGAAAGTATACGTTTTTATTTAAATTTTGGAAATTGATTTATTTTAAATAAATAAAAGTTAAAATTTTAAAGTTATAAAATTATGATTTTTGAGAAAATAGAGTAGAAATGTGATTTTTGAAATATGGAGTTAATGATTTTTATAAAATAGTTTAAATAGAGATGTTTGACTTTATTATAAAAACATTATATATAAGATTTATAGAATTCGACTTTTTATAAATCAAAGTGATGGAATTATAAAGGAGTTTCAAAGACGTTTAAAATAATGTTATAAATGGATTTATAAGAGAATATAAATCTAGATTTGTGAAGTTATAAAACGAATTAGCAAATAGAGAATTATAAGTAAATTTCTTATAAATCGGATTTTGGCATTGAAATGAGATATGAATGGAATTTGTTAATAAAGTGATTTTTATAACTTAAAGTTGTTATAAAATAGAAATGGAATTTATAAACGTTGTTTTATAAATTCGAAATCAATTGAATTTGATAAATTAAACATAGAAGTTTAACAAAGGAGATATATTCGTGATTTTGGACAGCGAATTATCCTTTAAGTTGAATGATGTAATAATAAGAGTTTGGTTAGGAATTTTATTCACGATTTTGGATAGTGGATAATTCTTTTAATAAAATGTGTAGAAACGTTAACTTTGTTAACAAATTATATTCACGATTTTGGACAGTGAATATATTATTAAATAAAACGAAGATGTTTTGGAGAAGTGATATTACGAAATAAAGTAATTGTTTTAAAGGATGTTTTAAACGTGTTAAGTATCGAATACATAGATTTCAACATTCATTGTTGAAATAGACGTTTCGAGAAATAAGGAAATGGTGGATTATAACACTGTTGTTATAGTAAATGGTTTCCGAAAGGAAATGTTTTATATAGTATTGGGATTTATATATCTATCTAAATTCTGAATCCCTATACTAGTGATTTTGAGTCGTCGTAACGATGTTTTACGTAACATTCGTTTTGACTCAAATAGATTTCCTTAAAGAATGAAATATATACTTAATTTTGATTTAAGTATATCGAATATTTTCCAAGTGTTGAAAATAAATGATTTGTGAATTACTTATTATTAAATAAGTATGGAAATGCTTTTCCAATATGAAATGAAAGGTTTGAAATTTTATCTTTTAAAGATAAATTGAAAAGTGAATATTTGAAATTGTTTTCAAATGATTGAAGTGTGGAAATTATATATCTTGTAAAGATATTTTTGGAAATAAATAATTTGGGGAAATTATTTGAAATCTGATGATGTTGCGCATCTTTATTGATAGTTTAAATAACCGACTATCAATATTTACCTTTAAATAGGTATTTGTTGTGAATTGGATGAATTTGAATGCCACACTTATTTTTGAATAAGCGCTCACTATTCGGGTTAACCGGGAAAGGACCATGGGGTCGTATAACCCATTCCGAAATATGTGATATGTCGTTATGAATTGCATTTGATGACCGGTGTTGAAGACCGGATATTTTTGAAAACGGAAGGATTACCGTCGAGTTACTCTACATCGACTGATCTTCGATTTAGAGATTTTATCACCCTTAGTGATGGGAAGTTCGGACGTGATTGAAAATTATCCGGATTTGCAAGGGCTTCGTGAGAAGTGCCTTCGGTTCTGTTCGATCCCGGAACAGACTTGTATGGATTGTATGTCTGACATTACAAATTGAGATATAAAGCTGATTTCCTTCAAATACATTTCTGTTGGTGGCGGAGAATTTATTCTCTTAGCTTAACACCCTTCTCTGAGACGTATGAGCTCAGAGGTTATGTAGTTGAAATTAATCAGCAATATATTCCCAATTTGGTAATGTGATATGCTGAGTGTTGCTGTGTGATGATCAGTGTTTGATCATTTGTGATATGATCATTTATCTTTTTGATCATAGGTTGATCATTTGTTGACCCAAGGCATGGCTTTGTGAACAAAGCGTAGCTTTGTGGATGAGACTTCATCGAGCCTCACACCCCGGAAATGGTCAAAACAGGAAGGATGCGGCAAGGTTCTAGGGAGTAGCGCCCCTTAGTGTATTCATTCCTTCTGGATAAAGGTGGTATCATGGTATGGAGCCCAGATACTTAACCTATGTAGATGCTGCGAGTTTATTACTTTGTGGTAGTTGGAAATCGAGGATCCTCGGGAAGATCGGTTACGATCAGGGGATGGCATACGCGTGTCAGTAGTTACCTATTTTTGCAGAGGTAACCCGGCCTTGTGTTGGTAGAGATCCAGTTAGGTTCTCGGAACGTCATTCCAGAGGCGTTCCTTCGTGGCATAGGAAGTTCCTTAGCCTGACCATTTGTTGGAAATCCAAAGAAACAATACGTGACTTGTACGGTTTTAGTTGTATTACCTGCCATGGAATGTGGCGGTAACCTGCTATTGAACATGGTAGCTATAGTAGGCATACGATACTGGTCGTATGTTGGCTAAGATTTATATTATACTTTCGAAACGTTTTCATCACTATGCACTAGTAATAATATCAAATCAAATTATTTGTTCTTGCGTATCAAGCATCTTTGATTATCATAAGGAGAAATCTCCTCCGATTCTACGTTTGCATTGTGTGTGTGCGGGAGGCCTTATGGTAGTCTCATTTTCCAAAAGCATTGCGAAATTAACTTTAAAATTATCCTGTTTGGTTTTAAAAGATAAACTGTTTTTAAGTTCTCACACCAGTCACCATGACTGACCTGGAGTTTATTGTTTCCTTCCTAAACTCTGGGTGCCCACCAATTTCCACACGGACAGTCTAGAGTTAGGATATCGGGTTATTCTGGATTGGAGTGCTATATAGCTCAGGAGGCGAGCTGCATATCGAGACGTACCACTTGTATATGATATTATTTATTCCGCTGTATATTTTGTATGAGGACAAGTTTATATAACTGTCCATTGTTGTATATTGTTGTGTAAACTCTGATGATGATGTAATGTATAAAATGATATAGTTCTTTGATTTAAAGATTATTCATTTATCTATTATATGTTGTTCCGCTACGAATGTGAGATTATGATATTGTTTCTGTTCTGATGTTGTTCTGTTGTTCTTCTTTTCTTCTTCTTCTATCTTTTTCTTCTACCTCTTCTTCCTTAAAACCCATAATGGTTCGGTTTTCTGTTCATCTTGAGTTAATCGATGGAGATTAGTGTCTATTCAAGGAGTACGGAAAAGCGGGTTATTACAGTTTTCAGGTCAAGTAGCAGTGCAGTGATTCGCCATTCCATGCTTTGGGAATTTGGATTCCGTCGACGGTTGTCAGTTTGAAAGTTCCATCCCTTAGCTTTTGATTGATCACATACGGGCTTCCCAGTTTGGTTCGAAGGTTCCCGACATGGTATAGACTCGTTTGAGGATGAGATCTCCCACTTCAAGGGTTTGGTTGTGAACTTTGGAGTTGAAGTAACGTGCGACCCTTTTTTGGTGGGCAGTGGTGCTCAACTCGGCTTTTTCCCTCCTTTCGTCAATCATATCCAGTGATTCGAGTAGGAGCTGCTTGTTTTGCTTCTGATTAAAATTTTACCTTCAATGAGAGGGTACTTCTAGTTCAACGGGAATCATTACTTCTAAGCCATATGCCAAGGCAAACGGAGTGTGACCGGTTGCCGCTTTGTGGTCGTTCTTTAATCCCATAGTGCGAGTGGTTCATCAACCCAGTTCCCTTTTGCTTTAGTTAGTCTCTTTTTGATAGTGGACATGATGATCTCGTTAATTGCTTCCACTTGCCCGTTTTCTTGTGGATGAGCAACCGCAGAAAAGCTCTTCTCAATTCGGAAGCGTTTGTAGAAATCTTTGAACTCGGCGCTTTCAAATTCGGTCCTGTTATCAGTGATGATTTTCTGTGGCACACCAAACCTGCAAATAATGTTTTTAGTAACAAAGTTAATGACTTTCTTTGTGGTAATGGTGGCCAGCGGTTCTGCTTCGGCCCATTTCGTGAAATATTCAACTGCAACTATAGCATATTTGGCCCCTCCTTTTGCTATTGGCAATACGCCAATCAAGTCGATTCCCCATATTGCAAACGGCCACAGGCTGACCATTTGCGTTAACTCTGTTGATAGAGTTCTATTAATTTTTTTGAATCTTTGGCAATGATCACACCTTTTGGCGTAGTCTACTACATCACGGTTTATTATAGGCCAGAAGTACCCGTACCGAAGAAATTCCTTTGCAAGGGTTTGCCCTCCAGTATGGTCTCTGCATTCACCTTCGTGCACTTCCTTCAGGATCCGTCGAGCTTCTTCATCGGTCACACATCTAAGAAAGGGGGTTGAGAATCCCCTTTGGTAGAGTATTCCATCCTGTATTACGAATCGCGGTGCCTTTCGGAGAAGCTTTTTCGTTGATTTCGGTCAGTTGGAAGGGTCCCTGTAAGTAAGTAGTTCTTGATTGGCGTCATTCATGTTTCCGGTTCGGCAGTGTTTTCGAGAATCCAGTCAACATCCATTTCATCTATACTCGGGGCAGTCACAGTCTCAACCGGGACTAGTCCTAATAATTGAGCTCCAGTTTAGCTATGTAGTCAGCCTTGGTGTTCTGCTCCCGCGATTTGTGAGTTCTTTCACAACTTTTAGCCATGCTATCAATGCTTCGTATTCCACTTCGTTATTTGTTGCAGGGAATTCCAAGCGCAAGGCATAGCAAATGGCTCATCCTTCCTAGGTTTCAAGTACTACCCCCGCCCCCGAACAGAGGTTGTTAGATGCGCCATCAACAAAGAGTTTCCATTGCGTCTCCGCTTCCAATGGTGTTTCTTCTTCATCATCCCGTATGGTGAACTCGGCGATGAAATCTGCCAGCGCTTGCCCATTGATAGCCTTTCTCGGATGGTAAGTAATATCATATTGGCTCAGTTCGATGTTCCACATGAGAATTCGTCTGGAAGTTTCGGGTTGGTACAATACTTGCTTTAGAGGTTGATCAGTCAGTACTTTGATTGGATGTGCTTGGAAGTACGGTGGTAACTTCCTAGATGAGATCAGGAGGCAATATGCTAGTTTTTCCAACTTCGGGTAATTTCTCTCGGCTCCAGTAAACTGCATGCTAATGTAGCATACGGGTCACTGGATTTTTGCTTCTTCTCGCACAAGGGCAGCGCTCAACGCATGAGGTGAGATTTCTAGGTAAATGAATAGGTCCTCTTCGTCCACTGGCTTTGATAGGATCGGCGGGGCTTCTATGTGTCGTAGCAATTCTTCAAATGTAGTTTGACATGCCATACTCCATTCGAAGTTTTTCTTTCCTTTCTTTAATGCATCAAAGAACGGTATGCACTTGTCGGTGGCTTTCGAGATAACTTGGCTTAGTGCTGCGACCTTCCCATTTAAGCTTTGCAATTCTTTCTTGTTCTTCGCGGCTCGAACTTCTCGTAGGGAAGTTATTTGCTCTGGATTTGCTTTAATGCCCCTGGTACTTACTATGAATCTTAGGAACTTTCCGGAGGCTACTCCGAAGTGACATTTGAGTGGATTGAGTTTCATTCCATACTTTCAGAGTATTTCAAACATTTCAGTGAGATTATCTAGGTGATTGGCAGCTACTTGCGATTTGACCAACATTCCATCCACGTAAACCTCCATGGTTTTCCCGATTTGATGCTTAAACATGGTATTTACCAATCTTTGGTAGGTTACCCTAGCATTCTTTAAACCGAATGGCATTACCCTGTAGCAGTATAGTCCTAGATCTGTGACGAAGCTGGTGTTTTCTTGATCAGGTTTGTGCATCAGGATCTAGTTGTACCCTAAGTATGCATCCATGAATGATAGCAGTTCGTGTCCCGCCATCCCATCCACAAGCTGGTCAATTCTGGGCAGAGGGAAGCTATCTTTCGGGCAAGCTTTGTTTAAGTTCGAGTAGTCGATACAAGTTCGCCACTTCCAATTAGACTTTTTGACTAAGACCGGGTTTGTTACCTATTCAGGATAAGTTATGTCATGGATAAAACCATTGGTCATTAGCTTGTCCACCACTTCTCTTAACGCCTTGGACCGTTCAAGGACCAGGCTATGCCTCTTTTTCTTTACTGGTGTGAACTTGGGGTCAATGTTGAGCGCGAGGCATGCGATTTCTGGTGATACCCCACACATATCGGAATGCGTCCAAGCGAACACATCTAAGTTAGCATAAAGAAATTTTGGTAAGTTCCAATCGCATCTTGTTTTCAAGGTGGGATCTAATCTTCCAGACTCTTGTTGGGTCATCCATATCGATCGGGACAGACACCGTCAATTCTGCTAGTGCTATCGGATCCTCCCTTGAACTCTTCGTTCTAGGGTCCAAATCCTTGTCGAATCAGCTATGGTCCCTGAGCTAGGGGCGGCTCTGTAGTTTCTATTCAGAAGGTTCACGAATATGGAGAGTTCTCCCCACATCCTTTCCCTTTCCCCTTCTTTTAGATTCGTGTAACTCTATAATGTAACATTCTCTGGCGGCGCATTGATCTCCTTTGACCACCCTGATTTAGTTGCCGTTGGGAATTTCATGGTAAGGCACTATTGGGCCAAAGTGCCTCTGAAATCTGCTATGGTGGGCCGTCCCAAGAAGGCGTTATACGTGGAAGTTTCATCCACAATTACGAAGGTCTGAATGAGGGTGACTCTTCGATCACCCTCTCCAAGCTCCATTGGCAAGACAATCGTCCTTATGGGTTGTTTGGGTTTGCCAGTAAACCTTTTGATTTTTGTTTGGCGTGCAGACATGCTTTTCATGTCGATCTTCATTTGGTCAAAGGTATGTTTGAAAAGAATATTCACAGAACTGCCGCTATCGACCAATACTCGTCGGACCATAATGGATTTGATTCCTGTTGTCACCACCATTGGGTCGAGAGTTGGAGCTTCGATCACTTCGGTATCTCGATTTCTGAATACAATATCGTCATTCAAAGTTTTCTGCTGCTTGGTTGGAGCCCTATCTTCTATTGTGAGACATGATTCGTTCGGAGCGTGCTTTAATGAACTTGCATACCACTCCGTCTCCCCCCAACCTCTCTATGCTGGATGTGGTCCTCCAAATATCGTTCCAATGATGAGTCTCTGGCCAGTTTTCTTTGATCCCTCTTCACTGATTCTGGCTTGGTTTCTTTGATCTCTAGGAGCTTGAGGAGCCGCGGGCTGGCCAGGATTTTGCGATGTTCTCACATATTACTAAAGCTTGTTTTCCCGAATAAGCTCTTCAATCAAGTTCTTTAGGTGGCGGCATTCGTTTGTGTTATGACCATGCATCTCGTGGAAGCGGTAGAACTTCCCTGAGCGCTTTTTTTGTTCAGTTGCTTCCTTCTTAGGGGTTTTTTATATTCCTTGGTCCCTTGTGTGGCGAGATAGATGTTTTTTGGAATATCGTTGAGAGGGGTGTAATCTTCAGACCTGAAGCCTTTAAGGCGTTTATTGTTTCCATTTCTCTTATTGGAATTTTGATTCTTCCTTTTCTGATTTCCATCTTTCCCTGCGATTCCTTCAGCAGTTCCGGAAGCGTCTGTATTCTAATTCATCGCCACGTCACTCCACCCAACGTTCATCGATTGCATGCCAGTGGACTTCCTTTCTAGCTCCTACACCTCCTCCAATCTCAAGTATTGACTTGCTTTACGATTGAAGTCCTTTCTCGTAGTGGGTTGCTTCATTTTGATCCACTTTTCGAATTCAGTTTTGGGATGAATGGCACGGACCAAGGCCATGAAAACCATGTCCACATTTGGGTTGCTCACCTCTGTCGCTGTGGTATTGAACCGGTTCATTAAAGACTTCAGAGATTCGTTTCATCCATGGAATAGTCCAGACAGGGACATCACATCTTTAGGTTGCGCAGTATGGATCTTGAACTGATCGAGGAATCTTGTTGCTAGTTGGTTGAAAGTGGAGATGGATCTCGACGGAAGCCTAGTGAACTACATGGAAGCAATTCCTTCTAGAAAGATGGGAAAACATCTACACCGAACAGCCTTCGAAGCATTAGCTCCGTCCATGTACTAACAATACTTGTACAAATGGGGTTTTTGGTTTTTTGTCTTGTCGCAGGATGGAATAATTGGCATCGTAAACTTTTCCGAATATCGCTCATTCAAGATCTCATCAGTAAATGGAATCCGACTTGGTGCGGATCCCCATTCATCATCTCTTCTATTTTTATTACCGTCCATCAATCGCTTAACCATATCCGCGATAAATGCCTTTGATATTCGGTAGTCCTGGGGACGGCTATTAGTCACCACACCAAATGTTCGGCTTTGCAAACGGTCTAGGTGAGTGGGCTGAAGCCTAGGCTCTCCTATCTTTGGGAGAGCCACTCCCTCGACATACCGTAGGCTTGCAGTTGGCCTGATTGGGGCAGTTTGGACATTTCCAGCATTATCGAATGCATTGGCAGTTTTTTCCAACTTATCATCGTTGAATTGTTCTCCATCTTCTGAGTCGGAGAGGTCCATGGCTATATCCTCTCGTTGGGTTTTCGCCCCTTGGTTCAAGTTCAAAGTTGGTTGTCTTGCGGCGTGCAGAGTACTTGTATTTCCTTCTATATTGATTCCCATAGTTCTTGCTGTCACCCTTCTTTGCGGCTGCTTCCCGTTTCTTCTGTTTAGGCCATAAACAGAAGAATTTTCTTGTTCAATGACAGCCGCGGGTTCAGCCATAGTTCTTGGAGTAGGATTTGACTATAAGGTTAAGAGAGCATTGAGCTTATCCATCAGAGTTTTCCGACTGCTCTCCATTTTATGGTTGATTTCGTCAACCATTTTGTTCAACTCGTCTCTTGTAACGACTTCGCATTGATTGGAGGATGCTTGCACCCGATCTCCAACATTGGCACCATTTACTTTAGTTTGCTGATGATTCATATCTTCTTCGGCTATTACTGCTCCTATGGACCTTCCAGAGGTAGTCCTCTTCCTTCCTAGAGCCATTGATTCCTAGCAACAGATTTTTCAAGCAAAGATTGATGATATAACTTCTGGACCTATCTTATCCAAAGTAGATAGCTAGATCTGAACCATGAGTTGGGTTCTTAGTGAAAGCACCAAAATGTTAACCCAAAAAATGGATCAGCACCCTTGATTAAGTGTAAAAGCACCAGACCTATTCTTACAGAGCAATAATATAGAGAATAAATGTAAAAGAGTAGAGATAGAAAGAAGACAAGAAGATTTTTATAGTGGTTTGGCTATTAACGAGCCTACGTCCACTTTATAGTTTTTTATTATTGACTGATTGTTGTTACAAAGTTAGTCAGATTACAAAGTTCTTGAGTATCCCTGGTTAGATCAAGTCACCAATGTTAGAGTTCAATGGAGAATCACAGTGAACCCTTTGGATGACTGTTGTGAGGAAGGAGAAGAGTGAAGAAAGCTTTCTACAGAGTTTCAGCCTCCAGTTCGGAAGAAGATCCCGTTTATGTTGCAGGTAGGATTGTATTTATAGAGGTTGGAGAGCTACTGGGCCAAGCCTGCTTGCCACATGCTTGCAGATCAACACAGGAAGGCGCAGTGGAGGTTACGCTGCGACCTGTGCTAAAAGGATGGACCGCTAGTGATCTATAGGCTATGGAATGCTAACGATCCATAGGATTGGTTCGCAGGCGGGCCAACGCCTTAGCATTTTTTTCCCTACCTTACTCCATGAAGATCGCAGATGACTGGTGAAATAGTATGGATCGCTGGTGATCCATATACTTAGCCTAATTTTGGACTTTTCTTTTTTGATTGCCTTTGTTGTCTTGTGTCGATGTTGTTCATGTAGTCTCGTAGCACGTTGTCATGTTTTGATGATGGTTTGCTTACTAGTTGTATTTGGCTATTGATTGGACTAGACGAACGGTTGTCTCTTGATTTAACTAGCCCGAAATCTCATCAAACATAGCCATAGTTCATAGAATATAGATTGAATCATGATGCACAAAGGTCGATGAACTCACGAGCTAATACGATGGATCACTAGCGATCCATGTCCTTAGCCAACTTTGTTTCTTTTTCCTCTGACTTCCTTTGGCTCGCTGTTCTAGTCCTTTTGGGTAGCTTTTGAGCTATTCTTACTCAATCAAGCAGTTCTGACTTGTTTTGGACTCTGCTGGGTTAAGAACTCGGATAACAGATTCTTACTTTCCCCTTATCTGGACCTAATGTGCATCATCAATCAACAGTTATGCAGGGATCTACAACCATTGGGGCAATCAGGAGCCCAACAAGGTAGTCACGTACTATCTAGCTTCAGGGACCATCTATATGTTGTACTCATGCTCTTCTTAAGTCAATGCCTTTCCATACGACCTATTTTCTGTAGGGTAATTGGAGTAGGTGTACAATTTTCAACTACATCCATTGTCCCGACTCGTAGTTGACTTGTCCATCTTTTCAGAATATAGTTGTAACTACTCTATAGTTGGAATTATAGGATTTGGCGTATAATATATTATAATTATAGGTAAAAAAGTACACACATTCTCAATCAACATTTCTAAAATTTTAACCCAAGCTTTGGTACCAAATGTGACAACACATACCCCAAGGGCCCGAATTTTTGCTAAATCGAAAACCCAACTCCATCAAAGTACGGATCATTGTTTTTGGTATCCTAGAAATAAACAATTGCATATCAGAGCACTATTGATGTAACTCATAGGGGAATAGTAAAGTATAATAAAACATAGACCGAGTAAGTTTGACATTTTCAATATCTAGTGTCCTTGTCAGTGCCAACCATGCATAAGGATATCCATTCTTTCACCATTCCCACATTATACTAGTACTTGTTCCTCTAAAGCTATCCTATGGTTTGTATTAAGGAAGGGGTTAGAACAACATTTTGGCGATTGGCAAATTAAATATTTTATACATAACACTAGTTTATACCAATTGCCTTCCATTACATGTTATATATATTTTATTATACTTAGTAATCTCGTCTCCACATACGAGTAAAATATGCCTTATCTACCCGAAGTAGACCATAACTACATGCGCACGTGTGTGTATAAGTATCACAGTCCCCTTTTGGACCAAGGTACTATCACCGCTAGTATTCGTACCCCAGCACCTCGTTAGGATCCATCATCAATGCAGTATCACGTCTCCATTGTTGTACATACCATGGAAATCCCATAGTGCCTAATAACGACATCACAATAGTTTAGTCGTATTTTGTCTCACATTGGAGATTTACTTACTTGTCTACTTCTTATTATGGACTCAACACCAGGACTATGGAGGACTCCGCTCCTCAGACTACCCTACTCATTTTGAAAGAACTCACTTAAGGGTTATCTAGCCTTGCCTCCTAACAAACAAACTAGCAAACAATTATGGCAGTGTATGACCTAAATGTGACCTACACTAGTAGGAGATGTAGCCCGTTTAGTGTAACCCTCGTCTTTCCGCTGACCGCTCAACACCGATGACGTTCTTGACCTTTGTACAGCTCCTACTCCCTAATATGGTACCAAACACACTGACATAGCGTTGAGCCTTGTTCACCGTCCCATTTAGATTGCCTAATGCAATCAAGGAAATATCCCTACTAAAAGGGTGAAGCAACCCCTACTGGGGTATTCCTTCACCTATATGCGATACTACATCAGAAAAGTCATTTCGCTAAGGCTTTGGGGTACCTTGCAATGGGATGTGAAAAAAATAGCACTTGTATAATGCCATCTTACAATGGAACGATGGACCCCAAACATTACTTGTACAAGTGCAGTTGGCATATGGACAGAGCTAGGGCAACGAATGCTGTCCGCTATAGATGTTTCCCTATCTTCTTGGAAGGTGTTGCTTCTATGTGGTTTACCAAACTCCCATCAAGGCCCATCTCTACCTTTGATGAGTTGGCAAGGAAATTCAACAGTTTAGACTTCACATGGCGCAGCCGAAAGTCGTGATGTCTCTATCCGGGTTCCTACAAGAACCCAATGAGTCACTAAAATTATTTATGAATCGGTTCAACATTACGGTCACCGAGGTAAGCAATCCGAACAAGGATATGGTGTTTATGGCCCTGGTCTGAGCCATTCATCAAAATACAGACTTTGGTAGATGGATTAAGATGAAACAACCAACTACCGTGAAGGAATTTAACCGAAAGGCGAGCCAGTATTTGAGATTGGAAGAAGCAGATGCAGTCGAAGGCAAGACTGCTAATGAGCAACCGAAGGAGGTGATTCAAAATAATGTAGCGATCAAGCAGGACAGGAACAGTTCTAGAGCTACTACAGGAAACGCAGAGAAGAATGTAAACCAGAGTAAGAGGAACCAAAACCTGGTGATGGACGTGATGCAAATGCAAAACGTCCAAGGATATTTTTCACTAGAGGACTATACACCGTTGAACGATGGTCTGGAAAATATCTATCTTGCCACTCAGGGAACTGGGCGCTACAACAAACTGCCCAGGAAGGAAGCATCCGAGCAGCAGAAGCAATCGGGGAAGTACTGTCGCTTCTACGAGATGCACAAACATAACACTAATGAATGCCGACATCTGAAGGACGTGATTGAGGAATTGATAAGGAATAAGAAACACCAGTAGTACGTGAAGAAACCACAGAATGGCGAAGGAGCCATGAGACCCCAGGGTCTAAGTGCTCAAGAAAAATTGCCTGGGCCAAATGGAGAGGGACCTCGTCAAATTGACGGAAGACTAGTCATTAATTAGTCATCCAAGAATAAAGCAACATCCGAACGCGATGTAACTTCACTCAATTCTATCTATGTATCTCATATTTTCACAAATAAGCCACCCAGGGACAGTGGGGGCATTATAAATAGGCAGTACTTGCCTTTCTCTTCATTTCATAAATAATAAATTTTGCTTCTTGAACCGATGGGCTTATGTTCAAGTACACAATATCTCTACACGCGCATCCCACAAGCCGCACATTGCTTCTTGGACCAATGAAATCGCGTCCAAGTAAGCATTCCTTCCTTCTGCACGTCCCATAAGCCGCACGTCACTGCTTGAACCGATGGAACTACGTTCAAGTATGCTCCACTCCTTCACTGCTTAAACCAATGGAATCTCATTCAAGTATGCTCCACTTATTTGCTGGTTGAACCAATGGAACCACATTCAAGTACACCATATTTCCTTGCACGCATCTCATAAACCGTGTGTCGCTTCTCGAACCGATAGAACTGTTCAAGTACGCAATAACTCCTTGCGTGCTATGCATCGCTTCTTGGATCAATGGAACCACTTCCAAATAAGCACTCCTTCTGTGCGCCATACTATAACCCGCATAAAGCTGCTTGAACCAATGGAACCGTGTTTAAGTACGCAACACACCCATACTCCATTTAATAGGCTACGTATCGCTCCTTCAACCGGTGGAACTGCGTTCTCGAAAGTGATACGCATATATAATTGGAAGAGTGCTTCTTACTCTTTGGATAAGAGGTATTGACTCCAGAACCGTCGAATCGACGGAAAAATTAATTCTAACTCTCTATGTACCAGTGCTGCCTCGGAAATGCTAGGAAACCTCTCTGTATCCAGGTTATCGACGTTACTCTGGTAACATTGCCAGTTTGGGAAAATCTCCTAAGTACTGACGTCGCTCCAAAAACGTCAAGAAATTTATCTATTGAAGGATTATTTGAAATCAATCCCTGCTTTCTAAGAGACTGGAGCTATCCCGGCAGTGCCATGAAGATTCCAAACCACATGTTCAATGGTAAAATCCGATCTCTGTCCTTCAAGTATTGGCATCGCCCTGGCAACACTAGTAAATCTCAAATCATCAAGCTGGTTGGGAAATCAGCATACACTTGCCAAAACTGTACATCGCTCGGAGATAGCGACATCGTACGAAAACCCAAGGGATTGAGGTATTCGTGGGTTTCCAGAGATAGAAACTAACATGCGAAAAAGACCTCAATACCAAACTTAGAGAAACTCGACCATGATCGAAGTGCAAAATGCTCGAAATCGAGCATCCAAACCACAAGTTCCCAAAGACAGGAGCTACCATACAACTCGTATTAGGGGCAATCAGAGAGTTTCCCAAAGTACCCAATCTCTTATCAAGTGTTGAGGTCAAGCATTCGGAGTAACCAGACTTGTAGAGTGGGCGGCACACACATTAATACTTGGTCAAAATAAAACAAATCACACCACGGTTCTGTTACACCGAACAAAGAATTTTGGCAACTACAATAGAATTAAGTAAAGTAGTATACAAAAATCACTGTAAGTTTCACTATTTACATGCATAGAGTTATGATAAATAAACAAGTACACAACTCACACTATTTAAATGCATAGAGTTGTGGTAAATACACATACCACACAATGTAGCCATATATAATATGGAAATTGCAAGACAGACAATTGTATCATGTACACACATAGTGGTATATAAATAGGCATAGTATGTAAAGTATAGGGAAAGTACACAGGTTATAAAATAATAGAAATGCTAATCTTTTCATTACCAGTATCATTCTTTGTACAATTTAGATAGCGGGGGCCGAATTCGCACAATATCGCCCTGTTAGGACACAACAAAAGGAAAATACAGACTCCAGTGATGCAACAAAGAAAGAAATACTAAGCACAGAGTCTGTACTTGTACAGACTCAAACAACACAAATGATACATACTAAAAAGTCCTTCCAGGATTTAATAGTGCTCTCTACAACGGTGATCTACTCTGCCAGTTTGTCGGATTCTCTATGATCATCCTTGAGCTGATCTTTAATCACGATAAGCGCTTTGTCGTGAGACTAGTTCGCCTCGGTCAATAACTTATCTCTGACAGCCTTTCCCTTTAAGGTTGCATCCCTCTCAACTTTCAGCTTGGCTATTTCAGGATCGCGATCCTTGATTGCTTTATCATGGTATGCCCTTTCAGCCTCGAATGAGAGAATTTCTTGATAATTGATACGATTCATGTCTGAAGGGGCCTTCATGAGATGTTGCTAATAAAACCCAGCTTCTAAGTCCTTGCGGACTATCTCAAGATTGCACAAGGAAGTGGTTCTGTTGGTGCGTTTGATGTTCTTATCGAACTTAACACCTTTTAAGAATAAATGCGGGTAGGCAGCCTGGAGCATGGGTGGACCAAGACGGAGTACAAACTTCTCTCGTTGGCTTGAAGAACGGAGGGCAGCTGCAGTAGTTATGGGTCGGGATGAAGGGACTTCCTATATTGCGGCTGTCTGAGCTTCAGTGCAGGGGGAAATGGATAATGAAGCATCGTGCCATTCATGAGACTCTCTATGGCGCTTGTGTACATTGTTGGGAGCACTACTCTCATCTCCCCTTTTTCTTTTACATCCCCTTTCATGCTCTCTCCCTAGGAGGCGAGCCTCCTCCTCCTTTCTCTTCCTCCTCTCCTCATTTGTTTCGTGGTAAGACCGATGGGAAGGATCTGATGTTTGATCCTTGTATGAGCCAGATTTTTGATGAAGTTGGTAGTACAGTCCATGACTCGTAAAAGTGCTATAAGAGTTGTCGATTTGCGAGCCGACCTCGTCCAATATCTCACTAATCGAGACACCCCCAAATTCATTCTCATGAATACAAACATCTCTTATAAAGTCAAAAGTTGTTGTATCTCTAATGGGAGTTGTAGCAGCCTGACCTCCAATAGATTATGGAGTTTCAATAGCGGTTTTTCCCTTGAAGAGAGGAGATCAGGAGCTCGGGGCTTAATGCCTCAGCGGCCAATAGATTCAGAGGAGTATTAGGAAGGCCGGGACTCATCCCTGTCGAATAATTGAGGGATTCATATTCTTCTTCTTCAGTGACATGAAAGTCACTGTCGTCGTCGTCTAAGATCTCCCCCACTTCAGCCATTATTGGTTGTTTCCCATCTCTCCTTTTAACCAGCTCGTCCTCTTCCGAGATTATGGGCATCCCACTACTATCATCCACGTAACCAGGGGCGTCACCTTGCATGGGCTCGTCGGTCCTTGTCCCAACAGCTTCTTCCTCATCACTCCTCACAGGCTCGTTAGCTTCTGTATGAGTAGTTCCTTCCTCATGTTCCTCACTGAAAGCACCTTCCTGTTCTTCCCCTTGAGTATCCTCGTAGGACCTATGAAAAGAGGCATTAGAATGGGTGCGTGATCTGGAGCCGCTCTTTATCAAAGCTTTAATATCAGTTATTCTTCCCGGAGCGAGCTGTCCATATTCTTGTAAGTTCTCATTCGTCAAAAGGAACTTGACGGAACAGTGGCTCATTTTAACGGCTTTCAAGTCTTCGAGCATCTTCTTATGCTTTGATCTTTTGTCCCACTTCGAAATACATATGAGATACACACATTAAGTTTGGAATGTAGAGATTCCAAAACGAGAGGAATTGATAGAGAGGAACTTGCTTCCTTTTAACCAGAATCGATTGAATCTTTTTGGACAACATACGAAGAAGTATTTGCTCTTAAACATAGAAAGTTTATTGTGGAGTTTCCCGGTGACCTTGCGTCTAGTCCAGGCCTCAATGATTATAAAGGATGGGCAATCTTTTCTCCATTTGAACTTGAGCAGATATTTAAGCTTATGGAATCGAGGAGGGCATTGAAACCTTCGCATGAATAGAACATATAATGAACTCAAAAAGGCAAGTCCATTCGGGTGAACCTAAAACGGCGCAAGCTCGATTTCTCCAAGGAAACTACTCAAAAAGGGATTAAAGGGCGATACAGCGCCACTGAGACACATATTTCAGCTACAAGTAGTGAAACCAAGCAGAGGATGATGTGCGAATTCATTTCTTGCTGCTAGGCGAACATCTTCTACGGGGATGCCATGTTGCAAGCAAATGTTACTGAGAACTTCTCGGTCAAAACGGTGGGTATCTATTCCGATGGGTCAGTTATGATTAACCCTAAAGGCAACGGAGGCAGAACGGGATCCATCAACCCTATCTGGCTCTCAAATTCTGAGGTTGTAGGTTGGTTGGTTTGAACTGGGATATATGGTAAAACCTGAGCAATAGTGGATGCACCCTCAAAAGGAGTAGATGATCCCTCACCAGACTTGTAGCGAGTTGATCGTCGAGACATTCTAAGACATCATAAGTCAGTTTGGTAAAATGTAACTTGAAATAGAAATACCCATGTGACCAACGCTTGAAATTCAAAGGAAGCCAACGTGTGTTGACCAATTGAATTCTAAGTGTTAACGGGGCAAATGCAGTGTGTTATCTATATGGATTGAGTTCAGTATCCCAAACACTACAAACAAACCATTCGGTGTAGATAGCTAACTCACACTTGAAAAACAATCTACATCGTCCTTTGACATTATCCTTCTATACTTACCCATTACCGATCAATGATCGGTAACGGATCCGTTGTCCGGAGCGATGTAGAAAGGCTTTTCTTTTTAGGACCATCGGGAGGGCAGTAATAGGAAGATGATGTGGTGAAGCCATCCAACATGTCTAAACTTAGAACAAATTGTCGTGTTGAGATTTTTTTTATGGTTGAGATGTTTCCAATCTCATGGAAAAGACAATTGGAGCTGGAAGATCAAACGTCTCTCCGGGATCATGTGTGTTCCATCGGGCAAAGCCCTAATCTAAACCTTAACACAAAAGTTTTACATTAATTTTATATACAAAGATATAATTTTCCAAAATCACTTTTAAATCCGTCGTTGAAAAGTAAACAACTAAGCTTTAACTGATTCTAACACGGATACATCATTACCAATCAGCATCATGCAATTTACTTATAATATTAGAAATGTCTTAGTACCTTCTATTTTCTTTTTGTTGACACACGCTTCCATTGCATTTTGACTAAAACCAACTATTTGATTTCTCTCTCAAAATACTTGCTCAACATGTGGATGCTTAATAAGATTTCATGTTTTTTCTATGAAACAAAGAATATTAATAAATGATTGAATTGTCGGATTGGTATGAGACTTTTCGTACAACTCTTTCACTTATTATTAGAATTTGTTAAATAGAGTTTGAGTGGAAATTACTAGATTTTAGTAAATACTTGAATTTACTTTTTGGCATAGGACGGTTAGTTAAATTCTAGTGATTACTAAAGTGAAAGTTATCTACACTTTAGAGTTTTATTATCTTTGGGTGTTCAGATTTCAAGCCGATAGATCCCCAAGAGAAGATGACTCAATTTTCATCGACCTGAGAGTCGATATTTGAGTAGCACTTGACAAAAGTTCATGGAGAAGTTTTAGTGGCCTTGTTATTGCATTTGTGGCTACCATAATCTTTTCGGTGCCAAGATTATGATTATTTATTGGTGGAATCGGGTATCCATTCTCGTTTGTTCCTCGAAGCATTTGTATATGGATATGAATTCCCACTTTATGCTTTGAATATTTTGATAAATTGGTTATCACAATATTTTAAGATGATACTCCATTGAGAGTTGATATGGATTTATGGAATGGTGATTTGGTCTGACATGCCTTATTATGGTTAATTTGTTTTAGGTATATTTCTATTATGGCTTATTTTATTGTTAAGTCATATATTTATGATATCAGTATCTCACCATTTTATTAGATATAGTCTGCATTTCCTACTTGAACACACAAAGTCCAATCATCTCCCTGCCAAGATTGAAACGACTAGACCACAGCCATCTCCTTACCATCATCACCGCGCAATCCGCTGGAACCCACCATAGATCCAAGATAAATAAAGCACGGCCTAGGGTTTCAAGGAGAATCGGTCCCGAGAACTGGAGATGCAATCTTGGAGTAAGTGACCAATTTGGACGATGGCGAGTTGCTGGGGGAAGCGTCGCAAGGTAGTGGTGCCACGGGAGCAGGTCAACGATGGTGGAAGATGAAGGTTGAAAATCAATTCGATGCTAGAGAAATCGGGTGTAGGCTTCTTGAACTCGTCAACAACATGAAGAAGTGAGAAGGGTTGAGGGCAAGTTGTTTTTAAAAAGAAGAAAAGTCCTAAATTTTCTTAAGTGTTCATGTCGGTACCGACATGAGAGGTCGGGTCCGATATGTCACTTCTCAACCTACGCTGTTCAAACTTCGTACAATGAACCTATCCAACTATACGAAGCTGCACGTGAATTTCGATATCCTAATCATATAACCAACATCAAGAAGAGAATTCCAATTCGAACTAAGAGCACATAGCGAATATAAATCGATCAGTTAGAGCCAAGTAAAAGCAACGTCTAAAGACGACAGTTAAACAGTTAATTGGAATTCATAGGATAGCAATTTGGGATTTGTCTCGTTCCAAAGCACACTTTGTTTTCAACGAAAGCATACTCTGGGGGCAAATGTTAACTAGGTTTTTAACCAAGCAGATATCAATAGGAGTTAGAATGTCGAGACAAAGACGAAATGACTTGGAATCTTGGAAGCACACTTAGATAGGATATATAAATAACTCAGTTAGGTCGCAACCAAAATGGAGAAAGTATGGAAAGTCGGTGATGACTTCACACACCTCTATATTTCTCCCTCAAACTTTGCATGAGCCCATCTTTGCCCATTTCATGTGTGCTCAAGAGATATCAAAGGATTCTGAACAACCGATTACAAGAATTAGAGAGCTAGCAGTTAGAACAGTAGAATAAACTAAGTGATGAAGGAACTATCACCAATATCAACTATCTACTCGCAACAAAAACATGGGACATCTTGAAATCAAATAGAATGATGGATGCAAGAGAAATCAACCCACTAGGGCTGAACCACGGATATTAGCATCAACTTGAGAAGTTGGAATCGACATGTTGTTAACCCAGATTGATTCACAACTTCAGGCACTATCTCAGGCCTCTATCTGGACTGTACTCCAACTTTTATCCTGGCCCAATACGACTTCTACCTCTATAAATATAAACCATAGAGCAACCAAGAAAGGGTTGAGTTTCTGCCATCACTACGCGGAAGCTCTGACTCTTCTTTAACTCTTTCCTCTACACATAGTCACCAAGGCAAGCTGCTTTAGGCAATTATAGGACTTCGAATCAGTTTAACCCCGATACTTGTGGCTTATTCTCTTTTAAATTCCTTGTAATCTCAATCAAGTCTACAAGCAACAAAGCTATAAAGTGGACGTAGGTCAAAGATTGTTGAACCACTATAAAATTTGGTGTCTCTTCTTCTTATTTCTGTTTATTTTTCTTTTATTACTACTACTATCTACTAGATCTAGGTGTCACAGGTTCCTTATAACATATTCTTGGGTGTTGATCCATTTTTGATGTTAACACCTATTTACCAAGTACTTCATGAACAATCTAACTGTCATCCCACCATCCATGAGATTTATCAACAATAATAATAAATAAATAAAGTGAAAAAAGTATGGATAAGAAAAGGTCAAAACTTTTTTGTGATAGAAAAGCTAGCAATGGCCAAAAGAAGCAAAGCACGCAAGAAATAAAATAATTAAGCTAAAATAAGAGTAGAATAGTAGTACTTGATTCTTATGTAGCTTTTTGGTATATGTGGAAAATCCAGCATTATAAAGGTAAAACTCAAATCCCTTTATGAGATTCTATGTAGCTTTTTGGTATTTGCGTCCAGTTAATAATCAAAAAGGTAAAACCTAAAGAAAACGTAGCTGAACACTGTAAAAGCCTTATAAAGTAATGAAATATAGTGTTGTGATTTGACTCAAACCTTGTGAACGAAGAAGAATAAGTTGATGACAACAAAAATCCCTTTATGTGATTTTTCAGCCTCTAAGCATTACTAAGTTGCCAAGCTCTAGGATAGTAAATCTCAATAACTCGACAAAAAATGTTAAAAATAGTTAAAAAATTGCATATCAACAACAATATATCATGCTTCAGTAATAACAAATAATATCCTCTAAACGCAGGAGATTTAAGTAGGTTACCGTTGTAAAACATAGGCTTAAATCTATTTACACCTCATTAACTTGTCAAATCATCATCAGCAGCTAATCATAAACAACTGTTATATTCAACCTTAACCTTTTTAAATGTTTTCAAGATTATAAAGCAATAGTATGTGGTGTTGTTACCGAACTCCAATCTTGTAAATGCTAAAGATTTAAGCTGATGGCAGCATAATTTTTTTTCCAAGATCATTTTGCCTGTGGGGGTCATGAATTTACCACACCCGAGGTAGGATAATCTCAATAAATTGCACTTCTGTCAATGCTACTGTTAAAATCTACCAGCATAAAAAAGAATAAAAAAGTAATTACCTATACCTATAAATATTATATGAATGCAAAGAAATTTTAGTAGTTTATGTCCATAAAATATAACCTTAAATTTCTTCACGTCTAATCAACTTGAAAAATCTTCATCGGCAACTTGATTTAAAAGAAAAACCATCGTTTGGAATAACACTAGTTATTTAAAAACTATAAATGCTCAGTTACCTTCAGCTTCTCGATCAAGAATTTTTAGAAGTAGAATTGGCATATAAATCTGTGTTTTGTTTATCACCAATGCCAAATAAATTTACAATATAAACAATTAAATATAATTAGCTCGTTATAAATTTGAATTTTGGTTTTCTTCTTTTTGTATTTTCAAAAGTTGAATCTAGAAAGAAAAAAACAGTTGAAAATTTAAAGGTTTGTATTTATGTCTGTTTGCAGATGATTTCTAGTCTAAATTTTATTAATTTCATGAGAAAGCGATGATATAAATCTCTAAAAAAATTCCATCTTCTCTCCTGCAACATGTACATATGCAAATGTTACTTCATATGCTACTTGAATTTTGTTGTCTTTGTTCTTTTATGCACAAGTGCATTTACCAATCAATCATGTTGGACTGAACAAAATTTTAAACATGTGTAAAAATTGTAAATAGAAACCTAATTCCACATTCCATACTAACCTGTAACCTATAAGAACAAATTTCTTTATCTAAAATGAACCATCATCATCACTATCGGCTCTAGGAATCTTAGTAAGGTACATATTTGTAAACCCACCTTCATCGAACAGACCAACTCTTGAGGAAGAAGTCAGCGATGTCGTAGGTGCAAGATGCGGCAACTGGGTATGGTTGGACCTGAGCCAGATCTAAGCAATAGGGATGAGGTGAGACTGGAGGACGAGGGTGGAAGCAAGAGAGCATGAAGGGGGAGAAGGGAGGTAGCGACGAAGAGAAGAAGGGAGTAGGGTTTGGGATTTGGGTATCGCCCTATCTCCACTCAAAGGAAAATAGAAAGGCAATGCAAGGGTTAAAAATTAGTGGGCATGGGTTTATGCTTTTGGAGTTATGGTTTTAGTTGTAAAAGAACTAAAATTTACAATAGTCTAGAGCCATTGCAAAATTGCCATGGTCCTTAACCATTGTCATTTATTTTGCAACGGCTAAAAGCCGTGGAAAAATTGCCACGACTCAAGACTGTGGCAAATTTTCTGCATTGGGATATGGCAAAATGGGTAGTATGGTGTACTGTGACCATTTATAATTTCACGGGTCCTACAGTTAGATATGTCTCACATCAGTATAATATGTACACAATTGCTGGTAGCCCCTTGCGGTGGGCAAACTTCTTATGTGTAACACTATTGGCCTCACATTCTAACCCGTTTTAATGACTATGTCATTCTTATCTATCTAAATTATTAGCTAACTTTGATAATTCACACCTATCATAAATGCATGCTTGAGGCAATATATATATATATATATATATATATATATATATATATATATGTATGTATGTATGTATGTATGTATGTATGTATTCATACTTATTTGATTGTTACGCCTATAATGTTCAGCGGTTCATAATATTTCTTTACTTTTTCATGTATTTACTTCTTATCCTTTTAATATAAATTTAATATCATTTACCACTTTCAATAAAAGATCTAAATATCTTTTCATATTTACTTTCCTTTCTGATTGTTGAATATTTATTTCTATTTCTTTTTAACTTTTACCACCCTTCTTTGTTTAGTGGACTTTCCATACCTATATAATATATATACATCTTTCCTTTATTCATTTTATTACTTGCCTACTATGTTATCGTTTACTATTTAGTTTCCATGCATATATATATATATATATATATTAAATTTAAAATTTAACCATTATTATTATCATAACTTCAATTGTTTAATTCGCACTCAGGGATTTCTGCATTTTAATGCATTCGAATTACACCTCCCTCAAAAGGAAAGGTTAACAATGTAAATCCCTATATCTTATCCAAAAATTGAACTTGTGTTACATTTGGAATTACAAGGAATTGTATTTTGTAATTATTAAAATAGACATTACAAAATATGATAAAATATCCTTAATTCATACATCTCTTTCTTTTAGGCGTATTCCTTGTTATTTTAAACGATACACTTTTATTTATGAATATGAACTTGATAATCTATAGAAATTTACATTACAACACACTACATTTCAATGAATTAAAATACTACATAAATCCGCATGATTTATTGTGATAACTCTAATTTACATTTTACTTGCATAAGACATTTAAATCTATAAATCTGGAACTACTACATATTTTATAAATTTCAGTTACTACTGCTACCCAGTACTTTCCAAATTCTTATATATGTAATATTACAATTAAGTTATCAATCACAGAATATGTAGGCATGATTTATAAATTCATTATACGTATACAATTTTAGCTTACAACTCCAAGTTTACATTTAGGCATACAAGGATATATTTACAATAATATAAATTCAATATTATATAAAAATATATAATTTCGCACTCACCTTTTTGCTTTGCAAATCTACAGATCTAATCCCTGTTATTCAGTTTGACTTCGATTTTCTCCCTATTTGAATATATATACCGCAAGCATACATATATCTATCATAAATCTAGAGTAGATAAGAGATTTGGATTTAATTTCGATTTTAGATCTAGATTTATAATTTACTTTAGCTTTGACGATTTGATTTGACACTATTCTTCTTCTCAATTATCCTCTGCTATTCTCCACTCTTATATATGTATATAACTATGACTATTTTTGGAATTAATAATTTTAGTAGAGATGAGAAAATGGCAGAGCTCCGAGTTGCTCTAGAAAATATGAGAATAAAGTGAGGGTTTAGGTTCGTATTTATAGGGGTTGAAATCAATGTCAGCCATTTGATTAAATTATTTTAAATCCAGACCGTTCTGCCACGTTAAATCCTACAGTTGACGTCTCAACCGGTCAACTGCCGCACCCCTACCAGTCGACTGCTAGCGATCGATCGGCCAAAATACTGACCGGTCATGGTTAATTACGTTAATTAATTATGCACATCTTATTTTGTTGATTTCTTTCCTTTCGCACCTGACCGAGATAATTTATTTCTATGTTAACTTTTCTTAAATCCTAAGCAATAGTTAACATTAAATAACATTAATTTTTTAAAATTAATTACAATTAATTTCCTTAACTTCATATATAATTATTTGTGACTCGAAATATTGAAACGTTAATACTTTTTTGTTTGAACTTCGATCGAAAAACATTATATATGGAAATTGATCAAAAAATCACATGAACCCATTGGTGCAAGTTTCAAAGCTCAATTTTGATGTTTGTGAAAAATTATATTTTTGGTGTTATTGCTTATTAATTAATTTCTTTGTAATCAATTACCATAAAAATTACGGGGTGTTACAAATGATGATGGAGACTCGATGGAGTCACATTGTTTATACTACTTATCTAGCTTCTATCTTGTAACTATGTTGAACTACATACTATGAAAGTGCTATTTTAGATGGATGTGTAGAATATATTATCAATTGGTTCAAATAGTTCACTTATGTTATGTTATATTTTATTTCCTTCCATTATGAGTTCTAAAAGTGTCGTTAAAAGTAGATAGTTTGTGTACTATTTATATCATATTTCACCCTAACGATCGTTGTTTAAGGCCTTTAGGATTTTAACATCGATTGGGATGTAGATTTGGAAGGTCATGAATGGTGGATTACTGCACTTGGTATTAGAGCTCGGGTTACCCGATTCCTATAGTTTAAGAACGTATTAAGAGAGAGAGTACTTGTATTTTTATAAAGTATAAGCAGAAAAGTAAAGTAAATTGCACATATCGCTTTATTTTCTAGTTATGTGAGGTTGCTAATGAATCTCTTTTACAGATAATTAAGATGGATAATAATACAGGAGTGAGTACATAAGATGCAGCCTCAGAAGTTCCCAGCATGAATGTTACACATTGGTTTCGCAGGTAACTTCAAGGTAGAGCATAGACTAATACCAACCTTCAAGGTAGGGCATAGACCATTACCAACCTGGATGCACATATGCAACAAACACAAGGAGTTGTCCTTGTTAATCCACCTGTTATAACCTTTGCTAAACTACTTAGAGATTTTCCAAATCATGGGTAGAAAGCCGCATGTGGGGAATAAGTCGTTTATGGACACAAAGATATGGCTACTCATATGTGAGATGACCTTTGTAATGATGGGTCTAGATGATGCTAGCAGAAGACGGCTTGGTTCTTGGAATTTACAAGGAAAAGCTTTAAACTGGTGGGATAATGTAGTAGTTGAAACAAATTAAAAGGTGATAACTTAGGGAAATTTTAAAAGGCATTTTAAAGCTTTGTGTCGATGACCGAGCAAGAGGTTCGATTACAGAAGTTTATTCATCCGCAACAAGGAGACATGTTTTTGAAAGAGTATGTGAACCAATTCAATGAGCTAGCTAAGCTTGGATTCGATCTAATAGACACTCGAACAAAAAAAGATTTAAAGCTTGCTAAGGGGCTGAGATAACGACTTCATGAGTAAGCATTAGTTACATTCCTATGAATGAAATATATGAGGTCTGGTAGAGACGGGATTGCTGAATACTATTTCTAAATATGTAGCTAAGGAGGAGAAAGGGAAGGAGGGCAATAATGTGAATCAACAGAAAAGCGTAAAGAAGTGGGTGTCAAAGGATAGTATGGAATGTTTAAAAAGCAAAGATAACGTGTAAGAAATGCAACAAGAAGGATCATATTGTCAAGAACTACATAACTAATATGGAAAGGATAAAGTGTTATATTCCAACCAATTTGGACACTGAAGCGCAAATGTCTGAATTTAGCCAAGATTAGATAGGTTGCGCATGCTTTTGTACTCCAGGGGGTTCTTAGTAGTAACAGACTACTAGTAGAGGAAGATAAGGGAAAGAAAGTCATTATGGAAGATATACTGCTTATTTCTTATTTTTCATGTTTGTACTTTATTCGATATAGGAGCATCTCACACTTTCATATCTAGTAGATTAGTAGACAGTTTGCAGTTACAAGCTCATATTATGCATGATCTATAGTAGTGTCGAATGCTGTTGAGGATCGACCTACTTATCAATGGTTTTCCAAATTTTAAAATTATATATATGTAGTGTGGATTTTCTATATCATGCGTATGTACTGAGTTTTTTGCGGTATGGACTGTATGGGGAATGGAATAGATGTCAGGTTATGGAATAATGTTGGATGGTGACTGTGACGCCCCACCTCTATACCCACGCTAGACAAGGACACTACGGAGTAATGCCGTCAACTAGCACGGAGAATAAGGCTGTTGAGGAGCGACCATCCGTGTAATTGCTTTGTGTGAGCACCGATATGTCAGATAGTATAACATGCATTTTATTTCAAGAGGGAATCCGACATACCGATACAAAACTCAAAGCTACTACACAAAGGCTATAATATCTTCGGAAACAAATATAGAAATGAACATAACACAAATCAGTCACAGACAATCCATATCACAAAGGCAGAAATAGATATGAATATATAACACTTAAAAGTGTACATCAGAGTAGGGGTCATGAAGATCCACAATATCACAAAAGAATAGATACAAGTGCTAGACAAAAGAATATGTATACATCATAGAGTCTATATCTCGAATGTATAACAACAAAAACTACAACTATTCTGTAGTTAGACAAAAGTCAGAAGATGATCCAGATAGGAGTCAAGTTGAAGCACCTGTAACATCTCGGTCTGACCCGAGTATAATTTAATAAGAAAATAATAAACGGATCAGTCTAGCTATAAATATCAGATAAAGAAATGAGATATAAGTAGAGATATAATAAGATCGTATGATATCAATAATGTCATACTAGAACAAATATGATTTAAACAACAACAAAATCATACAATATCTCAAAAATCTCAATGCACCAAAAAGAATGTCATATTCTTTATTATATTCACCAAACCACAAATATTGACAAATATATTAATGCCAATCACATAAAGAGGTGAAACACAAATTCTAGAAATCACAACGAGAAATCCAGAAATCATAAAAGGGGGAGGCCTATCACAAACGGGAGCATGAAAACTCACCAACACGTGTATCACAAATGGAACGCTATTCCATGGTCGCTAACCATTAAAAAGTGAGCCGAAGCTCCATAAATGGTCCGAAGACCATGGGTCGCTACCCCGCCAAATTGAACCGAAGTTCCACAGAAATGGGGTTTAGTCTCCCTCGTAGACAAATAGACATCGCACATCGCTAGTCTAAACCACAAAATGATCATCATCGATCAATAAAAAGTGTGAATTACACTAAGCTAGTAAACATATGAGTTTAGCTTCATGTCCCATAACCACTAGCTTAACTTAAATATTTACGAACAAATTGTAGATCTCCACTCGAAAATTGTCACAAGAATTTCAGTCGAACAAGTCCAAAAATTAACCGACGAAGTAAACGCAAGCGTTTCATACCACTTGTTTTGCTAAGCTGTTTAATTATATTTTCTCATACGAATGAGGTAAAGGTTTGTATATACTAATAGATTAGAAAATGGTTTTATAAACGATCTTTGTATTAAAAATAGAGTTGAAATCATTTTTTGTAAAAGAGTTTGAATATTTACTATTAGTATAGAAACCTTGGTATTTAGAAGTGACAAATCATAAAATGATTGTAGAAACAATCAATCACAAAAATCCACATTCGAAGATGTGAATTGAATCCAAAGAAATCGATACTGAATCCATCAAAATGGATATCCTCAAAAATCCTGAAAAAGAAGTCATCAACGTCAATAATAGATGATAACAACAAATGGGAATCAACATGAATCAATAAAATTTGGTAATCAAGCAAAATAGGAAAAAATAGACATAATAGGCAAAATAGGAGCAGGTCGGTCGACTGACCCACTGAGTTCGGTCGACCGAACATAGGCCTGGAAAAATCCACGGGATGCTGGTCAGTCGACCGGACTCAGTATGCTAGTCGACTGGACCAGAGGCAGAGAGGTGTTCTGGTAGTAGGTCGGTCGGCCGGACCAGAGTTTCAGTCGACCGGAACCTGTTTCCAGCACTTCCAAGCCTATCCAAGTAAAGAGAAAAACTCTTCCCAATTGCAACTGGACGAGCAATGGCGCTAAGGGTTTATGCCAATCGACAACCTGGCCCTATAGGCTCTTCGGTGCACCACAAAAAGCATGATCAAACATCAAAGTTATGATTTTTAAAGATTTGGCTTCAAAACACCAAAAATCGAAATATTCACCAATTCAATCCAAATCAATTGCAATTGCACATGAATAAGAGTTAGGAATTCATACCTAACAACCAAAGATAGTTATAGACATAGATGTGAGATAAAAATCTCACCTTTAAACCCAAAACAAACGAAGAAGAAGCTATAAAGCAATGGCAAGGACAATCACTCTTCAATTCCAACCCAACAAGCTTGAATCTAAGCTTAAAAGAGAAACATTTCCTAAGTTAGGTTTAGGAATTTCTGAAATTGATGAGAGAATGAGTTGGAGAAGAAGAAGAGGAGGCTTACCAAAGCCTTTTCTATTGATTTGGAGCTAGAACTTGATTTGCAAATGGAAACTAGGGCTTGGAGTTTTAATTTCCCATTCCTCTCTCCATTGTTGCTAAAGCTTGAGTATTAGGAAAAAGAAATAAAGTAATGAAGAGAAGAGGGGTGAAGCTTGGGTGTAATGGGCTGAAACAAAACCAAAGCCCTAAGTGAAAAAGTAGCAAAATTCCACTAACTCCAAACATATCAAAGTTTATACCCAAAAATATCGCAAACGTCATTTTGAACTCAATGGGGGTGGTCTCGAGTCCCACTTTGACAATTTGCAAAAAGTAGCATTTTGGACTATAATCCGACTAACGATGAAATATTTAAATAAATTATTTAAATACTCAATCGTATAATATGCGGGTTGTTACAGACTCCTTTCCTTAAAGAAATTGCGTTCGCGCAATATTTAAGATGGAAATAATAAGTAACAACCATAAAAGCATATCAACACAAAAGAAATTTGAAATAAGAAGTTCACCTCAAAGAGCACAAGAAAGTAAGTCCGGATGTGTTCGCTCGATGAATTCTCTGGATTCCCAAGAGCAATCCTTAGGATTTGAGGACCACTGAACCTTCACAAGCGGGACATCTTTATTCCGAAGGCGTTTGACCTCCGAAGAAATAATTCGAATAGGATGTTGCTCATAAGTCAAATTAGGCGAAACTTCAATTTCCTCACCAACACCGGGCTCAAGCATAGAATCGAAATCTCGAAGGCATTTCCATAATTGAGAGACGTGAAATACGTCATGAATAGCAGAAAACTGAGCCGGTAATGAAAGGCGATAAGCCACGAAACCAATGCGTTCGGTGATGGGAAATGGGCCAATATATCGAGGTGCTAATTTTCTCGATCGATTGAAACGCACGACACCCTTCATAGGTGAAACACGAATAAACACAAAATCTCCCACAGAAAATTCTAATTTCCTTCTTCGATTATCGGCATAGGATTTTTGTCTACTTTGATCTTCTTTCATCCTATGACGAATAAGATCAATCTTTTCTGTGGCATCACGAATAAAATCTGGTCCTAAAACCAGCTTCTCACCGGCCTCAAGCCAACATGAAGGAGATCGGCATGGCCTTCCGTATAGTGCCTCGGAAGGTGCCATACCAATACTAGATTGGAAGCTATTATTATAGGAAAATTCAACAAGAGAAATATGATCTTCCCAACTTCCACCAAAGTAAAAAACACAAGCACGAAGAAGATCTTCAAGAGTTTGATTCACATGCTCGGTTGTTCCATCGAACTGAGGATGATAAGCGGTGCTAAAATTAAGCTTCGTTCCCAAAGCTTTTTGAAGACTCTTCCAAAATCCACTAGTAAACAGTGGATCACGATCACTAACAATAAAAGTAGGAACTCCATGCAATTTAACAATTTCTTTAATAAAGAGTTTGGCCAAAAGAGGAACGGTCCGATTAGACCGAACGGGAATAAAATGGGCGGATTTAGTAAGTCTATCAACTATCACCCACAAGCTATCATGAACCGAACGAGAACGGGGAAGGCCGTCAATAAAATCCATGGAAATATGATCCCACTTCCACATTGGGATGTCTAAAGGTTGCAATAACCCACCGGGCCTTTGATGCTCGGCATTAATGAGTTGGCAAGTCATGCAACGCTTAACGAAGTTAGCGATATCAAATTTCATTCCCTTCCAATAATAAAGTCGCTTCATATCCGCGTACATTTTACTACTACCGGGATGAATGGTGAATTTAAAACGATGGAAATCTTCTAAAATGTCTTTTCGAAGATCACTAATATTTGGTACGATAAGTCTACCAAATTTTCAAATACCGCCACGAGAATCAATACCAAAGTCTTTCATATCCTCAATATCAATTTTATCCCTAAAATTTTAGCCAAGAAGAGCCAATTCGGGATCTTGCTTTTGATCTTCAAGAATGCGGTCCAAAAGAGATGGATGAGCCTCAAGGCTACATAAAACAAGATATGAACATAAATCGGATACACGATCTTGAATCTCACAAGTAGACAAAGTCTCGAGATCGTTCCATTCGGATATCATCATAGAAACAACCGCTTGTTGCTTTCGGCTAAGGGCGTCGGCAACACGATTTCCCTTTCTGGGAGTATAAAGAATATCAAGATCATATGATGCAAGGAACTCGAGCCAACGTTGTTGACGCAAATTAAGTTCCTTTTGAGAAAATAAATACTTCAAAGATTTATGATCGGTGTAAAGAATAAATTATTCTCCCAAAAGATAATGACGCCAAATTCGAAGAGCGAAAACAATAACCGCGAGCTCTAAATCATGAGTGGCATATCTAGTCTCGACTGGCTTCAATTGCCTAGAAGCATAAGCAATAACACGTTCTCTTTGCATAAGAACGGCTCCCAAACCAACATGACTAGCATCGGTATAAACAACAAAATCTTGGTTCCCATCGGGAATCATAAGAATAGGAGCATCGGAAAGGAGTTCTTTTAATTTTGAAATGAAGCTTCACATTTGTCCGACCAAATGTATTTAACGCCTTTCTTTGTTAAACAAGTAAGAGGCACGACAATTTTAGAAAAGTCTTTGATAAAACAATGGTAATAACCCGCCAATCTGAGAAAGCTACGGATTTCCGTCACACTCTCCGGTCTCTTCCAATTTTGAATCGCTTCAATCTTTGAAGGATCCACGGAAATTCCGGATTCGGAAATAATATGACCGAGAAACTTCACACGAGATTGCCAAAAGTGGCATTTAGAAAATTTTGCTTTTAATTGATTACTCCTAAGAGTTTCCAACACAATCCGAAGATGCTCTTCATGTTCTTCCTCGGTCTTTGAATACACAAGAATATCATCAATAAAGATGAGAACAAATCGATCGAGGAAGTCTTTGAAAACTCGATTCATAAGGTCAACAAAATAAGCTGGAGCATTCGTCAAACCAAATGGCATAACAAGCCATTCATATGATCCATAACGAGTGCGGAATGATGTCAAAGGAATGCTATCCTCTGCAATACGAAGCTGATGAAAACCAGTTGCTAAGTCCAATTGTGAAAAGACTCTAGCACCACTAAGTTGATCAAATAGATCATCAATCCGAGGCAATGGATATTTATTCTTGATAGTGTGATCATTAAGCTTGTGGTAGTCAACGCAGAGCCTAAGTGTACCATCGGATTTCTTCACAAAAATAGCCGAAGCTCCCCAAGGCGAGGAACTAGAGCGAATAAATTGCTTCGTCACCAATTCGGATAATTGTTTGCGCATCTCCTCATTTTCCTTATTGGATATGCGATAAGGAGGACGAGTGATAGGTTGAGCTCCAGGGATCAGATTAATTCTGAACTCAATTGCTCGCTTAGGTGGTAGTCCTAAAACGGGCTCAAATATGTCGGAAAATTCACGAACAACGTGAATAAGAGAAATGACATCCTCCTCATCATCATTATCGTCATCATGAGGATTTAAAGAATATAAAGATGCCGCTAAAGTGGAATCCAAATCTTTAAGAATAATAGAAATCTGCTTAACAGATAGAGGATGTCGAAGATAAATAGTCCGCTCAGGACATAGGATATGACCTTCATAACGGTTAAGCCAATCCATTCCCAAAATCATTCCGAAACCAAGGTAACGTATAACATGCAAATCGACACGGAAAGAGTAATACCACAAAATAATTTCGACATCTTTACATAATAAACTAAGTGTTGCGGATCCGCCAACCGGATTCACAATCCTCAAAGAAGTCATCAAGCCAATAACATTTAAAGACAAAGCATCGACAAGTTCTTTTGATATAAAGGAATGGGACGCACCCGTATCAAAAAGAACTCTAATAGGAAGATCACGAAATATAATGATGCCATCAAGGATAGGATGAGAAATACCTTGACCACGAGATGTGTTGCCAGGGGCTTGAGCAACATTTAGCTTACCCTCCTTTTTGCCTTGAAGTTTGGGATACAAAGATAAAGTATGGCCCGAACTCTTTCAATAGCGGCAGAAAAGAGGCTTCGGGCACTTGTTTGCATAATGGTCCTTAGAACCACAATTGTAACATTCTCCACGACAAGTGTTAGGAGTATTTGCTACCGGTGTTACTTGTTTTCCTTTCTTATTAGGATACGGGCCTTTGGACTTTATAGGCCTTTTGTTGTTGTTGTTGTTGAAGTTTGGTTTGGCACCCACCACTTCAACCACTCTCCCTATCCGCCTCTTCAAGACGAAGAGCGATATCAATGAGTTGATCAAAAGAAACTTCTAATTTTAGAAGTAATGGCTTTTTGAGATTTTTGTTCAAGCCATAGACAAATCTTTGGTTCTTCTTCAATGGGGTGTTTATGTATTCGACCCCGTATTTAGAAAGTGACTCGAAGGATGCGACATAATCCGCCACGGAGGATTCACCTTGAACAAGGTCTATGAAACGACGGGCCAAAGTCACCTTCTCAGCTTCTGGCACAAACTTTAATTCGAAACATTCCCATAATTGCTCCCAAGTAAGATCCATTTCATTAATTTCACAAATCAGAAGCTCATACCAGTCTACTTCTCTTTCTTGGAGCATACTAGAGGCCACCTGAACTCAGTGAAGATCAATAAGATTCATGCGAGAAAAGATGTGGTCGCATGATCTTAGCCAAGCCTAGACTTCAATAATGGTTTCAGAACCTTTAAATGGCTTTCCACCCAAATTAGTGTAGTCACTGCACAAGCGTGCAAACCCAGACTTAGGATGTGTGGGCTCAGAAATAGGCCCGACAGCTTGATCATTTCTTACTAGATCAAGAAGTTGCTGAGCATACATAAATACTCCATCCTAGGGAGTAGCACTAGATTGACCGGCGCTGGGACGGCCAGGTCTAACCATTTCTTTTCTTTAAGAAAGAAAGAAAAGAGAAAAAGATTAATCTCAGAATGAATATCAAACAAACTTGATTGATAAAACAAGGTATCATAAAAAGAAATAGGATAGAACTGGTCCAATTGACTCGAATAAAACCCTAAGGCATGACTCTTAAGATGGACTTAGGACGATGATCCTTGTTAGATTTTTCTACATTGTTCCGAAGTTTGGCTCTGATACCAAGCTGTGACGCCCCACCTCTATACCCACGCTAGACAAGGACACTATGGAGTAATGCCATCAACTAGCACGGAGAATAAGGCTGTTGAGGAGCGACCATCCGTGTAATTGCTTTGTGTGAGCACCGATATGTTAGATAGTATAACATGCATTTTATTTCAAGAGGGAATCCGACATACCGATACAAAACTCAAAGCTACTACACAGTGGCTATAATATCTTCGAAAACAAATATAGAAATGAACATAACACAAATCAGTCACAGACAATCCATATCACAAAGGCGGAAATAGATATGAATATATAACACTTAAAAGTGTACATCAGAGTAGGGGTCAAGAAGATCCACAATATCACAAAAGAATAGATACAAGTGATAGATAAAAGAATATGTATACATCATAGAGTCTATATCTCGAATGTATAACAACAAAAACTACAACTATTCTGTAGTTAGACAAAAGTCAGAAGATGATCAAGATAGGAGTCAAGTTGAAGCACCTGTAACATCTCGGTATGACCCGAGTATTATTTAATAAGAAAATAATAAACAGATCAGTCTAGCTATAAATATCAGATAAAGAAATGAGATATAAGCAGAGATATAATAAGATCGTATGATATCAATAATGTCATACTAGAACAAATATGATTTAAACAACAACAAAATCATACAATATCTCAAAAATCTCAATGCACCAAAAAGAATGTCATATTCTTTATTTTATTCACCAAACCACAAATATTGACAAATATATTAATGCCAATCACATAAAGAGGTGAAACACAAATTCTAGAAATCACAACGAGAAATCCAGAAATCACAAAAGGGGGGAGGCCTATCACAAACGGGAGCATGAAAACCCACCAACACGTGTATCACAAATGGAACGCTATTCCATGGTCGCTAACCATTAAAAAGTGAGCCGAAGCTCCATAAACGGTCCGAAGACCACGGGTCGCTACCCCGCCAAATTGAACCGAAGTTCCACAGAAACGGGGTTTAGTCTCCCTCGCAGACAAATAGACATTGCACATCGCTAGTCTAAACCACAAAATGATCATCATCGATCAACAAAAAGTGTGAATTACACTAAGCTAGTAAATAAATGAGTTTAGCTTCATGTCCCATAACCACCAGCTTAACTTAAATATTTACGAACAAATTGTAGATCTCCACTCGAAAATTGTCACAAGAATTTCAGTCGAACAAGTCCAAAAATTAACCGACGAAGTAAACGCAATCGTTTCATACCACTTGTTTTGCTAGGCCGTTTAATTATATTTTCTCATACGAATGAGGTAAAGGTTTGTATACACTAATAGATTAGAAAACGGTTTTATAAACGATCTTTGTATTAAAAATAGAGTTGAAATCATTTTTGTAAAAGAGTTTGAATATTTACTATTAGTATAGAAACCTTGGTATTTAGAAGTGACAAATCACAAAATGATTGTAGAAACAATCAATCACAAAAATCCACATTCGAAGATGTGAATTGAATCCAAAGAAATCGATACCGAATCCATCAAAATGGATATTCTCAAAAATCCCAAAAAAGAAGTCATCAATGTCAATAATAGATGATAACAACAAATGGGAATCAACATGAATCGATAAAATTTGGAAATCAAGCAAAATAGGCAAAAATAGACATAATAGGCAAAATAGGAGTAGGTCGGTCGACTGACCCACTAAGTTCGGTCGACCGAACATAGGCCTGGAAAAATCCACGGGATGCTGGTCAGTCGACCGGACTCAGTATGCCAGTCGACTGGACTAGAGGCAGAGAGGTGTTCTGGTAGCAGGTCGGTCGGCCGGACCAGAGTTTCGGTCGACCGGAACCTGTTTCCAGCACTTCCAAGCCTATCTAAGTGAAGGGCAAAACTCTTCCCAATTGCAACCGGACGAGCAATGGCGCTAAGGGTTTATGCCAATCGACAACCCGGCCCTATAGGCTCTTCGGTGCACCACAAAAAGCATGATCAAACATCAAAGTTATGATTTTTAAAGATTTGGCTTCAAAACACCAAAAATTGAAATATTCACCAATTCAATCCAAATCAATTGCAATTGCACATGAATAAGAGTTAGGAATTCATACCTAACAATCAAAGATAGTTATAGACATAGATGTGAGATAAAAATCTCACCTTTAAACCCAAAACAAACAAAGAAGAAGCTATAAAGCAATGGCAAGGACAATCACTCTTCAATTCCAACCCAACAAGCTTGAATCTAAGCTTAAAAGAGAAACATTTCCTAAGTTAGGTTTAAGAATTTCTGAAATTGATGAGAGAATGAGTTGGAGAAGAAGAAGAGGAGGCTTACCAAAGCTTTTTCTATTGATTTGGAGCTAGAACTTGATTTGCAAATGGAAACTAGGGCTTGGAGTTTTAATTTCCCATTCCTCTCTCCATTGTTGCTAAAGCTTGAGTATTAGGAAATAGAAATGAAGTAATGAAGAGAAGAGGGGTGAAGCTTGGGTGTAATGGGCTGAAACAAAACCAATGCCCTAAGTGAAAAAGTAGCAAAATTCCACTAACTCCAAACATATCAAAGTTTATACTCAAAAGATCGCAAACGTCATTTTGAACTCAATGGGGGTGGTCTCGAGTCCCACTTCGACAGTTTGCAAAAAGTAGCATTTCGGACTATAATCTGACTAACGATGAAATATTTAAATAAATTATTTAAATACTCAATTGTAAAATATGCGGGTTGTTACAGTGACAATAGATTGATTCATATGAGGAGTAGGAGGGTGTGATTTAGATGTATACTGTGAGCCGGATAGCTCTATGATGTTGATTTACTTATATTCCTTAGTCTTATCACATGATGAGTTAGCCTCTTTCCCTATTATTTGGGAATTACCACATGTATTTGCTAAAGTTTCTGATTTATCACTTTGAAGAGAAATTGAATTTCGTATTGATCTCGAAAAGGACACTAACTATTGTTGTGCCACTTAAGCATATGGCTCCAAAAGAAAGAAGAGTTAGATTTGCGTGTTTTTGGATTTTTACAAAAAGGGATTATTTGTAGGATATTCGAGGTGGGGAACATCGGTAGTCTTCACCATTAAGGCAGATGGTTCTTTGCGGCTATGCATCGATCATTAAGTGTTGAATAATCCTACAAAGAATAATTGCTACCTATAGCATTGCATATATAATTTGTTTATCAACTAGTGCAAGTGAAGATATTTTATCTACTTGACTTGCCATCGATTTTCACCGGTTGAGGGTGATAAGGGATAGTATCGCTAAGGCTGCTTTTTGTACACTAGACAGACTATTCGAGTTGCTGGTCATGCCGGTCGGACTAACTAACAACGTTGTTTATTTTGTTGATTTAATGAGTAGAATTTTTGAGGAGTGATTGAATAAGTTCATAATTATTTTCGTCAATGGTAATCTTAGTTATTCGAAGAGTGTGGGAGAGCATAAGTAGCACATGAGGATTGTATTTGATGTATTGATGAGACACCAGTTGAAGGAAAAATTCTTTAAGTGTCACATCTAGAGAAGAGAGGTTTTCTTTTTTGGCCATGTCGTTTTGATCATGAATTTTCTATTGATCTAAGCAAAGTGGCGGTGGTGCAGGTTTTTGGCTTATCAAAGAATGCTACAGGGGTTCAGAGCTTTCTTGGTTTGATTGGCTATTATAGAAAGTTCATTAAGGAATTTGCTAAAGTTTCAACACCGTTGAATTGACTTAATAAGAAGAATCATGTTTTCTAATGGAATGCAAAGTGTGAGCATGCATTCTTCAGTATGAAGGAGTTATTGACTAGTGCACTTGTATTGACGATTCCAAATGGCATTAAGCCTTTCACTATACATGCCAATGCTTATGGTACTTGGCTCAAATTTATATTGATGCAGGAAGGCATCATAGTAGCATATACTAATAGGCAGGTTAAGACACATGAAAGAAATTATATGACTCATGATCTTGAGTTAGTGGCGATTGTTTTTGCATTTAAGTGACGCTATTTTTTAAGGGGAGATTTGACTTTTATACAAACCATAAATCTATCAAATACCTATTTTCTCCGAAGGATCTGAATCTAAGGTAGTAAAGGTGCATTTAATTCTTAGCTTTCTATGAATTTGGTATTTCGTGCATTCCAAGCAAAGGAAATGTGGTGGAAGATGCTTGGAGTAGGAAACATGTGATGTTGAGTTCTATGTTAGTGGAGTGGAAACGGTTAGATTTCATTTTTGAATTTGATTTCATACCATCTTCGGAGATAATTCATAGTTTGTTTGCGGCTTTAGAGGTTAGATGTAATATCCCGCAAATTTTAATAATAAATTAAAATATTAATTAAAGGGCAAAATGGTAATTTTACTAAAAATGACAAAATCTGGATTTTTATAAATGAAAGAATTAAATAATGAAACTTGCACAATTGCATAGGGTAAATTTTTGATTAGATTTCATTATAAATATGTTACTTGTCTATGGTCAAGAAGTTACAACTAAATAAATAAATTACAGGGGAACATGCTAATTAGGGTTTTGACCAATTAGTACTAATAAGTGTGTATATAAACCTCCCCAACCCAGAAGAAAAGAGCATATATATCATTCTTCATCTTCTCAACCTCCACTAAAGAAAACCTTAGATCTAGAAATTTAGATCTAAAATAAAATCAAAATTCTTCGCCAGTTCCAACAAATAAATAACCTAAATTGAAGAGAAAAGGGAAAGCTTCTCAGATCTATAAATAGCTCACCATTTCATAGGGTTTGTGAGCTAGGGAAAATATATGGAGTAAGGGGGAAAGAGAAATTCTAGGCTATTTTGGTTTAACCTATGAGTGAGATCCTATTTTCTTTGTATATGATTCTATTCATACCTTTAATTCATTATTAATTGTCAAAAATAAATAAATGTTTGATTTTTGTATTGAAATAATTCTTAGGTATATATATACAATTTGCATATAATGTTGTAAATTGAATTTGGAGGTAATTATTGGCCAATGAAATTTAATTAGAGTTTTACTTATAAAAATAAAAATGGTGGAAGTGATACAAAAGATTATATAAAAAGATAATCATCCTAATGAAGTAGAAAAATAATAGATTGATGGTAAACTGGTAAATGAAATGGACCACAACGTAGATGATGTTATGAACACTTTTATTTATATGTGTATGCCAACATTTAATTATAGATAAACGGGATAATGTATAAGACAGATGGTTGTTGCTTTAACAAAAGATACCTTATTGGGTGTATATGATAGGATGGTTGTTGCCTCATAATAGATCATGGTGCATAGCTGTATGATCAGTGCCTTAATAAGTGGATTATGTGACGTATAAGATAAGTGATTGTTGTTTTAACACCATGTGGCGTATACGACACAAGATCATTACCCAGGAAATCAAAAGATATATATGACATATGGTCGTTGTGTGGATGATCTCAATGTTGGTGCATAGACACATGGTCATTGCCTATGGACAAAAATAAGGAATGTTGTTCTGTAGAGACTCTTGATTAGTAAATTTACCATAGAAAACTAATAATATTGTAGATTGGTTAAAATTGACATATTATAAAGAAGAGCAAAATATTTAAATTAGAAACCTTGAAATGATAAGGGTAGAATTAGCCTTTAGTGATGTGTTACTAGCATGACAATGTTATATGGTTAAAGGTGTTGGACCTGGGCCAGCCCGCGGTGGAGTTAAAGGGTAAATTTCAAAAAAATTCCTTTATTAGCTTTTTATTGGACCTGTGAAGTCTAATCCATTTAGAAATTTTCTAAATTTTCTTTTAATAAAATTGATATTTTATTTAACTTTATAAATAAAGATTAATATTATATGATTTGGATTATATTTAAATGAAATCAATATTTATTTAACTTTATAATTAAGATTAATATTATATGATTTGTATTATATTTTGGATATGTGTATCATATACATATATATGTCTACGTGCATGTGCGACATAATAATGTATACATGGTTTAACATGCTCGTATATAAATGTTGGGATATACGCCGCAACGGACACGTTACACCCTCTAGTTTTCGATCATGCTGTCCAAATGAAATATATATGTGCACAAAATGATTTATATATATATACATATATATATATATCTGTGTGTGTGTGAAAATATATCATATATATATAAGTATATAAATGTAAACAATTGATAATTATAGTAATTTATATAAAATATATAAGTAGATATATATATATATATATGTGTGTGTGTGTGTATACATATAATTAAATTATAAAATCATTTAATAATTAATATAAAATAATTTTGAATATAAATATTTATGTGTATATTACTGTAGAAACCTGAGAATAAAGTAATAATTTTTTAATTTATTAATAAGTCGAAATAATATGTATTTATAAATACACAAACATATTTGAATATATATATATATAATAAAGTATATATATAATTTAATATATTTTTACAGAGAACTCTCAGCCTAGGAAATTTTTTTTGCAATATTTATATATACAAGTATTTATTAATTTACAAACATATATATAAATATATAAATATATATGCATATATAACAATAAATTTTCTTTATAAATTAATGTAAATTTACAACGTGCTCTTGACTTATATAACAAAATTTTATGATAATTTTTTACATAAAATGATTTTTACATAAACGATTTATAATTAAATATAAAACCCGCTTGGAAATTACTAAAAATTATTTAAAAAATTGATTTTAAAATCTGAAAATTATGTTTTATTATCATATATAACATCTTATTTCATATTTTATTTGAATTTATATAAATTTGTTTGATTATATAATTAATTTCTAGTTAGGTAATTAGTTAAATTAATATTTAAACATAAAATAAATATAATATATGCTAAAATAAATTAAATATTGTTTTTACCATTTCTTCCCATTTAGGCATTCAAACCTCACCTACCTTCCTACCCTTGGCTAGTCTACTTTCTTCCACTTTCTAGCCGAAATTACCATGGCCCATATGGGCCTTAAACCTAGTCCAATGTAACACCCCGTAATTTGGCTCTAGTTATTTAATTAGTTAGTTAGTTAATTAATTAGGCTCCGAAAATAAAATTTGTGCAAACGATGGAATTTGACCATGAAAGTTGTACCATTCTATTTGTGGCAAAATTCTAAGCAACTTTCATATTTGGAGTTTTGCGATTGGAGTTCAAACGAAGAAGTTACGGACGGAAAATGAATTCAGAACGAAAATAATTAAATAATAAATAATTAAGGTTTTAATATTAATTAACCGGGCCCACAAGCCGACCCATTATTGGGGACGGTCGACCATTAGTCGTCGACCAGTCACCTAAGGGCAGTAGACCAGTGGCGACCTGGTGGCTCCAGTAAACCTAAGCTGCAACGGCCTGGATTAATATATTTCGATCCAACGGTTCCGGTTGATTCTAGCGCCTATCAATTCAGACCTAGCCATCTCTTCTCTTCTCATATTTTTATGAAAGCAGTGGCGAAGCTCTGCCATTTCTTCTTCTCCACATTCTTTCTAAATTATTAAGATAAGATATTTGTATCCATATTGATACAAATCGGAGAAGAGTATAAATCTAATAAAAAGGAGAAGAGAAGAGAATCAACCATATGCGTATTTGAGGTAATTTATATATTTAGATATTTGTATCTATTTTCTCTTTCAATCCCAAACTCTTCTCAGACCTATAATTCTAATGTATGTATATACCTTTTTATACATATCTCTTGGATTAAAATGGATTTGGAGATGAACCAAAGGTTCTACTTCAGATCTGGAGATTTGGATCGCTTTTAAATACGAGTGGGAAATTTTATAAATTGTTATAATATGAAAATTATTCCGTTGGTATTTATTTGGTTTTTATGCCTAATTGGATAATTGTATATGAGTTGTAGGCAACAAATTGAATACGTTCTTCATATAATAAATATCGCCTACATATTCTTGTTTATAAATTGATTTAGCATTGTATACAACCTGATCTAGAAATCAGTCCCAAAGTATGAATTTAAAATATTAATTTAGATGAAATTTATTCCAGATCTGAAATAGTTTGTTTAAGAATGTTATTAATTTGGATTATTACCCAAATCTTGTTAGATATAAACTTTTCTATATTTGGAATTGCTGGAATTTTGATTCATTTAATAATTGTAAATTAGTTTGATTTCTTTCCCTTTTAGAAAGATACAACGTTTGATCTAACAAGGAATATATACAAATAGAAAGAGAAAGAGATGTGCAAAGTTTGAATTCATTGTATTTAACACTATCTATTACAGTAATAAAAAGAAATGGTTATTCCTTGTAATTTCAAAAGAAGTAATCTTTTTATATTTTAAAGTTAAATCTTTTATTTTGGACTAATTTATGGAAATTATAGCGAGTAATCTTTTCAAATATGATTCTAATAATTTAACAAGGAAAAGTACATTCTAGTAAAGATATAACTAGAATATATTCAATAAAAAAAATATTTGTACAAAATTATTGCGCTTATAATAATTAAATAAAAAGCTAACAATGACGCTTGCGCGTAATATTCACATTTTAGAAAATTAACTAATGAGAAAAGAATTTAAAAGGTTGTAACTCCAACAAATGGTAATAAATTTGGAAGTTGCAATAAGTTAATAGGGTAAATGGATTAATGGGACTAATAAAAATGGAATAGATATAAAAGCTACAAATTTGAAATTAGTAATCATACCTAAATGTCTTAGAAAAGGTCCGTTAGGATTTTATGAACAAACTGACATTTATGGGCACTAAATGGGGATTTATGGGTAGATAAATATTTAAGGTAAACCTTATTTTCTTAAATAAAAAGGGAATTAGTAAGCTAAGTCCAATGTTTACCTAAGATAATATAAATAAAGACTTAGGATGATTAATTAGACTTAGTGGGTTAGTGATGTGAGGTCAGTAGAGTCACTCGACGGAAGACTGCCCTTCATTTTGAGGCTACTACCAGTCAGGTGTACTTACTACTGATGTGAGATATCAATAATCCAATAACCCATGACAACATGAGAGGTTAGGCTTGCTTTCTTAGTTGAAAAGTATAAAATGGTCCAAATTTAAAATTAGGAACGGTGAGGGATATCTCCATAGGGGTTCGCTTCTGGTTTGAGGTCTAAAGTGGCTGAAGGGTCCGCCTCTCTCCTAAATGGAAGTATTAAGTAACCTAGGGAGATTCCAAATAAATAAATAAATAAGAGCATCTCTAAAAAGGGTTTACTTCAGTGTTGAGGTCTTAAGTGGCCGAAGAGTCCGCCTCCCTACCAAAAGAAGTAACCTAATCATATGGCATATATATAATTAAAGAATGAGAGTGGATATCTCGGGAAGGGTTCACTTCAGGTTTGGGATCTTAAGTGACTATAAGGTCCTCCTCTTTCCTATAAAAGAAGTATTAAGTAGCCTGATGAGATTTCCAAGCAATGACAGATAAATAGTACAGTTGAGGAGCACACTTCTGGAATTAGGTCTTAAATGATGGGGTCTACCTATTTTCCATTGAAAAGTATTAAGTGGCTTGGGTATAGTCTCTTACATTGCTAAAGCCAAAATAATAATAGTACCATTTAGGAGCACGCCTTGGGGTTAGGTCTTAAATGATGGGGTCTACCTTAGTTAAGGTCTTAAATAACCAGGGTCTACCTATTTTCTAATGAAAGGTATCAAGTGGTTTGGGTATTGTTTATTACATGATTACGATTTTATCAGCGATAGATGCGGTAATAGTCGGAAATTAAATGTTAGAAGCCTTAAATAGTAGTTAGAGGACTTATAGCTAGGACCCACTGTCCATTGAAAACATTGTTAGGAAACCACCTTAGGAGTAAGTCTTAAATGACGGGGTCTAGGTCGTAAATGACAGAGTCTACCTATTTCTCTTTCAAAAATATTATAGAATCCCGCTCATATTTAGAAGTATTAAGTGGCTAATGGTTTTGGATGGGTGGTTGATATTTTTTCATTAATATTTCGTACCTTGGGAAGGGATAAGTATGTAATCGTGTGTGCAATGTAAGGTAAGATTAGAATTGCCTACCTTGATGGACATAACAATTAAATGGAAACCTATTAATATAGGTTTATGTTATGGACAGTTTATATTTTTTCAGTCACTAGAACGTTATTCTAACTCCCTCCTTATTACAACCCACATGATAGAATTTAGAGGAACATGTCATTGGAATTAGATGTGCTTTGTTGTTAGAGAGTCTTCTTTCTCTCATGCTCAATGCTGATGTGAAAATATGCTATACAAGGAATACCTTTAGTTCCAAGGTAGTATCATAATCAGTATTCTTATCCTATTTTTGTTTCCGCTATGAGTTCAAATTTCTATCGATCTCTAATAATGCCTATGTTTATTTGCAGGTACCAAATCCAACGATCTGTCCTTTGATGGACTTGGGTTTCGATTTTTGTTGATGGGACCATTACGGTGTGGGTTGTTACATTTGGTATTAGAGATATAGGTTAGTAGATCAGAGGAATTACGATAAATTGAAAGAATGTATTCGTACTTTCCTATCTAGTAATATTATATTTTTACTCTAGATTTTAAGAGTTCCGACTATAGAAGTAGTTGTAGTTCCACTCCGAAGGAAATGGGTAAAGCAACTATGAGTTGGAAATGTCTTAGAGCTAAGATTTTCACATCGACTTCGAAGTACCCTATGGAGTGCTAGCGATGCGTAAAGCGCTATTGATGAAGAGCATGAGTACGACATATGGATGAATCTCGAAGACTGGAGGTGTTCCACATGATGATTGAGATTCTAGCTACCTTGCGATTTTGGACTTTGGGTTCTAGTCGGAGACACACAATTATTCCAAATGGATGGGAAATTAGATTATGTATGTCGCAATTGTATGGAAGTAAGTCTTTGCTAGGGTTGATCACCTCTTTAATGGCAAACCGGATTTTTATTTGAATAATTAATGTCAATCCCTTATTCTAAAAACCTGTGAAAGAATTTTTATAAAGTATATTTCAAAAATGCCTTAGATTTTTGAAAAATGGGTTTTCAAGGGATTTCTTTTCCCAAAGATTTATTTTGGAAATTTTGTTTTAGGAAAAGTTTGGAATTTTAATTTTCAAAGAAACACGTATACCCTAGATTGGTCGTGTTAAGAGATTTTTAATTTATAAAAGATTAATTATTGAAAACCTTATTATTTATATGTATGTATATGTAAAGGCTTGATATTAGTTTTAAAAATTTGGGAAGTTTTGTGTTTTAAAAAGGTATTTGGAAATCCTAATATATATATATATATATATATATATATATATATATATATATATATAAGTTTGACTTTTAAGGGAAGTTTTGGTATGAAATAGTTTATGTTATTTGGAAATAAGTATAAAGGAGCATATACTTAGCTTAGTTATTTTTTGGTTTATAAACCAAGGGTTCTTATATTTTCTCTCTTTAAGGTACAGACAAAATAGGAATGATGTTCAATTTTATTTGGTGTATGTAGTTTGAAGTGTTGTTAAACCCACCGGCTGTTGGAAGGAATTTTTTCGTGCGAAGTAGACACGAAATAGAAGCTGGAATATTTTGGGTTTTTGGAAGTGTTGTTGGTCACAACAGTTTTGCTTAGGCTATTGCAATCTTGCCAAGGAAGGATCCACATGGTAACGTGGATACCGTCGTGTGGAAGGTAGAATTTTTCTGGATAGGCTAAGCTGAAGATGGTGTGTGGAACGGTTATAAGAATATTAATTAATTTAACCGGCCATATTGGATCCAGGTTCAGGCCACGTCCAAATTTGGGCTAGCGGTCGACCGTAGCGGCCGGCCGGTAGACCTAATAGTTGTCAACCGCTAGTTGGATTTGGGCCATCGAACCTGGAACGTGACTATATGTCGCATCCAAACCTTCAACCATCGCAAACCCTCTCCTCTAAATCTCTTCCTCCTCTTCAATTTTTTAGTCGAACCCAATTCCACCTCCCCCTTTTCTCTGCTTAACCAAGGCCTCTCTTCTTCATTCCTCCACCAACCGATGCCAAAATCCTTGTGTGTCAGATCTTGCCCCACCACTACTCTAGATCTAAACCCTTTTCTCCCTTTTCTAACCGCCTCTCAGGCTATGGCACCGCCATATACCGGTGGCTCTTCCTCACTCATATCGGCCTCACTCCGTAAGAACCCACTTGGCCCGAAGTGAATGGAAGATCGCCGCATATCTTGGAATCGCGGACTTTTATTTCCTTCATGGATTACTAGTAAAGTTCAGGGATTTCGCAGCTCTCGGGCTTAAAGGGCTTTTCGTCACGACAGGACTTGCACCGATCCTCCGCTTCGAGACTTATGAGTGGGAATATTACCCATGCTACGTCCGTCTTTTCGATGCGCAGATGGCGTAGAATTTTGATGATGGAAACAAATACATTGAGTTCGAGGTGAAGAGAGCTCGGATTGAGATGTCAGATGATGATCTTGCTGTGATTTTAGAGATATCTACAGCATGCATAGATTTGATGACATTGAGATGACTGATCCTGAGATTCTTCAGCGGATCTTTTCTGGAAATATTGGCGATTGGAGGACCGACAATTTGCGACGGTGGTACATCTCATCGTGCACATCATTCAACACAACATTATTCCGAAGATGCAGAGTCTTGACCAGATCTACACCTCAGTGTGGAAAGATGCCTATGTTATAATTGGCAGCACAACCATCAATTGGGCTCATGTTTTGGTGCTCCACATGGTCGATCAGGGAGTTGGTACCTCGATGACTCACTTTCCATATTGCCACTTGCTCACTCTAGGGTTTAGGCATTACAAGGTACATTTGGGCAGGGAACCAGTAGTGAAGAAGGTCACTCTCGCCATCCGGACCACCATTAAGAGGATGAATATTCCTAAGTCGCTTGCCGCACCACCTGTACCACCACCAGAGCCGCAACACCAGTAGCAGGGGATAGCACAGGGCGCCGAGGGATACATGAGTCCTGACCTTGTTGCTATCCGTCAAGTTCAGGCAAAGCTCCGAGAGATTAGGATGGAGCAGCAATGGAAAGGGCGTGAGATTAAGTGCATAGTCACCATGCTATGACCATTCCACGGCCGTGGCAATGGCTCGAGCTCTAGCCGTGGAGCGATACCTTCTCACAGTTCTTAGGCGGTGTTTTATTTAGGATTGTTGTATCTTTTTATTTCCATCTTTTTTTCTTTTCATTTGGGTTGTTGGGTTGTAAAACTGTAGTTGTCTCTTATAAAAGGCACGTACGATATTATGAGTTTTTATTCATTTTCTGTGTTATTGTTTCTGGATATGCGAACCGCTCATATATATATACATAGTAGAGAAACAATATAAATATGGGAATCCCATAAAGACACTTAACTAACAGTAAATACAATATAAGATTGGAAATTTAGAATAGTTGAAAATTTTAGCGAAGGACATGATAAAGTTGTTTTGATATCATGGGTCATTTCTCATGCTCCTTAAAAGCTAAAATTCTTGTATACTGGACGTGTTGACATTTTTAAATAAAATGTCAAATTCTTGGATAGAGATTAGTTGTACAATTTTGGAATCTTGTTTATATGTTTAGCGCATAACCGACTTCCGACTACTCTGAAATTGTGGCTTGATTTATCAAAATTTTTGAGAAGGAAAATATTTTGGAAAATTTCCCTTGATTTGAAAAGTTCCCTTTTGGAAAAAAAGTAAGAAAAAGTTTTATGTCTTAGTTATTTTTGACTCTTAAATCATTTTTAGGGTTTTTGTTCGAAATTTTATTTCAAGTGAAATGTGCGTCCAAATATTTTGGGATTTTATTTTCCAAATGACGTACAAGTTTGAAAAGTGAGAAAGATTTTTTGTGAAAACTTTGATTTTGAAGGCCACATGTTAGTTGTAGGGAAGGCAAATAGAGTTAGAATTTGCGATTTAGCAGCGCATTAGGATCGAAGATGCGATTTATGAAAGTGATAACAAGGGAAAAGCTGTTTTAGCCTTGGAATTCTATTTTCATACCTTATCGACGATGTGCGCAAGTCTATTTTTAGACTTAATTCTATTTTAGAGCTTGAAAATAAGCCTCTCTTATGCGTTTTGTGCACGGAAAATTTAGAGTAAATCCGGGGTAGCGAAGAAATTTCCACTGTACTACTACGGGAATGAGAAGATTATAGTGTGATAAGAATGTTAAATTCACCCGCCGTTCGTAGCTCGGTTGGTTTGGGAGATGGGAGATGGGAACCAAAGGACTGTGTCCGGGCAGGTTCGAATCCCAGCGCCAAACCATCAGTGGGAGTTTCAACGTTACGCATCCGTGTGCGACGACTAAATAAAAGCGGGGTAGACACACGGCGTGGGGTTTACTTAAGTGAGTATCAATGAATACCATGATCTTAAGGTTCCCCATGATCTCAAAAAAAAAAGAATGTTAAATTCTCCGCCCAACTTCCTTTTTTGGCATAGGAGTAAAGTTAGGAAGCGATATTTCGATGCATTAGATTATTGGATGATAGGAAATGGATGCAAAATTGGTTGCTTTATACTTCCAATCCTATGAGTATGAGGGTTTTGGTTGAAAAGATTTTTTGAAAAGCTGCATACATATAGAATTGCTAGTGTATATATATGTAGGTTGTTTGTATCATATTTTTCAAAAATGATTTCAAGAGAAATGCATTCATATAGGAGGATCCGATTTAGAATCATTCTGCATACGTATTTTATGTGTAGTAATACAGTAATACACTATGCACTTATGCATGTTTGGTTGCAAAATTGGTTGTACACCCATTGGTTGTGTAGTTTATGCTAATTAAGAGCCAAAACCTTGACTTAGTCATTGTTGAAATTTCGAGGAAGAAATTCTTTGAAGGGGGGAAAAATGTAACACCCCGTAATTTGGCTAGTTATTTAATTACTTAGTTAGTTAATTAATTAGGCTCCAAAAATCGAATTTGTGCAAATAATGGAATTTGACCATGAAACTTACACCATTGTGCATATGGCGAAATTCTGAGCAACTTTCATATTTGGAGTTTTGCGATTAGAGCTCAAACGAAAACGTTACGAATGGAAAACCAATTCGGAACGAAAATAATTAACGTTTTTATATTAATCACCCGGGCCCATAGGCCGACCCATTATTAGGAACGGTCGACCCTTACTGGTCGATTGGTCACCCAAGGGCGATCGATCGGTGGCAATCTAGCGGCACCAGTAAACCTAGGCCGTAATGGCCCGGATTTAATATATTTCGACCTAACGGTTCCGGTTGATTCTAGCGCCTATAATTCAGGCCTAGCCCTCCCTTCTCTTCTCATATTTTATGGAGGCAGTAGCGAAGCTCTATTATTTCTTCTTCTACACTTTCTTTCTGAATTATTAAGATAAGATATTTGTATCTATATTCATACAAATCGGAGAAGAGAATCAACCATACACATATTCGAGATAATTTGTATATTTAGATATTTGTATTTATTTTCTCTCCCAATCCCAAATCTCTTCTCAGATTTATAATTCTATTGTATGTATACACTGTTTTATACATTTCTCTTGGATTAAAAAGGATTTGGAGATGAATCAAAGGTTCTATTTCAGATCTGGAGATTTGGATCGCTTTTAAAAGGTGAGTGGGAAATTTTATAGATTGTTATAATATGAAAATTATTCCGTTGGTGTTTATTTGATTGTTATGCCTAATTGGATAATTGTAAATGAGTTGTAGGCAACGAATTGAATACGATCTGAATATAATAAATATCACCTACATATTCTTGTTTATAAATATATTTAGCATTGTACATAATTTGATCTGGAAATCAGTCCCAAAAGTATGAATTTAGAATATTAATTTAAATGAAATTTATTCCAGATCTGAAATAGGTTGTATAAGAAATAAATTTGGATTATTACCCTAATATTGTTAGAATACTAACTTTTATATATTTGGAATTGTTGGAATTTAGATTCGTTAATATTTGTAAATTAGTTTGATTTCTTTCCCTTTTAGAAAGATACAACTTTTGATCTAACAAGGAATAGATTCAAATAGAAAGAGAAAAAGATGTGTAAAGTATGAATTCATTGTATTTTACACTATATATTTTTTAGTAATAAAAAGAAATGATTATTCCTTGTAATTTCAAACGATGTAATCTTTTATATTTTAAAGTTAAATCTTTTATTTTAGACTAATTTATGGAATTTATAGTGAATAATCTTTTCAAATATGATTCCAATAATTTAACATGGAAAAGTCTAGTAAAGATATAACTAGAATATATTTAATAAAAATAAATGTTTGTACAAAATTACCGTGCTTATAATAATTAAATAAAAAGCTAATAGCGTTTAGGAAAATTAACTAATGAGAAAAGAATTTAAAAGGTTGTAACTCCAATAAATGGTAATAAATGTGGAAGTTGCAATAAATTAATAGGGTAAATGGATTAATGGGACTGGTAAAAATGGAATAGATAAAAAAGGTTACTAATTTGAAATTAGTAATCATACATAAATGTCTTAGGAAAGGTCCGTTAGGATTTTATGGACAAATTGATATTTATGAGCATTATACGGGGATTTATGGGTAAATAAATATTTAAGGTAAACCTTATTGCCTTAAATAAAAAGGGAATTAGTAAGCTAAGTCCAATGTCTACCTAAGATAATATGAATAAAGACCTATGATGGTTAATTGGACGTAGTGAGTTAATGATGCGAGGTCAGTAGAGTCACTCGATGGAAGACTGCCCTTCATTTTGTGGCTACCAACAGTCGGGTGTACTTACTACTGATGTGAGATATCACCAATCCAACAACCCGTGACAACATGAGAAGTTGGGCTTGCTTTCTTAACTGAAAAGTATTAAATATTCCAAATTTGAAATTAGGAATGGTGATAGGTATCTCTATAGGGGTTCGCTTTTGGTTTGAGGTCTTAAGTGGCTGAAGGGTCCGCCTCTCTCCTAAATGGAAGTATTTAGTAACCTAGTGAGATTCCAAATAAATGAATAATGATGTCTCTAAAAAGGGTTTAGCTCGGTGTTGAGGTCTTAAGTGGCTGAAGGGTCCGCCTCCCTGCAGAAAGAAGTAACCTAATAAGATGTCATATTTATAATTAAAGTGTGAGAGTGGATATCTTGGGAAGGGTTCCCTTCAGGTTTAGGGTCTTAATGACTATAAAGTCCACCTCCTTCTTATAAAAGAAGTATTAAGTAACCTAACGAAATTTCCAAGCAATGATAGCTAGATAGTACCGTTGAAGAGCATGCTTCTAGAATTAGGTCTTAAATGAGGAGGTCTTCCTATTTTCCATTGGGAAGTATTAAGTGGCTTAGGTACAGTCTCTTACATTGCTAAAACCGAAATAATAATAGTACCATTTAGGAGCACGCCTTGGGGATAGGTCTTAAATGGTGGGGAATGCCTTAGTTAAGGTCTTAAATGACCAAAGGCTGCCTATTTTTTAATGAAAGGTATTAAGTGGCTTGGGTATTTTTTATTACATGATTAGGATTTTATTGGTGATAGATGCGATAATAGTTGAACATTAAATGTCAAAAGCCTTAAATAGTGGTTAGAGGTCTTGTAGCTAGGACCCATTGACCATTGACAACATTGTTAGGAAATCACCTTAGGAATAGGTCTTAAATAACGGGGTCTATCTCAATTAAGGTTGTAAATGAAAGAGTCTGGCTATTTCTCTTTTGAAAATATTATGGAAGCATGGTTCATATGTAGAAGTATTAAGTGGCTACTGGGTTTGGAAGTAATATGTAGTTGATATGGCTTCATTAATAATTCGTACCTCGGGAAGGGATAAGTATGTAATCGTGTGTGCAATTTAAGGTTAGATTAGAATTGCTAACCTTGATGGACATAACAATTAAATGGAAACCAATCAGTATAAGTTTATGTTATGGAAAATTTATATTTTTCCAATCATCAGAACGTTGTTCTGACCCCCTCCTCATTACAACGCACATGATAGAATTTAGAGGAATAGGTCACTGGAGTTGGATGTGCTCTGTTGTTGGAGAGTCTTCTTTCTCTCATGCTCGATGCTGATGTGAAAATCCACTATCCAAGGAATACCCTTAGTTCCAAGACAATAGTCATAGTCAGTATTCTTATCCTATTTTTTTTTCCATTGTGAGTTTAGATTTCTTTCAATCTCTGATAATGCTCATGCTTATTTGCAGGCATCAAATCCAACGATCTATGCTTTGATGGACTTGGGTTTCGATTTTTGCCGAAATTTTAACCTATTAGGGTGCGGGTTGTTACATCCAAGCCCGAACAAAATTCATTGCAATTTAAATCCAATTTAAACGCGTACCGATATCTAATATTGATCTGTATTTTTTGTAACTATTATATACACACTATTTAATATTTTTTAACATACCAAATACAATTTTATAATTAACATTTCATAAACATTAATTAATTTATAACAATTATAAATTAACCAAATCAAGTGGTCAAAGGAGTATACAACGTTCGGTTGTATGACTCTTTAGGTGTAAATTTGATGAGCGGTTAATACCAAATAATTAATATGTTAACGTTCACACATCACTTAGTAGATGGTGTGACATTTTGGCCAAATTTATTACTTGGTTTTGGTAAAATCCAATTTTACTTTGTTAAGCATTACCCAATTGTGACTATTATTTATACTAATTCTCTTCGTAAAAAATATATCACTTTGGACTTATGAAATTTGATAATGGTCAAAATTCCAACATCATCTATATTCAACTCTATAGTCCAAACACAAAGTCCTTGGTTCAATACTAACAATTATTATTAACCAAATGCTCTGGCTAGAGGCTCCGACTTTGAGTTGACTTGAGTTGACCGTGACACTAACCCCATATAACTGAGAATATGAATCCTCTCTTGAATAGTGCTTCACTTCTAATACTTCCACTTGACCCAACTATAGTCACTCGATGGACACCATGTCATGATTTGATTATAATTAAAGCGAAGCTTTCATATTGAAGATCGACACTATTCTTAAGTCAAGAGAATTATGTAAATCAGTCACGTCAATATTTTCTATTTGGCCTTAGTTATATTAACCAACAGAAAACTATCGAGTGAGTCATTTCATAGTTATCCAATAACTATCAATACATAACCTCTTGGTGCCTCCAGCAGTCATGAGTAACAAACTGCCCAACTTTTGGAGAGCTTTACATACTCTAGACCTAACGAATACATCGATATCCAGCCTTGATACATCTTGACTAGGAACATTTAAAATGATATAGTTATTTTCATAGTGATAAATTACTCACGATTACAACACCATATAACTACTATCACAAAATATACCATAAGTATACCCCTAACTCTATCAATCTCCCACTTGCACTTGGGATCAATTATGGAATCTTATCCATCTTCTCCAATTGGTTTCCTCAAAACCAATTGGGTTAGTCCCTCGGTGAATGGGTATGATATTATGTTTAATTATTTACTCTATCAATCAGCTCTCCCGGTGCTGATAAACTACCTTTATCATGTGGAACAATTGGTTTTATTACGATGCTATTCAAGTCTATGTAATTAGCCTTTTTCATTGAATCAACCACGGTCTTTCGTTAGGAACATTTCCAACTTAAAGATTCTTAGCTTGAATTTATTATTGACACCTTACACTTAATGTCACTTATGAAGTTTGAGTCTGAACACTCCTTCATAGGGAGTTCGCTGTTTCTGTAAAAAATTCTCTAGTATTTTGTAAATACACAAGAACACTCACAACTATCATTCAGTGATATCAATTTGGATTTGATATTTGCTCCATGCATAATGTAACAAACGGGGTTTTTGACCCTCGAAAATCGACACTAATACGTCCACTGTATTGCGTCGAGCATTCAAGTACTGGAAAAACTAATCGTTAGTGGTGAAAGAAGAAGATAGAAGAAACAAAGATAATCCTGGAATCTCACAACACAACAGAATAACCTATATTAATCAACATAATACTTTACAAAGTCATTTCAAAAATGATACATTAGAGTCATACTAATGCAATTCTACCCTTGGATAGTTATAACAGCCTGTCCCTACCTAACTGATACAAGATACATATAATACAGTGGAAATAAGATAATAACTAGCTATCGGTAAAGCCTCCTACTCTAAGCTCCTACAAGATGCATCCGGGGAAAACCTGAACTACTTGGCTGCCCATAAAAATTTGAGCACCCAAGAGTTTTAGGTAAAGAAAATAAAACTCTGGGTCAAACATTGTGAAGACCTGTTTCTTCGACTCCCAGAAATCGATACTAATACATCCTTGGTATTCACGTGTCGTAAATCCAAGTGCTGGAGAAGCGGATTCTCAAGGGTAAGAAAGAAAATAAGACATAACAGAATCTCACAAATGTTATTTCAAAAAACTTTACAACAGAAATTAAAATACATTTATCAGAGTTAAAATCATGGACAATTATAATTTTTTGTCCTTACAAATGCGGAATACTATAGTACAAGAGTGTGGTGGAAATAGACAAAAAATCTTCAGAAGAATCTTCTAACTCCATGCTTCAAGCTCCATCTAGCTTTTTTCTAAACTAAACCTGACTACTAGGCTGCCCAGGAAAAATTAGGGCACCCAAAGTTTAGGGAAAGGGGAAAATAAACTCCGGGTCAGTCACGGGACTGGTGTGAGAACTCAAAATATGCGTTTGAAAACAAAAAGGTATCTTATAAGACCACGCCACACATAAACATGGAACGGGTTTTTACCTTATGATAACCAAATCATTACTACGTAAAAATACTTGATATTATTTTTAATGACATATCTTTGAAAACATTTGCAAATAAACTTATTAATCTTAGCCGAAATTGTTACCATTATTAAATTCCAACATACTAGGCTCTACAAACAAAATGGCAAGCACTTATTGGAGAATGGATTCCATACGAATGACCAGGTGAAGGGACTACCTTCTGGCAGTACATCTCTAGAGGAATGTACCGAGATCAACAGAACACTTGCACCTCTACCAACACAAGACCGGCCTAACTTTCTCACTAGATAGTACTAAATAAGTCATCACCATGGTCATTACCGACCTATCCGAGCGCTCGATTACCATACACCACATTAATTTACATCCCGAACGTCATAGCCGGAAGAAATATATCTAGAAGGGGATGATCATACCCTAATAGTTGCGAACCACATAGCCTTGCCGCATTTACCCTGTTTTGGCCATTTTCAGGTGTGAGGCTTGAGGTAGCGATTACCTTTCTCTTTGCACATTTCACTTTGAATGCCACATTGCCATTCCATCGATTACTATTGACTTCCACAAACATACAACCTCCGAGCTCATACATCTCAGAGAAGAGTGTTAAGCTAAGAGAAGTTGTCTTCTCCACCACCAAACAGATGTACGTTTATAAAAGTCAATGGTGAAATCTCAAGAATGCAATGTCAGACATCCATCCAAACAAGTTCGTTTTGGGACTGAACGAAACCGAAGGCACTCTTCTACCATATCCTATTGGGAATTAACCCTAAGATTAGTAGCGAGAAGTCCATGCAACCCAAAGAGTTTCAAAAATGAAGGGACCACTACTACTTTAGTATTTGGGAGCTAACCAGAATTATCAACAAGCAGTCCTTTCATCCCAAAAATCCCTGGTCTTCATTCTTCATTCTCTATCAGGACTTTATTTTTCGAACGCATACATTGGTTCAAAGTGGTTTTCGGATAGGGATTTCCCCAAATTCGACCCCGGTTCCTTCAATCCAATCATCGATAAAAAGAGGTTTTGTGAATAGGGAATCATTCTTTAATTGATTAAGTTCTTTTTTTATCAAACTCTCTATTGGAGATATATAACTTTTAAAACACTTCTTTCCGGTATATACGGAATCTTTAAACCTCGCTTATCAAAACCTTTGATTACTTAAAAACCTTTTTAAACTTGGAATAATTCAAAATAGTTCATCTTACACTTAGAAAAACATTTCCAAAATAATTTCATTTAAATTTTAACAAAGATTTCTTAATTCAAAACTCATAATTTTGATTGAGTTAAAACCATGTTATCTAGGATGTTAATCCCAAACCCAGTAAATAATAAGTGAGAAGAATCTATAGAAATCATCTAATTCTACTAAATATCAATTCCCGTATTCAACAAATACAATGGGTGGAATAACGGTGAAATCACCTTGTAAATTCCACGAATAGTACGAGTTCCCTCTTCGGGCTTTAACACCAAGTACAAGAAGATCAACTCTATAAAATCCCAATTGTTTAAATCTTGAAAATTATTTTTCTTTATCTTTTTGAAATTTCGATCCGAGTAAATCAAATTTATTATCCCCTCCATTGGGGCAGTCCGGATAACCAGGGAGAGCAGGAAACTGGTTTTCAAATCCAAGTCTAGACCCTATCTCTCCGACACCCATAAGGCAGTCAAGTAATTTGATCGACTCTAAATCATCAAACCTTTAAATCATTTCATAAATCCTTCAAATTACCTTAAAACACTTTATAAATCATATAAAAACATTTAAAAAATAATTGGAAAAGAGTGGTTAAGTTTAAAACTATATTTTAAAAGTTATAGAAAAGTGCTGCGGAAAAGTGCTTTTTAGGCTATATTGATCAAAATGACTTTTTATTATTTGAAAATTCATTTTTATTACTTAAATCACTTTTGAAAAAATTTAAAAGATTTTTAAGATTTATTCCACATTTTGAAACAATTTTGAACATCATTTTCTAAGAAATCCAGTTTTGGATCCCGAACTACAAAAATCGGGATTTTTCCAAAACTTGTTTTACTCATATTTCAAATCTACTAATCGAAATCTTGATTTTTCCTTCTTCGTTGGAAAACTATGGATATAATAGTTCACAAAATTCTTATCTCAAAGAATTCCGGGCTATATTCCAACTTTTGCACTTTTTTGACTTTTACAGCGTGAAATCGCGAACTACCGTTACGCGACGCGCCTATTTTTGACTAAATTTCCCATTTCTTTTCAAACTTTACCAAAACACTTTTGAATGTTTATAAAACATTTCAAACTTATTTTAATCCATTTTTAAAGAGGTTTAACAATTTCATATACAACATTTCATTAATTCAAGGAAAGGGATTTCCTTTATGTTTATCGATGTGTACATTCGTGGCTTGCACATAATTTCAACATTCAAATGAAAACAACCAAACTTGATGATCAAAGCATAATAAAAATTCATTTGCAAACATCATATCATCATCCAACATATAGTAGAATATTTTAGGAGTTCTCACCTTAGATTCGAACTATCTAACTTTACATCGACTATAGCTCCGCTACGATCAAACCAAAGCAAACGAAACCAAGCCTACGACCCAAGGTGGAGCTCGGCCTATCCTTGGTGGACATGGTGCTCAAAGCCGAGGTGGTGTGGGTAGTGGTCATTGATTTTGGAAGAGATGTGGAGGAGTTTCGGACTAGTTTTGAAGTGGACTGATATTATAAACTAGCATATATCTTTTCTTCTTTTATTTGTGGTATTATTTTCTAGCTTTTATTTTTTTTATTTTTATGAATAAGAAGCCATTAGAGAGCTATTAGAAAGCATGAAAAATAAGAGGAAAAGGAAGTGAATTTTATTAGGATTTTTGTGAGAAGAGGGGTGGTATTTATAGGAAGAGAAGAGTATAAAAGAAGACATGCACACATTACCTTTTGCATTACACTTTCAAAGCTTCTCCAACACACACCCCTCCTATATGCACGGCAAAGGCCTCCCTCCCCATGTGCCAATCACTTCATTCACTTCATATATGCATATGTTGACTTATGTAAGCTTAAGGAGGAAGCTTACTTAAAATATCTTTGATTTTTGTATTATGTATGTATTTTTAAGTGTATAAGTATTTATGTATGTATACATATGTTCATGTGCATGTTAGTGGATGCATTTGTATGTTATATATGTGTACATGACATATAAACAACGTTGCATTGATTCTGAACAACTTTCATTCGATAAACCGTTGCCAATCGGAGAACCGATTCCCGATCACATTTTCACTTATACTTTAACGTACATATATTTGTAAACAAAATTTTAAAATAAATTTATAATCATTATTAATAAATTAAAATGATCACATTTCATTTATAAAAACATATAAATTAATAATAAAAATTATTTACGATAATTGCTATTATACCAATAAAGCGATGTCGATTTTTTCTTAATCAAATATATATCTTTATAAAACTATTATAAATGATTTATTATCACTTTATAACTATTCAAATGAATTATCATCATTTAAAATAATTATTTGAATAATTAAAATTATTATTAAATCATTAAATCTCAATTTAAATTAAATAAATCAATTATCATATTTAAGGGTATTACTTAACAATGTCAAAAACACATTATTTTCAAAAATAAATCAAGTGATTTTATTTTATATTCTTGTTTAATTATAAAAATAAGTGTATGTATCCAGATCTGTGTGCAATGTTTTACGATTATAGAGCTGTTTATCTATAAAATAGTTTTCGGCCATTTTATCAATTTATATTTCGAGGAAAATATTTTTGTAAATACTTATCCAAAATAAAATTACTATTACTTATTATCACTCAAAACAATATTATTTGTATCATCAACCTTTTATTTGAATACATTTAAAAATGAATATAATTTATCAAAGTGATAAATTTTCGGGTCGTTACAGACTTCCCCCCAAAAGAATTTCGTCTAAGAAATTACCTAAAACAAAAACTTAAAGGATTTGCCCAAAATATTTTATTTTAAACTTATACCCGTACGATGTTTATAGATCACCCGTACACAATATCTATTATTCGAACTCACAATTTTATTTCCGAACTAGTATTGATCCCCCGATCCTTTAGTGCTGACTTTGACCAGGCTTTCTGATCAGAACTTTAGTTCTTCTTTCATAGCTCTCAACTATGATAGAAAAATCAAGCATTTAACCATAAACCCTCATCAATGTTCGTCCTCAAGAATCGAGTGATAAATTCGAATAAGTGTCAAAACAAGTCAAACTTCTGTACTCGAATCTTAGATTAAATCGTGCGATGAAATAATCCATATACTTCATATGTATTTGATAACCTTCCCAAAATTCTTATGAAAATATTTCATAAAACTTTCATCTTTTATTCAAACTTTTATAAAGATGCTCCTTTATACATAACGATTTTACATTTTTATTTCCAAAGTATATTTACTTAAAAACACATTTCTTTTCAAAAGATAAATATCTTTTTATTATAAAACATCTCTAAACATATCTTAATGGTTTTTGAAAAACTTATTTTCAAAATAATTCATTAAATTGATAAATTACCATAAACTTCCTTTAGCTAATATCAAATGTGAAACATTCTTTATTTAATTAAAACTTACTTAATCAATTTAACACTCCTTTATCAATTAAAACTTCCTTTATATATATATATATATATACACATATGTTATCCCGCCTTTTGGCAAGGCCGTAACACCAAGAAATTGACTAGTAACCAGTGACGGCCCATCCCAGAGATCAGTTATATACGGGCTCACTACGGATATCGGTGAATTTTGTCCCAGTCCGGATCGAGCCAAAATTGGTAGGACGTGACAAGCTAAGCCATGAGAGCCAACGTTTCAAATCTCAAGTCAATCCGAGTTCGTATGATCAAGTTACGAGCGACACAAGATTGGATGAAAATCAATTGCCGCTCGACTCGCTCCTTCGACTCGCTTCGCAACACTCAGGAGAAGCCAACTTCGACTCGCTTCGCAACACTCAGGAGAAGCCAACTTCGACTCGCTCCACGTCCCTCAGGGCTGCTCTCTTCGACTCGCTCCAGTTTGAAACCTTCGAAAGTGCACACTTGGACTCGCTCTGCTCAAACAACTGTTCGACTCCATCAACTTCGACTCCACTGCTCAAACCTCCCAAGACGCCTCATTTCGACTCGCTCGACCAATGCCCATTTCGACTCGCTCGACCAATGCTTGCTTCGACTCGCTCGATCTGGGCACACTTCGACTCCCTCGAAGCAACATCCATGACAGAGTAAGAATCAAGTGCCACGTCATCGATTTGAACAGAAGCGAGTCGAAAAAAGGAGCGAGTCGAAGGAAACAGCCTACCGAAAGCTCCATTTCATATCGATCATAACTCCCAATCTACAAGTCCAAATGCTATGAAATTTTCACAGAAGACTTCGTGCATGCTAAAGAATGTCCACGCCAAATTTCAACTCCATTGGATGAAACCTTGACCGAGTCGAAATCTGTTCGTGTCGATCACGGATTGGACCGAAACTTCACGGGCTTGGGCGCACGGGCCTGGTCATGTGCCAGAGAGGGTCTCCCGAGATCTGAGCGAAATATCAGCCTCTTACACCTATAAATAGACCACCAAAGCCAACAGAAAAGGGGTTCTTCTTCCTCTTTGAGATCTCCAACGCCCGGACTCTGCCAGATCCAGATCTGAACTCCATTGCTGCTGCTACCAACGAATTTCACTGTTGCAAATCATTGTTATTCGCTGTAATTTGTTGAAATCAATTGTAAACATCAAAGGAAGATCAATAAAGCAAACTACTTCATAGTGGACATAGGCTATACGCCGAACCACTCTAAATTCTTGTGTCTCCCTGCACTTTACTTATTCTCATTTCTGAAATTTGAAGTTTTTGTTAGATAATTCCTCTTTTTTCATTTAAATTCTTCACTTTATCTCTTCAAAAACTTCCGAAGAGTGTTGTGCCCAGTTTTGGTACAAACACTTTGGTGCTTTCACTGAGAAAAACCCAATTTTTTCCTGCTCTTTGGATCTCCTATCTATATTGGATTGCATAAATCTAAGAAGAAGATCCAAATCTAGAACTTTGAAGCTCTTCCATTCTATTCAGATTTGCAAACAGATCTAGGAAAGGACTTCACCAATTCATTATGGTGAGCACACGTACCACTGCTACAACTACTGATCAAGGAGCACGGGACCGACAGAATCCCGTGCAATCACCTCCCTCCAACCAAAATGCTGCAAGACCTTCAGATCCATCAGGTCCAATCACTAGACAAGAATTACAGACATTGCTTCAAGAGTTGACCCAAAGTCGACAACAGTTAGCGAAACAACTACGCACCAACACGGAGTTGACTAACCAATTAAATCGCCAAAGGCGAAGAAGATCCAGAAGAGACCAAGGTTCTCACTCTTCCATAGAAATTTCAGCCTCCTCCGATGGCCAAACTATATCTACACGTCCACGGCTAGGTGTAAGATACGCCCAAGCCACGGGACACCAGCCTGCTTCGAACCTTGGACAACCAAGAGCTAGACCATCCGCTATTCTCCGTACAGAGCCTTCAACTCGAGAAGGAGCTGCTCCTTACCATGTTACCAGCAACATTGCTACTACCACCACTGCCGAACGGGGAGGTGATGCTAGAAACCAAGCTGATCCTCAACGTAGCAAACGGGAGCAGACTCCCGAGCCTTATGTCCCTGAGGATGTTGAACCAAGGAGGCGAGGCACGGACCGTCGACCGCGTCCGGTCCAGACTCGCGCTGTGGAACCCGACCACACCTTGGCACAAAATGCCCCAAGTGTCCGAACTCCAGATATACCAGCGATGATCCGCCAAATGATCCGTGAAAGTCAGGGCCTCTCTAATGACGACTAGGGAATCTCCCGAAGTCATACCCCTTTCACCGATGACGTCTTATATGCTGAACCACCTCGGCACTTCAGGATGCCAGCTTTGCCAGTTTATGAAGGGAGTTCTGATCCCAATCAACACGTCCTGAAATATGAATGGCTGATGAATGTTGCTAGAGCTGATGACGCAGTAAAGTGTCGTAGTTTCCCCATTTCCCTAGGGGGCATCGCTACTATGTGGTTCACTCGTTTGCCACCGTGATCCATCTCTAACTTTGACCAGATGGCCACCAAGTTTGTCGAACAATTCCGTATGCATGTGGCGAGGCCAAAGGACGTTAACACTCTGTCTAGTGTTACGCAAGCTCTCGGAGAAATGCTTAAACGTTACTTGGAGCGATTCCATGTTGCGTGTGCAAAAATAAGCAATCCCAACGATAACTCTATCCTGATGGATCTGACTAAGGAGATTGATGCTGATTTTGAGTTTGGAAATTGGTTAGCTGGGAAACCACCTGCGTCATTGGACCGTTTCTATTCCAAGGTAGCCCAATTCCTGAGAAGGGAGGATGCGAAACAGTCTAGGAAGCAGGATGACGCAGGGCCCAACATCGAAGGTATCCAGAATAACGTCACTGTTAAACAGTCCGGGGATAGTTTTGGAAAAACTCAGTTGAATGTCCAAAATAAACAAAATCAGTAGAGGGACAATAGAAACCAGAATAAAAAACGCGATCAGGATCGTGGACCACGGCGTAGAGCTTCCATGTACGATAATTACACTCCATTGAACAAGTCATTGGAAAATGTGTATTTGCAAACCTGCAATACCATGCAATATAAGAAGCCTGCCCCAAAACCACCGACTGAAAGACAAATCCAAACATGAAAGTTCTGTAGATTCCATGAGAGTTATGGCCACAACACCAATGAGTGTCGTCACTTACAAGACCTCATTGAAAAACTGATACGTGAGCGGAAGTTGGATCAGTATGTACGGGCGCCGCAATCCGGTGGTGCGGGCTCATCAAATCAGAATTGTGCGCCAAACCAGGAAAGACAGGAAGAACCTGCTCGTACGAACGGGAGGTTGGTCATCAATACAATAAGTGGTGGTCCTCACCCAGCGGATCGAAGCTGGAAGGAAATGGAGTCGTATGCCAGTTCTATTAGGCATGCGGACTTCGAGTGTTGCAGTAGTTTTGATGAGGGGGCTCCGGCCAAGCAACAGAAGACAATGACAGATGACATCGTGTTCAGGAGCAGAGACGCTGATAAAGTCGAGTCTCCCACTATCGATCCACTGGTCATCTCAGCACAAATAGGTCCCGCTTGGATGAAAAGGATCTTAGTTGACAGTGGAAGCTCTGTGAATATTTTGTTCAAACGAGCTTATGATCAAATGAAAATGGAAGCCACAGACTTGAAGCCTTGTCAATCCCGAGTCCATGGCTTCAACGGAAGTGCAACTATACCCACTAGAATGGTGGAACTGCTAGTAGAATTGGGAGTTGGAGAACGACGGAGAGTACGGATGCTTCAGTTCATTGTTTTGGACATAGACTCCCTTTACAACGCTTTCTTGGGCCGACCGGCCCTCGCTGAATTCAGGGCAGCCATCGCTCCGTGGTGTTTGACTTTAAAGTTTCCCACTGATCATGAAATAGGAATCATTCATGGAGATCAGGCCACTGCCAGAGCCTGTTATGTTGCTGAGCTACGGGAGGCGCATCGAAAGGAGAAAGGAAAGGGCGTAGAGGAATCTCTCTACGTCCGTTTTGCTGATAATTGACAACTAGCGCCCGGGCCTAGGCCCGGGCACCCCAGCCAATTCCTCAGGGATCTTGACCCAAGAGAAACTGAAGACGAAAGAGAACCTAAAGAAAGTCAAGCAACCCCGGCTGAACTGACGATCGATGTCCCAGTTGACAGTGACGATGATTCGAGAATGATAAAAATTGGGTCTCGGCTAAGCCAGCAAACTCAAGAGGAATTGGTTGAATTTCTGCGGGCAAATCTTGATGTATTTGCCTGGACACATTCTGATATGTGCGGGATCTCGTCGGACATCGCGAGCCATACTCTGAACATTGACCTGCGGCACGTCCCAGTCAAACAGAAAAGGTGCGGTATGGATCCAGAGAGATCTGCCGCCCTTAAAGAAGAAGTAGAAAAGCTTGAAGCAAACGGATTCATTCAAGATGCGCTATATCCTGAATGGGTGTCAAATCCCGTGCTCGTCCGAAAGCCGAATGGAAAGTGGAGAACATGTGTCGATTATTCCAATCTGAATAAAGCATGTCCCAAAGACAGTTTCCCACTTCCCAAAATTGATCAGCTAGTAGATTCGACAGCTGGGCATGAACTCTTATCCTTCATGGACGCGTACTCTGGCTACAATCAGATACCGATGCATTTACCCGATCAAGAACATACCAGCTTCGTGACCAATCTGGGACTTTATTGCTACAAGGTTATGCCAATCGGACTCAAGAACGGTGGAGCTACTTATCAACGATTGGTTAATTGGATGTTTGCCGATCAAATCGGAAAAACCATGGAAGTATATGTAGACGACATGCTTGTGAAGTCACGACTCTCCACTGATCATGTTAAAGACCTGGAGACTATGTTCGACATACTTCGAGAATACAAAATGAAGCTAAATCCACTAAAGTGTCACTTTGGAGTTGCATCCGGGAAGTTCCTTGGGTTCATGGTTAATGCTCGAGGAATTGAGGCTAATCCTGAAAAGATTTGTGCAATCAGAATTCTTGAAACTCCCAAGACCATAAAGCAAGTCCAAAGTCTCAATGGGAAAGTAGCAGCATTGAGCAGGTTCATTTCAAAGTCCACTGACAAATGCATTCCCTTCTTCGATCTGATCCGAAAAGGAAAACGCAACTTTGAATGGACCACGGAGTGCGAGGGCGCTTTCCAAGCGCTAGTCCAACATCTATCCACACCACCTATCCTGTCGAAGCCCATCGACCATGAGAAGCTGTTCGTATATTTGGTGATATCAGAGAACGCTATCAGCGCTGCGTTAATCCGAGAAGAAGACAAAATACAGAAGCCGGTATACTACGTCAGCAAACGATTGACTGGGGCTGAAAGGAACTACCCGAAGCTAGAAAAGTTGGCCTACTGCCTTGTGATTGCATCGAGAAACTCTGACCGTATTTTCAAGCACATCCCATCGTCGTCTACACCGACCAGCCGTTACGACAGGTCCTTTCGCGGCCTGAGACGTCTGGTAGGCTACTGAAGTGGAACATCGAACTGATTCAGTTTGATATTACTTACACTCCAAGACGAGCAATACAAGGACAAGTCCTCGCTGATTTCATAGCTGAATTCACCATTCTAGAGGACTTGCCCGAAACCAGTAAATCCCCCGAATATGTCTGGAAGCTATATACCGATGGGGCATCAAACGACTAGTGTTCGGGCGCTGGTGTTGTACTCGAAACCCCCGAAGGTCGATCTATATGGTACGCTTTGAAGTTTGACTTTCATGCAACCAATAATGAAGCTGAATACGAAGCCCTCTTAGCTGGCTTGAAACTTGCCAGAGATTTGAGAATTATCGCAGTGGAAATTTATTGTGATTCACAATTAGTTGTGTGTCAGGTACGAGGAGAGTATCAAGCAAGTGATCGAACGTTGGCTGCTTACTTAGCTCGAGTTAAGGAAGTACTAGACCATTTCGATTACTACGCCATCTACAGTATACCTCGAGAACGCAACCAAAAGGCCGATTCGTTGGCTAAGCTAGCCAGCACAGGAGAAGCTCAACAAATGGGACTCGTTCCCATAGAAACGCTATCTTCCTCAAGTGTCGACCGGGCGGAATAAACCGGGTATGCAAAACAATCCCCGAAAAGGATTCATGGATGACTCCACTTAGAAATTACATTGAGCACGGAACCCTACCGGAGCACAGGAGTGAAAAAAGACAGGTCCTTCGAAAGGCCTGATGATTTACCATCCAGAATGGGCTCATGTACAGAAGGGGGTACTCGGTTCCCCTACTCCGATGTATCGCTCACGATGAAATTAAACAAGTGTTACGCGATGTGCATGAGGGAGAATAAGGCGATCACACCGGGGGCAAGAACTTGCCAAGAAATTACTTCGCTACGGATATTACTGGCCTACCGTGAATCGTGATGCGTTGGACTATGCAAAGAAATGTGATAGGTGCAGAAATATGCCCGAATCCCTAGGGCTCCTCCTACTGAGATAATGCAAATGGTCAGCCCATGGCCGTTCGCAATGTGGGCATCGACATCATCAGTGCTCTACCTTTGGCAAAAGGTGGTGCGAAGTACGCCATCATCGCGGTTGATTACTTTACGAAGTGGGCTGAAGCTGAAGCTCTCGCTACCGTTACAACGAAGAAAGTAATCAACTTTGTGGTTCGTAACATTATCTGTCGATTCGGTCTCCCACACACCATTATTACGGACAACGGAACCCAATTCGACAGTGCTGAATTCAAGGATTTCTACAAACGATTTCGCATCCAAAAGAAATTCTCCGCAGTTGCACACCCTTAGGCAAACGGACAGGTCGAAGCAGTTAATAAAGTTATAAAGTCCATCCTGAAGAAACGACTGGAAAAGGTCGGGGAAAGTGGGTCGATGAATTACCTATGGCTCTATGGGCTTACCGAACAACCCACAAGACCGCGACCGGCCACACTCCATTCTCTCTTTCTTACGGTTCAGAGGTCGTTATTCCAGTCGAGCTAGAAGTACCATCTCATCGTGTGACATACTATGATCCAAAGACAAATGCTATATTACTTGATGAATCTCTCGATCTACTAGATGAAAAGCGTGAAGAGGCTGATTTGAGGGCAGCTGCGCATCGAAGTCGAGTCGCCCGATTGTACAACGCCAAGGTCCGTCCGCGAACCTTCGAACTAGGCGATCTCGTCTTAAAAAGAATCTATCCTGTTCCTTCACATATGAAGCCGACATGGGAAGGACCGTATGTTATTGAACGAAGGCTCGGAGATGGCACATTCAAGTTATCGACCGTCGACGGTCTTACCCTGCCTAGAGCTTGGAATAGCGAGAGCCTTCGCCGCTATTACACCTAACAGGCTATCTTTATCCATTTAGTTTACTTTCCTTCTCTGCAATTTGTTTATGCATTTCGAAATTAGAACTTGTAATAAGACAACTGACTTTGCAATACTTTCTTATTTCAGCAATAAAATGCAACCTCTTCGAGCCAGAGCTGTGATTTACTTGAAATACTTCATATGACCATCACTATGCACGGAGAGCTAAGTCTCATCATACGGTGGGATTTATTCAAATAGAGAGTGACTACGATGCAACCAATAACTCGCTAAGTGAAACCCGAGCTCGGGGGCAAGCCATCACATAAAAGTCAAAAAAGGATTGATACACGACAATCCTTCATTAACTCCGTATTCCCAAAGTGCAAAGCGGAGTATAAACATCCAACTCCGAACTCCCAGAGCGCGAGTCGGAGTATAAACATCAACTCCGTATTCCCAAAGTGCAAAGCGGAGTATAAACATTCAACTCCGAGTTCCCAGAGTGTGAACCGGAGTATAAACATCAAATCCGTGTTCCCAGAGTGTGAACCAGAGTATAAACATCAACTCCGTATTCCTAGAGTGCAAAGCGGAGTATAAACATTCAACTCTGAGTTCCCAGAGCGCGAACCGAAGTATAAACATTCAACTCTGTATTCCCAGAGTACGAAGCGGAGTATAAACATCCAACTCCGAACTCCCAGAGCGCGAGTCGGAGTATAAACATCAACTCCGTATTCCCAGAGTGTGAAATGGAGTATAAACATTCAACTCAAAGTTCCCAGAGCACGGACCAGAGTATAAACATTCAACTCCGTATTCCCAGAGTGCGAAGCGGAGTATAAACATTCAACTCCGAACTCCCAGAGCGCGAGTCGGAGTATAAACATCAACTTCGTATTCCCAAAGTGCGAAGCGGAGTATAAACATTCAACTCCGAACTCCCAGAGCGCGAGTCGGAGTATAAACATCAACTCCGTATTCCCAGAGTGCGGAGCGGAGTATAAACATTCAACTCCGTACTCCCAGAGTACGAAGCGGAGTATAAACATTAAACTCCAAGTTCCCAAAGCGCGAACCAGAGTATAAACATTCAACTCCGAATTCCCAGAGCGCGAGTCGGAGTATAAACATCAACTCCGTATTCCTAGAGCGCGAGGTGGAGTATAAAACATCAACTCCAGACTCCCAAAGTGCAAATGCTAATTCCAAGTCTCCCGATCGTGGACATATGATCGAAACTTAAGCTGGCGTAACCAGCCGCTGATGAACGAATGGGAATCCCCGGAGTGTGGATATGATCATCGACAATCCAATGAGCATGGAATAACTACTCGATCTCCGTTTGCCTCAGACATCCGTTCGGTGGCACTAGACTCAACATGTTATATATAAGAAACGATCGTCGACTAATGATCTACAACTCACCGTCAACACTGGGGGGCAGAACTTAAGCGTCAACCATTGATTGAAGCGATGCGACGTCGGAATTCAACTCGTTTCCCGGTCACAAGCCTTGTCTACAGTTTTTGAACTTGGCAAACTAAAATAAACTTGGTTCGGCACCTGAAACTTCACAAGTACACTCTAGACATTTAAAACACTTAGACAAATACACAATGACTGAAAAGAAGCCTAAAGAGAAAAGTTTCATTTCTATTGTTTATAAAAGAAGTTCGTGTACAAGTTTCAAAAATTCCTACTAGCAGGGGCCAAACCCGCATCTATACACGGCTAGCAAAACGCAAAATCAAAATACACCACATGAACATGCCTATTCTTTCTTCTTCCTTGGCTTCCTCCTCAGTGTGGACCCGCTGGAGCCATCGCCAATCTTCCTCTTCAAGCCTGTGCTTTTTCGGCGGTTGGTCTTCAGGCGAGGGCATTATGTCGACATCCTCCTCCGAACTCACGTGAATAAGAACGCTCCCTGTGGGTGGAGTCGGAGGAACAAGATCGAATACAGAAGGCGGAACGGGCATGCCGGTGAGAAAAATAGCACCACCGGGAGATATCATTCTGAGCGGGGTAGGCCCTGATGCTGCCATCCCACCTCCAAAACTTCTACCCTGAGTTGCTGCTTCCATTTCAGCATCAATTTGAGCAAACATATCCTCCTCGGTTATCGCTCGAGCACCGCTGGGGGCATCAGCAGTCAGCATCGAGGAACTTGTAGCAGGATCAATTCCGCTCATGACAGGTGGCAAGTTAGCGAGAGGATCACCGTGACGGCGAAAAAGTTCGTCCATCAGTTGCTCGTCAAACGCCATTGAACTCCCCTGCATATCATCAATCGTGGCAGCTGCGGTCACGGTGATCGCTTCGGTCACGATAGCCTCCTGCATTTGATATAATTCTTGAGTAGCAGGAGGCATGTGCGGTGCAACGTCGATCATTGGACAAAGAATAAAAGAATTATTAAAACTTAAACTCGATCGAAGACGTCGACTCATGAAAGACATGTGGAATGTTCGGAGTACCTTCCTCAGTTTGGCTTGTAAGCGATGGGGCGACTTCAGTCGCTTGCGCTGTAGTCGGAGACATCTGCGGCTGATCCAGATTATAGGCAGGAACAGCTTGAGGATCAACCGCAGGCAAAGATTCAGGCTGGGTTGACACCGGAAGATCAAGACTTGCATCATGATGTCCAACCCCGGAGCCTTCTCCTACTTCCAGGTGCTGGGTGCCGAGCCTCTCCTTCTCATAAGAAATCATTGAATCATGGAGAATCTTCTTTTCGTCGTCAGTTAACAGACGATTCTCGAACTCGAATTCATCCACAGACTCATCCTGGTGCGCCTCTTTCTCTTCCTCAACCAGTCGACCCCAAGCACTGTGGAGATGCGTCGAATAATCATCGAGCCAGGCCAAAACCCTGTGCCTCAGCACGTTAGCGTTATAGACAATGAGGAGGTCTTCAATGTTGGCCTCTAGCCTGGACTCGGCCAACTTCACCCTCTCCTCAACCTCAGTCTCCACCTTTTGGACTTTAGCCACCGCCGCATCCCGTTCACCCCTAAGTAGAACAGCCTGTTCGCACGCCTCCTGGGCTGCGTTGTTCGCGTCGTCTTTTTCCTTGGCCATATCAGCAAATTTGGCCTTAAGTTCGTTCAGTTCCTTGACTACCGCATCCCGCTCGGTGGTAACCGTAGTATTCCGGTGGCCCATCTCCTCCACCAAGGCGACATGCGTCTGCCTCAACCTCTCCATGGCCACATTTGCTTCATCAGCCTTCTTAATGGCCTTGATCTCAGATTTCCAAGAAGACTCGGATTCAGCAGAGAGTACCTGAATAATCCGATTACTTTTTGCGAGCTCGGTCTCCATCTTCTCGATCTCTTTGGCCCGCTCGAAGGCCACTTTGGAAGCTTTTTCAACAGCTTTTGCCCACTCCCGATATTGGTTGTAGATGTCGTGGACATAATCATGCATCATGCCTTCTACCCCTGATGGAATTCTCTTCAAGTGGGGAGGGAAGACATAACCGTCGAAGTAGATATTTGGAAAATCCTTCTTCATTTGAACCAACTTAAGGGCCCCTTCTCCAGTGGGATCAGCGGGGACCTGCTCTGTAACCATGGAAGATGTAGTCTCGACTCTCTGAAGATGAGTCTCAGATCTGGAAGTATGAGAAGAAGGCATGTGACGAGGAGGCTCTGACGGCTGTGGAACATGAGCAGGAGGTGGAGATGGAAGCCTAGGAGGAGGAGAGCGTGATCTAGACCGATGCCTATATTCTCTATCCCTATCACGCCCATACCTATCCTGACTAGAGTACTCGTGATCACGATCTCTATCAGAGTCCCTCCTGCAGGAATCATAGTAAGAAGAAGACTTTCGGGCCGAGCGAAGGCTCCCTAGCATTGATCCTCTTCCAGACATAGTTCCTGAAAATGAGAAGCGAAGAAAGAGTTAGTAACTTCCTAAGTCGGACGAAGTACAGTTGTGAATCATGAAGTGTAGTGAAGTGTATGCATGTGCAATCCCCCGACCAACTGGAAATGTCGGCCGCACTCGTAGCAAGCGACTCGCTCGGTTCATGAACACTATCATGCTCCTCCATCCCGATGTCGTGTTGAGACGACACAAAGTCCGGAATCGGAACATCGGTAAGTCCCTCAAAAAGATTCCCAACCGGCGGGGGAGAAGCCTCCGCAATTCTAATCCCCGGGACGGGCAAAGACACGACCATGGATTTAAATCTCCCGGATTTAGAGCGCTTGTGAGCAGCAGCCTTGCCTTGTCTTCTTCCTTCGAAATCCTGAACATCGGAAGGAGGCCCGGCGGGAGCTCAGTATCGGTGGGCGTTCTTTCTGGATCAACTTCTTCGGTGATCACAACTACGGGCGCTTTGCACTTCACGCGTTTCTTCGGTGCCATTCTATGTATCACTTCCAGCTGTATGCTTTGTCTTCGTTCTATCAGCCCGACAGCCCTCAAATTCCTGTCGGTCAAGACTAAGTCTATGTGCCTCTCTTCGCCCGAAAACGCTTGAAGAATCTGAACAAGCTCTCTGAAATACGCGCCATTGGAGCGAGAGATTGCGGCTATAAGAAAGGAGAAGTATGTCGGTTTTCAAAGTCGGTTACTAACATCTCAGTGATTCAAGAAGAGATGGCGACACTTACGTTTATCTAACCACCGCCTAGAAAATCGCGGGGGGCACCAAACGTAGAACCATTCGGATTTGTAATAAATTAGCCTTCCCGAGGAACCCAGCACAATGTGGCAGTTTCTGACTGCCTCCGGGAAGGTGAAAGAAGGGCTATCTCTGCGGCTCTTGACGTTGAATAAATATCTGATTTCGATCGGTTTCGGCGGTCGAAAGAGGATCTCCATAAACAAGATGAAGGTGCTATTCAACAAGGCATACCCGTTGGGATGTAGCTGAGATGGAGCTATGCCAAGAAACGATAACGTCTCCCTTATATAGTCGTTAAAGGGAGGAAGTGTCCCCGCCGTGCAAGCATGACGGTTAAAAGCAGTAAACCCTTCCGGTGGATAATGCGGCCTGTCCTTCGGCCCAGGAAGTAGCACGTTGTCAAGCGACAAACCGTGCCTTAAGCAGATCCGGCCTAACATGTCTTCAGAGATACCCGATGGAACCGAATCGGGTGGACTACAAATAAACCGAGCCCCTAGACGCTCGTCCGGAGCTTTCTCAATAACTTCGGCTTCTATAACCGGTATCTCTATAGTTGGAGGAATAGAACTTGGGAATTCTGGCTGCTGAGAACTTGAAGGGTCCATGGCTAGCTAGCTTATAAAAAATCATTGTTAAACTGACAATAACACTCGTGCATCCCCCAGTGTAAAGTGTGTGAGTGTGTTGTGCAGTGCAGTACTGTATATTATTTGAGAAAATCAACCGGATTAATGAAAACATGTAAGCGATGAGACTTCTGGATTCAGTCGGAAGGACCGTCATCCCTGACCGTCACAACCGCACCATCCAGTTATTAGCTATCAGTCCAAGTTAAAATGTGTTATTATTTTAGTAAGTTCCAGTTTCATCGATGAACTTCAATAGGCAATCAGGTGTGCGGTGAAACAATTAAGTCCAATTAAGAAAATCTGAAGCTCGTCGGAGTTAAGTGGTCACAGGCACTAGAATTTTCGATATCGTCGAAATTAAATCAGTGGTTAATCATCAAAAGTTCAAGTTCAAGACAATCGCTCCGGTTCAAGTTCGAAAGGCGCGAGTTCGATTCGATTTTTCAGGGTGCGTAGTTCGACTCGGTTCAAAACCCCGCGTTTCGACTCGCTTCGAAGCCTCTGCTTTGACTCGGTTCGAAACCTCGCATTTCAACTCGCTTCGAAGCCTCTGCTTCGACTCGGTTCAAAGCCCTGCATTTCAACTCGCTTCGAAGCCCCTGCTTCGACTCGATCCAAAACCCCTGTTTCGACTCGATAGAAAACTACGCAGTTCAACTCGCTCCCAAGGCACTCCACTTCGAACCGTTTCAAAACATACTCTTCGACTCAATTCGAGGCCATCATTTCGAGTCCATCAGGCGCGACCCCTTCGTATCGATCCATGAATTCAGAGCGCTCGATGCAAAGCGAAGCTCCACCATCGATCGATACGAAGACCTTCGCCTCATCATCTCGAAACCCATACTCCATCGACATGAAGCGGAAGCCAGAGAGCCTTCGATCGACCACGACTTTGGTTGATTTGATAAGAAAACCCAAGCCTCATCGTTTACGCGTGGATTCGTTTATTGATTACCTAGATCTGACAGTTAGTTCAAGTGGTTGAAGATAGGAATCGATTCGAAGGAAAAGGTTTTTCTCGTGAAATGCTCTGGAACGATACGAAGGCAAGGCAGATAAAGATGAAAGGTAAAAAGTAAAAAAACGACTAAGTGCCAGATATTTATATGGAGTCGAAATCAAGGGTAATAAACGATTCAAATCCCAGTAGAGTCGAACACGTGCTTCGACTCCCTCTTCAGTGCATGGATACGGAGCTCCCATTCGTATCGCTTCCCTTCGACTCCATCTCCGATGCAGCATTACAAGCCATCACTTCGACTCGCTCCTTCGACTCGCTCCCCTGCGACTCCGTCTCCTGTTTGTTTCGACTCCGGCCCCTATGAAGTTCGAACCAGGACCGAGTCGAACAAAGCAGTTCGAATCAAAACCGAGTCGAACAACCGGTTCGAATCCATAGAACCATGACTTCTAGAAGCCAACTCCGTCAACTCGACATACTTACTTCGCATCCATAAATCCAATTAAAATCATCTTCGATGTTTCAATCCTTCACATCAATTCAGGAGAGGATCGTTACGAAGGAACATTCAAAAACAGTCGTCAAGCATTGTTGCAACGAATTTCACATCGGTTCAGGAGAGGATCGATATGGAATTCAAAAACAATAAACTGACAATGACTCGAGAACATACAAACGTCAGCGGGAGTCAGATTAACATATATGCATGAATGACGGACTAATATTCAATATTCCGGATTTTAAGGAATCAGAAGTTCATCTAATAACAATTACAACAGCAAATGGGTAACCACTAGCATACAACAATCAGTTGCAACAATACATGGTACAACAGTCGACAGTCAACAGTTTGCATTATCAAGAAGAACGGTCAAAGATTACAGCTTTCATCGACGAGACACTAACTATTCAGAGTAGAGATGGAAGTATTTTAAAGCACATCATGTTCCCACAAGACGTACTTTGGGGGGCAAATGTTATCCCGCCTTTTGGCAAGGCCGTAACACCAAGGAATTGACTAGTAACCAGTGATGGCCCGTCCCAGAGATCAGTTATATACGGGCTCACTACGGATATCAGTGAATTTTGTCCGAGTCCAGATCGAGCCAAAATTGGTAGGACGTGACAAGCTAAGCCATGAGAGCCAACGTTTCAAATCTCAAGTCAATCCGAGTTCGTATGCTCAAGTTACGAGCAATACAAGATTGGATGAAAATCAATTGCCGGGCGACTCGCTCCTTCGACTCGCTTCGCAACACTCAGAAGAAGCCAACTTCGACTCGCTCCACGTCCCTCAGGGATGCTCTCTTCGACTCGCTCCAGTTTGAAACCATCGAAAGTGCACACTTTGACTCGCTCCGCTCAAACAACTGTTTGGCTCCATCAACTTCGACTCCACTGCTCAAACCTCCCAGGACGCCCCATTTCGACTCGCTCGACCAATGCCCATTTCGACTCGCTCGACCAATGCTTGCTTCGACTCGCTTGACTAATGCTTGCTTCGACTCGCTCGATCTGGGCACACTTCGACTCGCTCGAAGCAATATCCAGGACAGAGTAACAATCAAGTGCCACGTCATCGAGTCGAACAGAAGCGAGTCGAAAATAGGAGCGAGTCGAAGGAAACAGCCTACCGAAAGCTCCATTTCGTATCGATCATAACTCCCAATCTACAAGTCCAAATGCTATGAAATTTTCATAGAAGACTACGTGCATGCTAAAGAATTTCCACGCTAAATTTCGACTCCATTGGATGAAATCTTGACCGAGTCGAAATCTGTTCGTGTGGATCACGGATCGGACCGACACTTCACGAGCTTGGGCGCGCGGGCCTGGTCACGTGCCAAAGAGGGTCTCCCGAGATCTGAGCGAAATATCAGCCTTCTACACCTATAAATAGACCCCCAAATCCAACAGAAAAGGGGTTCTTCTTCCTCTTTGAGATCTCCAACGCCCGGACTCCGCCAGATCCAGATCTGAACTCCATTGCTGCTGCTACCAACGAATTTCACTGCTGCAAATCATTGTTATTCGCTGTAATTTGTTGAAATCAATTGTAAACATCAAAGGAAGATCAATACAGCAAACTACTTCACAGTGGACGTAGGCTATACGCCGAACCACTCTAAATTCTTGTGTCTCCCTGCACTTTACTTATTCTCATTTCTGAAATTTGGAGTTTTGTAAGATAATTCCTCTTTTTTCATTTAATTTCTTCACTTTATCTCTTCAAAAACTTCCGAAGAGTGTTGTGCCCAATTTTGGTACAAACAATATATATATATATATATATTCTCTTTACCTTTACAGTTTCATTATATAAAATTATTCATATACTTATTCAGTTGCTTTAAGTATATTCATAATTTACTTAACTTTTACTTACTTTGAAATATAATCGAAGAGATTAAAACAATTACTACCAAAACATTGTTATAATAAACTTCTCTTTTTTTATAACATGTTAATTATAAAAAAATTCATCTTTTTATAAAAGACTTTAATTCTTGTTATTATCTTTACAACCTCATTATTAAATATCTAAATATACTCATAAGATTTCTTCCAAAGTTCCATTCAAGGGTTTAAAAAAATGTTACTAAAACATCGTTTACAACAAACCCAGAACCATTCATTATTAACTTTAAGCATATATTTTAAAGATTAAAGCATACCCATGCTTATCAATTAAGATAATACACTTTGATAAAATTTGACAACCATTAATTTTTCAAATAAGTGATTCACGTTATCCTTTTTTTTTAACTTTAGAAAATATATAAATCGAGTGACTCAAAAATGATACCAAAGAACCGTGTACTGCGAATAGTATCACATATTTCTTTAACAAGAAGGGGAATACTTAAGAGAAGCGTTTACCATCCGAACACATCTCCTACCCATTTTTAGTTACTATCGAGCCACTCGGATCAATTAACCATAAGATTTTTTTTCATTTTCAAAACCCTTTTTTAGAAATAATACTATTATTGAAATTGCTTTCAAAAATACAGAAATTTAAATTCTCAAAAATTCCTTTATAAAGCGCGTTTTATAATCCAGTTCACAAAATCACTTATATAAAACATATTTATAAGATTAAAATAATTTCATTTAATAAACATTTATTATTTATTGAATACCCTATATGGTTTCTACAAGGCAAATAATTATTCTTTTAGGCACAAGTAGTAGGTGATTTCTGGCGTATTCATAGGTAGAGAGGTTTGGTCAATGCTCAGAAAGTGTTTCGAGGTTCATGTCTAAAGATAGCTTTTAAAATTCTTTGTACAATGTTTATTTATTTCAAAAATCCTTTGAAAATTCTACCAAAATATTCTTTTCTTTTCAAATATATATATATATATAGGTAAAATGATTTCACATAAAACCAAATTCTTTTGTATATTTTATTAATAAATACGCGCTTATATATAATACTCTCAAACTCATTCTACGGTGTTACTTGTTAGAACCTTGTATTTTGATGTTTTGATCATGACAACTATATAAGTAAATAATATGTGAACTAACCATATTTGTAGGAGACGATGCTATTCTACTCGACAATAGATTGCAGACCAAGAATTCAGATAGAAGTTTCAATAATTATCTATGGTTTGTCTATAGTCTAGTCTAGTAGTTGATTGTTGTTAAAATCTCTCCAAGGTGGTATATGCACACACACAAACTTTAAAATCATGTTTCATATGACAAGTATTTTACTACAAGATTCACGCACAAATTTTTTTACAAAAGAATCTCAATATGGCAAAAAAATATGAAATTCAGCCGACTGAAACAAGCAGGTCAGTCGACTGAATATCTGTGCACATGCACAGTGCATATGAATGTTCAGTCGACTGAACTGCCCCATTCAATCGACTAAATTGTAAGCTTTTTAATATATCACTTTCTAATTCGAAAATTTTAAATTTCAGCAGACTAAATTCTTTTATGCAGTCGACTGAAATTGCATAACGGCTATTTTCTAAACGGTCACTTCCATTCATCGAACAGAAAAAACCCTTGATTCAAGAGTTATTTCCGTATCTTTTAATCGTAACTATTCACGGTGAGTTGCAACATTTAAACACTATAAATAGCCTTCAATTCATTAGATTTAATCACCTAATTTCTGATTCTATTCTCTTATACTTATTGTCTAAACACTCTGCCATTTGCATTCAAATTTCTATTCTAATCACTTGCACATTCAAGTATAAATTCATTTGTGATTAAATTAACTTCCTATCTTCACAAATTACACTATATACCACAAAGGAGAAGATTATAGGAAGGGTGTACTCTAAAGACTTATCCGTGCTATTAAAAGATCACAATCAGTCCAGAAAATTCTCTGTGTTATTGAAGTCCTGTTCGGTTGCTCAGGCGATTGAAGTCCTATTCTGATGCTTAAGCGGTGGAAGTCGTGTTCGGTTGCTCAAGCGGTGTAATACCTATTCCTCCCAGTTAAGAGAGGGTTGAAGTTAAATTCCAGAAGGAGTCTAGGACTAGACGTAAAACGGGAAGTTCGAACCAGTATAAAAATCACTGGTGTCATTTACTTTATTATTTACTTTTATATTTATATTCCGCACTAGTAGATAACTTGGATAATATTCCATATTACGATCCTTAGTAACTTTAATTTGGTATCAGAGCAAGGTCATCATATAACCATAATACAGTCATTTGATACTCAGTTAATATGGAAAATAATACTAACACAAGTTATATTGAAGGTCAATCCACTTCACAACCACCACTATTTAACGGTTTAAATTACAACTATTGGTCAACTCGGATGAGTATTTATATGCAAGCAAATGGATATGAAACTTGGAATATCACTCAGAATGAATACATTATACCTACCACACATATGCACAATGGTCAAAGACACAAAAATTAGATGCTACTTCAAATGCAAAAGCCATGAATATATTATTTTGTGCCTTATATAAAAATGAATTTAATAGAGTTAGTATGTGTAAAACTGCTTATGAAATCTGGCGAACTCTTAAGGTTACACATGAAGGAACAAACAAAGTGAAACAAAGCAAAATTTCTATGCTTAAAACTTAGTTGCAAAATTTCAGAATGAGACCAGATGAAACTATAAATGACATGTATTCTAGATTACAAGACATATATTTAGATTTTGATTTTGTCTCGAACTCTTTAACGGATGAATGGGAACAAAAAGTCTTAGCTATTGAAGAAGCTAATGACATTTCTACTGTGAAACCTGAAGAGTTAATAACAAATCTCATGTCATATGAAGTTAATTTGCATTCAAAACGAGATCAAGCCTAAGATAGAAAGAATATAGCTTTTCAGGCTGAACAAGAAGATTCGCACTCAGATTAAGATGGCATGGCATTTATAGCAAAGAATTTCAAAATTTTTTGAAATTTAGAAAGAACAAGAAGTTCAGAAACAACAAGAGAGACAATACCAATAAACCACCAGCCTCAAACCTTGAATGTTATGAATGACATAAGAAGGGTCACTTAAAGATGGAATGTCCTAATCAAAAGAAAGACAGATACAAGAATAAAAAGAACAAGTATAAAAAAAGCAAGCTTTCTCCGTTACATGGGATGATTCAGAATCATCTTCATCATCTGACAATGATTCTGAACAAGCCAATGTCTGCTTTATGGCTTCAACTAACGATGTAAGTGATCTTACTTTTGATGATTTAATAGAAATAAACTCAGAGCTATTGGGTAAACTAAAAGAAATTAAAAGAAAGTATAAAGACGCTCTAGAAAAATTAAACAGAAATGAAATAAAAGTTGATATGCTAAGAGATGAAAAGAAAATCTTGGAAGAAGAACTTGTTAAAACACAAGAATCTTGTTCTAATATTTCTTCTCAACTCACTATGATATAAAATGAAATAGAAGTGCAAAAAGAAAAGAATATGACATTAGTTTCAGAAAATCATGATTTAAAATCAAATGCCAAAATTCTTGAATTGAAAAATACCAGTCTCAAAACTGAGTTAGAGAATATCACTAAAAATGTATCTAATTTTAATAAAGGAATAGAAAATCTTTCTAAAATTATCGATAATTCTCAAACTACTTCTAATAAAAAGGGGTTAGGATACACAAATTCTTTAAAAACTAGTTCAAAGAAGGATAACTCATCATATAAACATTTCAGTTTAGATAAGAATTTTGTAAAAGCAAAACCAAAACCAAAGATTTTCACTCAAAAGAAAGAAATTAGCAACACAAATACTATAAAGATTTGGGTACCAAAAACTAATAATAATTTAATCAGAAATAAGTATATTAAATCTTCTATAAATTCAGTTCATAAAAATAAAGATTTTACTTATAAAGGGAATTCTAAACCCTTTTGGGTTTGGCTTCCTAAGATCTAACTCTTAGGGCCCTAATAAAAAGTGGGTACCAACGTTATTCCTATATTTTTGCAGGTACCAACTAAGAAAAGGGGAAAGTGGATACTTGACAGTGGTTGCTCAAAACATATGACAGGAAACAAAGATATGCTGACTAACATTATCTACTCAGATAGATGATATATCGCATTTGAAGATAATTCCAAAGGATATATCATCGGCAAAGGCGATGTGAGCAATGACAGTACATCTAACTTACCTCTTATTACAAATGTTTTACTAGTTAATAATTTAAAACATAATTTACTTAGTATAAGTCAACTTTGTGATAAAGGTTTTAATAAACTTTTTCTGAAAATAAATGCAACATATTTGATCAAAATAATAATCTTATATTTGAAGGAACCAGAGAAAGAAATATTTACATATTAAATATGAAAGTTAATCATAACACAAATATGTGTCTAGTAGCCAAAAAAATGATCCTTGGTTATGGCACAAGAGATTTTGTCATATAAATTTTAAAGCAATAAGCAAATTATCTAAGAATAATTTAGCTAAAGGTTTACCAAAAATGAATTTCAAAGTAAAACGTATTTGTGATGCTTGTCAATTAGGAAAGTTAACAAAATCTTCTTTTAAATCAAAGAAAATGATTTCTACATTACAACCACATGAGTTATTACATTTGGATCTTTTTGGACCAACTCAAGTTCAGTCTATAAACCATAATAGATATGTTCTTGTAATCGTAGATGATTTCTCAAGATTTACTTGGACAATATTTTTGAAAAATAAAAGTGATACCTTTGAAAATTTTAAAATATTTGCTAAAAGAATTCAAAATATTAAAAGTTAAAAAATTAAAAATATTCGAAGCGATCATGATGCTGAATTCGAAAATGAATCTTTTGAAAATTATTGTAATAAGAAAGGAATTGTTCAAAAAATTTCAATTCCTAAAACTTCGCAACAACATGGAGTTGTAGAAAGGAAAAATATAACACTTCAAGAATGTGCTAGAACATTATTAAATGGAAGTACTCTATCAAAACATTTTTATGTGGAAGTTGTAGCAACTGCTTGTTATGTTTTAAATAGAGTTTCCATTAGACCATTAACAAAACATACCCCATATGAGCTTTTTAATGGAAGAAAACCCAATCTATCATATTTTAAAGTTTTAAGTACAAAATGTTTTCTTTTAAATATAAAAGACAATCTTGTAAATTCGATCCAAAATCCGATGAAGGGATATTCATTGGATATTCGAAACAAAGCAAAGCCTGTAGAATTTATATTAAAAGAACTAAAGTAATCGAAGAAACACTTCATGTGTCATTCGACGAAAATTTCAAATTTAATCATAAATATGAAGATGAAGAAATTGTTTCCAAAACAAATAACATAGAGGATGATTTAGAAAATATTGAAAATAATATAAACAACAATTTTCCAAATAATAATGAAATTAGAACACCACCAAGACTTCTAAGAAATCATCCTACTGAAAATATCATTGGAGAAGTAAATACTAACGTAAGGACTCGAAATCAACTAAATCAAATGGGATACGTAGCTTTTGTTTCAAACATTGAACCCAAATTTTTTAAAGAAGCCTCAATTGATGATTACTGAATTATAGCTATGCAAGAAGAATTAAATCAATTTGAACGTAATGACGTTTGGGACTTAGTTCCTAGACCAAGTAACCAAGCTGTTATCGGTACAAAAGGGGTTTACAAAAATAAGGCCAATGAGCGAGGAAATATTATTCGAAATAAAGCTAGGCTAGTTGCCAAGGTTATAATCAAGAAGAAGGAATAGACTATGATGAAACATTTTCCCTTGTAGCTCGTCTAGAAGCTATACGTATTTTATTAGCTTATTCGTGTTTTAATAATTTTAAACTATATCAAATGGATGTAAAAAGTGCATTTTTAAATGGTTTTATAAAAGAAAATGTATATGTAGAACAACCACCTTTATTTACACATGATAAATATATGGATCATGTCTACAAAATAAAAAAGGCTTTATACGGATTAAAACAAGCACCTCGTGCTTGGTATGACCGTCTTAAAATTTTTTTAATTACTTCTGGTTTTAAAATTGGAAAAGTAGATCAAACCTTGTTTATAAAACAAGATAAAAATGATATTTTTATAATATAGATATATGTAGATGACATTATTTTTGGTTCCACAAATGAAAAATTATGTCAAGAATTTTCAAATATTATGACAAGAGAATTTAAGATGTCTCACATGGGAGAACGTTCATATTTTCTAGGTTTACAAATTAAAAAATTAAATAATGGAATTTTTATTAATCAAGAAAAATATTGTAATAATCTTATAAAATGATTTGGTATGGAAAACACTTCTGCTAAACCAACTCCTATAAGTACTATAGTACATCTCGATAGAGATGAAAAAGGCAAAAGTGTTGACCGAAAACTATATCGTATTATGATCGGTTCACTACTTTATTTAACTGGTAGTCGACCAGATTTAATGTTAAGTGTATGCTTATGTGCACGATTTCAAGCAAATCCCAATGGATCACATTTGCGGGCAGTGAAACGAATTTTGCGATACTTAAGCAAGACTAAAGACTACGGTCTATATTATCCAAAAGAATGTCCTTTTGAATTAGTATCATACAGTGATGTTGATTTTGGAGGATGTCGAACGAGTCGAAAGAGTACAAGTGGTACTTGTCATTTCAATGGAAAATCTTTAGTATCTTAGTTTAGAAAGAAACAAAATTGTGTTTTGCTTTCGACCTATGAAGCTAAATATATCTCTGCTACTTTGGCATGTTCTCAAGTAATCTACATGTAGCAAACACTGCAAGATTTTGGAATAAACCTTTCTAAATAAACAATTTACTGTGATAATACAAGTGCAATAGATTTACCAAAAAATCCAATAAATCATTCTAGAACTAAACACATAGATATTAGACATCATTTTCTTCGCGATAATATACATAAATGAAATATATCGCTAGATTTTGTACCATCAGAAAAACAAATAGCTGATATATTTGCTAAACCATTAAATGAAAATATTTTTACTAAATTACGACGAGAACTAGGAATTATGTCGCTACATGAATTATAATTAAATATTATTTTATAAAATTTTGTTTTTATTTTTTTTAAAGAAATTGAAGCTACTAGCACTCAAACTCAGGTCTCTTGGGAGGATGGTGTATGTTATTCCAATATGCTATTATATTTCTTGTTTTAACAACATACTTCTCCTCTAATTTTTTGCCTGGCCATTAATTCTCAGTTTTCCTTACCTCTCATTTTTCTTGGCTGAGAATATGCAGTCGTTTTGCACCTCAATTTGTATAAACTTGAAATAATTATACAATCGGTATAAATATGCTTCATTTTTTTCTTCCCTCAAACTCACATTTTTAATCTTCACTTAAATTCAAAACTATTTTAGCTCAATCATTTTCGACCAATCCACAATCTGTAAAATGTCATCACAAGAAGGATCCAACCAGTCATCACTAGTGTTTAGCACTCCAACCTCTGAGTCATCAAACAACTCAACTACAGTGTATATCCAGTCAAGATTACACCATCACCAAATCATCACACTGGGTATACGCCACAAGGAGAAAGAGCTAAACGTAACTTAGGTTTTGGCTCTCCGTCAACTAAAGAAAAATTGATGACATACACCATTATCAAAGAGAAACATTAGAACTTCAATGCGAGGTGTACTGCAAGAAAAAAGTGAATGCAAAATGCTTGAGCTTCCTAGAACAATTTGCTTTGAAGTTTTGCAGATCATCCTCAAAGCAATGCATGCATCAGCCATCTCCGCAACGTCCTCAAGTGCTATCAAACTCTTAGGAACGAAGCCCTCAACGTCCTCAGATGTCATCAAACTCTTAGGAACGTAGTAATGCATGGTCACCTATCCATCCATTACAAGAAATTACAGAGGTTGAACCGCATTCGGATGACTCGAAAAATTCCGAAAATTAAGCTATTTTGATTACGTTTTGAATTTGATTAAGTTGTATGTCTTTCTAATAAGTATATTATTCAAGAAATAATATTAAGATTATAACAAAAAAGATATATATTGTTTAAATAAAATAAGACAAACTAGAAAAGAAGCTAATATCAGAAATTTCAAAAGATTCGGTCGACTGAATATTCAAAGAAAATTAAAAAAATTCCTACAGTCACTCAACTGACTAGATCAATCCAGTCGACTGAATACCCCTACTTTTGAACTACAAACATGTGGCCTGTTTTTTCCTGCAACTCAGTTGACTGGTCTTAGAATTCAGTCGATTAAAGCTTCAATGTCTTCAAAATTGTTCCAGCATATAATCGACTGAATGCAAATAAAAAGTCGACTGAATTACTCAAAATTACACTGAAAACACGCCGGTTTGAAAAGCCAGCATACCAGTCGACTGGTGACTTCAATTCAGTCAACTGATTCGTATTATTTCTATTTTTAAAATGCCTCTGCACATTTTCCCAAGCACCTTTTCTCCAACCTACTACATAACTCTGTCTTCCTTTTCATTTACCCCTTACCCATACAACCTCCTTTCAACAAGAAACCCTAGCCTCCATTTCAAAAAATCAAAATTTTTCTCCAACTCCAATTAAATCAATGGCTCTCTCAAGCAAAAGAGCTCGCGAATCCACTGCTGGTCCTTTAGAGAGCCAAATCCGCTCTTGGATCCACAATGAGACGGTTGTTACAAGATTCAATTCTGTGAAAAGCTCCCTGATCTTTGATGGCTCCTTTGTCAAATTCACTGATTTTAATAGATATGCCATTCGACAAATCGCAGAAGCTAATGGCATCGATCACTTAATTGGGTATAACTTGAACAATGTTAAAATTTATCCTCTCCTAATTAAGTTATTCTTTGCAAATAAGAACTTAGATCACCAAGATCTAAGGAATAAATACGATTGTACCTACACCTTGGTTTATGGGAATTTATCTTCCACTACAAAGACTTGGCCATATCCTCCATTGTGCATCCGAAGGAGTAGATATCGATGATGTTAAAGTCGATATGTATAACCGAGATAAGGTCTCTCATCGATTTCTATCCAACGACTTAACAATCTTGAAGTCCGTTGCCTTACGTCCAAAGGCACGCATTCTTCATCGTGCTCTTATTCGGTCTCTACAACCTCGTATCGGTAATTATGAGAAATTTTACAAGAGATATTTCCAAGCTCTCTACGCTATTTACTTTTCTTAAAGGGTAAATTGGGCTAAATTTACCTTGGACGAGTTCCTCACCGTCAACCATAAGCGAAACTACAAGACCATTCACTACAGGGCATATTAATGTGTATTCTTCAAAAATTTAGAGTCTCTTTGCCCGATGCCGGTTTCATAATCATTGGTGAACTCAATTCAAAGACTCTAAGTCTTATGGATTTTCCCAAACACCCAGTAGATCAACAAATCATAAGCTTTCAACAATGGGCCGCCAATAGAGATCAAGGGATTCCTTAACCCCGGGATACGAACATTGCTTCTTCATCAACTCAACCTCCCCGTCAAGAGGAAGAAGAAGACGACGACGAGATCCATGAGCTTCACAGTGACATTACTTCGAACAAGCACTTGTCATGCTCTCCCGCAACCAAAGCAAGCTCGGACGACGATTGGCCACCGTCGAGAAAAATGCTGTCAAAACCAATAAGAAGCTTAATTCCATCAAAGGTTTCTTGAACAAGATTTGGGAGAAAATATCATGTACCGGCTCTACTTCTACTGGTATTGTCGAGAAACCCGCTCCCTTTGCATGGTCTACCTCCGACGAAGAAGAGGAAGAAGAAGGTTCGGACAGTGAGGAGGTCTAGATTTTATGTTTGCTTATGCCCATTTTATCTTTTAAGGCATTATTTTGTGTTTGTGTTGTTTTGATGTTATTATTTGACATTGCTCTTAAAATTCCATGTTCATAATTATCTATGATGCTCATTTTATTTTCCTTATGACATATCTGTGTTTCTGTGCTTATATATATTTCTCATGCTATCTATTTATTCCTTTTTGTCGATGCCAAAGGGGGAGAAATTGTTTGATAAGGGGAATATCCATTCAAAGGGAGTAAAATATTCTTATAAATTCTTAAAACACTTACATAGTTGTCATCATCCAAAATGGGGAGAATGTTAGAACCTTGTATTTTGATGTTTTTATCATGACAACTATATAAGTAAATATTATGTAAACTAACCATATTTGAAGGAGATGCTATTCTACTCGACAATAGATTGCAGACCAAGAATTTAGATAGAATTTTCAGTAATTGTCCATGGTTTGTCTATAGTCTAGTCTAGTAGTTGATTGTTGTTAAAATCTCTCCAAGGTGGTATATGCACACACACACATACTTTCAAATCATGTTACATATGCCAAGTATTTTACTACAAGATTCATGCACAAAAATTTTCACAAAAGAATCTCAATATGGAAAAAAAAATATGGAATCCAACCGACTGAAACAGGCAGGTCAATCGACTGAATATTTGTGCACATGCACAGTGCGTATGAATGTTCAGTCGACTGAACTGCCGTATTTAGTCGACTGAATTGTAAGATTTTTTAATATATCACTTCTAATTCGAAATTTTTAAATTTCAACAGACTGAATTCTTTTATTCAATCGAATGAAATAGCATAACGGTTATTTTCTGAATGGTCACTTCCATTCATCGAACAAAAACAACTCTTGATTCAAGAGTTGTTTCCGTATCTTTTGATCGTAACATTTCATGATGAGTTGCAACACTTAAACACTATAAATAGCCTTCAATTCATTAGTTTTAATCACCTAATTTCTGATTCTATTCTCTTATACTTATTGTCTAAACACTCTGCCATTTTCATTCAAATTTTTGTTCTAATCACTTGCACATTCAAGTACAAATTCATTTGTGATTAAATTAACTTCCTATCTCCACAAATTACACTATATACCACAAAGGAGAAGATTATAGGAAGGGTGTACTCTAAAGACTTATCCGTGCTATTAAAAGAGCACAATCAGTCAAGAAAATTCTTTGTATTATTGAAGTCCTGTTCGGTTGCTCAGGCGATTGAAGTCCTATTCTGTTGCTTAGGCGGTGGAAGTCCTGTTCGGTTGCTCAAGCGGTGTAATACCTATTCCTCCCAGTTAAGAGAGGATTGATAGTTAAATTCTAGAAAGAGTCTGGGACTGGACGTAGAATGGGAAGTTCGAACCAGTATAAAAATCCCTGATGTCATTTACTTTATTATTTACTGTTATATTTATATTCCGCACTAGTAGGTAACTTAGATAATATTCCTTATTACGATCCTTAGTAACTTTCATTACTAACCCTATCTCTAATGAGTTACTCATCCTAGGGTATTTCTAACTGTATCTTTGATGAGTCTTTTACCCCTATCGGGCTCAAGTGTTCGCTTAACCTAAGCTCTGATACCACGATGTGAAGACCTATTTCTTCGACTCTAGAAATTGACACTAATACATCCTCGGTATTCACGTGCCGTAAATCCAAGTGTCGGAGAAGCAGATTCTCAAGGGTAAGAAAGAAAAATAAGACAGAATAGGAACTCACATAGGTTAATTCAAATAAAACTTTACAGCGGAAATTAAGAGTTAAAAACATTAACAGTGATAAATTTCTATCCTTACAAATGCGGAATACTATAGTACAAGAGTGTGGTGGAAATAAACAAAAATCTTTAGAAGAATCTTCTAACTCCATGCTTCGAGCTCCATCTAGCTTTCTTCTAAACTAAACCTAATTACTATGCTGCCTGGGGAAAATTAGAGCACCCAGAGTTTAAGGAAAGGGAAAAATAAACACCGAGTCAGTCATGGGACTGGTGTGAGAACTCAAAATATACGTTTTGAAAACAAAAAGGTATCTCATAAGACCACGCCACACATAAACACGAAACGGGTTTTTCCCTTATGATAACCACATCATTATTACGTAAAAATACTTGATATTATTTTTAATGACATATCTTTGAAAACATTTGCAAATAAACTTATTAATATTAGCTGAAATTGTTACCATTATTAAATTCCAGCATACTAGGCTCTACAAAAAAGTGGCAGGCACTTATTGGAGAAAGGATTCCATACAAATGACCAGGTGAAGGGACTACCTTCCGCTAGTACATCTCTAGAGGAATGTACCGAGGTTAACAGAACATCTGCACCTCTACCAACACAAGACCGGCATACCTTTCTCACTAGATAGTACCGATTACGTCATCACCCCGGTCGTTACCGACCTATCCGAGCGCTCGATTGCCATACACCACATTAATTTACATCTTGAATGTCATAGCGGAAAAAAATATCTAGAAGGGGATGATTATACCCTAATGGTTGCGAACAACATAGCCTTGCCACATCTACTCTATTTTGGCCATTGTCGGGTGTGAGGCTTGAGATAGCGATTACCTTTCTCTTTGCGCATTTCACTTTGAATGCTACACTTCCATTCCACCAATCACTATTGACTTCTATAAACATACAACCTTTGAGCTCATACGTCTCAGAAAAAGGTGTTATGCTAAGAGAAGTTGCATTCTCCGCCACCAAATAGATGTACGTTTATAAAAGTCAACGATGAAATCTCAAGAATGCAATGTCAGGCATCCATCCAAACAAGTTCGTTCTGAGACTGAATGAAACCGAAGGCACTCTCCTACCACATCCTATCGGGAATTAACACTAGGATTACTAGCGATAAGTCCTTGCAATCTAAAGAGTTTTAAAAATAAAGGGACCACTGCTACTTTAGTATTTTGGAGCTAACCAGAATTATCATCAAGCAGTCCTTTCATCCCAAAAATCCCTGGTCTTCATTCTTTATTCTCTCTATCAGGACTTTATTTTTTGAACGCATATATTGGTTCGAAGTGGTTTTCGGATAAGGATTTCCCCAGATCTGACCCCGGTACCTTCAATCCAATCATCAATAAAAAGAGGTTTTATGAATAGGGAATCATTCTTTAATTGGATAAGTTCTTTTTTTATCAAACTCCCTTTTGGGGATATATAACTTTTAAAACATTTCTTTTCGGTATACATAGAATCTTTAAACCTCGCTTATCAAAACCTTTGATTACTTAAAAACCTTTTTAAACATGGAATAATTCGAAATCATTTCATTTTACACTTAGGAAAACATTCCCAAAATCATTTCATTTAAATCTTAACAAAGATTTATTGATTCAAAACTCATAATTTTGATTGAGTTAAAACCATGTTGCCTAGGATGTTAATCCCAATCTCATAAATAATAAGTGAGCAGAATCTGTAGAATACATCTAATTCTACTCAATATCAATTCATGTATTCAACAAATACTATGGGTGGAATAACGGTGAAATTACCTTTTAAATTCCACGAATAGTACGAGTTCCCTCTTCGGGCTTTAACACCGAGTACAAGAAGGTCATCTCTATAAAATCCAAGTTGTTTGAATATTTATAAATATTTTTCTTTATCTTTTTGAAATTGCTAGCCAGGTAAATCAAATTTACTATCCCCTCCGTCAGGGTAGTTCGGATAACCAGGGAGAGTAGAAAACTGGTTTTCCAAACCCAAGCCTAGACACTATCTCTCTGACACCTATATGGTAGTTTAGTAATTTGATCGACTCTAAATCATCAAACCTTTAAATCATTTCATAAATCCTCCAAATTACCATTAAAACACTTTATAAATCATTTAAAAACATTTATAAAATAATTGGAAAAGAGTGGTTAAGTTTAAAACTATATTTCAAAAGTTATAGAAAAGTGCTACGGAAAAGTCCCGTAGAAAAGTACTGTTTAGGCTATATTGGTCAAAACGACTTTTTATAATTTGAAAATTCATTTTTATTACTTAAATCACTTTTGAAAAAAATTAAAAGATTTTTAAGATTTATTGCACATTTTTAAATAATTTTGAAACATCATTTTCTAAGAAATCCAGTTTTGGATCCTGAACTGTAAAAATTGGGATTTTTCCAAAACTTGTTTTACTCATATTTCAAATCTACTTATCGAAATCTTGATTTTCCTTCTTCGTTGGAAAACTATGGATATAATAGTTCCCAAAATTCTTGTCTCGAAGAATTCCAAGCTATATTCCAACTTTTACACTTATTTGACTTTTACAGCGAGAAATCGCGAACTACCGTTACGCGACGCGCCTATTTTTGACTAAATTTCCCATTCCTTTTCAAACTTCACCAAAACACTTTTGAATGTTTATAAAACATTTCAAACTTATTTTAATCCATTTTTAAAGAGGTTTAACAATTCCATATAAAAAATTTCATTAATTCAAGGAAAGTGATTTCCTTTGTGTTTATCGACGTGTATATTCGTGACTTGCACATAATTTCAACATTCATATGAAAACAACCAAACTTGATGATCAAAGCATATTAAACATCCATTTGCAAACATCATATCATCATCCAACATATAGTAGAATAGTTTAGGAGTTCTCACCTTAGATTCGAACTATCTAACTTTAAATCGGCTATAGCTCCGCTACGATCGAACCAAAGCAAACGAAACCAAGCCTACTACCCAAGGTGGAGCTCGGCCTACCCTTGGTGGACATGGTGCTCATAGCCAAGGTTGTGTGGGTAGTGGTCGTTGATTTTGGAAGAGAAGTGGAGGAGTTTCAGACTAGTTTTGTAGTGGACTGATATTATAAACTAGCATATATCTTTTCTTCTTTTATTTGTGGTATTATTTTTCTAGCTTTTATTTATTTTATTTTTATGAATAAGAAGCCATTAGAGAGCTCTTAGAAAGCTTGAAAAAAGAAGAGGAAGAAGAAGAGAATTGGTATTAGGATTTTTGTGAAAAGAGGGGTGGTATTTATAGGAAGAGAAGAGTATAAAAGAAGACATGCACACATCACATTTTGCATCACCATTTCAAAGCTTCTCCAACACACCCCCTCCTATATGCACGGAAAAGGCCTCCCTCCCCATGTGTCCATCACTTCATTCACTTCATGTATGCATATGTTGACTTATGTAAGCTTAAGAAGGAAGCTTACTTAAAATATCTTTGACTTTTGTATTATGTGTATATTTTTAAGTGTATAAGTATATATGTATGTATACATATGTTCATTTTCATGTTAGTGGATGCATTTGTATGTTATATATGTGTACATGACATATAAACAACGTTGCATTGATTCCGAACAACTTTCATTCGATAAACCGTTGCCAATCGGAGAACCGATTCCCGGTCACATTTTCACTTATACTTTAATGTACATATATTTGTAAACAGAATTTTAGAATAAATTTATAATCATTATTAATAAATTAAAATGATCACATTTCATTTATAAAACCATATAATTTAATAATAAAAATTATTTACGATAATTGCTATTATACCGATAAAGCGATATTGATTGTTTCTTATATTTTCAAATCAAATATATATCTTTATAAAACTATTATAAATGATTTATTATCACTTTATAATTATTCAAAATGAATCATCATTATTTAAAATAATAATTTGAATAAGTAAAATAATTATTAAATCATTAAATCTCAATTTTAATTAAATAAATCAATTATCATATTTATGGGTATTACTTAACAATGTCAAAAACACATTTTATTTTCAAAAATGAATCAATTGATTTTATTTTATATTCTTGTTTAATTATAAAAATAAGTGTATGTATCCAGTTCTGTGTGGACTTTTACGATTATAGAGTTGTTTATCTATAAAACAGCTTTCGGCCATTTTATCGATTTATATTTCGAGGAAAATGTTTCTGTAATTACTTATTCAAAATAAATTTACTATTACATATTCTCACTCAAAACAATATTATTTGTATCATCAACCTTTTATTTGAATAAATTTAAAAATAAATATAATTTATCAAAGTGATAAATTTTCGGGTCGTTACAAACATGGATCTGCTGTGAGTAAACTCAAATAACTAAATTATTGTGCTTAAAACCCTTTTAAAATCAAAGGTATCTCGTAAGACCACGCCGCATATAAACATGGATGGGTTTTTATCTCACGATAACCAAAACACTTTTTTTATAGAAAATCCAATGATATTATAATAATGTCTAAGTGTTTAAAATAAATCTACGAAAATAGCCTAAATTGTTACCATTATTAAATTCTAGCATATTAGGCTCTACAATCAAAACCGTAAAGGCACATAATGGAGATTGGATTTCATACTATGACATGGCACTGGGGTACCACCTATCATGGTACACGTCTAGAAAAATATACCGAGGACCTCGCCAAGATCCCCTGCCAACACAAGACCGGCCTATCCCTTACTGGATATTACTGAATGTGTCATCACCCCAGTTGTTTTGCAACCCTTTTTATTGAGATCTCATGCACAAACAATCCATAAATTTATGTAGATGTATATAGAAGGGTGTTGACATACCCTAATGGTAGCGACCCACTTAGCCCTACTGCATCTCCAATGTTTAGTCATTCCCGATTGATGGGGCTTGACGCTACGTATACCTTTTGAATAGCAATCCCATTTGGAATGCTAACACTGCCTTTCAGGCAGCAATACAGTGCAAGCATTCATCCATACGAGTTGTCTAGGATAAGGACAAATTAAAGGCATTACTTCTACTACATCCATTTTGGAATAATCCTCAAGGTTAATAGCAAGCATCACTTGCACTTCAATGGCTCCGTCTTCGGTTCCATACTCTTTAAGATGTCTTTATTTCGAAATGCTTGAGTTAGAACGAAGTGGTTTTCGGAAAACATATCCAATCCCGGTCTCTTCAAAATAACTTCCGATAGTTTTCGGTAAACTCAACCCCAGTTCTTTAGGAAATAATTAGATAAAAGATAAGAGCGGAGTTCACCTCGTAACTGTTTGTGGATGGATTTCCTTATCATCTATCCTAGAAGAACGAAACGAGATTTATACACATAATACAACATTAATGGGGATGACTGTGCCATATAAATCACGTGTTTCCCCTAAATATTTCCAAAGTTACATTTTGGTCTAGATTTGATAGTCGATTATTTAATGATCAAATAAACAATCATTCAACATTAATTTGGTTCCATATGGGATGTACCATGCCTTTATTAATTAATCTTCCATTAATTAAAATACTTTGCAAAACTGATCAAAAGATCTCTTCAAAACACTATTCCTAAAAACACTTGGAAACCATTTATATACTTATCTCAATTGTATAAGTATATTACCAGAACATTTGGCAAATTTCCTCCTTTTAAATTCCCTTTTTTTACAAATATTACTTACTATAAAACCAAACCTCTTATCCTTAATAACAATTCCCTTTTATATTGCTTACTTCATAATTCAAATAACTTATAAACATCCAAAATAAATTTATAACTCACTTTTATAAATTCGCAAGTTAATTTATAAAACCGTTTGCTAATCTCTAAAATGATTTATAAATCTTTCCTTTATTTTTAAACTCTTTATAAAAATTCCTTTATAGCTCCTTTATAAAAATTCCTTTATAAAATATCATTTGTGAAACACTTTAGGAAAACCCTTTTATTTAGTAAAAACTCCTTTTATAAACAAACTATTACTTATAAATAACTTTATAAAATAATAATATAACTTGAAAATCATTTATAAACATTAAACTCAAATTGATTTAAGAATTGAAGTTAATTCAAAACCATACTTTATCAAAAAGAGCTTAGCAATCCCATTGGTACTTGTTTAAGTTATGATTTAGCTTCAATTTAATTCCAAGTCACTTAATAATTATTTACATAGGACAACATACATGTAAGTGAAATCCATTATCAAATCAGGAAATAGCATATCAGTACAACTCAATTAGCATATACATGTCCAAACAACATAATAGTAGGATGGTAATTTGTCCTGCTAAATAGATGTCCAAAACAATTCAATCAATTTATAACAGAATGAGCATTTATTCTGCTAAAACACATGTCCACACATATAACAATTATATTATAGCAGAACAGTGATTTTTTTTGATATCCTTTGTCCATACAATCAAACTATTTACATCATAACTCATTCACAATTATATGGTTCCTTAATGATAACGACATTTGAATCCCTTGTATTTAAAATCATCTTTGAAAAGAAGTTCCCTTTAACCACTTTTATTCTTAGAAAATAAAGGATTTAAAACTTTAAACTTCTTTTTAAAATAATTAATTATAAGTAAACTCTTATGCAAATCATTATTAATCTTAATTAACTTTAATATAAATTAATAATTAAACTTTAATTAAATAACATTTATCTATAATTAACTTTAATTAAGTAATAATTAAGGAAATAATTAGCCTTTAAACAATTAAATAATTAACCCTAATTAAATAACAATTAAAATAGTTAAACTTGATTAAATAAAAATAATTACCTTTTTAACTTATTTAATCATTAATTAAAACTTCTTAATTAATTAATCATTAACTTACTTAATTATTACTAATTACTTACTAATTACTAAACTTAATTACTAATTAATTAATAAATAATTATCCTTAATTAATTAATTAATTAATTATCAAACATACTTAATTAAGTAATAATTAACTTTTATACATACTAATAAAGTTTGAAAATGTTTTTTCCAAATCATTAAAAGAATCACTTTAAAACTTGAAAATTGTTTAAATATTCCGAACTGCATCTATAGCGACTATCGTTATGGATGCAATAACTAAGAATTACTTTTCTAAGTTATCATCCAAAACTTCACCTTTTCAACTTTACTTCCCTTTAAACACAAAAAGGAAGGATTTTTAAATCTTAAACCAAAGTTAGAAATTAAAATGGAAACATTTTATAAACCAAACTAGTAAACCGTTTGATTTTTGAAAATGTATCTCAAACCCTTTTAACATCTCAAGTTCCTAACTTTAAACCATTCAACCACAATTCAAGCATGTTTATGTATACCAAATCACAACATTACCATATCACATCAAAGGTCACAACTTTATAGCCAAACATATCGCTTAAACCATTATTTTCAAATCTAATGCCAAACTACATATTAGCAACATGCATATCATCCAAACTATATCATAATCCAACCAACAAGATTATATATATAACTATATAACCAACAATACATAAAAGAATATTCTTTCCCAAAAAGTTAAGAAATTACTCACTTCCAAATCTTTTCTAAAACTTGAAATACTTTAGAACTTGCAAAGCTTAGAAAACCACAAAAATCATTTCGAAAATGGGTCATCTTCTCCTCGATTTTGGCCATGTTACTCTAGAAATTTTGAAAAGTGGTAAAATGAAACATTGTTGGAAATTATTTTCTCTACAGTTTAAAAAAAGAATCACTCAATTTTGAGGGAGTTATGGTCAAAAGAAGGAGTGCTATTTTAGACTTGAAAATATGGGTCCGAAAATGATTTAGAAAAAAAACGTACCTTTTTGACCCAAAAATATTCAAAATTTGAAAAAGTAGTTCAAATGAAAGTTGTATCTACTGGAATCCTACATGGTTTAATAAAATAAAATCTTGATTTGGAGTAGTCTAGATGAAGTTATGGCCGAATGAAGTGGGAGGAAAATGGAGAAAGAAAAAGTTTAAAATTAAGTTTTTAAAACATTTAAAAAGAAGTAAAAATTCAAATTTAAATTCTTTAGAATTCTAAAGGGAGGCCATTAAAGAGTTTTGAAAAACTTAGAGAAAATTTTTTGAGAATGAAAGAAAATAAAACAAAGAAGGAAAGAGAAGAAGAATTTAGTTTTATACAAAGCAGAAATAGCAAATTACCAAATTGCCATTTGCGTGCTTTGCTCTCTACAAATGAATGCCACCTCCCATTCGTGTCTCCCGACCTCTCCCTCATGTTATTCTAGCCTAACCCCCTTTTTAATCCAAGCCAACATGAAACTAATGCATGTTCTTGAGTGTAAAAACATGTTTTCTCCCTAATGTCACATCATGTCCCCTTAAGTATCTTATATTATATTTTAACTTTGTAAACTTAAGTATAATACATATATACATACACTAATACATACATACATACATATATATTCTAACTTATCTACAAATATGTATACTTATGCTAAAAAGTTCATAACGTTTTCGACAATTTTTATTCGACGAAAAGTCGAGAATTCAAAAAACGAATTCCGATCACATTTTCGATTTTTCTTTGAACTAAATATTTTTATAAACCAAATTTGGAAACTAATTCACCATCATTATTTATTATTTGAAGGATTTTTTATTTTCATTATAAAACCTATACATTAAATATTTAAAATTGATTAAATATTCAGAAATCAAAGTAGTGAAATTCTGGGTCATTACACATCAAATACACAAACAAGTCTCGATATCATAGACAACATAACATGTATGGTAATTCATATTGCTAATACATAGGGAATCCATCTTACATGTTCCGTATTAAGCATTTTAATAAGGTGTCCTTGCATATTGTTTTGGGACATTCTCAATATCTTTATACTTACTATAAAAGACATCATTTACAAATCCAACATCGAGCATTAAAACAACAAAAACTAATTTTAACACAAGTACATCGTTAGCAATCAGCAGTGTGTTATTTACTTATGATTTAGAAATATCAACTTACCTTTTAATGTTCTTTCTTACGAACACACACTTCCTCTACATTTTGATTGATAACCAAACTATTTGATATTTCTATCAAAATATTTATTTATTTTTGATGCTTTTATAATGATACTTTCTATCATTTATTGGATCATATCCAAAAACCCACAAACTCAATATTGCTTCTACAGACTTCGAGACACTTTGGTTATTATGTGCCAACAGTCTATTCTAAATCATCATTTAGAGTTTTCTATTTCAGCACATACCTACTAAAATAAAGTCATAATAAGCAATAATTTTGTGAGTAAGTCCGAACTAACTTGAGCACATCGAATGGTGAATCTGCTATGTTAATTTCAACAATTGAAATTCACGGTAGTATTCTTTTTAATATGGCTCACTCTATCCCAACTGCATTTGTCTTTCTCTTAAAACTGCATTTGCAACCAATGGATGATATCCCTTTAGGTACAACTATCGAAATCATATTTTAATAATGTACTTGGAATCAATTTCGGATCTGCTCATCGCACCATATTACAGAGTCAATACTCTTAATGGTTTAATTAAACAACCGAGAATTATATATTTTCGACATTGATAAGAAACTCATAGTTTCTCTCCAATGTGCAAAAATACTTATTAGACATTCTAATGTGAAGGGTTCATTTAGGTTAATTAATTTCATTTCATCGCATGTAAACTATTTTATCTTTGGACGGTATCCAGTTCCATTTCACTACTAATAATTTCTCAAAGAAATTCTTTTACTATGAAGTTGGTATTTCTTGAAACAACAATTGTTTTTCAGTGCAACGGAATAGGTATTCATAGATACTTTATAATGTCTTCTATATAAAACTGATTTGATTTTTAGTTCATAAAACTGATTTTCAAAACATAAATTGGTCATCTAATGACAGTCGTTCCCAAACTCATTTTGGGGCGATTCATAAAAGATTCCTCACATATGATTATTACGTGCAATCTTTCGACTCACACAACTTGCCAACTCCTTGGCCTAAGATATGTTAGGGTTTCTTATAAACCCTTATTTCATATGATTTTGCAAACTATTATTTAGATGAAATTAATTTTAACCTTGTGTGCTACTCTTAAATACATGACCTTATTGAAAGAAGTTAACTCAACTTCACTCACAATTAATCGTGCTTCGTTCTACAAATCTCGATTACTCCTTCTTGTTACATTATTATGTATCATAGGGAGGAGTGACTTTTGAGACTGAATCTTTATTCATATCAGGTACATATGGATCTCTTGTCAATATACTCACTCATTTGATCAAATTAATCATTTCTATTACATGCTATATTCTTTATTTCCGTTTTATATTCTATGAGATTATAATAGACTCATATATGTGCATCAAATACACATGTCCATGTCTGTGATAACTCGTCAATGAACATGATGAAGTATGTGAAATTGTTTTGGTATTAATAGATTTATGATTGCATAAATCTATATGTATCAATCCGAAGAGTTCATCAACTCTTTTGGCGCTCCCACTAAATGGGTACTTTGTCCTTAATTGTTTGAGATATAATTAATTAATATCATATGATTCATAATCATATAATAAAATTATTTTTCAAAACTATGGCTTACTCTATAATTCCAGAATAATTGTAAATAATCTTAATTACCTCTATATTTTCCAATGCATCACTTTTGTTGTGAAAATAAATAACATAGTATAGTTTTATTTCATAACGAATATTCATATTGAGATATAACAACGTATATTTATCAGTCAACAACAATAAATAGTCATTATTTCATAAATAATGTACGGTATGTTCTACGAAAACAATTTTCGTAACTTTATGTAATGAGTAAGTGCTCGCCATTACTGTAACGAACCGTATTTTTCGATAATTAAAAATAGTAAATTAAATAAGATTTTGAAAATTTATATTGTGAGAAATTAAAAACTAATGGTTTATTAATGAGAAAATAATTAAAATATGATTTGATAATGTTGTTTGAATGTTTCTAACAACTATTTTCAAGTAATTTCAATCAATACAAAATAATCGTAAAGTTAATTTAGTTATAATTTTCAATAAGGAATTAAAATTGGTAATTAATGGAATTAAGGAAATTGAAATATTATAACTAATATGATAAAAGATGAAAACTGTAAAATAAGAATTTAATAAAAAGTGAACTAGTGTCAAATGAATTCATATTTGGTATTGAATGATTGAATAATAAGATGTAAGTCAAAATAAATGAATTTATTGGAATTTAAATTATAATTAATGAATTTATTTCAATTATAATTGAACGCTGTAATTAGTGCAATATTTAAATATTAAATTTGATATAGAAAATTTGTTTTAAAAGATTATTTATTTATATGTAATCAAGAATGATAAATTTGTTAACTTTTAAATTTGAATTGAAAAGTGATTAAACCAATTTAATAATAATTTATTTAATTAACATGAAAATAGCCATTTTGACCACTGTCTCAGATTTCGATGAAAACAGTTTCAACGGATCCGTAACAGTGAATTATTTTAGGATTTCAAGTTTCATTACGATCAGACCTGTCATTTGATCGTGCGGGCTCGGAACGCGTAGAAATCAATTTAATGAATTCAATTAAAATAAGCTGATTTTTAAAGCTAACTTCTTCATACAATTGGGGCTTGAAACCAGTTCCATTAAGTTTAAAAATATCGAAAACATCTATTTTAATATATGGAATGACATACTTTCATTTCGTAAGCGAAACGGGCTTTTCGGGTTCGCATAATCGTTTCGACCAATACGATTTGTCCATTCATCCTTATCTATCCTTGTCCATATAAATAGATTTTTCTAACCCTAGCAGTCTCTATTTCTGATTTTCTGTACGTACAGTTCATCTTATCTGTTCTAGTCTCCTCTCTCCAATGGCAGAAACCTAATTTCTATCCCAAAACCCTAAATTCAATTTCGAAAACCAAATTCAAAATTTAAATTCATCAAACCTTAGCATATTATATATCATTGGAAATCTCTCGGTGAGCGCAATCTACTGCAGTAATTCGTTTTTGATTTGGTGCATCATTTGACCAGAAATCGATGAAGAACCTCAGCCGTCCATATTAGGGTTTTACGATCCAATAGTGGATCTTCATCCTTGCAACAATCAGAGGGTATGGACTTGTAGAGGTCATCGAGTAGTGTGCATCCATGGGTTCGTGGTAGCCAGAAGTGTTGTGGGTTCACCGGAATTGGCCATCTTCTTCGAACGGCGGTGCTCCGCCTCTGGCGATCTTGGAGGTCGCGCGCGCCACGTTGGGGGTCGGCTTGAGGAGGGTAAGCCAATGGCGTGCCTGCTCAGGCGATCGACGCCTGTGGTTGCGGCGTTTTTCGATCAAGGTGGCAGCTGAACAAGATGGGTCACGTACGAGAGGCTGATGTGTGCAAGGGTTCGCTGTAGAAGGTAGTGACGTGTCTGCTTTTTATTTGTTTATCTAATATTTATATGTTATAAATTCAATCATTCTAAGACACGTATCTTTTTCATACGAGCTCGAATTCATGAGCGGTTTTCTCCATTACAATCGTATCGAAATTCTAGACATTATGGGACTTGTCTGGTTGAATTCTGAGACTATTAGTTTTTTGGGCTTTATTTGGATTTTAAATCGACGAAAAATCAAAGGTGAGTGTTTTAACCCACTCACGAATACTACATCATCTTATGTTGGTTAAATTGAATTTATGATGTGATTAGAAATTTATTGATTGTTGTATGGTATTTTAAATTTTCATTTAAATTTTATTTGATTTTATTTGAATTGAATTGCCATTTAAATTAATATTGAATTTAATTGCCAGTTAATTTCCTGATAATGATAACCAGTTTATTTGTATGATTTATTGGTTGATTTGAATGATGATTGTGATGGATATTTAATTGTTGATATTTGGATGATTGGATATTATATTTATTTTATATGTTGTTATTTGCAAGTTCCCTTAGTTATTGTTAGGAAAATCACTATGGGTAGAAATGATATATACTCGAAAGATCTTATAGATTAGGGTAAAATCGTTATGGGTTGAAATGATAAACTCAAGCGATTTTATGGATTTTTAATTTTATTCGGGAATGCGGGTTGAAATGATATATACCCGTAGATTTAAACTTATTGCGGATTGAAATGATATATATCTGTATCACTGGACCATATGTTAGAAAATTATATACGGACACCGAATTAGTTAAATTAAATGATTTTAAATCGTTCATTTTTAAATCTAGTTAAGTGATATTTTGAAAGAAAATTTGATTTATATGAACTGAATTATTTTCAAAATCCAAGCTTTAAAATGTTGAAATTGAAACTGGTTTAAATAAATTGTTTACAGAATTGAAATTGAAATTTTAAAGTTGAATTTTGAAATATAAATGAAATTTATCAAAATTGAGTTATTGTAAGCATTTGAATATTTAAACTTTGCAATCTACTGAATTTGAAGTGGTTTAAATTTGTAGTTCAAACATGGATTTTAAATCGAGGTAGATTGAAATGGTTTTCAAGAGAATTTGAATTGAAAGATAAAAATTGGGTTTTGTTGACTTATAATCTGGTTATGGTCCAGATTTGTTAAAATGCAAGAAATAGTTTAATTTGATAGTATTTTCAAATTAATTATTTTAATATAAACTGTTTAAAAATCTATTATTTTAAAATTTAGATTATTCAGATTTTTAAACTATTTACTATATAAACCATTCCAATAATCAAACCATTTTGTACTAAACTATTTTTAACTATTTTAAAATCCTTAAACTATTTAAACTATTAAACTAATAAAACTATTTTTAACTATTGTAACTATTATAAACTATTTTTAATACATTAACTATTTTAATATATAACCTATTTTAGTATATTAACTATTTCTAATATATAAACCATTTTAACCTATAACCTATTTTTAAAATATAAACTATTTTAATGTATAACTATCTCAATATATAAACTAGTTTCAATATTCAAATTGTTTAAAGTTGGAACTGTTATGATTTAGATTTAATTGATTCAAATGCGAATATTTTGATATGATGGTTTAACTTATTTTTGTGGTTATGATTTTGAAACGAATATGATTTTGAAATGATTATGTTTGGAGGTGAATATGATTTTGAAATGATTTTGGAAGTGAATATGATTTTTAAATGATTATGATTTGGAAGTGAATATAATTTTGAAGTAAATAATGGTTTCGAAAGTGATATGATTTTGAAATAAATATGATATTTTGATATGAAGTATGAACTGTTTGAAATGTAAAGGAACCAACTGGTTTGAAATAAGCGTTTAGTTGTTAAAGAGACCGTGATCGGATATTATCATACTCTCTACCAATACCAAAAACCACTTTAACAACTATGCACATAGTGGAGAATCCAGAATGAAGTAGGATGGTATGGCGAACGTTACTGTATGAAGTATGAACGCAGCCCTGACACCCTCGGGTCAGCTTGATACGACTAAAACAGGAGCCACGTTGGGCCAAGTGGGGTCGCACCCCCGATCGAGCATGCTTCTTCATACCATATTTATTACCTTGTGATTGATTTGGTGGCCACGCACGATTTGATTATGGGAGTGTGTCTCGAGGTGGGCGGTAGTAGCTGCTATGCATTACCACCAGTCCGGATCCGCAAAACGGTAGTATCCTACCCTGGGCATTGCCTCGCGTGCCTTGTCATATGCCTTATTGCGCTTACTGCGAGTTTGGTTTGTGTCGTACACTATGGAGTGCCCTCTGATAGCCCTCCAGTTTATGGAGGAATTACGGTATTGTATAGACTACGGCATTTCTAAAAATGTGTTAAGGGGGATATGGGTAACGCCTTAACGCTATTTTAATACTTTACTTTACTGTAGACATATTATAATAGCGTATTGTACTATGTATGTAGATAGTTTAACGGATCCTTAGGAGATGGAATCCCGAACATCTCTTAAGTTATTGCACACACGTTAAACACTGGACAAGAGGTGTAAAATCTCGTAAACATCTCTAAAGCCGTTACACTCATATTTATTTACTATTGATTTAACTTACATAAGATCTTTTAGTTCTGACTCGAGTGTTTTGTCTTTTCATTACGCTCGGGTCAGTCTGAGCTTTTCAGTGTATTGAAGACTATTTATTGGAGGACGAAGATGAAGATTTAGTATATTATTACTATCTATTTTATTTATCCCACTGCATCATGCGATTCTGCTGCATTATATATTTATTCCTGATGTATGTATAACTCTGATCTGTATTATAAAAGTGTAATCGAATGTTATTTGTAAACAGCTTCATGAACTGTTTATTTGATTATTATATTTTGTCATTCCGCTGTGAGATTCTGTGTTTGTTTTTTTCTCTTTCTTTTCTCTTATTTTCTTATTTACCCCATAACAATCCTCCCTTTGGAATGGTTTGAGTCCAACATGTGTGGTTTATTGTCGATTTAAACCATCCAAAAAGGTGGGTCGTTATATTTATTACTATAATGGCATATTATATCTAGAGGTCCATCATTTACTTAATATAGATTATTTATTTCATATACGGCAACTAGTTTACAGCGGAGTGTTCTTTGGATCAAATATCTTGAACTCAAAGAAATAAATCTCATAGAAAACCATTTTCTACATGAAAATACATTACGGAATAGAAATCATATTTCTTATTCCAATGTCAAGTATCAATCATTGTTATTGCAATTCTCATTTCCGATGTTTCTTTATGAAACAAAAGTGACTTTTCACTTTCTTCATCCCAATTGTACCTTAAATCACATTTACTCTTATACAATCGTATTCCTTTTTGAATGGTCAAACCATTCAGAAAAAACATTTACTACAATATCATAACGAGCTCATTACAAAAGCACATTCGATTATTCTTAACATTTAAGGACATCAAATATGTTACACCTTACGTAAACTGATCAAACCGACATTTCAATGATGGTGTTCTTAGATTTATATTGTAGTTTTGTCCTAGTGTTATATTTAACACAACATGATCCTTTTGTAATGAATTAAATTGGATACTCAATCTCACAGTACTGTTTATTGGCTTATTTCAAATGAACTAGCTTCATCGATATATTGTACATTACAAATTGTGACCATTCACCATATAACATTTGTATGCGATAGTATACGGATTGAATATCCATAGCCTTGTATTGCTTTTAGAGTTTGAAACTCATAGTACAAAGTCTCGACCAAATAAACACGTAAGCAATCAAATTACGAATGTATTAAGTAGTTGTAATATTAGGCACTTGCATGGATATAGAAACGTTCACATGCAATTATCATTTATTAGTAAGTATATTTTATATTGCTATTTGTTAATTTTCAATTCAGTTGATTTGCATATTTTAATTGATAAACGTTTTATCAATTATCTTAAATGCATAAATTTATCAATGTAGATTATTATAATATTATATAGCATATGTTCTTACAATATTAGGAAGGTTAAATGTTATCATTTTATTTTTCTAATAAGGCTCCTACTAGTCTTTTATGTTTCACCAAACCCTAAGTGAAACATAAAAGCCTTTCGATATCACTAGTGTGTGTTAGGACTCGTATCCATTGGGATTCTGACCTTAAGGAAAGGTCAACAGATCATGGGCCCGCATATGATGGATGACTCCTTATTGGTTGTATCACATACAACTCCTAACTTGTGGTTCCTTTTCCTAATCCCTCCTTTACCTTGAGGAAAGTTCAACAAATAAAGTCGAATTATTCATTCGACCTACCATTTCGTGATGGCCTAAGTATAATGCACATACCTTGAGGAAAGCTCAACAAATATGTGAAGTTATCTTACCTCATCTATTCAATATATTAATAGTACTACACATAATATCCCTAGGTTGAGGAAATCTCAACAACTAAAGACTATGCAAGTAATTTATTAATATATAAATGCTAGAGGACAACTTTATATTAAAGATTCATAATCTTCAGTGTTAACCCGCTTTTTAGCACGATGGGGCACAGGCGGATTTAACCCAATAACCTTCACAATTATCAAGGCTGGGAATGATATCATGGATTTAGTTTAAATGGATGGATGGGAAATCAATTACAGTTAAAGTTATGGACGAGTTGAATGGATTCAGATGAAGCAAAAATTTGTATGGATCAACCAAGAACGATCCATGAAACAGCTCAAGTCATCGGAGACCAATCAATATCTCAAAATCCATAAGAACAATTCACTTGAAATTTTCAGAGCGCTAATAAAATCAAGAGGGGAGCCTATAAAATGATCGCGCATCAAAAGGTGAAGGTCTTGAGATGTCCAATCGTTTTGACCGATCGTTATAGAACAATCCATCATAGCAATCGCGTATCACGAAGTAAAGACTTGAGGATGGCCGATCGTTGCTGACCGATCGTTTTTGCCGATCCACCATAGGAATTGCATATCATGGAGTGATGGTTTGAAGATGGTCGATCCTTATTGCCCGATCATTATAGACTGATCGTTTATATCGATCCATCATAACGGTCGGTATAGTTTAATGAACCATCTAATTTCAACCAAGATCAACCCATACCTCCTAAACTACAAGTCAGAATGGTTCCATACTTCAGAAGCAAAGTCAAGAGGCATGAAGAACCCCCCAGAAACATCGGCCTTGGATTGGATGAAGGAAAAACGATCGATGATATGTTGGCCGATCGTTATTAAAGGTCGAATTAGACATGTCGATCGTTAGGTGGGCCCTTATGGACCTAGAAAGCCTTCTGCCGAAACCATAGCGAAATATCCCCTTGTCTCTCCCTATAAATACAGCAAGCATGACATTAGAAAAGTGGATCTTCTTTCTGCTTCTCTTCGTCTTCTACCTAGGCTGTACTCTGTCGATTTTATTCTTGAATTTCATGGATTTGTAACTATAATCAACAATATAAACTAATAAAAGATTATTGGAGTGGACGTAGGCCGGAGTTTGCCGAACCACTATAAAACTTGAGTGTTCCTTTACTTATTCTGCTATTGATTCTGTGATATGCGTGCTTATCTTTCTATTTGGATATTGTTTTGGGGAATTTGATGCTTTCACGTACAACTTGGTATTTGTGACCAATTTTGGAGCAAACATTCAATATATTATATCAAGTGATATTGACTTATGGAATAATGTATTTCTTATGAAATACACTCGTGGTTTAAGGGCCCAACACATCAGAAATCACGATATATGTTCATTTGTGTATGTATTTATCCCTTGCGTCTGTTTAGGGTTTCTTTATGTTCCACAATTAGTTAATACATTCATATTATATAAGTTTTATTATTATATAACTTTTGTATTTCATATTAATTATATAATAGCCTTACATATAACATTATATTAATTAAAACTTATTTAATTATTTCTATTAATTAACATTTTAATTAATTTTATATTATCTTAATATAACATTTGTATTGAATATTTATTACGTACCATAACTTTCATAGTATAACACATATATCATATACATGCATGTATTATTTAATTAATTAACATTTTAACCAATTTATTTATTTAATTAAATAATTTAATTTAATTATATTAATTTTAAAATTCATTTCATATACGTACATGTATACTTTGTTATTTTAATATTTAAAATTACATAACATATGTCATAATATATAATGCATGTATGTGTGTGTGTGTATATATATATATATGAACTTATTTAGTTAATTTATTTTATTGATAAAAAATTTAAAATTTAAAAATTAATTTATTATTTTCAAACACTTTGAAAACTTGTGTTATATTATAACTTTTATAATAAACATGTTTCATTTTAAATTTAACTTTTAAATTTAAAACTTTATTTGATTTTCAAAACATTTTGTAAATTAGCCCAAGGTTTAATTCAAATTTGGGAATTTTCTATTAAAGAAAACCTTTGGGCTCACATCACCTTTCAGGCCAGGCTGGTAACCATGTAGGACAAGGCACTTGATTATCCAATTCCAATCCTAGACATTATCTTTCTAGATACTGTACTAAATGGGCAAGCTTAAGTAGTTAGTCTTAACATGACTAATTTAGACCTTATAGGCTATTGGGTTTTGAAACCACTGTTGAAATTGGACCAGCCCACTGCGAAGTTAAAGGGTAAATTTCAAAAATTTCCTTTATTTGACCTATGAAGTCTAGTCCATTTAGAAATTTTCAAAATTTTCTTTTAAATAAAATCCATATTTTATTTAACTTTACAAATAAAGATTAATATTATATAATTTGTATTATATTTAAATAAATAAAAGCAATATTTTATTTAACTTTATAATAAAGATTAATATTATATGATTCGTATTATATTGGGATATGTGTATCATATATACATATATGTGTGCGTGTCAAGACCCGATTCTTCGACTTCCGAAAATCGACATTTATACGTCCACTGTATCAAATGCCGGAAAACCGAACCCTGAGGGTTTAAAAAGAAGAGGTAGAAGAAGACAGAAGAAAAGAAAGAAAAAGAAACAGAAACAATAACAGAATCTCACATTCGCAGCGGAACAACATATAATAGATAAATGAATAATCTTTAAATCAAAGAACTATATCAGTTTATACATTACATCACATCAGAGTAAATATTCAACACAATACATCAATGGACAGTTATATGAACTTGTCCTCATACATAATACACAGCAGAATAAATAATATCACTTGAGCTCCACAACATCTTCTGAATCCAGAATGACCTAAAAACCTAACTCTAGGCTGCCCGCGTGGAAAATGCTGGGCACCCAGAGTTTAGGAAAGGAATAATAAACTCAAGGTCAGTCATGGGACTGGTGTGAGAACTTAAAACAGTTATTATCTTTAAACAAACACAAAAGAATTTAAACATTGAAATCCGTAATGCTTTTGGAAAATGAAACTACCATAAGACCTCCCACCACACACATAATGCAATCGCAGACTTGGAGGAGATTTCTTCTTATGATAGTCAAATATGCTTACTACGCAAAGAAAACTCTTTTGATATTATTAATAGTGCATTGTGGAAAACATTTCGAAAATATAATATTAATCTTAGCTAGCATAGGTACCATTATATTATGCTTGCTATGGCTACCGCAAGAGGAGACAGGTTATACAAATTGCAATCGTAAATTGGCTCGTATTGTTTGATTGGATTTCCAACAAATGGTCAGGCTAAGGAACTTCCTACTGCCAATGGGTACGCCTCTGGCAGGACGTCCTGAGAGTCAACCTGCTCTCTGCCAACACAAGGCCGGGTTACCTCTTACACTAGGTAACTACTACACGAATATGCCACCCCCCGGTCCTTTGGGACCTTTATCCGAGGCGCCTCAACAAAACAACAATTACACAGTAAATGAGATTGGAGTAACCACATAGGTTAAATACCAGGGCTCCATACCTGATACCACCCTTTTCCAGAAGGAAATGACATACCCTAAAGGGAGCGACCCTCATAACCTTGCCGCATCATTCCTGTTTTGACCATTTCCGGGGTGTGAGGTCTGACGAAGTCTCGTCCACAAAGCTACGCTTTTTCACAAAGCCACGCTTTGATCACAAATGATCAAACAATGATCACCACACAGCAACACTCAGCATGTCACATTACCAAATTAGGAGTATATCACTGATAACCTTCAACTACATAACCTCTGAGCTCGTACGTCTCAGAGAAGGGTGTTAAGCTAACAGAATAAATTCTCCACCACCAACAGAAATGTATTTGAAAGAAATCATGTTTATATCTCAAAATGTAATGTCAGACATGTAACCATACAAGTTTGTTCCGGGTTCGAACATAACCGAAGGCACTTCCAAAGAAGCCCTTACAATCTGGGTATTCACAATCCCGATCGAACTTCCCGTCACAAAGGAAATCTCTATAGCATAGCTAACAGTGCAGAGACAATCAATAGGTCATCCTATCGTTTTCACAAATACCCGGTCTTCACCACCGGTCTTCAAATGCTATCCATATACGACGTATCATTATTCGGAATGAGTTATATGACACAAAGGTCCTCTCCCGGCTAAACTGAATAGTGAGCGTAATATTTAAAAACATATGGATATTGGGATTTCAATTAAGTCACAACTTATTAACCAAAATTCTCTTCAAATGGTTTAAACACATTATCATTTAAATCTTTTACACAAAAGATTCATTTCACAAAGTTCACCCAGTTTCACAAAGATTCATTCACAGATTTTCCAAATCAATTTCCATTTCAATCTTTTAAACAAAAAGATTCAATTCATAGCTTTCAAAGCACGTTTCCAAAGATTTATTCATAACTTGAAAAACCATTTTAATTTCAAACTTGAAATTCTTTTGACACAAATTGGAAATTCATTCCTTATATGAACGCTTCTATTATTTGAAAATAAATAGTTTTCATTTCGGAAAATCTGATTCATTTATACGAGTTAAAGTCCTTGGATTAAATTCAGATTCCCAAAACCATACTTTAAAAATTGTTTAAATTCATATAAACACATTTATAACATCTTTAACCATAATTTCCAATCATGGAATTCAATTCCAAATTTTGAATTTAAATTCAAATTAAACTATTGAAAAACTTTACCAAGTTATTCAAAATAACTTTTATCTTAAAAACTCCTTTTCAAAAGCTTTAACATTTAATCCAAA